>JAGFJS020000014.1:0-603484 GCA_017580825.2 Aureobasidium zeae | reverse complement strand
ACGCCTTTCTAACTCGTAGCTATAAGTCCCTTTATCTATAATACTACTTCCGCCCTTTAACCCTTTACGTAATTATCGACTACCGACTCCGATACTATCGTAGCCTAGTTATAGTAGTTACGTACCTTCTATACCTACGCCTAGCGGTAACTTCGACATCTCGAAGCTTAAGGCTAGAAGATTAACAAATAGTATATTACTATATATCTACCGCGAGAGTTACTTATAAGACTTCCTTAATTAGTAGATGTAGACTACTTTCTATTAGTCTAGGACTATAAGAAACTTATTATAGTATAAGGCAGGCGGAAAGCGTAGTAGCGACTAGAAACACTTTGTTTACTATACTAATACTACTAGAATGCCTTATATATTATGTATACGCTACGAGACGGCATTACGCTACCTAAGTATAGGAGGTAGCAACTCTAGTATAAGCGGACATCTAAAATTAAAGGCTTATAGAGCTATAAGTGCTATAAAGGGCATAGAGATAATCTAGGAGGATATACGACAGGTACGCTACTACTACGCTACTACTACTATATGCTAATATTAGTTCGTATATATAGATATAAGACGACACCGACCTTCTCTACTAATCCTTCGAGGAACTCTAGATAGAGATGCTAATAGATTACAGTCTACCCTTTACGTTCTTCGAGCGTAAGTCTATTCGGCGAGCTTTTATAAAGCTCGCGCTAGGAGCTAAGCTCCTCTCGGCTACTACGCTATATACGCGTATAATAAGGAAGGTAGAAGCGGATGTTGCTACTATTTATATAACCTTAGCTAATACTAATGCTAGTATCGTACTATCGCTCGACTGCTAGTCTATACCGTATACCTAGTAGGCGTACCTTATAATTAAAGGACACTTTATCGACGATAACTAGATAACTCGGATCTATCTACTAGCTTTCGACCCTCTTTAGGACTGTTATACTAGGCGCCTACTATCGAAGTACGTATTCGAGACAATATAGAAGTACAATATATAAAGTCGTATCGTAGTAGTAACCTATAATAATACAGGTAATAACAAGACGCTTTATAAAGCGCTCGTTAAGGCTGTTTAAGACATTTAGGATAAACTCGAGCTTAAAGAGACTAATAACACCCTAGCAATTACTATTACCGCGTATTCTGCTACTTTAGGACTAGATTAGACTAGTACTAAAGTAGACTTAGGTTCCGACTTAGAGGATGATATAGTCGATATAGATATACTAGCCGAGGTCCCTTATCTCGTCTATAGTCTATAACTAATCCTAAAAGCTATACTTAGCTTACTTTAAGTAGAGGCTAAAAACGACAAGGTTATTAAGAATTAGGACGATTTAAAGGGGTTTAAAGGTCTTAATAGTATAAATCTAATCTAGGCTATAGTGCGAAAGATAAGTTAATGTAGTAGTAGCGTAGTAGTAGCTAACATATAGAAGGCACGTAAATTTGCCGTATAGGTAAACTTAAGTAGTCGAAGGATCGATCTATTTAACGAGTTCTAGAAAGTAGCGTAAACTCTAGCTACTACCGATATACGGCTATACCGTCTATTACGGCTTATTTAAGATGTTAGGATAAGGTTCGACTCTACGTTCTATATGTTGCTAAGGTTCTAGCTACTACGTAGAGCGGTAACTTTAATATATGTTAATAAGGAGGTTCTAAAGTACCTTTACCTCGACGAATAGGAGTAGAAGTAACTCGGCTACCTACTATAGCTTCTCTAACCCTTCTCCTACTATATAAAGGTACTATTAGTTTGTCTTACTACGACGATACACCTTCCTTTTATAGTCTATAATACCTTATTTATAGTCCTCGAAACGTTACGAGCTAGGCTTAAGAAGAAGACGATGTTATAGAAACTAGCTTTTCTTCTTAGAATCGACGCTACTATAGTAAAGCTCTAGAAGTACTACGCGTAAACAATCGGCCCTCTAGGTACTATATACGGACGAGCTGTCCTTCTTATACTATACCTAAAGGATAAGATTTAGGAGTCTAAGTCGTAGACAAAAGATATAGCGTATCGCAAGCTTTACTAGGACTCGCTCGAAGAACTATATAATAGGAAATACAAAGATTAAGCGATTCCTATAAAGAGGACATAGGTATATAGCGACCTAAGTCTTAACTTAATAACTATAGATATCCTAGGCGTAAAGGACTACTTTAGCGTAGAGGAAGAAGAAGAGGAGGTAGATAAGATAGTAGAGTAGAAGGCCTACTATAAGTTTTTCTTATATAGTAGTAGTAGCGTAGTAGTAGCTAACTAGTCGCTAGCTATAAAGTAATTCTATCGAGAATTTATAGGAGGCAGCATAGCGGATCCTATTAGTATATAGAAGTAGCTAAGTACTACCTTTCTACGACTAGCTATACTCGCTCGCGATATCCTCTATATTCTAGGGGCTACTATTAGCGTAGAGCAAACTTTTAGTATTGCCCGACATACGTATAGGTTTAATAGGCCTTATTCGCCTACGACCTTTACTACTCTAATAATCGGACGCTACTTTATAATCTTATAGTATAAACTAGAGCGCTTTCGAAAGGACTCGGAATATGCTCTTAACTAAGAGGACAACGACGAGAGTATCGAGGCACGGAATAAGATTATTAAAGCGCGTAACGACGAGATTAAAGCTTGTTTTCAGTTAAAGTATATAAGTAGCGATAATAAGGATAATATTAACAATAGGACGCGTAAGCGCGCTAAGTTAACATAAGTACCCTAGTAATAGTAGTAGTAGCGTAGTAGTAGCGGAATTTACCTATAGTGTATTACGTACGCGACGCCCCTTAAATATATATTAGTTAGACCCTACTACATTAAATTCTTTTACCCCTCTCCGTATAACCTCGAAACCTTATATTAAAATGCCGACATTTACTATACTATCGTCTAGTGTTACCTCTAGCGATATCGATAATTACGACGATATCGACAATGTAAACAACTTCCTTAACGGCCTAAATAATAACGCTGTCCTATATAGTAGGAAAGAGCCTATAATCGACTAGGAGCAAATTACCTATCCGCGCGGCCTTACGTAAATACTAGTAGATATATAACTATCGTAGGACCCTTTAGATCCTTCCCCTATGTTAGAGGTCGAGTCCTTATATAGCTTCGAGCTACGTAAAGCGCCAAGTAGAAGGAGGACTTAACTATCGATAAGCTAGAGTAATACGAGGGCCTTAGATACCTTAAATAGGGGTAAAGCGAAGTTAGTAAGGCGACCGTAGAAGATATTAGTAGTAGCGCTACCTCGCTCTCCTAAGTAGTAGACCTACTAGAAGAAACCTATAAGTAATATAAGTATAGGTACGTATAGAAGTAGTATAGTAGTAGCGTAGTAGTAATAGAATATATAGGCGTAATCGGTAGAGTACGTCGTTCGTAGTAACGGCCTTAGCGGAAGGCTATTAAGTCTAAGAGGAATCTTACTACTTCTTAACGGCGGACGAGGTTATAGTCCGAGATCGCGAGACTTATAACTATTAATACGACTACGCTACTTATACCGTCTATACCTTTCTACCGACTCGTCCGTAAGATTATAGATTAGCAATTTAGACCTAGCCTTTAGTATTAAGCCGACGCCCTAATAGCCCTCTAGGAGATAGTAGAGAACTATATTACTACCTAGTTTAAGCTGTCTAACTACTCCGCTATTTATGCGAAGCGTGTTATAGTTACGGTAAGAGACTTTTAATTAGTAGAGTTATTTAGGAGAAGGCTTAGTAATAGTACTATCTAATTTAACCCTCTAATTTAACTAACCCTCTCTTTATATACGCGAACTACTACCTACGGCACCGTAGCCTAGAACTACTATCTCCCTAGTCTAGTTATAGATAACATAGCTAATAAAGTATATGTCTTTCTACTAGATAGTAACACCTATTATAGTTAGTTTCTGCTACTACTACGCTACTACTACATACTTACGCTTAGCGTAGATAGTAGCGAGATTAGTTAACTCGAAGAGCTTAATAAGATAGGCCTCGGCTGCCTCCTAAAGCGCCTTTAGCGCGGTCTTCTACTAGCGTATATACGGTTTGCTAAGGTCGCTATAGCAGATCTCGCGGCAGAGGCGGTTAAAGGGGGCCTTTAGGACTAGGAGTTCCTAGGCCCTTTAGTAGCGACGGATCTTACGTAGGGCGATAATACTAGGCTTAGCCTAGCGGGCTCTCTTAACGCTACCGGCCACGCCGGAAAGAACCCTCTGTTATTATATATTAGTTATATTCTATACATCTATTATGTTAGTCCTACCTTAGAGCCGCTAGGGGCCTTACGGGTAGAGCCGCTAAGGGCCTTATAGGAGAGGCCCTTAGGACCGGTATAAACGCGGAGGGTTTACTTAGTACGAGCTATTGTTAATAATAATAATAATAATAATAATGATAGTAATAATAGTAATAATAATATAGGCGGCGTAAATAGGGAGGGCGTATAGGAGGAAGGAGAGTTATAACTGCTACTGCTGCTACTACTGCTACTACTACTACTATTGTTATAGTTATAGTTATAATTGTTATTGCTATTGTTATTATTACTATAGAGTAAGAAAATGTAGTAGTATTATAGTAGTAGTAAAGTTTACGTAGAGAGAGTAAATTTATAAATAAAGTTTTACTATATATTCTTTACTTATTAACGACTACATTCTAGCAGTACATTCCTTATAATATAACATTCCTTACGGTAATATATAATAAATTCCTCTACTATTTATAAAGTAGTATATCCGGTAGTTACTCCTATACTATACCGATTAACTAGGAGTAAGTCTTAGCGATACTAGTATAGGGTAGTACGAAGTCTTAGCACTACCCTATACTATACCGACCCTCCTACCGAGATGTCTACTAAGTCTACGCCTATAGTTAAGTAGTAAGGATCTCCCTTTACGGTACCTTATACCCCTTTTCCTAGAGTTAGTTCTTAACGCTACGTGCTTCTTATAACGGGTCTTAGTAGCCCTCTAGTTACCGCCGATAAACTTCTAAATACATATATATTTCTGTCTACCGTACGTTACCGTAAGATTATCGCCTCTACTAAATCCTACTACGGTATTCCTATCCCCGACTTTAGCCGTCCCTCTAGCGCTATACCTATACGCGCTTCGGGTCGTTCGCCGCGCCGTAAGCGTTCCTTATCGCCGTTTCTAGATATTACGCCTTCTTGTAGATTACGCCGTATCCCTTCTAGTAGCTACGTCTATTTCGACGAACTACTCGGCAAAGGTAGATACTACTCTTACGCTACTACTATCGCGCCTAGGGTTACTCCTCTCTCCTATGCTTCGGTATGTACGACCCCTATATGTAATACCTTCGCGCCTATTATACCTATCGAGCTAGCCCCTTCCGGCCTTTCTATAGAGAACGAGCGCCTACTTACCCGTCTAGAGGACATACTCGCCGCGGCTCCTACTAGGCTTAACGACGAACATAGGCGCGTACTAGCTAGTCTAGAAGGTTTTGTTACCCGCGTCTATACCGATATACCTACTAGTAGTACCCTTCCTACTACTACTCCTATAGCGGAAGGGCCTATAGTTATTATATCCGATACTAGCGACGATACTATTATAACTAGGGTTCTTTCTAACGGAGAGGTCCCTCCTATAGCCGCTAACGCTAGCGACTTTATAATAGACGCGCCTCCTATGCTCTATACCCTTAAGGATAAACGTACTAAGGCCTATTAGGACCTCGAGTATACTCGACTAGCCCTTAAAACGGCTTAGGCGGTCGAGCTCTCTTTACGGTCTCCTACTCCTAAGGCCCTCGCTTCGTCGCCTCCTATTCCTATTTGTCGTTTAAGGCGTACCTACGGCTCCGCTATACCTCTAGCTTACTCGTCTCGCGGTCGTAGCTCCTCTTCTACTATCCGCCCGACTTATAGTCGTAGCGTTACTCGTACCGCTTGTCTTATCCGCGCCCCTTCTTCTATAGATACGGAGTATAACGAGGACGATTCTATGTCGCCGGCTAAAATCTCGCCTATTCCTTAGTGCCCTATATAGCGTCCTATAGGCGCTACTAAAGCTCTAGTAATTAACATCTATAAATAGTATATTTATTATCTCGCCGACCCTAATATAGGTAAGTTTTTTATCTTCTATGTATGCGCTATACCTACGTTTTATATACGCTAACATTCCTTATAGCCGCTTATAACGGCTAATTTAAGGTAGGTATAAGTAAGCGTTACTAGCGCTATACTTATAGCCGCGCGACCTATAATCTCGTACTACTTACGCTTATTCCCTACGTAAATAACGTAGTTCGCGCTTATAATGCGTATGCCTTAGCTAAGCTTCGGTACTCTTCGCACCTCGTAGAATACTCGGCCCTAATCGATAAGGTAGTTATCGAGTATAAAACCTACCGCCTTACCCTTTAAAACTCTTTAAGGTAGCGTATTAGAGACACTGCCGTACCTCGCGTATTCGTTAAAGATATAACGCCTAAAGAGCGTCGTTACTATAAGATGCTAGAGGAGAGTTAACGTAACCGCGCTATAACCGCTATAGTAGCTAAAGTACTTTAGGTACGTTCCGCTAATTACTGCGTTACTTATAACCGCCGCCTCTACGCCCGCGCTACTCGCGGTATTATTAGCGACGTAGCTAAGTCCGTTTAGGATAACGATAACGACGATAGTAACTACACTAGCGCTAACGACGCGGAGAAGGTCGCGGAGGAAGATATAAGCGACATCGACCTATATGCCGATATCTAAACGTCCGTTTATCTGTCCCCTCTTCGCTACTTATATATACCTCCTACGCTATAGTCGCGCTACCTTTCTCTCTATTCTTTTTCTTTAGTTCCCTTATTTTTACGTACCTAGCCCCTAGAAGCCTAGTTAAGTCTTTAGTAATAATAGTAGTAAGTTTATAGGTAATTAACTTTTATATTTTTCCTACTTCCTTTTTTAGCGCTTACGCGGCTATTTCGAGGCCTCGTACGACCGCCTTAGCTCTTATACGTATTTAAGCTCTTCCTCTAGAAGCTACATATTATAGTTATTACTTAACCCTGCCTATTTTACTAGGTATAATAACTTTCCGCTACGCGTATAGTCCTTAATAATCTTCTTAATCTCCTATTCCTACTCCTTATCTACTATTTCTAGTGCCTAGAATTCTAGGGCTTCTACGCCCTCCCTTTATACGTATAGTTCTAGAAGTAAGATATAGAATACGTCGTACACTTAGTATTCGTTTAGTAACGCTAGGCGGTACGCCTACGCTCCTACTACGCCTATTACTTAGAATAGCCTAATATACCTATATAATAACTTCCTATTTAGAGTTCTAAGTTTAAGGTTTTTTGCTAATAGCATTACTAGGTCGCCTATAGCGAACTACCTCGGCTTATAGTTCTTATTATACCCTTTAGACTATAAGGCATTTGCCTTGTCCTAGCGCTCTCGTAGCGCCTTACGCGATTCCTTAAGGCTCTAAATGCGTTCTGTTACATTTAGGATCTCCCCCTCTCGCGACTCGTCCTAAGTCTTAGTAAACAATTCTAGGTGAAAGCTATACATCGTAAAGAATAGCGCCTATCCTATAGACGCATTTATACTATTATTATATACGAACTCCGCTAAAGGCAGGTAGTTCGCCTATTAGTCTTACTTATCCGCGTAGTAGCAACGTAGGTACTACTTAAGCGTCTAGTTAGTATGCTCCGTCTAACTATCGGTCTACGGATGAAACGCGGTACTAAGCCGCCTCTTAATCCTACTTATATAGCAGAAATCCGACTAAAACGCACTTATAAACACGGATCCCCGATCCGTTACGATACCCTTCGGCATACCGTAGTACTAGATAATCTCGTCTATAAACAAATCCGCTAGATCTGTTGCTAAACAAGTCTTATTCGTCGGGATAAACCTTAACATCTTAGTGTACCTATCGACGACTACTAGTACTATGTCGTACACCTTCTTACGCTATTTACTTAGTAGGAGGTCTATAATAAAATCTATAGACAGTTCCTACTAAGGGCCCTTAGGTAACGGGAGTTTCGTAAGCTCGCCGTACGGCCTATGCCTCTTAGCCTTTATACGCTAGTACACGTTATAGGAATCTACGTATTCCTTAACGTCCTTCTATAGGTCTAGCTAGGTAAACTTCCTCGCTATAAGGTTTATAGTCCTATCTCTACTAAAGTAGGCCGCTAGGGGGTCGTTATAATAACGACGAAGGATCTCCGCCTTTAATGCCGCGTCCGGTAGTATCTAGATCCGCTGCCCCTACTACTAGAGTCTATCCTTAAACTCTAGCGGTCTTCTGCCCTCTAGTCTCTCGTAATTCTCTTATACGCTTTTAATCACTTCCCTTAAGGGTTGCCCTACCTCTTCTCCTAATACTTCCCCCTAGAGTACCGTAATAGCTACGTAGCGCGGTAGACCGAATACGTAGGGCTTTAATGCCGCCGTAGAGGTAGCGTATACGTAGCGTAGGTGCCCCTTATCCGTAGAAATGCGGTTAACTACGTAGCGTACCGCCGCGTCTCTATAGTCCGCCTATGTTACAAGCTTGTTCTATAACGTAGGCAATAGGTGATCTAGCGCCGGAGCACTAGTATTATAGTCTAGTCTCCTTAACGGCGCATTAGCCGGGTTAGTGTTACCCGCTCGGTATTCGATCACCTAGTTAAATAACTCTATAAACACCGCCTAACGGGCCTATCTCTTATTTAGGGTCGTCGCCTTCCTCTACCCTTAGAGGTTAGTATAGTCTATTAGGACCTACACCGGATGTAGTACGCCTTCGAGGTAGTGCCTCTACTACTTAAAGGCCTCGACAATCGCTATTAGTTCCTAGTTATACGTCTCGTAACGCTGCTCGGTCTCTGTTAGCTTCCGTAACTAGTATGCTATCGGGTGCTACCTAGTAACCCCTTCCTCTTATACTTTCTATAAGAGGATTCCCGCTACTACGAAAGTAGACGCGTCTATCTCTACCCGTAAAGGGAGACTAGGGTCGTAGTGTGCTAGTATCGGTGTACTTATAAACGCCTATTTTAGGGTTATAAAGGCGTCTTTCGCCTTCTAGCTTATCTCGAATAGCCTACCCTTCTTGCCGTTCTTACTACCCTTTAACATACCCGTTAACAGGTGTGCGATCTTCGAGTAATGCTTAATAAACCGGCGGTAGAAATTAGCAAAGCCTAGGAAGACTTGCACATCGTAGAAGGACTAGGGCATTTACTAATCCTTAATGGTTTGCACCCGGGACTCGTCCATTCCGACGCCCTTAGTGCTAACGATATAGCCTAGGAACTCTACCTTGTCCGTAAAGAACTCGTACTTCTTCGGGTTCGCGAAGAGGGCGTACTTCTATAGCCGTTCGTATATAAGGCGTAGGTACTACGTATACTGCTCCTCGTTTTCGCTAAAGATTAGGATATTATCTAAGTATACGATGTAATAAGTGTCTATTAGGCCTAACAGCGCCTTGTTAATGTAGGCCTAGAAGGTGGCTAGGGCGTTCGTAAGCCCGAATAGCATAACTAGATACTCGAAGTAGCTATATCGCGTCCTAAACGCGGTCTTCTATTCGTCTCCCTTCCTAATAGGGATGCGGTAGTACGCATCCTTTAGATCTATCTTCGAGAACACCCGTACCCCTATAAGACGGTCTAGCGTCTCGCTAATTAATAGTAGCGGGCAACGGTTTTTTACCGTTACGTCGTTTAGGCCTCTATAGTCTACGTATAGCCTTAGGGTGCCGTCCTTCTTTAGTATAAATAGGATAGGCGCACCCGCTAGACTTTCGCTCCGCCTAATCTAACCTTTCTCTAGGGCGTTGTCTAGATACTCCCGAAGGGTATTAAGCTCTATATAAGATAGGTTATATAGCGCGCGGAAGGGCGGTTGCTTACCCTCGCTAAGGTTAATCGCGTACTCTACGCCTTTAGGGAAGGGACCATTCGAAGCCTCCTTATAGTCGAAGATAGACGTAAAGTCTTCTAGCACCTTAGGGATTTCCCTAGTACTCTCCTCCTACGTCTTACCTACGCTATACGTAATCGCGTATACGTAAGCTTCCTTTTTTAAGGACTTCTCGAAACATCTTATAGAGTCGATCTTAATCGATTCCGCCGTAATACCGTATCTCTATCGGTCTCCGCCCTTATAGGTCTCGACGTTTACCTTCTTATACTAAGGCATGTCTAGAATTAGAGGCGGTCCCGAGATGTCGTAGGCGTAAAACACTAAAGTAGTATTCCGTACTACCCCTATGTCGTCCTTAAAGCGTAGGGTTACCTTATACGCCCTATAATAGTATCCCGCGGCGCCCTACTACCCTCGTAGTACTAGTAGTTAGGCGCCTACAATTACCGGGACGCTATGCTTTACTACGAACGTCTAGGAAATAACGTTAACGTCCGCACCGCTATCGTATAGTACGTTAACCTCTACGTTCGTATTACCTCGGTATATACCGTATAGTACTAGGGATAGATACGACTCGATTTACCGATCTAGGTACTAACCCGAGTCTTATTAGTACCCTTCCCGTTTCCCGAGTTCTCCTCTGTCGTAGTAACCTTATTTACCTTACGGTTCCTATAATCCCTAGCCCTATAACCTGTCTTACTATAGTAGTAGTAGCTTCCTAGTAGGGTCGGGGCCGACGATCCCTCCTTCTTATCCTAAGAGGGTTTATCGCTTACCGCTAAGGGGTTACGCCCCGGATACGCGGCGCGTCCGTAGTACGTCCCCCTCCTAAAGTTCCTAGGCGTACGCGGTATGTCCCTTAGTAGGCCGTCGGCGCCTCTCTTACGGGGGTTATTCGCCGGTGTATTCTCGATGCCCCTCGCATTCTCGATACGCTCGTAGTACGAGATAAGGCTATCCTTATCGATAGGGACATCGGCCGACTCTATAATAGCCTTCCGGAGGTTCGGACGTAGCTTAGACAGTAAGTACCGTATCCGCTACGGCTCGGTATACTAGTCTAGGAATTCCTTCTCGATGTTTTCTAGCTTAGTAGTAAAGACCCCGATAGGATCGCTTCCCTGTTTCGCGTCTTCGTACTCGTACATTAGCGTAAGCTGTCGATTAACTAGGTCCTAAACCGTATTTAATAGGAACTCCTTAAATTCCGCCTAGGTCTTTATACGCCGGGCCGTATCGTCGAATTCTCGTATAGCCTTCTTTTCTACGTCTCCGCGTAGGTAGACTATTACGTAAATAATCTTCTCGAAATCGTACGTAAAGTCGCGCGAGTTGTTATCGAAAGCTAGTCCTAGGCGGTTAATAAACATCTAAGCTTCGTCTATCTTCTTATTACTAAAGTTAGGGATGTTAGGCTACTTTCTTCTTAACGAGGTCGCTATACCGGCGACGCCCTAACTAACCTCCGTCGGTACGTATACGGTAGTTTTTAGGGTGTCCTAGCCTACGGGGCTACCGCTCCGCGTATGCGCTACGGGTACGCTACTCGTATGCCCCCCCGGCGCTATACCGATCTCGTCTAGCTACGTCGTTACGCTAGGCGTATCGTATAACGGCGTTACCCCTACGTAACGTAGGCGCTACTCTCGCTAGGCCTTAACTTTATTCTCGGTTCTTAACCGTAAAAGTTCCGCGCGAGCCTCCTCGAGTTCGATCTAGCGTTCGATGTCCTCGAGGGTAGGTGTCTCTGTTTCGTTTGCCCGTACCGCCGCTATAGGCGCCTATAGAGGGTCTAGGGTAGGCGATAGGGTACGAGCCCTGCTCTCGCCGATTCCGATTTCGTTTATAGGCTCTATAGGTCGCTACCTTAGGTAGATCGATTAGAATTGTTAGAGTAAAGGTATGTAGTAACGTATAAAGCTCTGCTAGCAATATAGTAGCTAGTAGTGTAGACTAATCGATGCCCTAAGTATCGGTGTCTTTAGATACGAAGATATACTTATGCGTGCTAAGCCTCGCTCGGTAATACTCCGGGGCTACGTAAGCTCCTCTAGTAACAATAGAGGCCGCCGCTTCTAAGGTGCTAGGCCTAATATAGCCCTTCTCGAGGAGTTTGTCTAGGGACTTCCTTAGTATAAGTAGTTCTTCTTAAGACATGCTATATAGTAGGCCCTACGGTAAGGGTATCGGGGTCTCGTCTACTTTCCGTCGAATCTTAATTCTAAAATTAATACCCTCTTAGTATAGGATTAGCTTCTCGGCCTCCTACTTATTAAATAGTAGGATTATATCTCTTAGTTCTAGTAGTAGGCGTTTTTCTAAGTCGCTAACTATAAGAAACGCTTTTAGCTTAAGTACCCTTTTAATATCTGCTACGCTTATAGCAGCTACTATTATAGACTTAGCGCTATCCTTATAGGCGTAGTAGTTATAGCCTTTATTAACCTATCTCTTCGCTATCCTATAGTAGTACCGACGCTTTTTAGGCGCGGTCCTAATCTTATTATACGCCTTCTATAGGTTTCCTAGGATAATTAGGAAAGCGAGATTAGGTATAATATATACGTATACTACCTATTAGTGTCTAGCGATTCCTATACGGAAGGCGACAACTCCTATCCTTAATCTCTTTATTATAGATAAGGCTCCTTTTACTTCTTAGCTCTTATTACTTATAAACTTAAGTCTAAGCCCTTTTATAAGGGATCTATTAATTATAGCGTAGTACTAGCATCTTTTATCGATTAGAGCTAAGGTTCTAATATTATTCTTAAGGACTACGTCGGTATATACGAGGTTCCTATTTATAATCTCTTTAGCCTTAGCCTAACCTTCTACTAGTAATCTGTCTACTTCTACTCTTATATTCTAACTTTATATAAGAGTTATTCTTTTTCTAACTTATATTTAGCGGGTTCTAGCAGTTTACCGTTATTCTCTAGTATAGGTAGGGAGCTAATCGCGTTAATGCTAGTAGGCTTCGTTACTACTACGTAAGGGCACTCTTTAATATAGTGTCCGCTCGCTTTATAGTAGAAGTAGAGCCTATTTTCCTTACGTCTCTCTCTCTCTATAGTGTCTACCTACTTAGCTTCCTATTTATTACTCCTACTAGTAATATAGCGGAATCTATATTTCTTACTATAGTCGCTAGTCGTTCTAGCTAGAGCTATTATAGTGTCGCTATCGGCGTCGACGTTAGGTATAGCGTTATAGCCTAGTGCCCCTTCTTATTCTATTATAGAGATAATAGAGTCCTTATTCTTCTTTTTAGCCTACCTCTTATTCGCGGTTCTAAACTAGTCTATCGTTTCTAGGTTCGTTATAATACGTTCTACCTCCTCTAAGAAAGCGTAGTAGTCTACTATTTTTAGTATAGTAGCTATATATATCTTAGCAGAGTTTAAGAACGTGTTCCTAAGATAGCCGATCTTAGTAGTGTTAGGCTAGCTATCTTTGCTAGCGCTTAGTAGGAGTCTATTAAATTCTAGCTAGTGTTTATACTAAGGTTAGCCGACTAAGTGTCTTAAGCTCGTAAGCTATTTAAGGGCTTTTACTTATTTATTTCTGTCCGCGAAGACGTACTCGAGCTATATAAAGAAAGCTTTAGGGTCCTTACCCTTAGTAGCGCTTCCCTTCTCCTAGAAATGTTATATACGAGCTCTCTCGCGCGCTAGTAGCGTATCGTATATAGTGTTCTAGTAGTACTTAGCGGAGAGCGTAGGTTTTATAGCGGCTCTTACTCTATAGGAGCTTCTTAGTCTACCTAGGTAGTCTTAGAACGTCTTTACTTAGCCGTCCTAGAAGGGCGGTTTCTACTCTCTAGGGCCTAATAATTCTTCTATAGAGTTCGCTAATGTCGTAGCGGATAGGGTTATAATTAACGTCCTAATAAGGTCTAATAGCGAGGCCTCCTCCGCTAGATTTATAGTAGGTCCCTCTATTCTCCTTATAGCCTCTATAGTACTAAGGGCTACTTATGTACTAGCTAGCTCGGCTTCTATTTGCTACTGCCGATTATAAAGTGCTTAGATAACCTATTACATTTATACGGCTAATGCCTCCTACTCTTAGCTATCGTAAGCCGATTAATTTACTAAGGACTCTAGGGTAAGACCGGTAGAGGTCTCTAGTTCTATGTTTTAATCGAACCTAATATTACGGGTAAACTACGTATACATAGAGGTTTAGTAAGGTTTAGTATTTAATAGGTTCGATAAGGAGAGAAGGAGAAAGAATCTAGTAGGAGTCCGATAAATACTATATAGGCGCTAAGGCTTTAGTAGCGTAGGTTTACCTGCGCTTTACCTATAGGCTTGCCCTTTACATTATCTAACCTTAATAAAGGCTATAGATAACTATATACTATATTATAGAAGATTTGCCTACCTTAGACTAGTAAAGATTATAAACCTATATAAGGTTACTACTATAAAGGATGCAGTTAAGGTTATAAAGTGTACCTACTAGACTTGTACCCTAACAAAGTTTCGTAAGTTAAAAGGTAAGGTTATAGACAGGAAGGAATTCCTACTTAAGAGAGTCTTAGTTAATACTTATAGGCCGTTCCTAATGTTAAGGGAAGGTTTTAAGTAAGCTATAGTAATTAAAGATAACTATATAAGAATGTTCTAGATAATACTAATTAAGGACAGAAAAGAATGCTTAGATAAGCTAAACACTTAGAGGATTTAGGTTAAGAAATAATCTAGATATCTGCTAAAAAGTGTAAGGCTTAATAATGTAAGAGAGCTTACTAAACACTTTTCTAGACTTAAAGAAAAACTTAGCATAGAATCTTAGATAACAGTCCTATACACATTAACTTAAAATAGGCTAGTCTATATCCTAACTTAAGGTATAGGTTTAGGCGAGTTACGTCGCATCTTTCCTTAGAAGATCTATAGTTTTGCTCTCGGCATAAACTATATAATATTAATTGCGACTAGCAAACCCGTACGTGCAATAAGAAATGTAATAGAGGCACTAAATTTAGTAGTATATTCTTAGTCTAGAAACGGCCGGCCTCTAATTTAAGTAAGCGAAATTCTTATCTTACGTGTTTAGTCGGCATTTAATAGCAGGGTTCTATGTTCTAATAGGCGTAAGACGCCTAAGAGCGGCGATATTTTAGCTAGGGTATAGTAAGATGCCGGTACTGCCTACCCTACTAAAACGCCGGTAGGCCCTACCCTACTCTAAGCCGGACGATAGAAAGCGTAAAGATATAGGTAGAGTGTATATAATCTTTTGTAAACTATCTAAATAATTCTAGAGTTAACGAAGATAGCATCGATTAAGGACGACTCGTTCTAATTATACGACTTACGGGTAGAGGTAGTTTACCCGCTAGGCGAGCGCATCTTATACGGAGCTAAAGAAGGAGACTACTTTACTATACGAGGCGAGATGTTACATCTTCCTAACGGTTAAGGTTTAAGCTTCTATAGCTTAGGTATGTTGCATAAATAGATGCTATATACTCTATATGCTAATAAGTTCGTAACTTAGCGGCGGTACTACCTCTACTAGCGGCTAAGTAGCGACTAACTTATACGCATAATTAGATGTCTACGGATGCATTAATCGCATGTCTAGATCCTAATTACAAGTCTTAGCTTAAGATAATATAAACGAGTTACGGACCTTTAGCTATATAGAAACTATAGTAGTTAGTCTAGAAGGCGACTCTTAACTAGTAGAAGAACGGGCACGCATATCTTTGCTAGCTATTCTTATAGTATAACTCTCGAGGACTATCGCTTTAGTCTACGAGCTAGACGAAAAAGTTAATAATGTTGTTTTACTAATGCACTACTAATATTCGCTACTATAATCGCCTATAACTTTAAAAACTTCTTCCCTCCGGCTCTTTTAAAGCACCTCTTTAATGTTCTTCTAATCTTCTTCGTCGAGTTTCTAGCCGTATGTCTTAAGGTTTTCCTCCGTGTGTTTACTTACGCCTATACGCGTACCGATAATAACCGCACCTATATACGGGAAGTTAAGAACCTATCTTATAGCGACGTTTGTAATTAAAACATTATGCTTTGTCGCGATAGCCTTTAAAGTCTGCAGTAAGACCTAGAATAGGTCCTAATCGCCCTATGTCTACATTATCTTAAAGTACTTTCTTTATAAAGGCGTCGTGTCCGGACTAAACAGCTGCGGCTTAGGTTTGTCTAGCCACTTCTTAGTAAGAAAACCCCTATAAAGAGTGCTATATGTAAGGAGTTTTATATTATGTCGTGTATAAACCTCGCCTATTTTAAACCGTAGCTATGCATCGATTAGGGAAAACTAGACTTAATTAGTAATAATATCGATATTATTATCTACAACTTCTTAGAGTCGCGCTATGTCGAAGTTATAGAGTCCTAGATGTCGGACTCGTTTATCCTACTACAAAAGCTATAGCGCTTTAATGTACTAATAGTCGTCGTAGTTTTACTAATAAAATTGCAGGAGATCGACCCTATCGGCGCTTATACGCTAGTACCGCTCCGTAACATTTACGTAAACGACCGCCGGGGTTACGGTAATCTTATAAAACACGTAGTACTTAGTAGCACTAAAGACAGTTTTAGGTTTAGGAAGTAAGGATCTTAGCCGACCGAAGATAACCTCGGTATTACCGTAATAATTAGCTATATTAAACGTAGTAAAGCCGCCTACGATATATTCGATAAACTGCTTAAACATCTATACCTAGGACGTAGTACCCTAGGATAGACTCGACAGTTGCTAAGAGGCCTGCAAAAATTTTAGGGAGCTCGATGTTCTTAATTTTAAAAGTCTCTAGGGATATTAGTAAGTTTCGTCTAGTAATTTAGTCTTATTAAGAACTATCCTCGTAGGCAAGTATCGATATACTACTTTTGCGGCTAATAATCGTCGTAAGAACTATAGTGCTTCGTTTAAAAGGGAAATCGTGCGTAGAGATAAGCTATTTTTAGCGATATTATAGTAACGAATCGAATAGTAAATCTATCCCCGTTTGCTCTTTCTTTGTTAAGGTCTCTACTACCGCTATCCGATAACAGGCGCTTTTAAACCGTAGTTAGCGCTTACACGATATCGCCGTTAATAGAGGCTAGGTAGCTATTAAGCTTAGCCGACTAAGACATAGTGTCTTCGTTATTTAGGATAATAGATTCCTCTACGATCTTCTTAAGAAGCGGAATGCTCTCGAGAACTAGTCTACATCCTATAGCGGAGAGTAGGCGCTACTAAGCTAACGTAAAGTTCAATATTAGGGCAACCCCCTCCGCGGCGGATTAAAACAGCTAGCCGATAGGCTAATAAGCGGTTTTTCTAAGGTATACTTACGTCTGCTCTTTAAAAATACTTGTAACTAATAGCTCTATTATTAAGATGACTCGGAGCACGCTTTAAAGTACATCTACTAGAAGGTTAGCTATAATAGTGTCGGTTATTATGTTAATATAAGCCGTCTTAGCCTTAGAGCGTAACATAACGGCTATATTATTAGGTATATAGTATCTTAACCTACGTAGAGCTACTAACAACTGCCTTAAATGCTTTGCTCTTATATAGATATATAGATAGAGAGCGATAAGGATTATTAAGAGAAGCGCGTACGTGCTATTACCGGCGTCTTAATCTATAAGAGAACACCGGCGATCTACGCGAATAATAGGAAATCGCGCCGATGTCGAGGATTTATATTGCTATAAGAGCTTCCTGCTAAAAGCGCCGGCGACATTTAGGACGCGCATTCCTATAATAATTGTAGTCTATAGCACCTATTGTTAAACTTTCGAACTAAGGGGAACTTCTAGATTCGTAATTAAAATAATTGCTAGAGTTATGTCTAATAATCCCCGCGTCGAAAGGCAGATCTTATAAGCTGCGGGTATTAAAAAGGAAGAGCTTAAAAGCGGTTAGCGTATAATTAAAGATAGCACCGATAAGACAAGATTATTATCCGCCTTCTACGATTTTTACTAGCGTACCTCCTATCTCTACTCTTAGTACCTCCTAGCCGGCCTATACGTATAGCTACGTATATAATATTACTAGCTCTAAACGCATAATTTAAGTAGGCTTAGGTAGTTCCTTATTATAGTAAGGCGCTTTACTAGTGTTTTTCGTTATAAACGAAAAACACTAAGTAAATGTTTACTATTATCGTAGAATGTATTATATTAAGTAAGAGTAAAAGTAAATTCTCTATCGTCGTCGTCGTCGTCGTCTAGCTTTATTATTAAATGTAATGTTCTAACTAAACTCTTCTTCCTTTTATATAACCCTCTCTCCCTTTCCTTATTCTTACCGAAAATTAATATAGCTACTTAGGCTACTACTCTCCCTTATTAGAACTACGCGTTTAACTCTAGTACTACTAGCGGATCTTTAACTACTAGCAATTAGGTAATAAAGTACCTTAACCGCTATGCTACTATGTTAGCTATAAACCCCCCTTACGCGTAAGTCGTTCTAAACAAGAATTAAATTTTATATTTAAAACAAAAAAAAAAAAAAAAAAAAAAAAAAAAAACTTATATAATTATAGCTGCCGTGTCCGTATAGACATCTACTACCTTCGATAGGGACTAGGTCGTAAGCCTAGCTAGCGTGGCATCCCTACCCCTACTACCGACGATAAGAAAGAACTACGCGCTTTATTCTTTAGTACTAACGGCGCTACCTATATAGTAAAGTGTTACTCGTATATAACGAGAAATTGTCTTTATCGTTAGAAATGAAAAACTAATATATTTAGTTATAAGGTCGGCCGTATTCCTATACCTATAGAAAATAATATAGAATTTAAGATACCTATTACTAGCGGCGTTAAAATTATGCCTTATAGATATAATTATTAACACGCTCTTCTTAAGAAGTAGATAGTAGTTAAAGGTCTAGTTCCTCTAGATCGTATAAGTTTTTTATTTAAAATATGTCTATCTTTTTTATTCGTTTCTAACGAAAAAATAGTACTTTACTAGAGAGGCTCGTACTATAATATTTAAGCTCTAGGAGAATATCTTAGGCGCCTTTAGCTAGGATAAGGTACGTTAAGCTTTTTTTTATTTAAAACGAAAAACTAACATTATATAGCTAATCGATTACTATAAATAAGAGGTTACTATAGCCTATTAGCGCGGCCGAGCTCTTTAACATAATAATAATACTAGTTACTCTACCTAGAGAGACTATAATAGCATTTATTAATTTTTTTTATTTTAAATAAAAAAATTCTTTTACTTCTACTTTAAGGTTCTTTCTTCCCTTCTATATAAAATAAGAAGAGGTTTTTTTTCCTTAGTATACATATTAAAGTAGTATAGCAAATTAAATTTCTATTTCTATTAAACATTTTAGTTTTTCGTTATATGCGAGTAATTTAAGTCTAATAATGTATGTCGAATATATTATTATACCCGAGGTAGTATAGGTTATTAGAAAAAATAGGGGTTTTAATTATTTGTTTATATTATAGGTAACGTATATATAGTTAAGTAGTATAGTTTAGGAATTAATAGGTTTAATAAGGAGGAGAGAGTAACTAACTAATCGGCCTCTATAAAATACTATACGGATACTAAGCGCTAAGCCTTATACTCGTACGGGCTTAGCCTAAGCTAATAACTAAGGGCTCGCCCCTAATAATACCCCCCTCCTCCTCCTCTCCCTCTAGTATAGAAACGTTATACGCCGTCCTTAAAAAAAAATTTTTTTTTTTTTATTTCTATATCTCCTCTATAGGAAATTATTATAGGGAACTACTAGTATCCGTTTAGAAAGTTGTAGTATCCTTATAGTCTAGTAGCGCGTCCTTAAGGAGCGACTTAGCTACTAAAAGCGGCTAAGTTAATTATCGAATTCTTAAGCTAGCGTAGCTTCTTTAATAGATTCCTCGCGAGTTTCTAAGGCCTTCTATTCTTCTTCTTACGTCGCTAGATTCGGTTATTCCTTTATATTATTCCTACCCTACTATAGCCTTTATTCGTTTACTTATAGTATCTAGTAAAGAAAATATGTAATTAAGAGAGCGTCGCGAGTTCTTTTACTAAAAAGTCCTTATAGCGCGGCTTCCGCTTACGTTAATTTACTCTTACTTTGCTTTAAGTAGTAAACAATAAATCTAGTAATTTATAAGCGCGCTAAGGAGCTCTCGTTAATCCTCCTCTCTTCTACTATAATAATAGCATTAATAATAACCGTAAGCGCTAATCTATTATAGTATACTATAGTCTACTTAATACTAACTAGACGCGTAGATGCCTTACGATCTACTATATATCTACTACGCCTAATTAGGCGTAGTTTATAACAATTAACCTCCTATATAATAAATATGTCTATTAGCTTTCTAGTAGAGAACTAATAATTTCTATAGGCTGCTAGCCGTAGTACTAGTAAGTCGACCGCTTACGTTACCTATTAAAAGGGTAGGAAGAGTTACTACGAGCTATACGTTTTCTCTAATCTCTAGCCGTTTTATAGCGCTAACTAGACTTCTAGGCCTAAGTTCGCCTACTAGGCCTTTACCGCCTTCTTATATACCGACGCCGTTAGCGTTACTAATGCCGTTATATACGTTACGTACTCTATAGCTTTTTTAGCGGCTAACGGTAATTTAGTCTTATAGAGCATAAAAAGCTCTAGCACATCCTTAAGATCTTCTATGCTTTAGAGGTAGCCTATAAGGACTATATACTCTCTAAGTAGGCTCGCTTAGTGTCCGCTCCTTTTTCGCCGCTAACTAGTTATAGTAAGGTTATTAATAAGGTAACTAGCACTATCGCCCGCGCCGTTAACGCCTAGGGTAGTAGGTTAGTTCCGTCGAGTTCCGTCTATTTTCTTACGCTAACTAGTTTTTCTAGGGCTAGCGGTGTCCCTCCCTACCTAGTCCTTAGTACTTACCGCTCCCTTCTAGCCTCTATTATTATGGCTTAGGACGCCGCTACTACCGCTAAGAGTAGCGCGTATAAGCGTAAGGCCGCCGTCGCCGTCGATAGCGACGATAAGGCTAATGTATAGTTTAGGTTAGTTCAGTAGAAATAGAGGTTCTCTAGGGGTTTTCTAGCAAGGGCCGCTTCTTAATTAAAATTAGAATTGTTTTATAATTTTTCTCCTTCCTTTTTCTGTACTAAAAATTAAAACTCCTTTTATACGCTAAATTTCTATATAACTCTATATTATTAAGGGCGGAGTCCTTACCCTTAGCAGGGTAATCTTCGCTACTAGACTACTAAGTAATTTTCTAGGGGTCTATTATTTTCTCTTACATCCCTATAGGCTAGTTCGAAATAGTCGAGGGCTTCGTTATCCGTTAGTTCTTCTAAGGGCTCCTAGGTAGGGTCGTAGTATCTAGCCTATTTTACTAGGACCTACTAACCTCTACCCCTTAGCTTATTTCGCGCGTAAAGAATCTCCTCTACTTAGAATTCTTCGTACAATTCTATTAAGACGGGGTCTAGTTAATTATCGTTAGACACCTATCCTAGGAGTAGGTTATTTCTAGCCGGTCGTAATAAATTAGTATAGAAAACTAGGTGTATACCGTTAGGGATTCCTAATAATCTTACGGACACTAGAGATAATACTTTAGACACTATATACTTAGTATGCTTAGCGTCTAAACTTTTCTTTAGTCGGTTCGTCCTATAATTCCTAAGGTCTAGCTATACTTTGTCCCCTACTCGGTAGATTAGAGCTAGGGTCCGCCTTCGGTTAGCGGCCTCCTTCTATCTTTAAGCAAAGGCCGCTATTCTACTCTAGTAGAGGGATAGGATAGATTTTATTTTGTTAACAAAATTTCTAGCTTTCCTAGACGTAGAGAGCCCTATCTCGATAGCGGTCTCTAATAATAATTCTATAAGGGACGGAGCCTTATATCCGTATACTATAAAAAAGGGGGTTATTCCTAGACCCTCTTAGTAGCGACTATTTAGCGCGAGCTAAGCTGTAGATAACTAACGTTTCTAGTTAGACTGCTCCTAGTTAATATAATGCTGTAGGTAAGCCTAAGCTTCCTAGTTTATCCTCTCTAGGCCTCCGTCTATTTATAGGTAGTATACGGAGCTTAGTCTACGTTATACGCCGAGTAGGCGATAAAGTTCCTTCTAAAACGAACTAGTCTAATTCGTACCTCTATTACTAGTAATAGCTCTTAGGAGTCCGTAATGCCTTACCTAGCAGTCTATAAACCTTTCTACGTAGTCCTTTGCTTTTATGTTAGGTATCGCTTCGAGTACTACCTATTTTAATAGCCTATCTTTAATAACCTATAGATACTAGTTACCTTAGGAATCCGGTAGTCCTATTATAAAGTCTATAGCGATCTCCTAGAAGAAACGATTAGAGACTAGCAGTAGTTAAAGGAGTTCGTGTTTGTTTTCTCGCTAAACTTTGTTACGCCTATAGTAATTATAGTTACGTAGGAATTAACGAACGTAGCGAGACTAGAGAGGCTAGTAGAAGTTACGTACTAGTATGTTTATAGTAGAGTCCCTACCTAGGTAGCCGTATAGCGCCGAGTCGTAGACGGACTAGATAAGTTTCGTCCTTAGAACGTCCTATTAGAGAAGTTCGTTACCCGCCTCTTTATACTTAGACTCTAATAAGATCGGAGCCCTAGGCACCTAGAGTTTACCGTAGTGTCGGAGGAGTCCTTACTTATCGATTTTATAGTTACTAGCTTAGATCTTTACCTTTACCTCGCTAAGTAGTAACTAGTCTCCGTTCTATACTAATTAGAGGACGAGTTAATAAAGGGTATCGTCCTTAGCCGTCGATGCCTATAGCTAGTTAAGGTCGTCTTCCTAAAAAGAGGGCTCGGGAACCGATTCTAGAGTAGAGGACTCCGATCCTAAGCCCTTAGGGTTCTCTAAGTTTCTAACTAAAATTCTTGTTATAAGGTCTCTAGTAGCAACTGCCGCTACTATCTCCCTCCTAGTCTCCGGCTAATCTTAGGTACGCTCTAGAGCTAGGAAGCGCTAGAACTGTAATTAGTAGTCCTCGGCCCCTAGCGTATCCTACTTACGACGAGATAAGGCGTTAGGTACGATAGCTTCGGTCCCTAGGTAGTACTCGATAGTAAACTAGAAAGGGGCTAGGGTTTCGTACTACCTAACCTAGCGTTCGGACAGTTAGCGCTTAGTTATAAAGTACTCTAAATTCTTATAGTCCGTCTAAATAGTAAAGGACCTATATGCTTTTAGCTCAAGGGCCTAGAACTTTACTATAGAGACTACTGCTAACATCTCTTTATCGTATATGTTGTAGTTAATTTCCGCCTTATTTAGCTTCTATAAAAAGAAGCCTATTAGGCGGCGGACTCTATCCTTTTCTTATAGGAGCGTAGCTCCTAGGGCGAAACTGCTATAGTTAGTTTTAAGAAAGGTTAGTAGAGTTAGATTATAACTCGCTAGTACTAGTACCTAGTAGAAACTATCCTTTAGAAGTTAGAAGGCGTCCTTCTAGGCTTTTCCCTAGGAGAATAGCGTCCCCTTTCTAGTAAGAGCGGTTAATAGACGCGCGATCTCTAAGTAATTTAGAATAAACATCTAGTAGTAGTTAGCGAACCTAAGGAAGCGTCGAGTTTCCTTCTAGCTCTTTAGAGTCGCCTAAGAATAGACGGCCTCTACTTTTTCTAAGTCGGTCCCTACCTCTATATCGTCGGCCGATACTATAAATCCTAGGTACTTAATAGATTTCTTAGCGAACTCTAACTTTCCGAGGTCTAAGTATAGGCCTCCGTTCTAAAGATCCTAGAGTACTTTACGAACCTTCTTAAAGTAATCCTTCCTAGACCTATTAGTATAGATAATAATGTCGTCTATAAAGGCTAAGGCTATATTGTCTAGGTGCTTCTATAAGAGAGTGTTAATATACCGTTAGAAACTAGCTAGAGCACCTAATAAACTAAACGGGTACACTAGCTACTCGAAGGATCCGAAGCGAGTTTAGAAAGCGGTCTTATACTTGTTACCTAGTGCTACTCTAATCTTATAAAACGCGGCGACTACGTCTACCTTAGTTAACTACTTAGCCCCTATAAGGTTTCTTAAGGTCTCTAGTATAAGGGGGAGGGGGTAGCGGTTAGGCTTAGTAATAGCATTTAGAGCTTAGTAGTCGTAGTAGAATCGGAGTCCTTTACTAGGCTTCTATATAAAAAGGATAGGGGCCGCTACTTCCGACACGCTAGGCCTAATATAACCTAACTTTAGGAGTTCGTCGAGTAAGTTCTAGAGGACGAGTAATTCCTCCTTAGACATACTATATAGCGGACCCTATAGTAGAGAAGGTAGGCTTCCGTCCGGTTTTAGGCGGAGTTCTATTTTATAGTCGATACCTTCTCTATTTAGGGGAAGTTTCTCTACCTCCCGCTTATTAAATAGCGGAGCTATGTCCTAAAGCTCTAGGGGTAGGCTCTTCTTAATCTCCTTAAGGGTTTAGTACTCCTTAGGTTTTAGGGCCTTCTTAATGTCTGCTAGAGAAGCGGCGGTTATTATTATAATGTCTCTAGCGTCCTCTCGTTCTTTATAGTTATGTCCTTCCTCGACTTACTTCTAGGCTCTACTATAGTAGAACCGACGTTTTTCTAGCGCTGTCCGTACTTTATTATACGCCTTCTATAGGTTTCCTAAAATAATTAGGTAGTCTAAACTAGGTACTACGTAAGCGTATACTAGTTGTTAGAATCTAGCTAGTTTTATATAGAGTCTAACTACTCCCTTAATAGTACCTCGTTCTATTAACTAAGCCTATCCCTTTACTTGTTAGGTTTTCTTACTAACGTAGCGAAGGCTAAGGCCTTCTACTAGGTCTTTGTTAATTATAGCATAGTACTAAGTTCCTTCGTTAATTAGGGCTAAAGTTCCGATTCTTTCTTTAAGGACTACGTTAGTATATATAAGGTTTCTGTCTATTCGCCCTTTTGCTTTAGCCTATCCCTCGCTTAGTGTATCTTTATCTACTCTCGTATTCTAACTTTATATAAGAGTTACTCTTTTCTCGCTATATTATCTATAGAGTCCGACTTATTACTATCGTCCTCTAGGAAGGGCCTTATAGTTTCTACATTAACGGTAGTAGTAGGGCAGGTAGCTAGGGCGTAAGGACAATCTTTTACGTAGTGTCCGTCTACTTTATATTAGAAGTATAGTCCTTTTTCCCGGCGTTTTTCCCTCTTAGCGTTATTTACCTATTTAGCTCTCTTTCTATCTATAGTAGCTATAGGAACTCTACATCCTCTGCCTCTTCTATATCGGTTTCTAAGACGAGCGAGGGCTATAACAGTATCTCTATCTATATTAACTATAGCGACCTTAAGGGGTACCTAGGTAGTAGTAGAACTCGCGTTATAATAGGCGAAGTCCTTTTTATTGTCCTTTAGCTACCTCTTATTCGCTATACGGAACTAATCTATAGTCTCGAGGTTAGTTATAATTCGCTCTACTTCCTTAGAGAATATATAGTAGTCCTCGGTTTTAGGTATAGCGGCCGTATAGATCCTTATAGAGTTCGAGAAAGTGTTCCTTAAGTAGCTAATTTTTATAGCGTCTAGCTAGCGGTCTCCGCCGGCGCTAAGGAGGAGTCTGTCGAATTCTAGCTAGTGTTTATACTACGATTAACCTAATAAATATTAAAGGCTAGTTAGTTTTTTAAGGGCGTAAGCCTATTCGTTACTATCTGCAAAAACCTTCTCGAGCTACGTAAAGAAAGCCTTAGGGTCCTTTCCTTCTAATAGGGACCTATTCTCCTAGAAGTAACGTATATAGGTACGTTCCTTTAAGGGTAGGGTGTCGTATATAACGTTTTAGTAGTAATCCTTAGACAGCGTCGGTTTTATAGCGGAGCGTACTCTATAAGAGCTCTTTAGCCTTAGTAAGTAGTTATAGAACTCTTTAGAGCTACCGTCCTAGAAGGGCGGTTTCTATTCCCTAGACCCTGTTAGTTCTTTAGCAGAGTTTGTAATGCTGCCGACGGATAGGTTCTTAACTAGTGTTTTTAGTAGCGTTAGTAAGTCCTCCGACTAATTTTGTCTAGCGGCCTCTACTTATTAAGCAGTACGCGAGCTAGTTAGCTCGGCCTCGAGGGCTTACTATCGAGCGAATAAGGATTCTACGACATAACGTATGTCCGCTAGCTAGACCTCCGCTTCGTTTCCTAAGGACTCTAGGGTAGGGGCGTTAGTATTTATGTTATTTTTTAATTAAACCTAATGTTACGGGTAACGTGTATATAGTTAAGTAGTATAGTTTAGGAATTAATAGGTTCGATAAGGAGGAGAGAGTAACTAACTAATCGGCCTGTATAAAATACTATATAGATGCTAAGCGCTAAGCCTCGTACTCGTATAGGCTTAGCCTAAGCCGACACCTAAGGGCTCGCCCCTAACAGTTTATAACGAATAATCTAGTAGAGGGATTATGCCTTACATTTAAGAAGTTCTATAGGGATGTAGCGTATACGCTATAGGGGAAGGATACGCTATAGGATTTTGCGTTTAAAATAAAGATTATATACGGAGAGGGTATTAAGATAATTATGTTTAATAATAGCCTATATTTTAGCTATAGTCCTACATAGGAAACGAGTGTTCTTATTAGGGCTAATAATACCTTACGTTCTAGTTTTACGTATAGAACAAAGGGCCTAGTTATGTTATAAAATAGCTATTATTCTAGGGACTATAGGGAAAATCTATTTAAAACGAAGGACCTTATTATATTATAATATAGCTATTATTTTATAGTGCATACGGAAAACTCGTTTAAAACGAAGGAAGTAGTTAAGTAGAGGCATAGTTCTGCACATTATATCTAAGATCCCTAATTTGCGTATTAATAATAGTTTTAACCTAATCTTATATAAAACGTTAATCTGCCCCTAGCGTTAAAGCTATAGCGTCGTCTTAAGCTCTATTTTTTAGTTTTCTTGTTTTACGCGTATTTTTCCCCTAATTCTTATTAATAAGTTTAGAAGCTAAGTTCTTACGACGATTTCCGTACTCTCTAAGGCTACTCTTCTACCTATGTTTTTTAGTTCGTTTAAAACGAGGCTTTAGTTTAATAGATAGATTATAGATTAGGGGGGCGCGTTCCTCTATTAAATTGCAGACGATATGCTAGTAGTTATTAAAATCCTTTAGTTATAACGAAATTCCTTATATTCGTTTTTAGCGAAGTTCGTAATAATAAGGCATTCTATAGATTAAACGAAAATTACCTTAATAAGAAGACTATTAAATATCTTCTTTGTTAAGAACACTATCTTCGACTTTTCGCTAGTTAATAGCAATTTCGCGGTTAGTAGCACGTAGCTCTAAAACATACTGTTTTAACGCAAATTAGTAGATGCGTTTATAATAGTAGGCATATAGATCCTTTCGTATATAACGAAGAATCTTTACCTTCTTATCTTCTTTAACTTATTAAGCTTATCGAGCTATTTTAATCTAAAAAGGGATTAATTTATTAACAAATAACTAGAGATCGTAGCGTAAATTAGTTAACTACTTCTTAACTCGCGCGTAAGAGCCTTTAACTCGAGATATAGCGATATTGCTATAGTATCGGATTTTGTTCGTCTAAAACGTAACACACTTTTCTTTAAATAGCTACTATTCGCGATTAAGATAATCGGCGCCTAATTCCTATAAAGAACGAAGATCCGAGCATTTTTCCTTAAATTCCTCTTCTATTATTACTTATTTTGCTTTATAATAAACGGACATCTATTGTTTAAGCTCCTCTTAGTCTTCGAATTTAGATAAATCCTCGGTTCTCTATTAAGGCTATCGTTTTAAACGAGCATATGCTTTTATATCTTTATTCTAATGCTAAGCGTAGATAAGAGTTAGTGTCTCTAGGAAAACTTCGTTTAAAGCGTTTAAACATGCCTAGTCTCGATTAGTAATAAAAACATTTAGAGCAGGAATTTCGTTTTTAACGTAGATTTCCTAAAGGGCCTTAAGGGCCTATTTAAAGTTAGCCTCGTCTTCGGCGTTAAGCTAAACTATACTAACTTAGAATGTCTTGTTTAATCTAGTAGTACTAACAATATTTAAGACAGGCCGGCGGTATTTGTTCGTTTTATACGTAACATCTATAAAGATTAAGTCTAGGTGTTGTTTCGTAAGTATAATACTTGTTAGATATAACATAAAAATGTTGCAAATCTAATTTTCGTTTATAACAGAGTATTTCGAAGAGAATCCTTCTTATTCTATATAGCGTAAGGTCGCCTCGGACGTTATAAACGAACTAACTGCTAGTTCTTTAATCTAAATGCGAAGATTATAGACATCTCGGGGTTTCTAGGTAAGATCTAGAAATTCTCGTTTTAAGGAGACTAAAATTTGTGTAGGCGTATAACTACTAGCGTATAGATCTTAGATACAGTCTTCTATAACTTTTATTCGTTCTAAACGTCGAAAATGTGGTAGGGCGGACAGATAAGCAGAGCTATAGTTATGCTTAAAACTTTATTCTCTACGACAATGTCGAATTAACTAGCGGCTAGTATTAGGTTCCTTTAGCTCGTCGGTAACGATTATAAGTTGCATTTCGTAGGAGCATTTAGAACTACTCGCTAAGCGTATTCGTGCCTCGTTTAAAACGAATTAATAGTTCGTACTCTTTCCTCGTAAATAACGAAGAATCCGACGGTTAATCTATCTAGCTATATTCTTTTATAGCTTCTAAATACTAAGCGCGTATCTATACTTCTTAGTATAGGCGTTAACTGCTTTACGAGCCGCTTTAAATAAAGAATATAAAGCTTTAGGTGGTAGTAGTAAGTCTTCTTTGTTTTTAACGTCGGATTTATCGCTAGAGCCGGATAGGTCGGATAGGTTAGATAAGTCGAGATTAGGTAAGTCGGAGCTTAATTTAGAGCTACTAGAATTCTCGGAGGAAACGAGTGTTATGTTATAGTTTTGTTTATTTAACGCGTCTTAGTGTAGGAGGCCTTCTTCGTAGTTTGCTTACGTCGCGCTTAGGGAATAAGAAGAATCCTCGTTAGGAACGAGGGGTAGTACTTAAGCGAGGGGCATAATTGACGTTAGATTAATAGACATTGTTGTAAGAGAAAACAAAATGCGTGTATAACGAGCGATAGAGAAGGGAGGCAAAGAGAGCACGCGAAGAGAGCACGCCGAGAAAGCTACATGATTCACGTTCGGAGCGGAAAAACTTTTTGCGCCCCTAACGAAGGACGGCGCGCGGGAAGTGGGGATGGGAGGTGCGCTAGTAAAAATCGTGGGAGGCGGATAACAATCTCGGTTAAACAGGGGACATGCCACACACGTGCTAATTTCTGACGTACCTTGTAAACCACTATCGTGTAGCATATCTAGAGAATCATCTTGGCTTCCATCTGCGAGGCGGGCACCCGCGGGCACCCGTTGGATAAATTAGGCCGTCTACTCTCGTTGGATGGTAGCTAAGGCCTTTCGATTATAGCTATACGGGCGGTGAGAGTCAGAGAAAAGCCTTAAACATCACCCGAGGAAGATCAAAATCTATCATACCACTTTCTAATCTGTAGAGGAAGTAATAAAATAAGAAGTCATCAGTCGTGACAGGTATTCAGACAACAAGGGTCTGTCACAATTTTCCGGGCTGTCAGAATTCCGCGGCGGAGCCGTTTCAGGTTCCCCGTTAGAGTTTGGAAAACCTCTTGTTGATTACCTACCTCTAAACCGGTTATGTATAAGTCAGATTTTGGGATATTTAGTAGGTTAATCACCCTGCGTGTGACCCCAGGATACGAGCTAGGTCCCGAGTTATAACAAGATGACGTGGTTGTGGGATCATGGCAATTATTAGAACTTAGAAAGGCTATTGTTACGAGTGGCCGGGGTTGGCTCGTATTATCGGTCGCCTTGCAAGCAGGGCGCATATAAAGTGCCCTTCCTGTCCTATCTATCGATTTCAGAATTCCTTACCTATCCACCAAGACTTGTTCATAAAAACACTACTACCCCTTAATTCTCTATCGTGATTCTCTACTCCATCATCTATTCACCATGAAGCTTTCTACCTGTGTTATGATCTTGGTTTCTGCGCTCACTAGTAGCGTAGTAGCCGTAGAGATTGGATGTACGGTAAACGGCAATGTCTGCCGCTGTGTCACTTGGGCTCCTGGTCCTCCTAGTAGCACAGCAACTAGTAAGTCATCCTATCCCTGTCTAAGTATCATGTAAAATTGTTTTATACTAAGCACCGAGCAGTCACAACTTGCTATCCATACGATGGCAACAACGGTGGCTGTCAATACGGCAGTGGTTATTCATGTGCCTAAAGAAAGAACATCGCCCGGATCAGGTCACATTCGGCTACGTGTGGAATCACAGGTTTTAGACATGGGGTATTATTTGTGCCTCCCCTTGTAGGGGGTACTTGAAGTATCTCAAATTTCGAGTTATATTTATTCCTAGAAGGACGATCGAGTCCATTTATTTCATTCAACACGTACATGTTCAACTCGAACCAAACATTTACACTCTTTTAGTTCTACTCTTACATATGCACTCCCTATAGCCATTTTACCGCTCTCTACGTACATGTGCATATATGCTGTCATGTCTAGCCTCTTCTCTCGCAGTATATCTGCCGAACCCCTCGTGCCGTCTATAGAAAGCAACGGGGGCCATACGTGACCGAGCTTTTGCTCATCCGCGGTATAGCATAAGGTACTAAAGGCCTCGGATACAATACGAGCGAGTTGCTAGTCCTTTGATTTTCTTCTTCGAGGAAGAGATTATCTCCTTCGCCCTACGCGAGGTACTAAAAGCCTCGGATTTATGGCGAGCGAGTTACTAGCCTATTGACTTTCTTCTCCTTCATCTCCGAGCAACGCTAACCTGACCCTGACAGACTCGAGGCTCTGATCCGCCACTGTCTCGCCGCTAACGACCAAGTGCGCATCGATAAGGTGGTCCACCAGCTTAGCTACGACTACGCTTACGCCGTGCACCAACCTTACGCCCGCAACGGAGGTCTGATCGGCCTCGCCGGCGCCGCCAGCACTCGGCAGTATATGCATAATCACTACTGTATCTAGCTGTGCTAGAAAGGAGCCCCCTCCCCCCCAAAAAGACGAAGCAATAATTTGTTCGTCTTGGTCTAGATGGAGAACCACTCATTCTCTACATGATAAACCTAACTGGCTATACGCAAGCTCTGAAAATGGCTGGACCACAAACGCAAAGGGTATTTCATGGCTTCAAAACATTTTTATTCCAGAAACACAACCCGAGGGGTCTCATTGGCGTCTCCTCATCATGGATGGCCATGACAACCATGTATCCATTAAATTTCACTGAATCTGCAAAACAAACAAGATCCATCTCTTGCTTTTACCTACTCATTCATCCCATGGTTTACAACCTCTCGATTTAGGTGCCTTTGTACCTTTAAAGTCGCGTTATCGCTTAGAAATTGCAAAGCTTAGCTCTCTTGACGATGCATCACCTGGTAAGAAGCAACGCTTTATTACTCGTTATAATTTGGCTCGTAAAGAGAAATTTACACCTTCGGATGGAAAGCAGTAGGAATTGATCCATTTGATCCATTAAGAGGTCCAAATTCTTCCCAAGTTCAAGCACTAAAACCACGTCAACCTACACCTCCTAAATCACAGGAGACTGGTCCAATTTTGGTCACATCTAAGAGCTCAAGATATAGTAATCAAACAACAAAATCAATTCGCAAAAAAATCCGGCGAAAAACAGGCACTTTACCAGGCTCTTCAAAAGGCTGTTCAAGCGATTGACTCGCTCAATGCCTCTCACGTTGCCCTACAGCACCGCAACACTCAAATCCAATCTCAAGTTGATCGACTTGCTCTAAAAAAACGTAAAAAGGTCCTTTTTATCCCTAATACTCAATTCGTAAACATTGAGAACATCATGATGGCCAAGCAGGCAGCAGCTTTAATGGAGGCGCAAGAGGCAGCAAGACAATTTGAATACGATGCCACAGCAGCTGCAAGGGAGCTTGAAAGCCAGAGCTTTGAATCGCTTCAATCTGAATGACAAATAGACAACTTTCCGAAGTGCGAAATTGCGTAGCGCTAAGATTTACACCCTCTAAACACGACCTACTATCGCCCTCTATATAAACTATAGACAAGCGATAGCATTAGGGAGGTAGCGTAAGATTACCTTTACTAGCTACCGGTCTCTATTACGCCTCCCCTTCCTTGCTGTCGGTCGTTAGTAAGGCCTAGCTAGTTAGTCTATAGTTTCTACAGACTAGGCTTGATCTTCGTACGTAGTAGAAAGCGCTGCTCGAACATCGTACGTAGTAGAAAGCGCTATAGGCCACGCTGTCTATAGTTTCTATAGACTGTGCTCGATCTTCGTACGTAGTAGAAAGCGCTACTCGAACATCGCACGTAGTAGAAAGCGCTATAGGCTACTCTGTCTATAGTTTCTATAGACCGGGCTGTCGAACGGCACGATAATGCGTTCGAAGAAATACCGGACAAGGAAGAATAAGACAGCATACCTAAACGTTCGGCGACCTCTAGTACCTCTAGTCGATGTAGTTAACGATATCGGAAGCGCTATTTAAGATGCTGTTATAGGCGGTCTTCTAGCGATATAGGCATTGTTCCGCCGCCTTTGTCATCTACGCTATACTTCTACAGAGTAGAAGTAGTTCGTCGAGGCCGTACTACTGTACTTCATTAATCATCTAGTAAGAGAGCTCTAGGTCTATATACTTTAGAGAGTCCTATTTTGTAGGGCAGATACGATCCTTATAGCACGTACTAGATATAGGAAGAGCGTCCCTCTCTTATACTTCGTATTAATCTCTAGCCTTACTAGCATCTAAATTATACCGCTAAACTAGCTCGGTGTTACCGGAGGAGCTTACGCAGCCCCGGAGTATTACCGAGCGAGGCTTAGTACGTACAAGTATATCTTCGTATCCGAAGACACCGATACTAGGGTATGTTAGCAAGCTGTCCGACAGCTTAAGGGTCATATACAGCTCGAGTACGTACCTAGTCGAATTATAGGTCCGCCCTACCAATTTTACTAGTGTAGCGCCCGTTAGCGTACCTTACTTATCTCGTCGCCATCTAAGGCCTGTCCTCGCTATTTAAGGCCGCTCTCTATCTTATTATGCCTCTAGTATACGACCGTCGTCGTAAGTAGCTATTCGTACTAGTTATCGGTCTCGTCCTTATACTCCTTAAGAGGCTTAAAGGGCTTCGCCGTACCTACCGGAAGTAGGTGTATAAAAGGCCTCTACCGTATATATAGTTCGAGTAGACGCTCGAGATATAGCTAGAGGACAAATTTCTATATCTCTACCGCTTCTTACGCGAGGAAATCGCCTATCTCGCTAATGTACTAGACGTCGGTTGTATTAAATTTAGTAACCGCAATCGCCCCTCTCCTAAGTTTACTCTAGTAGTCACCTGTATACGCCTCTAATATCTAACTAACTAGAGCTTACTTTATAATCACTTCGGCCGCTCGCGTAGATACCTTAGCTCTATATTTACCGATGTGATCGAGTATCTTAATCGGCCTAGGGGTACTAATCGCCGCCTCCTCGACTAGTACCTAAGGATGAATAGTAAGCGGCGCCTTAAGTACTTTATAGACCGAATTCGCCGTAGAGGAGGGGGTAAGAATATATAGGGTTTTGTCGATAGTACGTTTAGAGGGTTCTAAAGGCTAAGTCGCCGTTAGAGGGACTACTACTCTAGGCACTACTATTATCATAGGTTTAAATACTAGGCTATAGTCACTCCTAATAGCCTCGTCGGCTCTCTTACTAGTCCCTTTTATAGTAAGGTTAACGACTAGATAATTTAGTAGGATAAATTAGTACCTCGGAAGCTCTAGAAGCTATTTACGCGTAGGAGGAGGTTATACTTATACGGCGATCTTACGTATAATTACCACTTTAGGATTATAGCGCCATTTAAACACCCGCTCGGATTTAGATACCTTCCTCTAGCAGAGCGAGCATTTAATAGACGGCTTTTAAAGGTTAGAATAGCTATAGAGTATACATTTAGGCGTACGCAGTCGTTATAGACGTATACTACCTTTTCGTAAGGCTATACACTTAGAAAGCAAGCGGTCGCATCGTTCTTCCGTACGGTAGTATTACTAACGAATATATATACCTATATAACTAGTTAGAGCTAGTCGTCGCTACGCTTTATATGTCGGCCCCCGACGGTAGAGGAGTACTTACTACTAAGAAGAGAGGACGTACTAGAGGGGGAGTAGCTTATATAGAAGAACTACTATACTAATTCGCTAGATTTAAGTACTCTAAATCTGTCGGCGTTGTCGGCGCTGTCGGCGCCTCCTTTTGACGAGCTATTTGTACTAAAAGCGCTTTAATCCGTCCTTATAAGGCTCTTATCTTACGTACTTAGTCTCTAAGCTCTAAGAGCTCCTCTTAAGTAGCTGCTGTCGATGTTAAAGGCGCCTTAGAAGGAGGAAACGCCCGCTCTATAACGTGAATTATCTTCTTAAGGTACTCCTTACTTAATTAAACGGCTCTGCTTTAAGTATTTCTACCTCGCCGACGGCGCTACGCCGGCGGCGATATTAAATCTAGAGAGGATTAACAATAGCGACGGCCGAGCGACGAGCGCTAGCTGCTCTAAGAGGTACGTTAAGTTAAGCTCTATATAGAATTGACACTCCTAGTCGTATGCTTATCGTCGTTAACACCGCTATTACTAATCTCGTCGACGTCGTTATCGACTATATCGTTCTCGTCGCTTATATAGTCGTTATTAGAGGAGGCATTAATTCGTTATTAAGCCCTCTATCTTCTAGTTAAGCGCTTACGGTCTCTATCCGTCCGTCGAGCCTCGCGGCGAGAGCGCTCTACCGTCGCGCCGGCCTCCTCTACGTATAGCTCGGCTAGCTCTATAATGTCCTTAATAAACCGATTAATTGACTATATATAGTCCGTCTCGTTCTCTATACTAGAAGTCTACTCTACTAGCTACTACGACCTCTTACGCTCCTTTACGAGGTCGTTAAATCGACGAGCTAATAACGCGTGTTTATAGCCGGTACGCTACTACTACGTCCTCTTAATCCGCTTAAATATCTTCGCCTTTAAGAGGACGCCCTATACTAATGCGTACGACTAGACTATATCTATAAAAGCCTTCTTATCCGAGTCGTTCTAGTATACGCCATTGCCTCTAGGCTAGCCGCTTCGCGCTTAGCGGCCGCCTCGCTCTCGGCCTCGACCTTAGCCTCTACTACGGCCGCGAGCTAACGACGGCGTTACTAGAGGCTCCGATAACGGTACTAGCTATAGTAACGGCGACGGCGGTAACGGCGGTAGCGGTAGCGGCGCCTATAAGGGTAGCAGTAGCGGCGCCTATAAGGGCCCTTAGCTAGGCGATCCGAAGTACTAAGACGATAATGACAGTATTAGCTAACTAATCGATAGTAGCTATAGCTAGCTCTACTAGCTCTACTAGCTCTAATCTATGACTACTACTACTATTTAAGCTATACGAACAAGGCGAGGACGACCTTAAGCCTTAAGGGTCGAGGCTTAAGCACTCGGGCAAACTAGCTCTCGCTAGCCTAGCTACTCGGGTAAACCTAGTCATTTTCTAACCAAAAATGGAGCGATCTGCCTACTGTCGTAGGAGTATAGCATGCTATATGCCTAGGACAGTAGTGCTAGCGTTAACGTTCTGTTTAGCCAGTTAGAGGCCGCTAAACAGTTAAGCTGTATGCTGTCGGACAGCTTGCTAACATACCCTACTCGGGGCATCGATTAGTCTACACCACTGGCTACTATATTGCTAGCGGAGCTTTATACGTTGCTACATACCTTTACTGTAACAAAAACCCTACTTTTTAGTGTAAAGTAATATATGTTACTAGCTAACATGTTACTAGCATGTTTCTACTAATTTAACCCTATAAGGTAGCTCGATGTCGCTTCAAAACCTCTTAAGTGAACGCCGACACTTAAATGTGCCAAGCTTGATCATGTGATTAAGCTGGCTTTCCACTCTCACACAATCCATCATGTCCAGCTGCACCTAGCCACTTTTCTTGTAAAATCACGCAACAGCATGCCATCATCATCTTTGGCAAGAATGCCTGCCACAGGTATTTGGAAAAGTCTACAAACCAAGTTCTCGCCGAAGCGCAGGCCAATATCTATTGCTTGCCAGGGTAAGGTCGGCTACAAGTCATCAGCCACTTCCAGCGCTAACACGGGGCAGGCAAGGAGATCAAGCGTGAAGAACTCTTCAAGTACACTAATGGCCGGTTTTTGACGAACGAAGATCACGCATGCGCTCGTCGATACAAAGCCTTCGACATCGACCAGCTATGCACGATAGCAGCGTCCGTTGGACAGACTTCGCCAGTTGTAGCTATCGAGAAGATGGAGGGCGGTTTCAGTAAAGCCTTACTTTTTCGGAAACAGGATGGAACAGAACTCATTGCCAAAATGCCCTTTGAGATCGCCGGACCGCGAAAATACACTACGGCATCTGAAGTTGCAATCCTCCACTATGGTAGGCATAGTGACATTGCACAAAATGCGAATGCTGATTGTTCCAGTTCGCCAGCACACTGGAGTTCCTGTCCCTGAAGTATTTGCTTGGAGCGATACTTCGACAAATTCAGTAGGATCTGAGTACATAATCATGGAAAAAGCACCCGGAGTACAACTGTTCAAAAAATGGGACAAGATGGCTGAGCTTGAGCAATTTGAGTTGATCCAGGCTCTGGCAAGATTGGAAGGGGAGTTGACGAGATTGAAGTTTCCTGCTAATGGTAGTCTATATTTGCGGGAATCAATACCTGACGGTATCCCTCTTGACCAAGAGAGCGATCCAGCTAGACTATTCTGCATCGGGCAATCCTGCGAGCGGGATTGGTCAGCAGAGAAAGACACGACTGCTGCAAAATCTCTCTTCAACAGTGGACCATGTAAGAATGGCACATCACAAACTGAGACAAGCTAACCCATCAACAGGGCCTAATCTTACGTCCTTTGGCTCTGCTCTAGCAGATAGGGAGATCGCGAGAATCAGACACAACCCCAGAACGGGCTCCAAGCTTCTTATCTGTCCCGACGAAGAGATTGACGTCTTGAATATGGCAAAACAAGTCATGTCTCTGATTGGTCCCACCTCCTTATTCGAAAAGGTTTCACGACCAACTTTGTGGCACACTGACCTTCACATGGGCAACATATTTGTTTCTGATACAGACCCAACGCAGATTTTGTCACTTATAGACTGGCAATCCGTCGTGGTATCACCCTTATTTCTGCAGGCCAGGTTCCCTCCTTTCCTGTCTGTCAACTCGAACGACATATATCAATGGCGCATGGACTTGCCTCAACTTCCACCTGACTTTGAAACCATGGATGAGGAAGAGAAGAGAATTGTCAAGTCCCGGCATGTACGAGCAAAGATGGCCAAAGGCTATGAGCTAGCCACAGGTGCCTTCAACATCAAAGGCCTCAAAGCTCTTGGCATTCCTTTCTTCATGCAAGAACTGTTTCTCAGAAGTGGTGAAGCATCAGAAGAAGGTATAGTCGAACTACGGGAATGTTTGAGGACGATATTGGGACAGTGGGAGGACTTTCGGTTTGTCAGCGACCCTCCGTTCTCATTCGACCAGGACACCCTAGAGAAGCACGAAAACGATCTTGAACGATACCGCAATGTGAAGAAGATACATGAGATTGCGAGGGAAATGTTGTCTACGGACTCGGAAGGATGGATATCGCCACAGGTCGATTTTGAGGTAAAAAGGCAAGAAAACAGAGTGCTCGTAGAATACCTTATGGATCAGAGTGCCGACTACGACTTGACGCCAGGAGAAATCAAAAGCATCTGGCCCTTCAAAGAGGCCTGAGGATCTTATGGCTAGATGAAGAACTTTCCTCCTCAATGAGCGGTCATCCTCCTCAAAGCTAATTGACCTCGTTGTCCGATATCACCCGCACCAAACGGTTCCGCTCAACCGATCTTTGACATGAACTGTCGCTTCATATCATCCATGGCCTTTCGAATTTCTTCCTCTTGCTTTTCTTCTGGCACGTCCACATCCAATTCGGTAGTGGCGACGTTCTCATGAGTTCCGCATTTGCTCCTGAACTTCTTAAGTGCTGTGTTCGTGGCCTCGGAATTGACTTGGAGATAGAGGTTTTGCCGGCCGTCCTTGATTTCTCCAGCGTCTAGGCGTAATTCATGCTTTGCATTCTCTTTTAATGTGTTGTTTGGGACAACGCGGGCCCCTGGGCTTGTTCGTCTTGAAGAATTTTTTGATGTTGGGTTTCTGGAGGACAAATGCTTCAAATTTCTTAAAAACTTTCGACATATTTTCCTTTGAGATATAAGCGTGAATTTGATACAGAAAAAAAAGATTGAAATCTCCGTATCTTGTAGTAATGCCCGGTCGAATGGATGAGAAATGGTCGTCTTTAAGTACGTTCGACCGGCTCATACTTCAGCGCTTAAGGTAAAAACAAATGACACCGACACTGATGATATCTGCTACGCGCGCGCTTCCGTTTCGTCTATATATACCCCCAGGGTGACCTGAGACTACCTTGACAAACCCAACCACATGAACATGAAACGCATATACGCTAGAAGGCTACAATGTACCTCAAGAATCCGAAGGAGCGATGTGGAAGCGCTTACAGAGTGCGTGCCGTAGAATTCAGAATAACACGATGTATCTAGTTATACCCTACTGCCCCATGATTATGAGGACCAACCTATGTCGCGGAGCGCGAAGAGGCGCTAGATACATGATAGTTGTCGTGTAGACTCAATGTGGGAAGAATAAGAGTTTTTGTATTCTAGAACTCGACTTTATCTTGTGACTTGAATGCACTCCCAGAAGAAGAGATTCGAAGACTTTTCCCTTACTCGCCCTTAGCAAAGTCTGGCGGCGTGACATCCTTGACTTGGAACAGACCATCCTTCACGTAGACAGCTTCTGCCACCTCGGTACCGTTCTGGACCATGTTGAACATATCTTCAGCCTCGGCAAAATACTTTTTTCCATCTGTACAAGCGTCAGAAACTTTTTATTTAGGTTTATGATCCAATCATGCTTACCTTGGGTATGATACGCGGCTTTCTTGAAAACAAAAGGGCTGTATCCGGCGGTGCGCTCTCCATCCAGTCCGAACGACGTAAAAAAAAGTTCGGATTCAATGACCCACTCAGCATAGTTCAAGCACAAGGGAGTTGTCTGATTGGTATAGCTTGTGTGTGCCTTCTTTCCAGTGCGGCGATTATGGAGGAGCGTCGACCCCGACGTCTTCGAGTGCGCGACGATTTTGATGGTGAGGACATCGCCGGCTTGCAGCTCGAAGTCGTTGTAAAGTTGCTGAGGTGCTGGATACCATTCTGTCCAGGCGTAATAGTTGATCGTGGTCTTGTTGTCGACTGACTCTGCGGTGCAATAGAACCCTAATTAACCGTCAGCGCTCGGACAGAGGAAGGCTTCTTTGGTCCAAGATTCACCAGCTTGGAGCACAACATCATTGCAGCTGGCAGGGCCATCGATACCAGCCCAGCCAGACACAGAGTAAGGTACGGTGTTATAAGCTGGTATGCCTACGGAACACTCTGGCACGACGATATCAACGCTGACCTTCGTGACCTGGCCCTTCTCTTCGTGAATACCTCCAGCCCAGTTATTGGAGGTATAAGCGCTGGCCATTGAGGCTGTGATCAAGGCGTTGCGAATTACTTGCGTGAGAACCATGATGGCGAGATGAGGGAATGATCGAGTGATGAAGGATGTACAAAGATCTACGGGAAAGTTTTGTTTCAAACGAGGGAGGCAGCTCGTCGATATATATGCACCGACACTGGCAGACCTCAAAGATAATGCTACAGCCGTGTTAATGTATTTTTAGAACGCTATCTCGGCTATACCCCTTCAACCACGAGAGAGCGGTATTCGCTGGGGGGACTGAATCTTAGAGTTTTGGAAATAAAACCATGACTATCTCCTCTATGGTGAACGAGACCCTGCCTACAATATTAATTAATATAATGAAGAATCGTATTCCGAAATTAGATTTTTTGATTCACGGGAGATTTGCCGCAACATCCGTCAATTTCAATTGAATCGATTGGTATCGCTGTTGTTGAATCGCGCGGAAGTTAGATTTTAGGCGAGAAAAACCATGACTGTATTATTGACTACCTGAAACTGGTTTTATACGTGTGTGCGCTTACTAATCATCTACGCGAACGCTCTGACCACGTCTCCAATCAACAGCTGTCGTCCTCGTCAGTTGCGTTTCGCATCGAGCTAGGCCGTCAACAGACCCAATTTCACATTAACAATAATGATACACAGTGATGCGTCGCCGTTTGTTGACTTTGAGCATTTTCACAAGATAGTCTCTGTTATGCTCAAGAGTCTCACCGAGTTCTACACCGTCGTTATGCCAGCCCGGTATAGCAGCGATGAACCACGGATACTGGATCACGGCTGGCAAGGAAGCTTCAAATGTCCAATCCCAATCAACAACACTGTATCGTAAGTACGCTGAGTATCAAAGGTAAATTGTATCAACATACCCCATCAATTCTAACCTCTCGTTCACGATGAAATTGTGCGCATTCATGTCTCTATGCGCAATCCCGATAGTTTAGAAGTCGTCAAGATGGTGAGCGATTTGTAGAATCATAGATCGCATCACCAGATAGTCAGAGGCCTTTCCCCACTTGTCACAACCCGTTATACATCTGCGGATGGCCTTGTCGATCTCGTTCTCCAGCCAATTCGAGTATGGTCTTACGGTCGACGAAGCGCTTGCGATCCCTGGAGCCTCGATATACCAAAGGTCAAGGAGGAACTGAGCAAGAGAATCCAAGAACGCGTGCTGGAGCTCCTTAGGTATGGCTGAATTCCAGATATTCAGCGATCTGCCCGGGACAAGATCTTCCAGTGTAACTGGAGGAATCTCTCGAGGTTGATCGAGGTTGTGCCAATGGATTTGGGGGACTCGGCAATCCGTATTGGAGGCCTTGATGTGCTTAAGAGTGTTGATTGCACGTCGTTCTAGATTTTCGCTCCCTTGTGTTCTTGCTAAGCGAGCGATCATCTTGGAATCATCTGCCAAGGTGACGATGAAAATGTAATGAGACCGTCCTTGTTCTGAGAGACTGCTGTGCTCGAGGGTCACACTCCGATCACCAGATCTGAGACGCTGTGCTTCAGCGATGATGACATCTCTGATTGAGGGCTCCATGTAGGCTCCTTGTCAGTGGTTAATCCAGCAGGTGGTCAAGACAGATCCGAGGACTAGAGGGAGAGGATTGTAGCATAGTTTACTAGGTGGTTGACGTGGATGCCTTGTACGGAGCTACTGGTTTCCCTCGCTCGCTTCGGCACATAGCTCGATCACTTTTCCCGGTGATCATATGCAAGTGTCTAAAAGACGGTCGTCTATTATTATTGTACCTACCAATCGGGATCGTCACTTGCATATCCGCGTGTTGTAAATTTGAGCGTCGATCGTCCTTATGTCCGAGACTATCTGACTATCATCCCCACTTCCCGTGCGCCACATATAGATTCTTCGTTATGTACGAAGCAACATCTATACGTACGACGGCTACATATATAATATTGCTCGCTCTAACCGTATAGTTCTAGTAGATTCCGTTTCTTGTTATAAATGAATCTTCGAGAGTAAGCGCGTTAAGATTAAGTTTTACATTTGAAACGAAAAAATTATACTATAATAGTTATTATAGTATTCCTACCCTTATAACTAAAGAAGGACTCGATACTCTATTCTTTAGTGTTAATAGTATCTTACTTATATATAATAAGATATTATTATTTTCGTTATAAATCACAAAACTAAAGAACCTTCGGTAGAAACAAGGGATAGTCCTTAAGAGGGAGGGGGCGCGATAAGAGTAAGAAATAATTTTTCTAACTTCAAGAGAGGTATTAGATCACTAGACATTTTGCTAAGGAAATAAAACATAGCATACGATGGATGTAGCGGTAAGAAATAGGAATGATGGTCAGGCTAGCAATTTGGTTTTTCGTTATTAGCAATCTCGTAGATAGGACGGCGAAACGAAAAGTTAGTAATATATTACACGAACGAGGCGCCTGAGATGCAACCTAGCGATATTGACTCATTAGGAGAGTTCTATCTATTAGCCGAGAACGACTCGATTTAGGACACTCCGGCCGTCGATTATCATCCTCGATGAATACCCCTTAAATATGTATGTGTCGTGTGCAGATAGAATGTTCGACTCTATGAATTGAAGCTGGAAAACCACAATATTGTTCTTATTCATTCTGAACCTGCCACATTGTTACCACAAAGAAACCCAGAATGATCAGGTATCAGCAAAGCTCCCATCGCTCACCCGGTACGTCGGCGATGAGTAGGAGTCAGTGCTACAACCGGGTCTAGATATTCTGCTTTCTCGGTCCGGACGTATCGCTCTTACCGATAATCTTGACCAGCTAGTAGATATTCGATATCGACGTCAAAGCGACCATCATCACTACAACTGAGCACCGAGAGCCTTAGCTTGACTGTTGCGACTGCCTAGGGAAATAGAAACACATTACAGATTATTGCAGAGTTTTCGAATGAATTTACCGACTGTCAAACTCCTCGCGCTTTCAAAGTCCTTTCAGCTTCTTCTTCTTTATATACTGCTTGGACGGGATACTGTCTTCTGAAGGGTCAACCATCCTAGGCCCTTTCTGCGAATCGGTGTACCAAAGAACAAAGTTGACAAATTTGAATGACACACTCACTGCGATCGACAAGCCCATCACAGCCGGAGCAGGGTATGTGACCTCATCTTGGACTTCGTCGAATAGCGCAGCCACTCCATTTCCTCTACGATATGTCGCGTAGTGAGGTCGGTGTTTTTCACTAGGTCTTCATCTAGAGGATTAAGTTCGTAGACGTCGGTCATGATCTCTAAAACATAGGTCGGTATGCTCGTAACAACCTCCCAGATACCAACAAATCGCTTAGTTTACACGCGCTTGATGTTAAACTTGTAGCCGACGATGCGCGATATAGCAAGGAACAATGCATTGCTGGCGTCCAAGCCCTAGACCTGTAAGACTGTTAGTGATGCCAAGGATATTTCTATGCCTAGCTTCACGCCGGATACTTTGTGTACTTACCGCCTATCGCAGTTCTTGATCATGGTTGTCATTAAGCGGCCAGGATAGTATCAGCCTAATGATATCAAAAAACATCACAGCTCCGTCGATAGCATTGCCAGCTGCTGGTCCGGCTCCAAGGCCAGCAGTCCCTTTCGCATCGCTCCGAGTTACTAAGTCATCACTTTCGACAGCCGAGACGCCGAGTTCATCGGTCACGAAACTGATGACTTAGACAAACAAGTTAAGACCAAGGGCTGTTGAAGCTGAACAGGTCGTGATGCTGGTCAGATCTCTAGACAGCTGGATATCGATGCTAGGATCACCCGTCACGTATTGCCTAAACGTAGCCACATTAAAGCGATCCTTTAACGGGGGTGGAGCAGTGCCGGCCACTAAAACTTATATAGAATAGTTGTCGGTACAGCCAAGATCAGAGATAAGCAATTAAACAGGGTGAACGGTCTACCGTTTGTGATCAGTCCCTACAAGGCTCTAAAGATAGGAACTTCGATCGAAGTGTTGCCAAGATCTTGAAATTCAGATATGACTAGCGCAATAATGGCGGACGGAAGGATGTCGGCAACGTTCTAGACAGTGTTCAGCACTGCCGTGATCAATTAGTCCTGTAAGCGCGCTCCAATCTTATCCGTGTTGGTTCCCGGCGTGAAGAGGTATTTGATGTCGTCTTCGATTCCCTTGACGAGATCACTAACAGTATCGACTTCGCTCGAGATGCTATCCTAGAGGCCTCGTCTTATTGTCGGTTATAGTGTCCTTGATTGTCTAGACGTATTGATCTACAAGTGCTTTCAACCCCTTAATCTGGTTATGGCTATAGTTAAGACCTACGTTAAGATATGTGTTGATCGAGTCTGTTGTGGTAAGGATATCGTCCTACTGGAACAGAAAACCAATGTATTCGATCAATTTCTCAACTGCCACCTCGATCTTGTTGAAGACCTAGCTAATTGCTTTTCCGATTGCTTAGACAGTGTCTAGAACGAGCCGGAAGGTCCTACCGAGCCAATCCAGTACTAAGTGAAATGTGTTATCTATACGGGGATTACTATAAATGCTCGAGCAATAAGCAATGATTAAACTCACCAATAAGCCGTAAAGACCAGTTGACGACATTCTTGACTTCTTCATAAAGGTTGTAGAAGAAATTCAAAAGAGAACTCGAATCTCTAAGGCTTAGCATGTTCTCGCGCGCCGCTAAGTCTTTAGGCAATTGGCCAGCTACGTGAAGGGGAGTCTAGGTTTTCACCGCTATAGTGAAAAAGACCTGTCTAGTTGACTTTCTGTTGCGATCAGCAGTCAAGAGAGTAAAGGCTTTTAGGTAAGTCGTAGATAACTAGTTGATCATCGAGGCTGCTTGTGCGGCGTCTTCATTACTGACCGATCCGGGAGTTGGGAGTTGTTCCCCGGTCTAAGTTCTAGCGTTCAAAAGGTCGGGGCCGGACTTGATCGATTGCAAGTTCACGCACGCTTTTGTTGTTGGGTCAACAACAAAGGAAGTTATGCTGCCGGTGACTTCGCTCTGACATTTGTACTTATCGATGCTTAGCGTGACGTAGGCCAGATCGGCGGTGGCCACGATCAGAGTGAGCACGCCAGTTGCATCCGACGTGACTTATTCTCCTTGACTTGATACTGTTTGAACCTGGCCATTAACGGTGACTTGGACGTAATCCGTGCTTGTTAAGTGCAACTGGCAATTCTGTTGAGACTCATCGGGGTCGCTGCCATCAAATCTAGCGGCGATCCTGATCGTGAAACTAGGTATTTGCATATTTGTCGGTGCGGACGGTATGGAAAACGGACTTGGTCGCCACGCTCCTGTGACTGAAGACTGTTGTAGCATGGTGATGCATCCGGTCTGGTCGACACTTAACAGAGTATTGTCAAGAATACCGTCGCCAGCCGATGGCGATGATAGTAGACCGGAAATTCGGCCACTCTTCCTATCTGGAAGCAGCTGCACTAAGATTCCATCGCCTAAAGTGCTCGCACGGGTTTCTTAGTAGTGCACAGCACCGCTTGTAGTAGTATACCAGATTGTGAGATTGCTTACAGTTTACGACTGATGCATTTTCTTGATGCCGAGAGAGGTATCGTTTGCCGTCAGAAGAGTTCCTGTATTTCCCTTCTACACAAACTGCCCCGCGGTGAAATAAATGATCTAGCTGCCACCTACTAGCAGTTTACAGGCTGCAGTTGACGTATCAACAAACGAATCCAGACAAGTAGCACCTTCTTATGTCAGCGGCAACGCTCATGTCATACTTGGATGAGGATTCCAACCATCAGTGACAGTGAGTTCGACACTGAAATCATGGCTTTGGAATGTCCGGAACTGTAGATGTAGCCTATTAGGTGCACGATAGAGCACGAAAGCTCCATTTCCGACCGCTGCCGTACCGAAGGCTACATCTATGATTTCTAGAGTATCTGTAGCCAGCTTCCACGATGTATCCAGACTGATGGTAAGCCTATTGCTGATGTCGGCTGTGATGGCTAAGTAACCAAGTTGTTCCTCCTTTATGATCCTGCCTGGCGGCTGGAACGCGAGAAATATCATAGGCAAGCTGAATGTCCTAACAGGCAGGCATCACAAAGTTGCTCTTAAGAAAAAACTTAGATCCACGAAGATAAGCATACTTGGAGAAAGCTCACCATATAGATCCCATGGACTGTTAGAAAATTGGCTCCAGCATCGATAATGGAATTTGAGGGTGGGGTCAAGATGTCAGTTGCAGATATATTGGTAACAAGATAGAAGTTGCTGGAATTGTGTCCGGTGTCTGTCGCCACGGCAAGCCAGATGTTGAGATTTGTATCCTGATGAACATCGAAGGCGAGTACGTTTCCTTGCAGACCACAGATTGTAGAATAATCAAACAGCTTTGGAGTCCCGTTCTGCTGGAGGATCAGATTCAATCTTTGGTCTTGGCTCAGAGCAAGAACCGCAGGATTTGACTGCGCATCTCTGATGGCTACGAAGTGATTGCCTGCCGGGACTGGGTTCGCCGGCAGCAAGTTCGTCATGAACTCGGAATCCTCGGAAAGACTGATCATTTCGAGGGACAGTATATGCCACAGATGGATGGGGCACCAAAATATTGTGTTGTTTTTCTGCCGTACGATGGGGGAGTTAGACACTGGATGACTTTCTCGGAGTCGTGGGAAGGATCGAGGAATTATACCTCGTGCGCTGACGACGCGAGTCGTTTAAATCGGTGTATTACGTGGGAAGAAGCCACTGAGCGTCAGGGCTCAGGTGGGTCTGAAGCCGAAGGAGAAGCTTCAGCTCAATCCAGCAAATGAGACAAAGACACCAGCAGGTGCATCCCTGGGTGGTACCGGCCGTGCATGATGCGTACCGAATGTGAAGAAGCTCCACCTCAAACGGATGCGGAACGGGAGCTTCCAGCTACGCCACGAGTCCACGACGTGGGCCGTCCGGAACGGCCTTCCCTTTGCTCCAATCGTTGACAAGCTGCTCCAGGCGGTTACTTCACTTCCGACTGGAATCATTGATACCAGCAAGTTGTGATTTTCAGCTGCGACTTGGAGAGCAGGCGCGCAGACGCTTCAATGGCGCCGCCATATCCACAGCAGAAGCACATCGCTAACGCGTTGTGAATGCGAGCTGCTCGAAGCCTCACCACACAAGGGCTACGCGGACCATTGGGTTAGTTCACATCTAGCACACGCAACTTGATATATGCTTCTGTTAGCTGCCCACGTCGCGCAGCGCGACTGTTGGTGGTCAATTGGGTGAGCTGATACTCACAGCAATCAGCGATCAACGAAGTGCTGTCCATGTCGATTGTACGGTGGCTTGGGAATGTTGGGTCATGAATATGTAGCCCGAGTTTCGGTCGCTTAGACTCCAGCTGAAGCGCATCGTCGGTTCTTCCAACGTTTGAGAATTCAAGCTGTTCATCAGTAGGCTAAGCTTCAGAAGATGCGTGTACCCTCTCCTACAAGCACTGGTTTATGCAGGGCGCTCCAAGATGCTATGGACTGTAGCAGAGACAGCTGACTCGATTGGATGACTAGGATGAAGTAAACTCGACTGGCTCGCCTATAAACACTGCCTTGTTGGCGCATCATGTCTACTTTTGGAGGCGTGATTGTCTGGTGCCATGGAGTGATCCAGACAGGCGATTTGGTACTTAGACAGACCCCAGCTGAGGTGCAACATTGATCTTTCTGTCGATGGTGCATTATCTTTCAGCATGCTAAGCCTCCGGAGCTAACGATGCATATCGTTCTACAGTCGCTAGCTTATGCAGGACAGCCGCCTATCACACGAGCGGGTCAGCGGCCCGCCGCATTATCCACAATCTTGTTATGCATATACTAGGAGCCCTACACTGTGACAGCCCATTGAGCGAAATTACTGTCAACGTGCATGTTCATGTAATCTTTGTCGAGCTTCCGAAGATCAGACGTGGATCGCTTTGATCGAATCATCTTGAGCACAACGTCCATACTGCGTCCAGCTGAGAAATCTGGCTCAGGATAACGGCGAGCTGAACTGAAGATCAACTTCAAGCAATAGAGTATAATGCATGAGCGTTAGGTTGAACCAGGAAACTCAGGTCGCGCAGGTGAGTCCGACTGGACCACTGGACGCGCGTTTATTGAGGGCATTGATGAAGCCCCAAGATGAGGTGGTAAGTAGCAGATTGAGGAGGACCTCTCGCACAGTCAGCACGGTTACCCCCGTCTGAGCAGAGACACACCAAGACCTTCCAGATAGATCAATGAACACGATCCTCACGGTTCAATTCGGATCCTAACAGTCTCAACTCTAGCTGCTCCCTTCTATCCTTTAAGCCATCCAAATTACTGATTCAGATCCTTGCAATGTCAGATCCCTTCACAGACAGTCTTGTCTAAAGAACAAATCCATGCTTATGGCACCAGCTGCTTGTGCTTAGTCAATCGACTGTCAATAATGCTTTTTGGAACATATAGGCCATTGCCGACGCGACGTCTCCTATACAGAAATTCAATGGAGGAATTCGAGGAAGCGGGACGTTAGTAGATCAGCTTGAGGCGCTAATGATCTCTTTGAATGTCATCAGCCTCACTCCGCAACTTTACTGCATCCTGAGCTTTCAGTCCGGGACTTTCACCTTATACACGAGCGAGGATAAGTATCAAGAGGTTATAAGGTTATAATATATATCTTAACTTAAAACTTATATCATAATGATAGAGATATCTTACTAGATAGCTCTCCTACTTTATTATCTAGGGGTAACTTTATATAGTAGAGTCTATAATTCTATCTACTTTGGAGAGGGCCTTATTACTTATGATTCTCCTTTCTATTATATAAGGCTAGGCCTCCCCTACCTAATTAACTATCTTTATATTACCGTACCATACTATAAGCTAACTTCTATCAGTTCTTCCTCAGGAAAACAGTTTTTTGCTTTGAACATGCCTAAAATGGCTAGAATTGAAAACGAATCATCCATAGGACCGACTATAGCGATAGTGATAACGACTCTATATCACTACAGGACGAGGGGTTTAGAGGACGGAAACTTTGTGTTCCTTTTCTTAATGATTACCTAGTACTAGGCCCGGGTGACCATCCATCATTAGCATTGTGTGCGGCTGGATCCCACTTAACTTCCAATCTCCGTTTGCGTCCCGAGCGTAGTAGTGTCTGACATAGCTGAAGCCGTTCCATACTCTGACTTCTCCATCGCCTATAACACGACGATGCGAGGCCTGGATTTGCCAGTCCCCTGTCATGTAGATTTTGCCTTGGTACTGCGTCTCCTCAAAGACCCCACCACCTAGGAGATGTTGTGTAGTGACTGTCTCAGGTCAGTGGTTTGGAAGCATCATGTATGGCCAAGATGCGGCCTTACTTCGCGAATCACCTAGATGCTGCGGCTCGCTCATTTCTGCAACATATTCCTCTGCTGTCATTTGTTTGTCCACCATATTTGAATCTATTTCGCTGTATAACGAGTGTATAGTGGGCGCACAGATTGACTGCAGCAGCGTCCAGTCCTGCTTGACGTTAGCGACGGGTGTACGATCCTCGCTTAACAGCTCATGACCTTTGTGTCGTAAGCCTTTGCCCAAGACCACGAAATTCGTCTGAAGGCAATCTCATCTCCGAAAGTGTGGCTTGAGTGGATGGCAGTCATCGTAATTGAAGAGCCACTTGTTTCTTAGGCTTTACGAGTCAAATTAGGAGCAGAGGGCAGTAGATGGTTGACAATCAAGAGGTCGAGAGTGTTCAATCCAGTGGGAACCGTCTTATAGAGAACTAATCACACCTTGGGTTTGATCAGCATTCATGCGACTAGGTCCGGTATTGACTTGATAATCATAGCCGACGCTGGAAGAGGTCTCACGATGCGCTCCTCCACAGGATCGGGCCTCCACCTCCACCTTCCCGTTCTTATGAAATCTCGGAAACTTGAATACCGGTTGCCGCACTCGAAAGCGAAATATAGTATTATTATCTAGCAGGTATCTATTCGAATGAAAAATGCAGCACGCCTTAGCAGGAGGTGGCTATCTGCCCTACCAACATCCCGGCCCCTTCTCCTCGTAGTCATGACCAGCGTAGCTGCCCTGTCTATCCGCCTCTTAACAGCTCTAGAGGACAACGGAGACCTCTGAAGACACCACATTCGGCCACGAAGACGCGTGTAGAGTAAGAACTAGACAGACTGTAGTCAAGCACGACAGGATCTGCCAGGCCCTTGCAACAGCCCTTTAAGCTAACCCCTGCAACAAGGTTATACTTGTACGCGAATCAGTTAGGGCCTACCGTAGAGTCCGAACAGACATCCGCGTAGTGGCACCATCTTAGGGATCCCTGTTATCTTACTTGGAAGGGAATCAGCAAAGAAGGGCCCGTGCGACACCCTTGCAACTACAGAAAAAGCAAAGAAGAACAGAACACTTGGACAAGCCTTCAAGCCATGATCCATCCATCCTTAGCCAAGGTAGCCTGCTTGGAAAAGAAACCTCCCAAACCTACAAGGAGGGGCAGAAGTCAATCCCACCTAGCACCGCAGAGTGGCTGGATAAGGATGTTGCAACTACACTTGTCCGACTACGCGCCAGAACCTACATGGGATATGTAGCTAGGCCTGCTATCGCCTATCAATTTTCAGATTTTTTTCAAATATGTTTGTCCAAAAATTTCCCTCGCATTCTAGCTAAAAGTGTTAGCAAAAGTTATAGGAACAGAGTTAGCTTTATATAGTGGAAAATTTACGCTTCCTAACCCTGACCCTAGGGCGACCGGGTGCGCATTGTTGGCGGTTAGATGGTTAGTGGGCGCAAGAGGGGCAAAAGTGTGACAGGCGGGCGCGAGAACGGCAGGCGCGGGATTAGGAGGAGAGCCAGGAGGTAGAGCAATCGACGACGGACTCGAACGTCCGAGGGTGTGGACAGGCCTCTTGGGGAGCGCCTCGCGCACCTCGTTGACGTCCGGAGGCGTCCATGTGTTCTCCTTGGACACGCGAGCCAGCAACGGGTCTGCTGTTCACGTAACAGGCCGAGCGCCTTCAAGCTGTCGTCGGCCGCGGCACGCAGATTGTGCAGGGCTTTGTCGGAGCTGGACGACCCTCGATTGTCTCGAGCAGCTTGTCCAAGCCCAGCGCCCATCTGGAATTGCACAGGCGTGTCGTCTTGACGGGCAACACCGCGCAGCTCGTTGCGCGCGTGGGTGTTGAAGTGCTCTTGCAGGCCGAATTCCCTGCTCTCAAATTGCTTGTACTATGTCACCAGCTGGTCCGACAGCTGTGGTCCTGCTCTTCCGTGTCGACAGTCGTTGGTCGCATCTCACGTCTGTTCTCGTATATCACGTGGTTTTGAAATATAAACTACTTCAGCAAGTGATGGCCGTTGCACTCCTTATATGGTTTCGCATGCAAGCCGACAGTCTTGATTCTTTCCACGCTATTCATTTCTTATTGAAAGCTGCTCGACGTTGATAACCACCTCCTACGATCTTTACTAGCGTACCTTCTATAAATTTTAACTTTCTCTAAACTTCTATAAACTCGTAGTAGATAGAGAATTGTACCTCGCTATACCTAAGAACACTTTTTAAAGCTCCCCTTAGGAGGTTAGGGGGTAGTATAGTCGTTATTCCATAAGGATATCGAGAGTATAGACATAATTTATATGTGTTCTTGGCATGGGAGGTACGCTACATGTAGTAAAAATCGTGGGAGGTGGTTATTACCGTCGAGGGTATGCGATACCATGCTTGGCACACTAGGCCAATAACAGTTTAGTACGCGACATGATCATGAGCCAACAGCCGAAAAGTGTATTTGATTCATCGAAAGCTGCACGAGTGCATCCTAGCCTTCATCTTTCTTCTACTACGCACTGTTATGGCCGACAACCACCTGCTCACATATCCGCGAGTCAATCTCAATGACAACACGCTTGGTGACGCTTTGACTCTGAGCTGTTCAAACGACGAAAGTTTCGGCTACAAGACGCCCAAGGAGGACCTTGGAGTTTTGGAATCGCTACCTATTGAGCTCCTCCAAGCCTTAGTTGTCTTGCTAGACCTGCGCTCCCTGACAAATTTTCGGATGGTCAATCGCCGAGGCTCGTTGGTGGTTGACAGCATCCCTCAGTACAAGTCCATCACTACTCACGCACCCTTCTCACTCGATGGTGCTCTGAGAATCGAAACAGCCCGATGGATCACTTGCGAAGATCTCTTTAGAACGCTCTGCACTGCCGAGTGCGAAGTATGCGGCGACTTTGGCGGATACATCTATCTCCTCACCTGCAAGCGCGTTTGCTTTCTTTGCTTTTCTGAGAACGAGTCATACCGCCCATATGACCTTACTGCGCGGAAGTTCAGCACCTTATTGAAGATGCTAGACGACTTGCCTCATATGAGGAGCTTACTCGGAACATACTCACCGAATGAAAAGAAGAGTCGCAAGAGGCTCCGCTTGTATGATCGCGAAAGCGTCAGACACAGCGGCTTAGTCGTCGCCATCGAACAAACAAAACAATCAGAGAAATCCCACTTTGACGGCAAGTCCGGCAACATGATACGATTCATGGCGATTGTGCAAGCGCCAGCATTGGATTCCATTACAGGGGAAGTAGAAGACGGGTTTCACTGTGTTGGGTGCCAAAACTCATACCGCGAAAGGACTCGACATTTTAGACGGAGATTCTCAAGTGGGTCTTTTGATCTACACCTCAAAGACTGCGGCCCCATCATAGACGGAAGGCACCGACATACATAGCTATTGCGGAAGCTTCTTGACACCAGATATGCGTCCAGGAAAGGCTGGAGTGGTCAAAGATTCTTGCATACTCGATCGTCCACCTCTTGCCTGCTAAGCTCTAGCGGCGCGTTGCATCGTTCTCCGGCTTCACCATATGCTTGGAGCACATATGTAGTGAATCTTGAAGTCGTTAGATTGTGACTGGACTACATTTGACGTTGGTCCCTAGTCGTTCAGGGCACTGGCGGTACTCTTCAAACTTCTTGCACCCGCAGGTATAATAACGAACATTCTGTATACACATGATGACTGTATGGTCTTTGAGAAACAAGGTGTGCAGCTGTATGCTAGAAAACTTACATCGAGATTGCGGTTCTTGAGATTTTCCTGGAATATCGATTCTGCGATAGGACTTGCGTGCGGCTTTGTGCACCAGTGACTCCGAGCAAGTCTTGTAGTAGTGATACGCGAGCACGTCTTGGTGTTTGAAGAGGATCCGAAGAACCAACAAGATGATTGCGAAACAGTGATGCATATATATTTGGAGCAGATCCATTCAGCCGTACCCACAGTAAAGTTCGTGTGTGATGTGATAGTAAATTCTCCGCTCCTCAGAAACCTTGTGTGTGTGTTTGTCTTTGTACGTGCGTATCCGCCACAACGCCGATCGCAGGAACTATATCATTTGACCTTGGCGCTGTCTGAAAAGTGTGCGGCATGAGAACAGCAAATTTCCAGTGCTACCGCTATATGTAAAACCATCAGCACTGTCATCCTCGGGACCGAACTCATCTACCAAACATCCAAGAAGCTCACATCAATGCCGGACATCCAGATACTCAATGCCAGCGTAGACTCTGAGAGTACGAGCGAACTGCGTATCTTAGTCGACCACAGATACGTCAAGTATCTTACTGTCGATCCCGGCGTCTACGACGTCGAAGTCTTGTGTTTTGGACCCTCTTTGATATCCATGCTTCCCTCTCTGCCATCAGGAGCTTGGAACCAAGGTCACATATCTCGCGATCCAGTGCATGGGTCCCCATACTATGTGCACACCACCAGCACTCCACTACCCAGCATCACACACATCTGGCATCCGCGTCTTATAGACCATCTTGCGCTAAGACTGGGACGCAAACTGCGTTCCAATGTCTATGAAGCTACTTGTCCACAATATGAGCACAAGGTTGTGATGAAGCTGGCACGGTTTCCTGGGGAGATCCCACTACTGGACCATGAGACGCAAGCGTATCAATGGATCAACGGCCATCCCATCGGGCCTATCTTTCTCGCGCATGTACTCGAGATTACACCAGCTAGGGATTAAGCACGGTGATATCAACAAACATAACTTCCTTGTGTGTCAGGGGGTGGTCAAGTTGATTGACTTCGACAATGCAACGCAATGTCGAGATTCGATTGTCCTCGACGAAGAACTAACGTCGCTTGAGAAAGAGCTTCGAGAGACGTCGGGAAGAGGTGGAATAGTCATGCAAAGTAGCAGCAGTAGTGCTAGTAGTAGTACTTCCTAAATTGGACTACTTAAATAGTGTTAGAAGCTAAAACTTGCTAGCGGGTAGGCTATAGTCTGTAGGGATTCCCTTAGGGATCGCCTATAACCTATAAGCTAGGTACTACCCGTAGGGTCTATATCTATATATATCTAGTAGAAGGCCTAGAAGAGTGTAACTACCTTCTCTTATTACTATTGTTAGGCGCAGGACATATAAATGGAAACATGACTAGGATGTCTTCTGATCAATAATCACACCCTTCGGATCCCTGGTCTCGTTATCGCCCCAATCGGCCACCCAGCCATTCTCCTCCAAATACCGCCTCCAATTCTCATCCTCGTCCTCCAACTTCCTGCCCACATCTGGAATGACAAAAAACGCAATCAGCGCGCCCAACACGGCGAAAGCCGAGCCCACCAGGAACGCGCCTTGGTCGCCCGCGCCGGACGTGATTGGCACAAATACCTGAGTGCCGATGGCGGCCCCGGCTTTGGAGATGGCCGAGCACAGCCCCATCATCTGGCCTCTGATTGCGGTTGGAAAGCTCTCACTGGATGCCAGCACGACGGTGGAGCCGGGGCCGACTTCACCCAGCGTGAGGAACACGCCGTACATGACGACGAAAAGCGGGAATACGGGAACGATCTTGTGGTATGCGCCGCCCAGCACGAAGCCGAGGATGGCTTGCAGGGCAAAACCCAGCGCCATGGTTTTGCGGCGCCCGATGCGGTCGGAGAGGTAGCCGCCGATGAAGGGCCCTGGGATGTAGAAGCAATTGATGACGACACCCCAGCCGAGGTTGGTGATCAGCGAGCTGCTGGCATTGACGCGGTTGGTGATGGTGCCGGAAAAGATGCCAAAGGGCTGTAAGAATGTCATCAGTTTTAACGCGTTTCTTTTTCAGACCAAAATTGGAGATGCAAAAAAACTCACAATGGCAATCCAGTTGTACAGAAACCAGGTCGAGGAAGCACCTAGCAGAGGCCGCCAATAGCGCTTGATGGCCAGCCAATATGGTACCTTCTGCCGCCTCATCGACGACTTGCGATAGGCAGTCGACACGGCCATCTTATATCTAAACCAAAAAATGCTCACGGGCGGGATCAAGCCCAGAGCAAAGCTCAGCCGCCAAACAATATCGTAATGCTCTTTCTTCTGGCCCACGCAGAGCAGCAGAAGCAGAGGCACAAGACCGCCAAACACATAGCCCAGGGAAGCGGAGAGGTCGGCAATCATGGCGAACATGAAGCCGCGGTGCTTGCGCATGCCTTTGTTCTCGTCGGTGGCTTCTGTTGCTCCGGCGCCGCTGACGGGGTACTCGCCGCCCGCGCCAACGCCAGCGATGCCGCGCGCGATGATGAGCATCCAGAACATGCCGGTTTCGGTCTCGCCTTTTGCACCCGTCGAAAGCACGATGCCGAGGACGAGCAAGGCGGTGGTCGCGACGGCGCCAGTCTTGCGGCCGAGTTGGTCGGCAATGACGCCAAACATGAGCATGCCGACGATCATGCCTATAAGGAACGCATTGGACAGGCGGGTGTAGATTGAGCTGGTCAAGGAGTCTGGATACAGGAGGGCGAGCAGAAGCTCGACATTGCCAATGACGGCGGCATTGCTGTTTTTGCAATGTCAGTGGGAAGAAATGTCATACATCGCAGACAAGGGACAAACGTACTATCCATCTGAACCGATTGCTAGGCCAGAGAAAATTACAATCATGATGACTGATCCCTTGCTGTAGAATGTCTTGTGCGCCTCTCCCTCTTCCACATGCAACTCCTCGACCACTCCTGATATTGTTCCATCCTTTGTCCCATCATCTTTTGTATCACCGTGTATGACGTCCTGTGTCCTGTCGAGCGAGGAAACGTCGTCTGGAGCCATGAATGCCAACGTGTTCTCTTTTTGCTTTCTCTCTCTTTTTCCGAAACCTGGCTCGAAGGAACATCTAAAGCCCAGGACGCTGGGACCTGGTGTCAAGATGTAGACATCCTGCTCCGTAATCCGCCTGGGCCTGCTTGATAAGCCTATCTGTATTCCCGAATCACATGGTTCAGGCTTTCACCTGCCTAGAGTGTCATAATAGATATGTGTACAGTATGTCAGTAGTGGATAACAAATCTGGAGACACGGAGATGCCCCACCGGGTGATCGTCCGAGTGGAGGACGGGCAGACGACGGCCAAGGCGCCGGGCAAGCGCTGGGCAAGTAATCAGCCGGCCGGCCGCCAGAAAGATACCACATATCGAGTCACCCATGGGACAAACGGCTGTCCAAATCCGGGATCATTGTTTCCAATCAAAATGTCCGACGCTTAGCAGCGGTGCGACCGATCTCGGATGCCGAACGTGCATGTTTTGATTGAAACTGCTGCAGCGCTCGCGCTTCTCCATCACAACCAAGTTTCTAGACCACCAGTTACTCTTTGAACGAAACCCCGAGTAGCGAGGGATCAAAGGTCAAAGAAATGGAGAAACGAATTGAGGGCACGCAGCCTGCTGTGTTCCATCGCAGGCAAACCTACTCCCGTTCCTCAAAATCATGGTTGGCCGCAGGTGTTGCAGCACTGTACTTGCTATGCACCACTGTATGAAGCGCACTCGACTGCTGTCAATGATACAATTCCTTGCTCACAGTTCTGTCAGAATCCGTTGGGCCACTCCAAATCCCAATTCGACCGCGTGCAACAATGCTCAATCGACAATCTCCACAAAGACCTCTATTTCCTCGAACACGCACGTCCGATCGAAGCCCAAGAGTTTCTGGACCGACGTGACAATTTGGCAAAGGCGCTGCATGTTTCTGGCGTCGATGGTTTTGTGCTCGAGCCCGGATACACGTTTCAGTACTACGCCAACATCTCTCAGCCGCAATGGGAGCCGTGGGAGGTAGGCAAACAATAAACCTTGATACAAGAATCGTGACTTTTATGTGGGTGGGCTGACAAGAGAATCTGCAAAACAGCCAGAAGAGCGACCATTCTTGATGATCGTGCAGCCGACCGTCAACTCTTCTACTGGCGAAATCGTAGCAAAAACAACGTTCCTCAGCCCACACTTCGAGGAAGGCAGAGTAAGAATGCTGGGAATCCCTTCTGACGGCGAACTCGATATCATTGTGTGGGAGGAACACTGGAACCCTTACAGCACGCTCAAATCCTCCCTTTTCGCCAACACGGACATACCAACCCTCATGGTGGATGAGGAAATCCGTGATTTCTTGGTGCGAGGATTAGATGCCAATGGCTTCAAGACGGTCGGTCTGGGCGGCGAAGTGGAAGCTGTACGACAGACCAAGACGCCCGCCGAAATTGAACTGCTCAGGGCTGTCAACACAGGCACTATCGAAGGCATTCGCGCAATGCGACCGTGCTTGCAGCCTGGACTGACCGAGAACCAAGTCATCAAGATCCTAGACAACACTCTTGCGACCATTGGCTTCGACCTCTTTTTCGATATTGTCTTGTTTGACAGTAACGCGGCGCTTCCCCACGGCGGGTTCGCGACTGGAGACAAGGTGCTGGAGCACGACACGATGGTCTTGATCGACGCCGGATATCACTACATGGGCTACTCGTCCGACGTGTGCCGCAGCTTCTTCATCGATGGTCCCAAAAAGTCGCTGATCCGTCGTCTGCTTCGTCTGCCTGCACCAGAGGTACAGGTACAGAACCAGGAACTTCATGCCGAGAAACTCAAAGTCTGGGATATTGTGTTGGAAGCCCAGACGGAAGCGGGAAAGATGTTTGTGCCCAACGGGACGGCGGCGAACGTGGACATTGCGGCCAGAAAGGTCATCGATGATGCCGGGTACAAGGGAACGTTTACCCATCGTCTGGGCCACGGCATTGGAATCAAGGGTATGTATGAACAAGCACTTGGCAGAGACACATTTTCGCTAATGGCAACAAAAGCACACGAATCGCCTTACCTTAACAAAGGAAACCATGGCACGCTGCTCCGAGCAGGAATGACATTCACAGCCGAGCCGGGAATTTATCTCGAAGGCAAGTTTGGTGTCAGACACGAGGATATCTATCTTGTCAAGGAGAACGGACATGCCGAAGTCATTAGTGGGAAGCGTGCTGTCTCGCCTTACGAGCCTTGAAGCGGGGGGTTTCTTTTATATATATATAAGTGATATACTTGTAGATGTTGATCAAAGCAGCCATCTGTGTTCTTGCATAGAGTTTGCTGATACACTTTCTCGGGCCTTAACCAAAGGTCATGAAAGAGAAGGCGGATTCTGCGCGTCAACTTTGGTTGATGACAGCGCCCAAGTAAGGAAGCTTGTGACGGCAGCGCATGCAGCAAGAAAGATGATGGATGAGGAGAGTCCAGACAGGATGCATGTCTTCGTTGTAGTCAGTGCCAAATGTCATCGGTTACATCATCGGTCCAGGAAATGTTGAGATCGAGGAAAGAGCGACTTCCATGGAAATGACCAAGTCTGATGCAGCGCTCTTGCCCACATTTCGGGTGCACGCCTCCAGCCTGTCAGACCATTATCGTAGGGCATGACGAAAGCAGCTATGGTGGCAGGTGATATGAGCAGGTGAAAGTGTGTTGAATGCTCGTCACACCAACCTTGCACTCCGCTAGCCAAGACCACCGCCGATGGAAGGCGCGAATGAAATTCCATCGACCAAAAAGGAGGGGTAACTTGGGTTGAAAGGCGCTGAAAATTGCCACTTTAGGCAGAGACTCGACCGTTTACACGTTCATAGAGCTATACAATGCGGAGACCATGGGCCAGGTCAATGGGCGTATAAATATTCACAGTCAACGAGAAATTCCCCCATTGACGAATTGATTGCAAGATTTTCCCGTCAACATGGTAGCTCCTACGCCCAAGATGGACTCGTTTGTCCACAAATCCCTCTCCACCAGATCCAATGGCCAAACATACAGCTACTACATCTCGCCAAACTTCCATGACCTCCCCTCATCATCACCAACACTCGTCTTCATTCACGGCTTTCCAGACCATGCCTACATGTGGGCCGCCGTCATAGAGCACTTCAACTTGCAACACTACCCCATCCTCGCCGTCGACCTCCTGGGATTCGGCGACAGCGACAAACCCATCGACGCCCGCAAATACAACTACAAGGCCCAGGCTGACAGCATCGCCGAAATTCTGGATGCCGAAAATATCCCCAAAGACGGCCCCCGCAAAGTCATCCCAATAGGCCATGACTGGGGCTCCGCTACTTCCCAGAGGCTGTACCTTTATCACCGCGAGAGATGTGTTGGACTGGCCTTGGTCTCTTTGGCTTACCAAATTCCTTCCGCCGAGCCTTTTGATTTGGAAAAGGCTAATGCTGCTACGCGCAAAAGGTTCGGCTATCCACAGTGGGAGTATTGGAATTTCTTCACCGCGCCAGATGCCGCTCGATTGATGAATGCCAATCCAGACAAGCTCATTGAGATCAACAATGGCTTCTATCCGTCCGAAACCTCCGGAGAGAATGGGCGAGATGTGTGGATGAGGGAGATGTTCTGCACGCCCGGCGAGATGCGAGCCTACGTTGAGAGCACGGGTCGTTGGGAGGGCCATAAGAAGGTCCAGATGAAGCCCTACGCCCAGGATCCCGACTTTTTCAAAGGTCAAGTCGAGCGTTTAAGGAAGAACAAGCTCGATGGTCCCGTTTGCTATTACCACACGCTCAAGCAAAACACTAACCTGGAAGATGAGCTTAGCTTGATCCCCAAGGACAAGGGTGGACGGGCAAGAACAGATCTGAGAACGATCGATGTTCCAGTCTTGTTCATTGGCCAGACTGGCGACTGGGTCTGCAGGACGGATCTGATGATCGATGCAAAGAACGAGGATCTGTTGCCAAAGGGCGTCGACGAGCGCGTCGTCGATGCTGGCCACTGGGTCATGTATGAGAAGCCCGACGAGATTGCGAACAACATTCTCGGGTGGCTTAGTGTCAAGTTTCCGGTCGAGGTTTGATTAATCAAATAACCAAATAGCAATGTTGCTTTGGGAGGTTTCTTCTGGTTCCTTTCTGGATGGTGGTCTTATGCCCCGGATTGTTTCTTCAAGTGTATGTGGTTGGGCAGCGCCGCGTGCGAAAGGCCGCTCAGACAGAAAATTATGCCCTTGGACTGCTTGTCATTTTCCACGAACGCCTAGACAAACATATGCGTTTTCTACACTCAGACTGCGTCTGCTGTTACCAACCAGTAACCTAGAGGTTCGACCAATCAAAAGCTGTTCAATTTCCAATGCTGGAGAGGAATGGGCCTCAAACCCCAAGGCTGTGGCCGGCAAAAATAATCCTGGTTCGCATCCTCCCTGGATTTTAGGGTTGGACATCGTAGGCGCAGACATCACGAAGGTCTGCCCGCTCAGACTGGACATGCTAATCAGCCATCAACCATCGCCGCGCTAATCTTCTGCGAGGTCTTAAGTTAATGGACATATCTCGCTCCGTAGGTGTGCCTGATCTATAGATATGCCAAGTGACAATAGGCGACATTAACGAAAAGAATGAGGTGATTCATTCTCGGCGAGTCTGTTCGGCTCAGCACACCTTTTCCGGCTGGACATTCATGCTAGGCCTCTTCTCGGGGGCACTTTGATCCTCTCCAAACAGTTCAACGACTTGCCCACCAGCTTCTCCCTTGCTCTGCTGCACTTTTATCTCGCAATATCGGACTACAAATACCCAGCATACCATGCCGCATATCAGGCCCAGACTGGTGCGGAAGCCGATCTTATATTCCGGCGCATCTAGCACGGGGTATGCGAATTGCTGGATAATGGTAGTCGTAGCATTTCCGAAAGCATTCATCATGGCCAGGGTCATGGCTCGAACCTGCTTGTCTTTACCACAGAGTATGTTCGCCCAAGCCATGTACAGCGGGCTCAGCGGGCCGTCACAGGCCGCTAGAAGGTATGCGAGGATATGCAGACCTAGCGGGATCTTCCAGACTACCAGACAAGCTGTACCGAATAGTTGGAGAGTCAGATTGAACATTGCCGCGGGTAACCGGCGTCCTGTGGCATCTGCCCAGATGTTGACGAGCATGACCATCACGACGTTGAAGCCTGTATACTGTCAGTAACCATGCTTTCAGCTCTTCATGATGTGATTCAGTACCGTTTATAGCTGTTGGGATGTTGTTGATATCGTACAGCGACCACTTCCGGTTTGGATCGTTCTTCAGGAATAGCTGGAATGCAGTGTTTCCAACTTTTCCGACGGTCGTCTGCCAGAACCTATTGATGGTCAGTCACGGCTCTGTGCAGAGGTCAACTATGGCTAACAGATTACTTACATCCAAAGCACTGTCAGGACGTAGAACTGCCACGAAGTTACAATGCGCTTAAGCACGCCCCAAGAAAAGCTACCGACAGGTGCTCGGTCTTCTTCTGCGAGCCGTTCAATGCAACGCTCGCGCTCAGCTTGGGACAAGTAGAACGCCGTCGTCTTCTCCGGAGTATCGGGGAAGAAGGCCAGACCGTAGAGGCCGATCACGACTGACTGAGTTCAGCGGTGCTCTTACAAGACATATTGAGAAAGCTTACTTGTGATGATGCCGTCGACAACGAAAGCCCAACGCCAAGCAGGTATGCCCTTGTAGCCGTTCATGCCGGCAAGTACGCCTGAGAAGATATAGCCTCCAAACGCTGTCCCGACATATGCCGAACAGGAGAATATGGCAGTACGCTTTCCGATCTCAGTAGCTTTATACCATGAGCCGAGAACATACTGAATGCCGACGAAGGAGGTTCCCTCTAGCAACCCAAGAAAGAAGCGTAGGTAATAAAGCTGTTTAGGCGACTTCACGGCATATGTTCCCACTGTTATGAGGCCCCACGCGATCTCACAGCCGGGAAGAACGTATCTGGGGGATGTCGTGAGCAAAGGAAATTTCTAATGAGGGAGTGACGAAGGAGACTCACCTTGGCGGCATCCATGTGATGAGCAAGTTACTCGGTATGCCGCCGAGGATCGATCCGATGTTCATCAGGGTTGTGGCAAAGGTGAACTCGTTTCCGTACATGGACAGGTCTTCTTTCATCCCACTAACGTATGCATTGCTCAAATTGGCCTCTTGAACATATGTCAGCAAGATGAATACTCTCTTTATTGGTCATTCAACCTACGGTCTAGCCATTTGGCAAAGTATCTGGATCATCCGTCAGTTCAAGCATCCATATCTGGATCATATTGCTCACCCGAGGCAACAGTAGGTTAAGATGAAGAAGTCGATTTTAGTAAGTAGTTTCTTTTCCGAAGCTGGTGTGCCGTACGGGTACCACCTGAGAGCACCATTAGGGTTATACTCTTATATCCAGATGTCCGTCCAGCCTACCAAAAGAATTTTGGCTTGTCGTTGCCATATGATGATCCAAATGCCTCCTTCAAGAAAGCCATGGCAAAATACCTATAAAACTCTACTTCTTGGACAAGAAATGGCAAGAAGCTGCATCACAAGAGTAGAGGTAATGGTTCAATGCCTTGTATCATTTGCGCGAGTCAGTGCTATCTATAATGGCCAGATAACCCCACCAGGAACTAGATAACAAAGTGGGGAGAATGACCTTGGCTGATCAGAGAAATACAAGATAGGCGACTGTTGGCCGAGAATCTTGCGAGTAAAACGATAACAACCTCGAGACTTCCGAAAAAGGGCATTAACAGTTCAGTACTACCAGCACGGGGATTACGCTCACAACCACCATCAGCATGGCATCACAATCTTTGACAGCCACGGAGACTATACCACCGGAGGGAGATGATGTAGGTCTACGTACATCAAACAACTTTCGTCTGAAGTAGACTGATTGGGTTGCAGGTTGTCTACTTCCATGCAGGATCGAAACTCTCATACCGCAAGGTACAGAGCACGCCAGGTGGCAAAGGCAGTTTCGCATCCATTCCAGTCATCAACATCTCCAAGATAGACTCAGAATCGCTCGAAGATCGCAGGGCCATCGCTCGTGAGCTCTACGATGCGTGTTCGGTTTCAGGATTCTTCTACATTGAAGCTCACGGGGTTTGTCTAATCACAAATTCAATATCAATGGAAGTCTTACTCAATCCATCTCAGGTGCCCGAGTCAGAGCAAAAAGCGATCTTCGATGCTATGAAATCCTTTTTCGCACTTGATCATGATGTGAAGATGGATGCACATATGCACAAGAATGCCGCCATGCGTGGTTATGAACCCATGATGGAGACGCAGCTTGACCCGAGAACAAAAGGCGATATCAAAGAAGCCTTCACCATGGGCGATTGTGTCCTCGAGCCGGAACAGGGATATCGTCGCAAAACCGGCGAAGAACCACCAGCTCACATTAAAAAGCCGCAAAACATTTGGCCAGCCTCAGCACCCTGGTTCCGGGAGAGCATGTACCAGTACTATTCTGCAGTGCTACCGTTGGCCATCAAGCTCATGCGACTATTTGCACTGGCGCTTCAGGACGACGAAAGCGCTTTCGATCAGTACTTCAAGTTTCCTATCACCGGAATGCGGGCATTGCATTACCCGCCCATGCCGCCAGATAGCGGTGCAAATGCCAACGGTCTTGGTGCACATGCCGACTTCAGCTGGCTCACCCTGGTCTTGCAGGATACTATCGGAGGACTCGAAGTGTTGAACAAAGATGGAGTCTGGATAGATGCCCCGCCGAAGCCGGGAACGTTCGTCTGCAATGTGGGACAGTATCTCGAGCGTCAGACCAACGGCGTGTTTCCAGCTACGGTACATCGCGTCAGGAATAAGACCGGGTTGGAAAGATACTCCATACCTTTCTTCCTGACACCGGATCCTGATGCGAAGTTGGAAGTGCTCGACGCTTGTCTCGAAGCCGGACAGGAAAAGCCGGCACCTACTGATGTTGGCGACTTGTATATTCGAAGGATCCTACCAGCAAGGAAGAAGCATCCAACGAGCATCAGATATATTTCGACACCGGAGGAGGAGTGGCGATATGACTTCTTGTACGGTAACTAGCTATTATAGAAGGGAATGACCGCATTGTCGGCAGAATCTCCAGTAACTCACCCAAAAAGCTTCTGAACGTGGCAACTGTCCAATTAATCCACATGCTGAGGTCGGATACGTGCCTGGATAAGGCCCTGCTAGGTACGGAGAGTAGTAGGCGCTCCCCGAGTGGCATCCAGTCTTTTTAATATGTATTCGCCGGCCTTGATCGGTGAAAATCTGACCGGGTTGTTTTCCGTGACGCATGTGGGCAATGTCTGCGACAAAGCTCAGTTCGACAGAGATCCTCAATCGTAACGTGCCTGGTACATACCTCTACCAGTTCGTCATTGTTGATGCCAAAGAACAGCGGCACACTGTAGCGCTCTTCACCAGATCGATTGATCACCCGGTGCATGGTACTCTGGTAAAGACCATTGGTCCATCGCATCATCATGTCACCAATGTTGACCACAAGCCCGCCGGGCACAACGGGAGCTTGCAGCCACTGGCCGGAGGGCGACATGATCTCCAAACCAGGTGCTGATGAGCAGAGGAGGATTGTGAAGCATTGGTAATCAGTGTGAGCACCCAGACCCACATCGCCAGCTAACCGGTCGCTTGCCGGATAGAACATCATCCTGGAGTTGGCGCTGGGATGAGTCGTCTTGCTATCGAAGTAGCTCTCTGGTAAGGCAAGAGACAGCGCGAACAGTCGACAAAGGTGGCGTGCAAGACTCAACGCTTCGCCATAGTAGGTTTTGACTGCAGCGTAGAAGCCTGGCACGCTTTCCTCGCTCGGCCACTGATTGAGATTGCTCGTGCGTGTGCCGTCAAGCTGCATGTACAGTCCGTCACCACCCGTGGGGTCCAGATCGTCCGAGTAGCACCAGTTGAAGGCTTCTTTGGTCTCTACATCACCAGCAATGGACGTCGCCTCCGAAGATTCCCAGCCATAGCCATGAGGCGAATTCTCGATGTGGATGGATCGCTTATCGGCGATTGAGGAATGTTTTAGAAGGTGTGCCGCCTGGTGTAGCACACCATCGCAGGCAGCAGCGGAGATGCCATGCGACGTGATGTAAAAGAAGCCACTGGACAGACACGCTTGTCGGATCTCTTCTGCCACACGCTGCTTGCCCATTGGAGATGCATAACTTGGGCCAAGGTTGATGATCGGCACCTGGAAATTCTCATCTGAAGCTGATGTCCCTCGTTCGCCTTTGTAGCTGTCCGCCATGGTATATGAAGAATCCTCAATCTTGAAGCACTGCGGTGGAAGTAGACTTTAGGCGAATGTCATACACCTCCCAAAGCGAACTCAAGCCTCATATATCCTACTATTCCTCCCCACGTACATATCGCTGGTGCATCTGGCTAACCTTGAATAGATGTCAACCTTGACCCCCCGTTATCTCGGGCAAGATAATAATGGCCAAGAGAAAATGAATTGCAAATCTCTGCGCCGCCCGCGTTGGCCGGCTGTTCTATATAGCCGAACATTTTCCAGAGGTATATATATATTGCATGTTCCTGCGCGCGACTCTATAGAAGAGAGACGCTTCAGTTTCGTGATCTCTACTTCCCATGAGCTTATCAAGCAACGGTGAGCGATCGCCTCATGAGATATATCGGAGTCGTCAAGATAAAGGAATTTTTGCATAGAATGAGTAAAGGCAGAGGCACCTCTTGAATGCCCACCTCGATGCTTAGATGATCCATTCAATTTGAAGATTTGACGCAACAAGCAATTCAAATCATCAAAGTTCTGGCAAGTTAGCAGGTAAGCAATGTTCATGGCAAGAGCGTGGAGCTCGACAATGGTATTGAAAAAGCACTTGATGAAGAAGTGATGAAACTATGTATTCAGACCAAGGGAGGATATGCAAGTCCAAAAGATGACTAGGGATGGTAACAATACTAGCCAGACTCCTTTCAACTTTTTGTTCTATCAAGCTCTATGGTCGCTTGATTTGATCATTAATAAATGCAGGACGGGATGAGACAGGAACGAGACAATGCGAGAAAATCATCTAGAGTCGTCGCACCAAAGATCGCATTTGCCAGTCTGTCGATTAGCTGACATGGCAATAGCTGTACCCCTGCCAGGGCACTTGAGAGCTGTTAGCTTGATGAAGGTACACCACCTATTGGCAACTGTAGAAAATCTTACATATGTGGTACACCAATCACAAGGACCCCATTTTCCCTTGGGATAAAGCGGGCTAGCTTGCGAACCGCTATCTTCACCACATAGATGTTGGTAATTTGCCCAATCGTCGGGTCCGCAGTTGAAATAGGGCTGTTTATACATGTTAGAGCAGATGAGAGATTGGTCAAGCGCTAAGAGAACATACGTTGCCAATCTAAACATGTCATCTCTGTTAGTCGGTTATGGATGCCTATTTCAGAATGAATAGACGTACACTATATTTTGGAGCTGGTGCGAAAGATGGCCTCCGACAGTAGACGTTTCCGTTGTTGTTGAGTTTCGCAAATACAGTTCCAAGAGACATTTGCGCCAATAAGATAGCGGTAAGGGCAACCATAGCGACTAGAAGGTATAAATTGGGGGTGCCGAAGTTCGAGTAGTGAGTGGTAGGTAAGCAAGTCAAAATAGAGAGTATCTTGCAATGTGACTATGGAGAGGAAGCAGCCATTTATGTGGACATTTGGTAAGGCCTCTGAAGTTGGTTTTGCTTACGAGGAAACGGGTTGCCTCAGTTGCCTGTAGCTTTCGGTCTGTACGGAGTTTTTATTAGAATTCACGCCCTTTGCAGGCTTTCGAGAGTCGAGTTCCTGGCTAATCGAGACCAAAAAGCAAAGGGATTTTTATGGAACATTACCAACGTTCTGGCGCCTTCGCCTGATACTGGAAGCTGTCGCGTTCTCAGTTCGAGGCGAACTTAGGACCAGTAATTATATATTGTAAAAGAAAATATATTAGGGTCGTACAGAAACTGCTTTTGTAGGGTTGCTTTAATTAATTATTAATGTATATAATTATTAAGTAGGTTTTTTGACATTATTAATTTATTGATAATAATTCCCCCTCATATTTGCTACTTGTACCCCCTCTTAACCTCTTCCTTCTATACTTGACCTATCTATATCTACTAAAAGGCCTTCTAGCGCCGTCGGAGGAGCAGTAGTAAGAGAGCGAGCAAACAAAGTAAACAATACTTTTATCGACTTTCAAGTTCTATTATAGATTGGAGCGATTTTAGAAGTAGAGTACAAAAAGTGCAAAAAAAAGGCGGCTTAGCTCCGATTCGAACACTAGTCCTATTAGGTCATAGCATCCAGACAACTTGAAACATACCTACCGATATATAGGTATGCGCCAAGAGAGACAGGGTCACATTTGCAACGAAAAACCCCACAATACAAATACAGTTATAATTCAATACTAATTGATTAATAATTCATCAATAATGTATACATTAATAATGTTGGGCAACCCTATGCTTTTGCCGCTTTGCTGTTTTGGCTTTCTTGGCGCAGCGACATTGTTATGTACAATATTAATGTCAGATCACGCCAGTTTGAACCTCTCTCCACTTTCTAATACTCCGCACTTGTAAGCTCTTTATATCATCCCACAGTACAAAGTTGAGGTTTGATGGCAAAGCTATGTGCGTAAAGAGGGTGTTCATGTAGGAAGTGTTGATTTGCCATGCTTATACTCAAATACATAAGAGGTTCTCACCCCTCTTAGCAATCCATCAAGCCTCTTCCCTTCCATCCCTTCCTTCTATACACTTCTTCCCCAATTCAAGGCCGTCGGGTGGCTTGGTAGATCGACGCAGGTCTTTCTACAATACTACAAGAACAGGGCATCCGCCAATAATCAGATACTCACTGATGCCTTTCTAAGGTTGTCGATAGAGCCGCACCATCGGACGGCCTTGAACAAAACCTTTGCCTCGGACGGCCTTGAACACCCTCTGCATATGTATCGGGCCACATTTCTTCCTCATCTTGTATTGTTTCGCTTCGTTGTCTTTTGTACACCGAACTGTGAATATTAATGACTCAGATCTTGTATGCCCACGACACCAATGCGTTCAAAGACCATAAAGATCAGGTCTTGGCCAACCAATATCTCATGAATGATGCTTTCGAAGGAGAAAACCGCGAACATTCCATGGGCCTATGGACGGCACTAAAGACTTACCCATGGGCTGCTTTTTGGGCGTCTGTCATGTGCTTTACCATCGTCAGTCTTTTGCCTGTCACCTGCAAGGTTCTTATCTTTGCTCGGAACTGACAGTCTCATTTGCTAGGTAATGGAATCTTATGATATGTTCTTGACTGGCAAATTCATCGCTCAACCCGCTTTCCAAAAACGATACGGTGTACTTCTTCCAGACGGCAAGTATGCCATCCCCACCAAATGGCAAAGTGCTCTGTCTCAGGCCGGTCAATGTGGAGCTTTCCTAGGCTTGTTCATTGCTGGTCCGCTCTCGACCAGGTTCGGATATAGGTGGGCGACCATCCTTGGGCTGATTCTCATGAACGCCACGATTTTCATTTCATTTTTTGTACGTAAAGCTCAGTCTCGCCTTTTGATCTTTTTCTTTTTCTGACCTTACTTGCTCGTATAGTCGGACTCTCTAGGCCTTCTCACGGTTGGGCAACTCTTCGAAGGAATACCCTGGGGTATGTTCATCGCCAACTCACCCGCTTACGCCTCGGAGATTGTTCCCATCGCTCTGAGAGGTGCTTGTACGGCAACTTTGCAGATGAGTTGGACCTACCGGATGGAATCTTGTGGGCAAGTGCGGTTACTTCTGGGCTGCCACCGCCATCATCTGCTGGGTGATTGCCTACTTCTGCCTTGCTGAGCTCAAGCACCGGTCTTATCGTGAGCTACACATTCTGTTCAACCGTAGGGTTCCTGCCAGGAAGTTCAAGTCGACAATTGTCGATGTGAAGGACAACGAGATACTTGTTGTGGAGCCTCGATCGGCAGGGAAACTCAGACGGTGGATTTGGGAGGCAGGAATGATAAAAGTAACGTTGACGCTCGGGAGATTGATTGTTCAATAATACAGCAGGCAAATACGGACTTTTGATCTTATCTTCGCATGCGCAAGTCCTCTAATCATCCAACTCTATAGCGTATGTAGGCCATCAAATCTTCACGCCTTGATGAATGACTTTCCGACGTCGACATCCCAACACCCCTAGTCCATTTGACCGTACTTGACAGACCCCATCTCATGCAATCTGGACACTGCACGTCCGATCGCAAACCCCACATCAGTCTCACCAGCACCGCCAGTAGCCAGACTCGCCTCCGCAAGGCCTGTCGCCGACCACTCGGTGTCACCCGAGACAAACGTGCTCATCATGCTCGAACTGCTGCCACCCCCCTTCTTGACAGACATCTGCAATCCGCCGTTCTTCTTCTTGAAGCGCTGTTGCTCTGCTTGCACGATATCGGCAAATGCTTCGTCGATGGAGACGTTTGACGAGATGATTACTCTTGTTCCTGCCTCGTAGGCCAGATCAACGAGCGTGATGAAGCGACGCGCAAAGTCGAGTTCAGAGAGACGGAATCGCCGGAAGCCTTCAAGATAGATGAATTTTGAATCGCGGCACAGGGCGTAGTAATCTGCTGCTCCCAGTTTGGCTTCACAGAGTTGTGTGAATGTTGATGAGACAATGAGATTATTGCTGTTGTCCTGTGCGGCATTGACGACGAGTTTGCGGCCCATCATGACTGGTATTTCGTGAGCCGTCAACTGCTGGCCTCCTGTTGCTGCCTGCAGCGAGGCTTGAAATTCTGCATGGTTAGTGAAGAATGTCTGTTGTGCTTCTCCGGTAACTGCTAATCGGTAGTCTTGCGTCCCTCCCAGGTTCCAAGTCTCACATCTATGCTTCAACATGGCGATAAATGGCAGAAACAAATCTCTATTCAAGCCGTCCTCGTACAAGCTTTCAGGCGCCCGATTGCTCGTCGCCACCATCACTCCCCCAGCAGACCAAAAGCTTCCCATCAGCCGTTGCAAGATCATCGCGTCCGCTATATCGGTGACTTGGAACTCGTCAAAACATAGGACGCGGCTTTCGCTGTGAATCTGGCGCCCAATCGCCAACAAAGGGTCAATCGAGACATACCTGCTCGAAGCCGACCGCGCTTTGTGAAGCCGAGCGTGGATATCGAGCATAAACTCGTGGAAATGCGCTCTTCGCCGGGAGATTTGCGATGGCAGGGTGGAGGTGAACAAAGATGCCAGATACGACTTTCCCGTCCCGACTGAGCCGTGGATGTAGAGACCAGTTGGCGGCGGTTGTCGCGGGGCTTGAGAAGTCGTGTTGTTTAGACCATCTTGGATCTGCGCCAGACGATTGATCAGGGCTGCCTGCGATGCATTAGGAGACAGACGGCCCCGAGAGAGAAGAGCCTGATAAGCCTTTCCCAGAGCTGAGGTTGCTACGGATGTCATGATGGGAGCACAAAGCTGCACTTGAACAGCCGAGGGAAGTCGATGACGCTTCGTTGCCTAAGGTACTTGTTGCGGGCCTTGCGGCCGGAGCAGCGTCACACCCGTGCCGAGCCGAACCATCCATCTGCTGACGACCACATCTCCTGTAGGTATGATTCTTGTGCTTGAAATTCTACCGCATGCAAGCCTCCCTGGATTGAGAATGTTTTCTTGAACATGGAATGATTCGAGCCACAAATCTCATCCAATCTCTAAGAGTACAAAAAAGAAACTCGTGAATTTGCGTAAAAACAGACAAGAAATATATCTGTCTGGTCTTTGAACTACAGCTTTCCTGCCGCTGATATCCCATTCTTGATGTTTTTCATCAGTAAACGAATCTCCAGCCACGCTCAACACCGCTGTGCTCGCTATACCCCTCGGCCTCGTCCAGCTTCCTGTTCAACTTCTTGGCCCACCACTTGACCGCCCAACAAAGGATAATCGTGCACAAGCAGCCGAACAAGATCAAGCCGCCACCAAGCCTGTAGTACGGCTCCTGGCTTCTCGGGAAAAAGTAGGGAGAATACCAGTGCGAGCATTGAGACACACAATTCGCAATGGCGATCAGAGCGGCCTTCTTGCTTCGAGGAGCAGGCACCAGAGTTGTTTCCCACGAGAGCTGCAAGTTGAGGCCGTTGTAGGTGCCGCTGACGAGGAGGATGGCGCCAAAGTAGCGGGCGCCGACGTTGGGCGTGGAGATCATGATGGCGATGCCGGCGGCAGACGCGAACATGGGGACGATGATGTGGTAGCATGATTCTCTGAATCTGCCCGAAGACCAGGCGAGGGCGCAGGCGCTGATATACGCAATGGCGTAGGGAGGAGCCTGTACCAGATACGTTTCGAGCCGACCGAAGCCGAAAGTCTTGATAATCTGTAGCTTGAACATTAGCGAACCGTTACGTCGACACAGGCTGCCGATACGCACCGAAGGGAAAAAGTCCTTGAAAGACTGAGCATTGATGAGACTGAAATGCATGCCGCAGAACATCCAGGTGAAGGGGTCTTTGCAGGCATCTTTGAGGCCATCCCACGTGCCTCCGACTTCTTCTTCTTTGCCTCCGTTAGAGAGCAACACTCGGTACTGCGCCATCTCCCTCTCCTCTTCGGACAACCACCTGGTATTTTCAGGCCAGTCGGGCAAGGTGAAGAATGCAATGATGCCAACAAGTATGCTGACGGCTCCCTCGATGATGAAGAACCATTGCCAGCTGATTATCCCTTTGTTAGCAACTGAATTATAGCTTTCGAAAGCAGAACAAACCTGAAAAGACCTGCGACACCTCCCATGTGCTCTAGAATTCCAGCCGCCAGAAAGCCTGAGATGATGTTGGAGATTGTGTTACCAGCATGCCATACAGCCATGCGGGTTGGATTCTCTGCCTTTGTATACCACGATGAGGTCACTGTATCTTGTTAGCAGAGCTCTCTTGAAAAGCCAGTCCGTCTTACTGAGTGTGATTCCAGGGAAGAAAGGAGCTTCGCACAATCCCGTAACAAAGCGGACAATACAGAAGCCAGCGCCGCTGGAATCATGAATATCAGTCGATGGTTTCGCGGCTGTGCTTTTTCAATGACTTACGAAGTTACTGCGGGCATACAGATCGTACAGATACTCCAGCCGATCATCATGCTAGGCAGAAGCAGACTTGGTCGTACCCTTGCCAACCACAGGTTACCCGGAAGCTGACCAAAGAGATAACCAACATAGAAGGTCGAGATGCCAGCACTCCAGACAGTATCGCTCATGCCAAGATCGGATTGAAGACCGGCAAGACGTGCATTTGATACATTGATGCGGTCCAGATAGCTGGTTATCTTGTTAGACACATGTCATTATCATACGCCAAGATTAAGATAACACACTTCATAAGGAACATGATGGTGATTGTGGGCATCATGCGCCAATCGATACGGCGCAAGACTTGCTTGTTCAACGCGACCATCTGTTCTTCGTTGAGGTCACATAGCGTGGTGAATCTTGCCTGGATTGAGGCTGGCGTGATGGTCTCGGTAGTGTTGACGACAGCGTCGATCTTTTCGAGGTGAGCGCTATCGGACTTTTCGGCAGCCATGTCGAGATTGCTACTTGAGACGGGAAGGGGTGGTGATGATGGACTGCTAAAAAATTGTGGTTTTCCAGAGACCTTATATTTGGGAGAATGAGTAAAGCGAACATGGCAGTTGACTCTCCGCGGTTGCTGTCGTGAAGGAAGAAACTACAAAGACATTGCTGTCAGGACTCAATTGCCAAGTGCGACAAGAAGTCCGAGATGCACCCCATGGGGCAAGGTCATGGGGAAGTGCATGGGGAAACGTGGAGAAAGTGCGTGCAGAAGGGCGGAAAGACGGTGGAAGGATGCCATGTGGCTGCTTGGCCCCAAGAGGTTATACCTTGGCTGTCTACGGCATTGATGGCGGCTTTTGACGGGAACTCCGTGGAAAGTGCTGAGCCGTGGCTCATGGCCATCCGGACATGTCAGCACGGCGTGTAAGGAGCCGTGGAGTCATGGACGAGTCGAAGAAATCGCACATGTCTGCGGTCTAGGGCATAGGAGTGCAGATGTTGCGGGTTGGGATTTGGTGGGCTTGGCGAGATGTGGGTGGAAGCAAGACCCGCGACTTCGGCTTGTTCTGAGGCAGGCTGATTGCGCAATTCCTCGCCGGCGAAGTGAAGAGTGTGTTGTTGATAGAGGGAACAACAGTTACGTGTTCTTGATATAGGGAGGAACTGCAGGGACAGAATGCACAAGGACAGGGTTAGCATAATGTCAGAGTGGTATATCTGTGTGATTGCAATAGTGAACGCCTTGTCTTGGCGTGAATGGTAGATATAGTCCTCCATAGTTCCTGAATTGAGAGGGGCAAGTCCCCTCGAGTTTCCTCAATTACATCTGATGGAGTCAGGTACGTGTACGTGGTGGAGTGAAGTAGGTAAAGATGCAGGGCGTTGCCAAGAACATGAAGCTGAAGGACTCGGAGCTTGGACCTTGGACGCTGGAAGGCTAATGCCGGAAGGGAAGGAAGCATCTCCGCAACTGCCATTCTATTTACAAGCACAAGCACAAGCCGTGGAAGGAACTGGAAGCTGCTGCCTAGACAAGAGCAACAGAATGGGGCAATAACCTTACGATGCAAACGACACTTCCCGGAAAGCCGCAGACACACCTCCAAGCGGTATCGACGGGCGTGTTTGAAGCGCAGACGGTCATTTGCTTCATCTCGGGATGCGCCTTGATCATCTGCAATGCGCCAAACTCGATCATCCAGACCATCTACCATGACGAAGCGTCGTCTGGCCTCGTGGCGGTAGCATACGACCAGCGCAGCGCAAAGATTGCGACAGCCTCGGCCGACAGTGTCTACGTGTACGAAATGCGCGAGGAGATCAAAGGGCAGCCGCGATGGACGCTGGGCATGACCTTCGACATCGACCAAGGCCGGAAAGAGACGGGCATCATACACAGGCTGTCTTGGGGCACAGACGACGAGTTGCTGGTGGCGTGGCACAAGCTGTGGCTGCTGTCGACAAAGGACAAGTCGACGTGCTGGACGCGGAGTTTGGCGTCGCCCGTGTCGCATGCGGCCTTTTCGCCCTCGGCATCGCTGCTGGCCACTCTGTCGCAGCACGATCGCCTGGTCAAGATGTGGCGGCGGCTGTCGTTTGAGTCGGCCACGTTCGACTACGCCTACCTCAGCCACCCAGACCTGGTGACTCACGTCGAGTGGCAGTGCAACGCCGATGTGCTCTACACCATCTGCCTGGACGGACGCCTGCGCGTGTGGAAGCGGCAGCAGATGGACGTGCTGGGCCTGTACGCCGAGCTGGACCTCATGACGGCCGTGCGCCCGCTGGTGCCGTCCAACCGCCGCTACGCCTGCATCGTGCCCGCGCCCGTCTTGGCCGACGCCGTCAAGCACATTGTCAGCGCCCCCGTGCTGCCTGCCGAGCGCCACGCTGTCGAGTACGTCAAAGAGCTTGGCAACAGACACGCCGACATTGTCGTCGTCACGGACGATCAGGGCCACATGAGCGCCTGGGGGCTGGAGAACAGGACGAGCGCCGGCATTGAGCGCGCCGAGTTTTTCCACGCCACGCACGTCGAGAAACTGGCCCTTGACTTTGCCAAGAACGCCATCCAGCACGAAGACAATGCGCGCATCATCAACGTGCCGCTGCCTGCACACCCGGGCGACCTGGTCTTTCTGCTCCACCATTTTGACGGACGCATCCAGTGGTACCAAGGCAGCGCGCACCACATCTTTGATCCCTCGCCGCGCACACAGCGCATGCCCCTCTTGGCCACCTGGACCGGCCACTCGTCTCCCATCAAGAAGCTGATCCGCACCGCCAACGGTTCTGCCGTCATGTCACGCACAGAAGCCGCCGAGGGCATCGTGTGGAAACACAACCGATCCTCTCTGGTGCGCAAGAGCAAGACAAAGCTGAGCGAGCACATCCATCGCACTGTCTTGGTCGAGGACGGCGACTTTTTTGTTCTTTTACACGACAAGAGCATTTCTCTGTGGGATGCTCGTCTTCCAAATGCGCGGGAAATTGCGCGTTGTTCGTACTCGGTGTCTGGCAAACCGCTGTGTCTCGTGCTACTCCCTACCCCTGAAGAGGGTGGGCGTCTGTCATATCTCGCCACAGTCACTGCCGAAATGCACGGTCTTGTGTGCGAGGTGGACTTGACCTCACCAAAGCCCACCATCAAACAATTCTGCACCTTCCAACTCGATGCCATTGAGAACATGGCCTACTTCTTACCCGTCGATCCTGCCGGGAGCTCGCCCGTCGTCTCTGGCTTCTTGGACACGTTCGCCAAAGACGTGGCAGTCTCATGGACGAGCACGGGACTCATTCAGACGTGGACCACCAAGATAGATGCCTCAGCAAAGTCTGTCACGTGGCTCAACATCTCGACCACCCACACGGGCATCCCGAATCCTTCTCTCGGCAGCGCCACTTCGACTCGCAAGGCTGCTCTGGTCGACACGTCCCGCTCTACCCTGACCATCTGGGACACCAAGAGCGGACGTCTTGACTACGACGAGACCTTCCCAAACCTCACCATCCAAGACCTGGACTGGGCCTCTACTCCTGACAATCAATCCATTCTCGCCGTAGGCTTCCCACACGCCGTCTTTGTCTACACGCAGCTTCGCTATGACTATGTCAATGAGCGCCCTTCCTGGGCCCGCATCAAGGAGCTCACCACCCGCGAATTCTCTCCTCACCCCATCGGCGATTCTGTCTGGCTACGCTCGGGCAATCTTGTCATTGGGGCAGGCAACCAGCTCTTTCTCGCCGACAATCACGTCTATCCCCACAAAGATCTCGCTCAAGATCTGCAGCTCTCCACTCCAAATGACTCTCCTACGCTGATGCATGATCTTGTCCGCAGATTGAACGGACCCCTGCCCGTCTATCACCCACAATTCATCTCGCAATGCATTCTCGCCGGCAAGGTGGACCTTGTGCATCGCATACTGCTAAACTTACACAAGACTCTCAAGTTCTACACCCAAGGCGAAGATCTGGATGCTCTGCAGGGTCTCGGCATTGACGATTTCATGTCGTCAAAAGAGGTACTGTCTCCCTTTCTCGAACCACCTTCTATCCTCCTCTGACATGAAATACGCAGCTTCTCACGAGCTCTGGCAAGCAGATACACAAATCTTATAGCAAGCTTGACTTGCAGCATGAACCCTCTTCTGTCACCCAAGAAGTTGCTACCTCAATCACCTCTCTACTTGCGAACAAATCCATACCGCAGCTCTCTAGCATGGAGCAACTGAGCCTCATTGATATTGTCGAGTGTGTGGGCATGGTGGAAAAGCACCGTCGTTCTGTTGACGTCAACGCCGCACGCTTCCTCCTGTTCTGGAGAGCCACCATGCTACGCTCAAGCCAATCGTCCTCGGCCACAGCCGTCAGCTGGCGCGAGATGCTCTGGGCTTACCACAGCACCAGTCAGGACATTCTGGTCGACCTCGTAACCCGCCAAAACAACGGCCAAATGACTTGGTCCCATGCTCGTGACACTGGTGTTTTCGTTTGGCTCTCCGACCGCGAAGCGTTACTGCAACAATTCGAGGCCGTCGCAAAGAGCGCCTACACCAGCACAGATCTGCGCGACCCTGTCAACTGTTCTCTGCACTACATTGCTCTGCGCAAGAAGAATGTTCTGCTCGGCCTTTGGCGCATGGCTACTTGGTCGCGAGAACAGGCTGCCACATCACGTCTGCTCAAGAACGATTTCAACGACCCGCGTTGGCGCACCGCCGCCAATAAAAATGCTTATGCACTAATGGGTAAACGCCGATTCGAGTATGCAGCCGCCTTCTTCCTTCTTGCCGATAATCTCGACTCTGCTGTCTCGGTGCTGAGCAACCAGCTGGGAGATGTCCAACTTGCTATTGCTGTTGCTCGTGTCTATGGCGGTGATGACTCGCCTTCTCTCAAGAAGCTCCTCAACGAGAGAGTGCTGCCTAATGCTGCTCGCCATGGCAATCGCTACCAAGCAACATGGAGTTACTGGATGCTTGGTGAACGCTCGCTGGCTGTACGCGCGCTCGTCAGTCCACTCCACTCTTTGCTCACTCCGCCTGCTTTGCCGCCCGAATCCCTCGATGCAAAGAGTTTCCTCCAAGACGATCCTGCCCTCGTCATTCTGTACCAGCAATTGAGGGCAAAGAGCTTGCAGACTTTGAGGGGTGCGCTCAAGATTACTGGCAAGGAGGAGTGGGAATTCATCACCAAGACTGCAACTCTGCTCTTACGAATGGGCTGCGATATCCTTGCCCTGGATCTGGTCCGTCACTGGGAGTTCCTGCAACCCCAGCCACTTGCTGTGAAACACCATGACGAGATTGAGGAAGAACAATCAGAATCTGTGGGAGAATTGCCGATCCGGAAGCTTTCAAGAACTGTTACTGACGAGCTTGATCCGAGAAAATTGCTGCGGAGGAGAAGCAGTCTTGTTGTTGCCGATTTGCCCAAAGGGAAACCCGTGGTGCAAAATGATGGTGTGCCGTCCATGTTGGACGCTTGGGACGCACCGCCATCAAAACCAAGACCTTCTGCATCCTCACCGTCACAGTCGAAAGCTCCACCTGCCGCGCCAGCATCGATGCTTGATCAGTGGTCAAGCCCTGAATCGTCCAAGCCGACTGTCACGCCCACAACTACAACGCCATCCATACTGGACGACTTTTTGCCTCCGCAAACACAGCCCGCACCCACACCCAAGCCGTCACTACTCGACGATTGGACTGCGCCCGTCACTAAAGCCACAAAGCCAAAAGAGTCCCAAGAAACAGCAGCGCCCTCGATGTTGGATCAATGGGCCGAACCGCAACCTGCCGCCGCCGCGAAACGGGAAATCGAGAAGCCTGCACCACCGCCGCCTTCTATGCTAGACGGCTGGACGCAAGCATCGCAGCCAGCAGTAGCAGCACGTGCAAAGGCTGATGAGGCCCAAGCCAAATCGACGACCGATAATGTCACAACCACCCCACACACACCAACTTTCCTCGATAACCCAACAATGCCGACTTCGAAGCCCAATTCGAACGGTGCCAACGATATCATGCCCACAGAGAACAACACGCAGCCGATTCCTCCCCCTGGCAATGGCACTACAACCAAGGAAGCTTGGAAAGAGCAGAAAAAGACGACATCATCGCCGCCGCCCAAGGAGTTCAAAGAGCCGGATCCCAACTCTTTGCTTGATGCTTTTGGGTTCTGAATCTGCTTTGTAGGTTTCCTTTTTATTTTATTTTTTATGTTTGTCTGTGTGTATTTGTGAGAAATAAGAGAGCGTGTGAAATATAGCGAGGCGTTTTCTTTTATTTACCCCCCTTTTTTATACTTTTTCGTCGGAATGTACATTATGTTTAGCTTTATTATTACCAAGTGAGATCTTGAAGCCAGGTTTGATGCTCAACAGAATCTCATGGATGAGTAGTGTCAGCAGGATCGCGAGAGCCATTAAGCCGTTGCGAGAGAATGGAATATTTGGCTGGACAAATGTGCGCGACAGCCTTTGTCCCCATAACAATGGCGTTTTCTTCCTCTCCTTCCTAGATTCGGTTCTCGCCTCCTGGCATGATATCGACGTTTAAACCCGTCAACTAGACCGCTCTCATTAATCAGACTTTGTCCTCTTTTCCAGTACGTGAGATCGTGGAACAAGCGGAAACACTACTACTCGCCCGGCGACATTGTCGGCGTTGCTTACTTTGACGCTGTCGCTGCTGTCGACTTTACGGGAAAGTCGGAGAGTGTGGCCTATCTTACTCGATCGGATGATGGAACATATGGTCCTGTCAGGTACGGCTTTCCTAACTGATTACAGTATGTGCCGAGTTTCTCGTCGTCTTTGTTTATTGCTTCCTTGACTCACTAGATGAATGCTTCCACTGTCATTTTCAATCGCGAATATGTCCTGAATTATGCCTATGGTTTTATTGTCTCCTCCCCAGGTGAGCGTCCGTGGTTGCGAGTTAACTTGCCTGAGACGCGTTAACCAACCGCAAGCAGCCCACCATATTCCTCTAGCTCAATCCTGACGTGTAGGATTATGTACTTCGATCGCAGCCATAAACTAAAGAAAGGAACTCATGGGTCTAGGTCCGAGACCGCTCTTCTTATACGCCATGTCAATCATCCTCATCTGTGCGATCGAATCTTCTCCAGTAACCCAGTGCTGAGTCTGACGACCACGAATCTTGTTGGCGAAAGCTTCGAGCTGATACCTGTATGACATCCAGTACGTTTCGCCAGGCAAATCTGCAAACTCCCCGCCGGCTTCCTTGAAAGAGTAGGCTTTGTGGCTTTTGTGCTCCTGCCATTTCTTAATGACTTTCCCGGTGTCTTTGACGCGGATCTCGTAGTCGCTCTCCACGTCGATGCGGTGCCAGAAAATTCCGTGGATCATGCCGGTGAGAGTCAATTTCTGCGAGCACAGCTTTTCTTCGTCCTGGGATAGGGACTGGTCAGGGACGACTACTCCTCGAGTTGTGACAGTGACAGACGATGGTTTGAGGATGGTTCCACCCTTCAAGGTGCTTCCTGCCTCACCAACACCGCCATTTGGGAAGCGGAATAAAGCCTTGAACTCGTAATCGCACTTGTTGTGAACACCGTCAGTGTAGGCCTTTGTATCGCAGCTTATGCATTCCACCGGATCGGCTTCGAATAGCAGCCGTAGCGCGGCGTAATTGTAAGTGCCCATGGCCATCATGGTTCCGCCGGATAAATTGTAGTTGAAGTGGATGTCATCCTTAGAGGAGGCCCACCAAGGTATCATGGAGCTAGATTTGATGTGCACCACATCTGCAGGGTTGATCATAGACTTGAACAGATTCCAAGACGGGTGAAAGCGATTATGAAAGGCCTCCAGGAGGACAGGGGCATCAGGCTGAGAGAGTTCAGGCATGTTGAAAAGAATGCTGGCTTCAGCTGCATTGGACGTCGATGGTTTCTCGAGCAGAACGTGCTTGCCAGCACGAATTGCGCGGACCGCCCATTCGAAATGAAGCCCGTTGGGCAGCGGAATGAAAATGCAGTCGATGTCAGGGTCGTCAATGACATCTGTACTTGATTGGACACCGAACATTCAAACAGACCGACGATGCTACTGACCTTGATACGAGTCCTTCACTTCTGGTATACCATGCGACTTTGCAAACGCCTCGGCTTTAGATCGATCGCGACCGGCGACCGCTTGCACAATTACCTCAGGGTGAGATTTGGCCGGGATAATCAGAGACATTGGACTTGATTCTTGGTTAGCTAAGAGGATGGGGGATGGTTTGATGATGCACTCACGCGATGTTGGCGGCTCCAAGGACACCAAATTTGAGAGCATCTTTCTGCTTGGTCGCCACAGGAGGACTGAATGCCGACCAGACACGGGTCACTAAGGCTGCCATCGATTCAAATTTGGTAGAAAGTATTGGTCTTTCGATAGAATTCGCTGGAGGGAGATGTTATTGAGCGAGCCCTCTCAAGGCAGGGGAGCCACATCTTATATCCCTGGCCAGAGGCACGCCATTACAGTAGATGAGCAACATCCACTCATACTTTTCCGAAGAAACCGCCGAATGTCCTCATGCCAGGATGTCATCGTTGTTTGACACCGAAGCACTTGAGATTGATACGCTGCGAAAGTCGCCGAATCACGTGCCGCAACATATCACCGAATGTTTTTGAGACCGTGTCACCAGCGACGTGCCTTGACAACGAAACCCCATCTGGATGCAGGCAATCTCGGTTGGCACAGTCGTCCCATCAAGGCGACAGTCGTGCGATCGCTGTCATGGACAAAAGCTACGGTGTATTCGCTCAGTAAGCGCTGAAAGTGGTGCATGCGAACGATGCATTCGGGCCAGAGCACAGTGCGTGTACAGTTCGAGTTTGCCCAAAGGTCGGCCTAGTTCAGGCCGCTCAAGCAGGCGGAATCAGCGCAGCTTGCTAAAGGGGAAATCACCAACAAGTACTGAAAGCTCTGACAGTCTTGTTGAGGATGCTGTTAAAGATATGAACAGTTCGAACAACATCCCTCCTTACAGCTTTGACGCATCGAGCACCATCGGTGAACAATACACGATCGACCAGATTGACATCAACAATTGGATCAATCCGACTTGTATGGATTGGAACGGAGATATTGACAATGCAATCTTCAGTTCGGAACAGTGGCTATTTGGACCTCACGATGTCAGCCACCCAGAACGTGTCCCACATCTTACCTCGGGCACATTTCACTGACATTAGCAGCAATCGAACGAATGGACAGACTTGAGAACGGAGGACAATGTGATTGGCATGGCTCATCTACCAACGCCAGAGCCCATAGAAAGTCAGGTCGAGAAGCAGACCCAACCAAATGGCACTCGACCACGTTCCTGTCAGACCTTGGATCTGGATAAAGCTGCCCCGGAGTCAATCATTGATCGGTTATCAGCTCTCAGTACTCGCCTTTGTTCCTTGTACAATGGTATACTGGATCTAGCAAGCTCGTCTGGAGCAATGGAACAAAACGGCAGCACAAATCATAGTAGCAAGGGACCCTTCGCAGATGATTCTGCATTTCAAACTCTGACTGCTTGGCTCGTTCGCGCTTCTTCCGATACGAGCGTGCCCGCTCGCCCTCAGCGACCAAGCGGCACTGCTTCAGCCGCTGATGATGGATGTGACCTTCTTCACGATGTGTTTGCTGCATCTCACGATATGCTCGATGCTATGAAATCCCTCAACGACAAAAGTCTGGACGAGAAGTCACTACCGTCAAGCTTTCAGACGACTTCAGTGAATGCTCCTCGGAGCACAAGCCATTGGTCCGACAGCATGGTACGCCACATGGTCATGGCCTGCCATATGATGCTGCTCAACATCTATGTGGCAGTAGCAATGTCTCTACAACATGCAATTGATGATAAACAGCCCCCAGAGGATGGTGTTAGTACACAGGCAGATGCTATGGGCGACGTGCGGACGGTCGTGGTGGTGCAACTCTGTACTTTTCTTACTGAGCGCCAGGCTCAGGTTGTGCAAACATACCTCACGCAACAGGCTTCGGCATTGTCGAGCCTCCAGACTGAGCCTTCAAACGGCAGTTTGCTCAGTTCGTCAGACCAAGTGGCCACAAAGGAGTTGGAGAAGGACGTGTCGCAACGACTACTGCGGCTGAGAGAGTCTATCCGTCTGTAATCTCTTGAGAGTTTCGTCATAGCATGTTCGCATTAGAAAGCGGGGCCTCCATGAAGATCAGAAGTAGTAGGGGAAGGTCGCGGTAAGCTAGGTAATGAGCATCATAGACAGGACTTTGGTCAATCGCTCTAGATTGAGGTCAGAAACAATTTTTCTTCTTACTCCCCACCTGCTTGTGCCTTCTTTTTTTTTTCCTCTGCGCGTAAGTTGCGAGAAAAATCTCCGTCGTAATGACTACGATCGGGTTGGGAATTCCGAAATCTAATCTCAAAAATGCTTTGGGTGCTTCAGTCCAAAAATGGTGTTGCCTGGAAAAAGAAGGCTGGAAAGCCCCACGAGGGTGCGGGCATACATGCATGAACCAACCACCTTTTTTCCCATCCTGCTTTTTTTGGTTTAAACTAAAGTCATCCATGTACGTGAGATCTTGGATAGACGCGCATGATAAACAAGGCTGTCCCGCATGTTCAGATTCGCTTGCTTTTCACTGTTAAATAAAAGACTGCGCTCGCTCCTGAACATCGGAACATACCAACACTCGCGAATTCTTGTCCAACGATCGAGTTATATTAATCTGGAGACTTCACTAATAAATTCATTCAAGCATTGCGACATTACTTGATACAAGAAACCATGTTGCATCAATCATCAACAACGATCGCCCTCCTCCTCCTCATCACAACCACACTCACCTCAGCCAGCCAAAATCAACCACAAGCAACACCCCCACCCCTACCACAACCACAACCGCAACCGCTACTTGAAACCCAATCGCTCAACCGCCGCGACTGGAACTCCAACCCCTGGTCCCCCGCCGTCCTCATCCAAGACAGCAGCGGCATCTGCCCCCAATGGGCATATATAAACTGCCAATCCATCTCCGGACCCAACTACTGCTGCGGAGCCGGCACCTACTGCGCCTACGGAGGCCCAGCCAACCACATCGGATGTTGCGCAGACTCTGGGGTTTGCAGCGGCGAGCCGGCGGCGGTCACGCAGACGGTGAATTGTCCAGTTGCCACTGCCACTACTTGGTGGACGCGTGAGTGATCTATCCTGCTTCACATTCCGCCTTTTCCAGAAGAGTGCTTTGGGTTGGGGATGAGTTTATGTTTTACTTTTACTGATTTTGGCTTTGGGCGGGGGTCCTTTGACAGATTCGGGAAGTACGTTTACGGGATTGGTGGGTCCTGCGTACACGGTCACTACCACCACGACAGCAACACGTTATGTGACTGCGGGCGGTGACGTTGCACCGCAAATCTGCAGTACGCTTTATGCAAAAGGCGACAATTTGCCCACGACGGCTGCCGCGCCCTGCGGCATCGTGCTCATCGTCAATGCTGCGCCCGGCGCGAGAGAGATTGGTGATATTGGAATCGCGGCGGCTGCTGCCGGGATGATGTTGACGGAGGGATTTGCAGAAATATTAGAGTGGGCAGGATTACTGTGACAGATGTGGGACAATCAAGATACACTTTGATGAAAAATGAGAATGAGAATGAGATATGAATATTAATGCATACAACAAGCGACAAATACAGAAAGAGGAACAAGAAGAGAAAAATGACATCGCAGTCTACCCAAACACCGAAACACTCCGTACTTGTAAAAATCAAAAGAAGAAGCTGGCCTCCAATGATGATGCGCTGGAACTCCGAGAAGAAGAAGAGACACCTCATCATGAATGACGTTCAGGACGTGCTAGATTGATGTGTTTAGAGGAGAGCGGATACCATACCAGAAACGGCAGCGTCGATCTGGACAAGGCCGAGAGCAGCAAGGTGAGCGCAGACCTCAGCAGACAGACCGTGGGCAGCACTGGCAGCAACGTTGGCATCAACGCTCACAACAGCGGTGGCATCAGCAGCGACGCTAGTGATCTGTCCGAGACCCAGGGAGGCGAGGAGAGAGATGGTCTCCTGAGACATGTTCTCCATAAGAGTGGTGTCGCGCTTGGAGACGATCGAGGCCCACGAAACGGGGTTGCCTGCAGCAGCAAGGGCTTTGCCAGCGGGAAGATCCTTCGCCATGTTCTGTGCATCGGCGGGGACGGCGGGGACGGCCTGGCCTCTCGAGATGAGGCTGTCGGCAGCGGGGACAGGGGCACCCTTGACCATGCTCTGCGCGAACTTGGGAGCATCTTGGGACATTCCCTTGACAGCATTGACCTCATCCTGAGCCATACCCTCAACCTTCTCGGCCTGGCGCTTCGAGATCATGTTACCAACGACAGGAGCATCCTTGACCATTTGAAGGCTGGGGTTGCCCTGAGCCATGCCCTGGAGGGACTTGGCCTCACCCTGAGCCATGCCCAGGAGCTCGCTCTGACGCTTCGAGACCGAGACACCGGCAGCGGCAAGGATGTTAGCAGCAGGGGTGGAGGCAACCAACTCAGCGGCGGCGCAGATGCTGAGCTTGTTGAGGCATTGGACAGCCTCAGCAGTCAACGACTCGACTTGGTCAACGGAGATGGTGGCTCCGAGGCAGACATCAACGCCCTCTGCAGTGGCAGTGACACTGACGCCGAGATGGGCGAGCAGATCGAGGGACTCAGTCGACAGCTCCTCGAACTTGATGCCGGTGATGGAAATGTGGACCTGGCTAGCAGAAGCGATGGTGATGGCGGGAGCAGACGAGATCAATCCGATGGTGATACCGCCATCGGCAGAGGTGACAATGCACAAGCCAAGCTTGTTGAGGAGGACAACAGACTCGTTGGACACGGTCTTGAGGATGGCGGTGGCCTCGGCAGTCAAACCGAGCTGAGCGACAGCGGCAATGTCGGCAGTCAAGCCAACCTTGACAATAGCGTCAAGTTCAGCATCAATGCTACCGGTCAGGGTGCCAACAGCATCCTTGCTGATCACGTCAAGGGTGAGACAACCGTCAGCGGCAGGAACAACACACAGTCCAAGAATCTCGAGCTCAGCGACAGCCTTAGCTGAGAGGTTCTGAAGCATGGCGGTGATCTGCGCCGCTGCGGCAACGCCATCACGCTTCGAGATGCTGGACTCGGCGGTGGCACCACCAGAGACGCTCAAGCCGAGACGGGTGAGGACAGCAATGGCATCAGGGGAGAGGACAGTTTGGAGCTTCTCGACGTCAGCCTGGACAGAGGCGGCGACTCCGGCAGGGGGAGCAACAACGGCGGAGAGGCCGAGAGATGCGAGAAGGCCGGCGACTTCAGGAGAGACATTCTCGAGCATGGTCATGGGAGTAGTAGGTGATGTGGGGGTGGTAGGTCCGCTGTGGGAGATGGGAGCAGCCAAAGAAGTGGCAGCGAGGGTACCGAGGCAGAGAGCAGTGTAACGCATTTTGAAGGTTGGTTTTGATTGAAAGAGTGTGAGTGTAGGGTAGAAAAGGGTTTTAAACGAGTGTGGGTTTTTGAACGAGTGTGAGTGTAGTGAGAAGCTTGTAAATGATTGTGAGTGGAGAAGTACATTGTCATGGAACTGCTGTCATGTACTTATACCGCGAGACGATGGGGCCGTTCATCGCATTGGATTAACAGCGTCAACACGCCACCGATGACTGTAGAAACATATCATAGAGAGTTTGCGGCACGCCTGGCTCTACCATCGATCATGGACGTCGCCATAGCGGCTCGCGGTTTCGTTGCATGGGGCTTGTTGACAAAGTCAAGTGCTGTGTAGCGATCTCAAACAATGAAGGTCAAAGCGCAGGACGCCCATGATGATGCGGCGCAACCTCAGACAAGCATCTCAGGCAATACATGCGACGGACTTGATAGCATCAAAGGCTTGGGTGCCCTTACGACAGGAATTCTTCCAACTTTCGGTCGGCCTGCCGGCAAGCTGTTAGAATTGTTGTGGTCAAGATTGAGTTGCTTAGGTGGTGCTCTGTGTATTGGTGTAATAATTAAGCATCCCCGTCCTACGACAATATTCACTAGAGCCCGGTCTGGAACCGCTTGGCGCACGCTCTCAGCCACGTGTGTTGCTTTGACGCCGTCTCACAGTCATTATTTGAGACGTGTGTGAGTAGAACCCCTGACAACGACATCGTTTTGTCGCGCATTCTAGAACAAAAAAAGAACTCGGCCATCATCTTGCCTGGAAGATCATGTTCTGAGCCCTGCCAGGATCATTCATCATTTCTTTCAGGCGGTCGTCCGACAGCGCAACAGATCCAAACCAACCGACCACATGCACAAGACGTGTCGCAGACTCGCAGTCTACGAGCTGAAGATCAGGGCGGCCATATGCTGACGACATTATTGTGCAATTCATCTTAGAGTTGTAGAAGTGTGGTGCTAAGGTTTGCTCCACGGCAACACAACTTAGGGACACAAAGATATGGTTAGAGAGAGTACATATAGGGACCTGACCCCTCGGAGGTCGGTCTGGTTGTTTCGTACCTAGTGCGGCCTCCACCCTCTCCAACATGTCAACTAAAAAACAAAAAGAACAATTCGGCTAGACAAGAGAATCGAGTATTTGGAAGTTTTTTCATTGTGATCAACATTCAGACATCTCGGGCGGAATTTCGAAGGACCTTTGTATTCCCTGTCAATCCACGCCTAAGATCCTGGTCATAAATCATTGGATGGGCGTAGAGCATTCATTTCACTATGAAGATCTCAAGCAACAGAAGTGGAGATGGCTTTGAAGCAATCTTATGAATTTCTGATAGAGCTAGTAACGAAAGGTACAAAATCTAGACAAAAATAATCTTGATGTTGAGATCGATATGAGCTCGGGATCTATTAGTACATTAAAGCGTGAAGAATGGTGTTACAAAATGCCATCTGGTGCGAACCACAGGCCATTTCAGAATGATACCTCATAGGTCGTTAAGAAAGAGCCGTTCCGCTCGGCGAATTTACACATCCTGTCCAGCGGTGGCAACGATGCCACCAACGGGAGGGGCAACGCCACCAAGGCCAACAGATGTAAGGAGGGCAACAACGTCGGGGGAGAGATCCTTGAGAAGACCGGGAGTCTGGCGCTTCTTGACATCGGCGCTAACAGTGTTAAGGATACCACCAACAGGAGGGGAGAGGCCAATTAGGCCGATGCGGTTGAGAAGATCAACGACGTCGGGAGAGAGGTCAGAAACAAGAGCACGCTTCTTGACGTCGGCGCTGACGGTGTTGAGGATACCGCCAACAGGAGGGGAGAGGCCAATTAGGCCGATGCGGTTGAGAAGATCAACAACGTCAGGAGAGAGGTCAGAAACAAGAGCACGCTTCTTGACATCGGTGCTAACGGTGTCGAGAATACCACCGACAGGAGGGGAGAGGCCAATTAGGCCGATGCGGTTGAGAAGATCGACGACGTCAGGGGAGAGATCCTTAAGAAGACCGGAAGTCTGACGCTTCTTGACGTCGGCGCTGACGGTGTTGAGGATACCGCCAACAGGAGGGGAGAGGCCAATTAGGCCGATGCGGTTCAAAAGATCAACGACGTCAGGGGAGAGATCCTGGAGGAGACCAGGAGCGGCAACACCAATGTCGGGAGTAGTCTGAGGAGTAGGAGCAGCCATGGCGGTGACAGCCATGGCAGAGATGGCGAGGGTGCTTGAGAAACGCATTTTGAAGGTGAGAATGTGAAGATAACAAAGAAGTTTGGTGTGGAAGATGTGTTGGCTTGTGAGAGAAGCTGATTGCTGTGATGATGAGATGAATAGTTGGAGGGACGAGATGCCTCTACTTATACCTCGTTGGTGGATGTGTTGAGTGTCTTCGTCTGCCACCAGATGTCATTCATTGATGCCATTGCATTGAGAGATTATGTGCCCAGCGTAACATGATGATCGCCGGTGAATGTTCACATGTCTCTGGGTAGTACTGGAGAGCATTGTGGTCGTGCGTAGTCCCAAAAGGTAGGAGGTCTTCAGTGCGCAACCCAGATCAAGAGAAGATCTGCCATGTACACCACTTACCCAGGTTGCTGGAGCTAGATGCGTCATTGGGGCTACAATCGTGCTCTTTGACCCTGTGGTCGATCCTCGTGTGCTAAACGGCATAGATGATTTGCTCCTTCCAGAGACATCAAAGTAGGGGCGCCGGTGCCCTCTAGAGAGCAGGGTTGCAAGGACAATCCTGTCGATCCACGTTCTAGCGGCTCCACGCCTCAGGCTTCAATTCGGTGTCGACTCCTGAGTCAATTTCAAGTCCGACTCGCGTTCCTGCGGAGTCGCGAAGCTTCCCACCGAGATATCATTTCTCCACTCACGGTATGGACATCCGGCGGGTATTGTGCTTGGCTGCAGATCTGAGGCTTGGCATCAGACTGTGAGGGTCCACCTGAATCATGCAGCGACCAAATCAGGAAAGAAGGAAAGAACATGACTGATGAGTGGATTATTCGGACGCTCCCATGGTCATCACAACTTGCATGGCCATCTGGTATCATTCTTCGACATGAGGAGCTTGATCCAATAGGAGAACACTTCCGGCCTTTCCCATGTTCTGGCTATCCCCATCAAAGATGCCTATTACGAGAAGCAAGAGCGTCAGTTTTTGCGGTTCACACGAGCGCTTGTATAGGCAGGCCGAGTTCGCATGAGGACCAATCGATGGAGTGGCAAAGTAGAGCCAGGAGTTCCTGACTTCTGAGTGATGGCAAAGCGCCCTTGGTGACCTTGGCGGTCTTGAGGTGAGCGTTCTGGCGGTTGCTTGTGGAGTCCATCGTACTAGTTGGCAACTGTGATATCACTCTGCATTGTGCTGGACAAGTGGTTTCTGTAGAAGAAACAAAAGTTCGAGCGAATCGAGTTCTACAAGCACGGAGAATTGTAGGCCATCTCTGCTCGGACCACTATGCCGATCAGCCACGTGGATCATTTCCGTTTCGACTCCAATAGCACATTTTATTGAGGTCGGGGATGCCTTCAGAAGCCTTCAATGGCGGCGGCTATCACTGCTAGAATCAGGGCTGGGGATCTTCGTCTGGATGCCAAAGTGGGTCAAGCCCTGACCATGACCGCTTGTGGATGAAATCCCGAAGCGGAATACACATGCCGTTTTTCACGTTCACGTTCTCCCACGCGAGAACTACATGTATCAGACACGAAGGGTCCACCACTATGCGCATCACCCCGCATGTATTGTGCCCAGGTACAGGAGCAGTTATGGAGACCGTTCTCCTTCGACGCCCATTTCTCGTTGGCTTGCAGGCTCCTTGTTTAGATTACGGAACTCCGAACTTCTGCGCGTGCTACTTGAACATGCCGATGACCAGCAGAGATATGACCCAGATGATTCAGCGACGTTGTGGGCTTGGTAGACGCCTCATTGCTTAGATGAGGATGGTTCCTACGGACGTACATTGCTCTCCGTCTTCGCTGTCGTGCATCATCGACTGACTGGTGGTTGAACGATCTACATGGGAGCATCAAGCTCACAATTCTGAGCCTCATACAATATTCGTGCCTGCCTGCAGTGACAGTCTGTGCAGTGCAGATCCTTCCTTCTGCAAGAAACAAGCTTATACTGGGAGGACGCGGCTAACGTTCCTGCGTGACTTGGCTTCCTCATAGGGTTCCTGCGTGCTGCTTACTCAAGCCTTCGAGTTTCTTCATCCTTCAAGGTTGTTCATCCTTCAAGGTTGTTCATCCTTCAGGTCTTTTCATCCTTCAGGTCTTTTCATCCTTCAGGTCTTTTCATCCTTCAGGTCTTTTCATCCTTCAGGTCTTTTCATCCTTCAGGTCTTTTCATCCTTCAGGTCTTTTCATCCTTCGGAATTGTTCATCGTCATTGCTTTCCTCGTCAATCTTGTCACACGTCATCGGTTCCTCCGGAGGGGAAGGGGTCCTGCTAAGATCGCCTGAACTCATGCGGTTCTCTGGTGCATACACTCATATTGCACTGTCGATCTGTATCAAAGACAAGGACCCCAAGGTGAGCGGCTAAGACCAAGATACTAGCCGGAAACCTGCTCCACAGTGCCGCCAGAATGTCACTACCAAGACGACTCGCTCTTTGTTGATTGTGTCTTTGGAGAGACTATAACGATTCTATTCAGTCGCTTTGGGCATGTTCACATGTTAGGACTGGCCCCTTTCTTGGTTCAATAATACTCTGTATGAACATTGGCGTTGACGAAATCTCATGCATGCGGTTGCGTGATTTTGTCTCGTCCCTTGGCTTGACCGCCGCTTGTCTGGGATAGAGAGTCGTTGTTGTCATTATTTTGAGGCATTTAGGGTTCTGTTGAACTGCTCGTGTATAACAACCATGGGGCAATGTACTACAATTTAACAAAGCTGAGCGACGATCTTCCTCTTTCCCTGAGGCTCAAATGCTGCAATCGGACTTTTGATCTTCGAGTACCCAGCCTCAAAGCGTGCAATTGATGATCTGTACGTTGTGCACAACGATCTCCACCACCACCATCTGTTTCCGGGCCCGAAAACGAGGAGAACACGCCTCCGCAGTTTCTCCACAGACGATGTCACGTCAGCTAAAGAGATAGAAAGATATGAACACGGCAGTTGAAGTAGTAACGGAGGTGAATGGTTGAAGAAGTTTGCGAGCCTAAATCAAAGTGCAACCAACGATATCCTTGAACAAGACGGTCACCGGCCGTAGAATACTCTAACAAATCCCACAGGGCAAACCTCAACAGCCAAAGCAAAAATTTGCGGCGGCGCACCGCCATCACTTGCACTTGAACTCCCTTCGAAGGAAGCTGAACCCGATTCCACGTCCAACTCTGGTTCACGTACACATCACTTTGGCCTCCAGCCAGCTATTCCTATCTAGCTTCTGCGTTGATCACCCTCCCGCTTTTCAACATTGTATCCCTTTTCTCAAAGAGGTCTCCTGGATCCTGTGCGAGTAGTCGCGGCCGAATCGCAGCTGGTGTGAAGCAATCTCCAATTCGTGAGCTTTCTTTGGAGTGGCAGCATGTAGCTGAATGGTCTATGTGCCAGCAATTTTTGTCGAGCGCAAAACTCGACACTCTTGAAGTTAACACTTGTTGCTCACCAGATATCGTGTATATCAGATGTTTGTCTTCTATTTACTTAGACGCCCTACCGGCTCTTCACGGGCTCCAACTGCTGCCTGCACAGATACTGCAACAAATTGTATGCTTCGACAGTAGCTGAGTTGCAAACGCCAATAGCCTAGGCTATACAAGGCTGAGATGTTAAGGAGACTTGTATCCGAGTTCAAAGGGCACTAAAAATTGACAGCATCCCCGGTTCTATAAGCAAACAACTCTCCTTTCTCAACTGACTTGAGTCTTCCATGGCTTGAGATAAAACGTACGAGCGGCCGCCATCAGGATCGGTTTCCCGTCGCCTCAACTGGGAGACGGACTGGCATCTGTCGCCGTCGCATCTGCGTTTCTTGTATCCGCATCCCTGGTGGATGACTCGACACCAGCTCTTCCGGATTCTCTGCAATATATCAGGTCACCCCAGTAGCTTCCAGGTGGCCCACGCGGACACCGCTTGCATCATTTTGATTGTTCCATGTCATCGGGTAGCAGCTCCTTCACTCCCTACGATAGCGTGTTTTTCTCAGTGGCCGATGCTAAAGTCGGGCATGGTCCTGTTCGAAGATTGTCGGAGGTCCCTATTGAGTAAACTACATCTATGTTGGTCCAAGAACAGCCACGGTCACTTCGACATGCTGCGAGCCATTACTCATCGCCTTTGCCGTCAACAATGATGACTTCGATCATTCCTTTGAAGGAGGAATCAATTTCTGCAAATGCAACCTCACTCACAACATCAGAGTCCAGTAGCTCCAGAGTCTCTTCATCATCAGCTGGAGGCTATGGACGATCAGTGGCCTATTCTGTCGCGACGGCTGTCATTCCTGTTCCAATGATTACTTCATATGTGTAAGGAGTCTCCACTACCATTGACCTCACCAAGGAAACTGGGACGATTGAGGCAGAAATGCAAACAAAATGACCCTGCCACTGATTTACAGGGATATGTTTGCGGGTTGCAGTCGTTTGGCTTAGAAATGGCATATGTAAAATGGACAATGTTTGAAGGACATGTCCTTCTAAAAGTGAGCTACCGTGTTGACAACAAATGGCGTTATGCAAGAGTCACAGCTTTATGCATCACGTTGCCAACGGTCTGCAAGGCACGACGTCTGCTTCCCGGCTCGCCGGTCGGCTCCACATTTTGGTACCTGTGACAACCCTGACCATCGAATCACGTCGCCAGCAAACGCCGCCGACATAGATGCTATTGAAGGGCAAATCACCATTTGGTAATCTTCTAGGTGTGTCTTAAGCCTCTGACTTGTTGATATGGCATAGTTGGGGCTTGTGTGAGTCGTGATGGCCTTGTACACGATTTACAACAATCTCTGAACACGCGGAGAGTGATTCTCGATTGGTCGTCAAGCCTTCTAAAGATTCCGGATCATCACGCGACCTTTTTCCAATTATACGACGGAGACTTCGTTTGTCAGGTTAATAATGGCATACTAAATCGATCGCGGAGTGAACAGGCATGTTGGAGTGTCATCATACCATAGGCAGGCTGTGCAGTATAGTCACGTGGGATGGACAAAAAGAACCGAGAAACTGCATGGATATGCCTGAAGCTACATAAATAAGGCCAGTGGATCTACTATTATCCGTTGGCGAGATGAACGGATCGGCAGAGCATGATTGATGGCGATGTCGCCACTACCTTACTCTTGACAGAACTTTACCGTAGTACATCATCACTTCAGCACTTCTCACGTACAAGCACTTACATATTCACCTGTGGGCATCCTTCCCTTTCAACCTCACCTCCGAAACAGAAGACCGCAACAAGGAATGAAGAACAGGTTCATCGAACGAGGAAATTGCGACAAATGCAAACGCTTAGCAGGGAACAGATGAGAGGGTACAGCCACCATTGGCAGAAAACAGCTTGGGATTTTTGTTGTAAAGTTGCACCTCAGTTCTGGGGTACAGACCGGGGGCATGGGTGGATCTCCGCATGCGCAAGACACGACCCCAGCACCTGGCCAACTTCGACAACAGCCCCATGGCCCTGTAAGCATTCGCTTGGCGCACAATAATGGTTGACGAACAACCGAGGAAGAAGAATTGACAGGCGATGATTAGCCGTAGTCTCTAGCCGGCTTAAACGCTCTATGCGCTTCCTGAGATAACGAGCTCCCCTGTATGCGGATATGAGGTCTCATTTGAGATGTATTTGCAATACTTTTCAATGCCAAACAGCTTGGCAAAAGTGCTCCGCCTCATGTAGAAGAGACGGCATATGGATTATGGACAAGCAACTTTCACATGTCACCAAAATTGCCGTTTTGGTCGCAGCGTTCTCCTCCTGCGTCAAAGATAAGAAGTGGAACGAGCCAATCAGAGCCCGCCTTCCCTCGAGCTTCGAGGGTCTGTCAGGCACGTCACTAGAGCCCAAATAGGCTTGGTCTAGCCAAGTGATAAGGCAGTCCCGAGTTCGGCGTCACTCTGAGTGGACGACGCCCACTGATAACGACAAAGATTATTCAGGCCACGGTCGCGGACACATTAGAATGATAATATCAATGGTCCGCCAGCTGCGCCCATCCCATCAATTTCCAAGCAAAACCAGTTGCATCCAAGAGACGCCATCCCGTCATGAAATGCTGTACCTAGGCGAATCCGAAGCGGTGGTGCAATGGAAGGAAGGGGAAAAAAGGAAAGAGTCATGGGCTCCTAGGTAAGCGAACACACAGGCGTGCAGCGGAATGGTGTCTGGAAGCGGTTTGTCCATGCTTAGGTAATTTCTCCCTCTCACCCCCCACAGGCGAGCTCTCCAGGTTTTCAAAACTGCTCGAGGTTGCAAGCATCTCAGGTAAGCAAGGTTTTTCTGGTGACCGCCGGTCGCTCGTGAAACGGTCTGCCGCAAGCCCTCAGCTCACCAACAAGTCCAAAAAAGCAAGCGATTTTCGCCTGGTGTGCAAGAGAACTGGCCCGTTTGGCGCGGTTCGCTGATAAGGCACGCCCGGCTTTCCCGCCAGAATTTCAGTTTCGATGGGCAGATCGTTTGACGTACAATTACAACCCAAAAAGACATCTCCGCCGATTGTGTTCGTTCTTGGTGAGATCAAAACCGTGTGGTCCCCGTTCCCCTCCGTCTATTTCGTCTCTATTCAAATGCCCAGAATCCCAGTTCCGACTTTCGGGCCCCCATTTTTTTCTTTCTATAATTTACCCTTCCTATCCCATCGTCCGTCAGTGCACAGTTGCCGCGTGCTGAGCCAGTGACGGTTGATACAAAGTGTCTCCTTATATATCCTTGCGGTCCTCCCCAACCTTTCCGAGCACTTTGTTTTGCATATTGTGTGTTTCCGTATTCACCCTTCGACCCGATTGATCATACTCTAGGCTTCTTCATTCTTCTGGCATTGATATAATACCTGGCCACACCCACCACCTCTGGTCTCTCTTGACACTCGTGTCCACTCTACCTTCCTCTAGCCTCACCGAGCGTTAATACGCTCGACTTTCACATCAACAATGTCGTACGCATGGATCGGAGCGCCGACGGAGTACAATGGCACAGACCCGTTAGGAGGTGATTCCAGTAAGCACATGCACTCGGGACGAAAGGAACAAGTTCTGACCTCACAATAGCAACGACAAACCTCAACCAATGGTACTCTTCTGGTGATCAAGCATACATCATCATCGCTTCCGCTATGGTGTTGATCATGATTCCCGGCCTGGGATTCCTCTACTCTGGACTGGCACGAAGAAAGTCGGCGCTCAGCATGATCTGGGCTTGTATGGCTTCATGTTCGATCATCACATTTCAATGGTACTTTTGGGGATATTCGCTGGCGTTTTCCGGAGGCGCTACCAATGGCTTCATTGGTAACCTGCAACATTTTGGCTTGATGGAAACGCTTGGTGCGCCGTCTCCCGGCTCTCCCTTGATTCCCGAACTTCTTTACGCCTTCTACCAGGCAAGTGTTTGTTGATGCTGTTGAGTCTTGTTTCAGTCTAACCGACATACAGATGCAATTCTGTGCCGTCACTGCTGCCATTGTTGTGGGTGCCGTGGCTGAACGTGGGCGTCTGATTCCTTGCATGGTCTTCATCTTCTTCTGGGCAACGCTGGTCTACTGCCCCATCGCCTACTGGGTATGGGGTGCGAACGGATGGGCCTTTAGCTGGGGTGTTCTCGACTACGCGGGCGGCGGTCCCGTCGAGATTGGGTCTGGTATGTCGGCGCTGGCTTACTCGATGATTCTCGGAAGACGTCAGGAGAAGATGATGCTCAACTTCCGCCCCCACAACGTCTCTCTCATCACGCTCGGCACTGTCTTCCTCTGGTTCGGATGGCTGGGATTCAACGGTGGCTCGGCTTTCGGAGCCAACCTCCGTGCTACCATGGCTTGCTGGAACTCCAACCTGACTGCCATGTTCGCCGCCATCGCCTGGGTTGTGCTCGACTGGAGACTTGCGCGCAAATGGTCAATGGTTGGCTGGTGTTCGGGCACCATCTCGGGCCTTGTCGCCGCCACGCCCGCGTCCGGGTTCATCACGCCCTGGGCGTCGGTCGTGCTGGGCATCACGACGGGCGTCGTGTGCAACTTCAGCACCAAAATCAAGTTCTGGATCCGCATCGACGACGCCATGGACGTGTTTGCCGAGCACGGCGTCGCGGGCATGGTCGGCCTCTTCTTCAACGGCATCTTCGCGGCGGGCTACATTATCAGTCTGGACGGCGTCAACTCGGCCCCAGGCGGGTGGATCAAGCAAAACTGGAAGCAAATGTACATCCAAATCGCGTACATTGCGGCGGTAACGGCGTACAGCTTTGTGGTGAGCGCGGCCATCGCCTTCATCATCAACAAGATCCCAGGCATGCATTTGCGGGCGTCGGAGGAGGCCGAGCTGCTGGGCATGGACGACGACCAGCTGGGCGAGTTCGCGTACGACTACGTCGAGGTGCGCAGGGATTACCTGGCGTGGACGCCGGCGCGCGACCAGCCCGAGACGGCGGATCACAGCATCCCGCAGGGGGAGCGCCACGGCATCCCGGCGCACTCGCAGATGCTGGAGGGCAAGGCGCCGAGCGAGAGCGACAGCGCGGGCCATGAGCACACGGGCATCGGGGGTGATAGGCACGCTGTTGCTTGCGAGAAGGCGGAGAGGGAGCAAGGAAGCAGCACGCTTGATGTTTAAAGGAAAAAACCATATTTCAAGCGGCCCTTTGCTTTTGTGATTATTTTTTTTTCTCATCTTAACGGCCTCTTTTTGTCTACCTACCCTGTTTACTATGTGTCGGATCATCTTTCCTCTTTGCGAAGCAGACAACAGAAGAAGAATAGACAAGAACAAGAACAAGAACAAGAACTACAACAACAGACGTCCTGTTTTTATTTTTTTTCTTCTCATTTGTTTCGATGCTTGGGAATCCCTTCTTTTAGGAGATGCGCTCGATACCACTATTATTATTACTTTCCTTGGCGTCTACTTCGCTTCCTTCTGTTCGGTCTTGTTCTCTCGTGTTAGACTCATGTTCGCATCGACGTTGCCATTGATTGATCTGCTTTTGACAACACTCAATTCGGAAACAGAAGAAGCTTTCGGGTGTGATGACTTTTTTTCTTTTTCTTTTTTTTTTCTTTTTTTTCTTTTTTTTTTAACAGGATAGACACGTTTAGCATGACATTTGGCTTTATAGCCTTTGAAAGAAAAACATGCACGCTACATCAACAGCCGAACAAGAACAAAAGCAACTCATCAAAGATGGTTACATCTCTCGACTCAAGCTCATTCCATCGCACTGCACACACAACTCATCCTTTCCAACCCATCACGCCCTCTTTTCACAAACCAAATCCAAACTTCTGCTTCTTGATCCTCGGCACGACGCCAATCAAGGTAATGACGCTCGCGACCAAGACCGCCCACAACTGGACACCCAAGACACCCACATTATAGTCAGTCTTGGTGGCAGCAGCGACGGTGGCCATCAGCAGCACCAAGACCAAATAGCCGCTGGCGCGGTGCCACTTGTACAACTTCTTCGCATTGTCGACGCCGCCGTACAGCGCGGGCGTGTAGAATTGCGTGACGCCGACAAAGGCCTGCAGCAGAATGAGGATGTAAGTGACGAGGCCGAGGATGGCGTGGACGCTGACGAGGTGCGAGCCGTTGTGCGAGAACTTGTTGTACTCGATGACGACGAGGCCGGCGATCGCGGTGGACAGGGCCAGCGAGTTGAGCGAGGCGTGGGTGTGGGTGCCGGTGCGTTTCTGGGAGGGTGTGTGGGTGGGTTGGAGGATGAGGATGCTTTGGGTGAAGAGGAGGATGGCGGTTGAGTTGAGGAGCTGCGGCTGTTAGTTATTTTTGGTGGTGGTGCTTTCTCTAAGGGATGTGAGTCTTACGGGGTGCGCCGAGAAGAGAATCAGCTGGTTGGAGAAGACGGCGCCCCAGACTATGGCGAAAAGCTACAAAACAAACAGCAAGAGTGAGCAAGTGTAACTCTCAATCCCATAAACACGCAGCACGAAAACTCACAATCCAAGATCCGGCCTGCGCGACCACACCGGTACCTGTGCTTGTCAGCAAACCACTATTCCCGAGGCAAGTTTTCCTATGCGTTGACATACCGATGATCAGGTTGTGGTAGAGGGGAAGTCCATCGGCCTGTGACGCGTCTCCGGCTCTTCCGAGCAGCGGTTCTTGCTCGCCAACTGCATTCGCTGCTCTTTGGTCTTCGACTTCGGACATTCTTCCAAATAGGCGTCGTACAAATATTAGGGCGCGTGTGTATACGAGGACGTTGCGGAAAGAAGGAAACCCAGCGACAAGAGGAGACGAGCTACTATATTCTTTGCTGCCCTACCGCTGCTTACCAAAGCTCATCTATGATCTATCTCGAGACCTTGATTGCGACGTAGACACCTACCTTTTCTGGACTCGAGCTAGCAAGGCTATCCGTATGGAAAAGGGCGGGGCTGCTGTTTTTCTCATGCGGCTCCCGACCTCTCCAGCCAATCAGGAGCTCTCGGTTTGTTTGCGTTTTGTTGCCAACGAGTTGTAATGAGATGAACATTTCTGGTACAAGGATACAAACACGGAGTTATATATCATGTGAGAGGCATGTTTAAGGGCTATTAAGGCGGTCAATGAATCATAGAAGCAGGAATGGGGCTCAGGGGCGAAGAACAGGTGGAGATCAGAAGAGCACGCGCATACGCACAGAAGATGCAGGAAAAGGAGAGAAGAAGCTCGAGAGAATAAAGTGTGCATGCTGCAGGATGGCGCAAAACAGCATCCATCGAATATCGGAAAAAGTGTGGTCGAATTGGACATGCATGCTATTCCAGCGTCAGCAGACCTCGCAGAAAGCCGTGCAGCCGACCGTTGTGTTTCGAGAGAAAGGGCACACTGCTATTCAGGGTTGCAACATCAACGGGAGAGAGAGGGCAAGATGCTGAGTGGACGGTCTTGGGCAGACGTTGCACAGCGGCGCGTCATTTTTAGGTACCTTCAGGGGGGGAAAGGGACGGTTGCATCTGCGAACGACGAGACTCGGCCGTGCTTTCTCTGTAAAGGGAGGAGAGGGCTACAGGGTATAAGGAAGCAGAAACCTCGAGGCATGCGCGAGGGATGCTTCTCCTCGTCGACGACACTTTTTTCTATATATTCGAGTCAGGCAGCAGTTCGTCCAATTTCGGGAGTCTGTTGACGCCAAGGCCAACAGAGCTGAAAGGTGCTTGCCTTGCAGATTGTCTCATCTAGAGAGCGGGGGAAAGAAAAAAGAAAAAAGAAAGACAAGAGAAAGAAGGAATTGGTATACAGATACGCATGCAATTAGGAACCAAGAGACGAGAGAGCGAAGCAGAAGAACGGAGGGTCAGGAGTGGGCCAAAGACAAGGGACGAGATAACACCGACATCAGGCAAGCTACAATTTGTACGCGGCCGTGTGGAGCAAGAGTCAAAAAGATGGAGCGTGAAACGACAGACTTGAAGCGCGACTCTGCCATCCAAGCGAGCAAAGTGCCGTCGATCATCGTACACGATGCGCCCTTTGCTCGTCGCAAGTCGTCCAAGCCAGAGTTGTCCACCACAGACCGCAGCAGCAACAACAACAACAACATCGACAACAACAACAACAACAACAAAAACAACACCAGCAACGACAACAACAACACCGCGCACTCGCGCATTCGCTCCTTCCACGCCATCGACATGGAAATCCCCAACGACACGGGGCTGGAGGAGTTGACCAAGGCGGATTTTTCCACCAGAGGCAGCATCCTGCTCAACTCGACCAATCTGGCCAAGGTCATGCAATTACGTGATGACGACGAGAATAGTAGCATCGACTTCCACACGGCGCCAAATTCGCCCGCGCTTGCCAAACCCGTGTTTGCTTCATTAGACCAGGCGCTCCTGCCTGTTGAAGAAAACGCGCTCCTTCCTGACCAAGAACATGCGCTCCTTCCCGATCAACCAGTCCAGTGCAATGTGGCACCGCCGTCACCGCCGCTCTCTCCTGCCACGCCACCACCAAATCCCAAGCGTCTCGCCACGGGCCCGCGCAGGCCTAGCGAGAACATGCTGAATGCGACCCATGACGGACGGCGGGTACTGTCGGTGGAAGAGCGGACGTTTTCGGAAAAAGTGCGCACAATGTACAAGTACGGCGACGAGCGTGCGGCGGATTGGACGGCGACGGACAGAGAAGACACACCCGAGCCACAAGAAGATGCCGTGCCCGACATTGTCAGCAACCCGCGGCGCAGACCCGTCACCAGCGGAAGCTCGCGGCCGCACGCTCCCCAAGACCGATTCAGCTTCATCCAGAACGAACACGAGTGTGCGGGCGGAGTCGAGGACTGGGAGGATCTGTCAGGCAAAGACGTGGACCGCTACGGCTTCATCAACCCCGTCAAGTCCGGCACCGACGGAGCCGTGACACGGCCAACAACGGCCAAGCCCAACCTGCAGCGCGTCACGACGTCGCTGCAGCTGCTGTCGAGTAGCCCCCGTCGCCGCAGAGGCCTGATCCGAGGCCCGTCCATGGCCCGTTCAAGCCGCTCATTGCCGCCCACGCGCACAAACACGCGCGCCACGGTCGCGTCGTCTCCCGACTCAACAAACAATTCCGTCTACTCTTTCCAATCAGCCACGTCCAGCTCGCGCCGGCCCCACAACCCCTTCCGCTCACGCGACCGCCGCCTCCTGGACGATGCCAGCGACATGCTCACTCTTGACAGCCTTGGCGAGGAAGACGCGCACGAAAGCTTCGTCCGGCGGCGGGAAGTGCTGCGCGAAGAAAAGTGGCGTGGGATGGCCCGTCTGACAACAAAAGGCCTCCGAGGCGGCGGCATGGAATTCGAGTTCGACGTGTCAGACCCCAAACTGGTGGCGCGGACGTGGAAGGGCGTGCCGGACAAATGGCGAGCGACGGCGTGGCACGCATTCTTGTCTGCCTCGGCCAAGCGACGGGGCAACTGCCTGTCGGACAAGGAGCTGATTGACATTTACCACGAGCTGCAGGACCAGTGCTCGGCCGATGACGTGCAGATCGACGTCGACGTGCCGCGCACAATCAGCATGCACATCATGTTCCGCAGGCGATACCGCGGCGGTCAGCGCCTGCTCTTCCGCGTGCTGCACGCCATTTCCATTCATTTCCCTTCGACCGGCTACGTCCAGGGCATGGCCGCTCTTGCCGCAACTTTGCTCTGCTACTACGACGAGGAACACACGTTTGTCATGCTCGTGCGCATGTGGGAGCTGCGAGGCCTGCGCGTGCTCTACGAAGACGGCTTCTCCGGCCTCATGTCGACCCTCAAGGAATTCGAAACCGACTGGTTGGCCAACGACCAAGTCCTCAAGGCGAAACTCGACCACTTTGGCATTGACGCCATGACCTACGCCACAAAATGGTACTTGACCCTCTTCAACCTCAGCATGCCTTTTCCCGCCCAACTGCGCGTCTGGGATGTTTTTATGCTCTTGGGCGATGCCGATTTCCCCGGAAATCCCCCTCCGCCTTCTTCTCACCGTCAAAACAATACTAATGCCAATGTCTTTGAGGGCGCCGACCTCAGTGTTTTGCACGCCACCAGTGCCGCCCTGGTCGACGCCACAAAGACTCTGATCATCGACAGCGATTTCGAGAGCGCCATGAAGGTCTTGACCAGCTGGGTGCCCGTCAGGGATGAGGACATGTTGATGAGGGTCGTCAAGGCCGAGTGGAAGATACATATGAAGTCAAGACGGAGAGTTTCTCTTTCTTCTTCTTCTTCGAACAATGCTGCTGGTGCTGCTGCTGAGTAATGTTTTGAGATACCCTTACTACCTGCCTGCTTTTTCTTTTTTCTGTTCTTCTGCTTTCACACCTTCCCTCTTACTTTTTTTTTTCTTTTTCTTTTTTTTTTCTCTTGGCATACGCCGTAACCATCCCTTCCTTTCTTTTGTCATGTCTTGTTCCTTCTTGCTCCCTTTTCGATTAGGGCAGTACATTGGTTTTTCTTCTTCTTCTTCTTGTCTCTTGTCTTTTTTTTTTCTGTCTCTTCTTTTCTTTTTTATACCCAACTCGCCTGTGGCCTAGCGGTTCATTTTTTTTTCTTTTCTGTCTTATATATGTCTTGCTCCATTTTCTTCTTTCTTCCTCTTCTTTCTTTCTCTTCTTCATCCTCATCCTCATCTTCATCTTCATCTTCATCTTCATCTTCATCTTCATCTTCATCTTCATCTTCATCATCTTCATCTTCATCTTATTATTAGGCTGGAACCTAACGGAGCATTAAAATTGCGCTCTCCTATATATATATGAGACTTATCTACTTTCTACTTGTACTATTGCTACTATCACCGTCAAAGAATCCCCCTCTCTTCTTCTCTTTTTCTTTTTTTTCTTTTTTTCCGGGAAAAATTTGCACCGTTATTCTATACCCGTCCTATTTACTAGGAAGGTACTACTTTCGCTTTCCCTTTTGGTTTTAGATTTGTCTTTTTTCTCTATGTTTGTTTTCATCTTCATTTTCATTCTTCTCTTTCCTTTTCTTATTATTTTTTGCTCTTTTTTTCTTCTCTGCTTGTTTTGACTAATCTAGTAGTTTGGCCGAAGTCTCTCTCTCTCTCTCACAAAAACCCACACCCAAAACACATTCTCATCAACAAAATTCCCATTCAGCAAACAAAGACTCTACTGTTGATGCGGTGGTTGCTGCTGCTGCTGAGCCTGCAATCTACGCCACAAATCGGCCGCAGCCTGTATAGCCTCTGCTGACGGCGCTTGTTGTGCAGCAGCAGCAGAAGAAGGATGTTGCTGTGCTTGCTGTGCTTGCTGAAACTGCTGATACTGGCCACCACCAAAAAACGCCGGGTTGACAAACGCCCCAGCTTGGCCACTGTTGTTGTTGCTGTACTGTTGGTGATACGGCGGCTGTTGCTGTTGCTGTTGGTAGTGTTGTCCTTGTTGGCTGTTATTGTTGTTGTTGTGATTGTAGAACTGTTGTGGGTGGGTGCTGAGTGCCGGTGGCCAAGCGAACGGTTGCTGTTGCTGCGGCTGCATATGCGAGTATTGTGCCAGAGCTGAAGGCTGAGGAGGCGGAGGAGGAAGAGGAAGAGGGAACTGCTGTTGCTGTTGTTGATTCTGATTCCACATTTGCTGCGGGAATTGCGGAGGAGCAGCACTGACGACGGGTTTTGGAGGCAGCAGCTGGGGCCCGCCATTGGTGTAAGTTTGTTGCTGTTGTTGCTGTTGTTGCTGTTGCTGCTGCTGCTGCTGCTGCTGCTGGTTGTGCACATCCGGATACGAGTTTGCGGGTCCTCGTCCACCAACAGCTCCACCGCGATTGCCGCCGCCGCCTCCTCTGCCACCACCCCTACCGCGATGATCGTTGCCTCTTCCTCTGTCGTTTCCTCGTCCCCTTCCACGACCTCCCCGTCCGCCCCCTCTTTCGACAAAGGAACGGCGGGCGGGAGGAAGACCGATGGCCATCATGTTTTGGTAGTTATCCGGGCGGGAGAGAGGCGTGTACATGTCATCCGGCACGTTGTCGTCGTCATCGTAGTTGATGGCGCCGCCGGTGTAGGGTTTTGCTGCGCTAGAAGACGAGGCAGGAGGGCCATCCCTCGCAGCTCTGGCGCCCTTCTTGGCGTCCTTTTTGGCCCTTTTGTAGGCGGCCTCTGCCTCGTCGTCGGAGAAGTCCATTTCGTCTTCTGGCAGCTCTTCGTCGTGCAGATTGGACGCGTCGGTGCCCTTGAGGCTCTTCAATGGCTGCGTAAACACATACGTCGAGTGCGCGTCGACGTAGCAGATTGTTGTGCCGGTGGTGATTCCCAAGTCGGACATGTCCGAGGGACGGGTGAAGGCGACGGTGTAGAGCGGTTCTTCGACTTTGCCCAGCGTGTCCTGGACGCAGCCAATGACCTGGCGGTTCTCGAGACAGAGCACGCTGCCCGACTCGAGCACTTGGTATTCGCCCGAGGTGAAGGCCTTGATGAGCATGAGCGAGTCGACCACATGCTGCACTGCGCCGAGCGGCGTCACCTTCATGTCGTCGGTGACGGTGACATCGGGCTTGGCGATGATTTCCTCGGGCTGCTCGTTCTTGGTGCGCAGCTGCGTGGCGGCTGAGGCCTTGTTGCCGTTGCCGTCTTCGTCGTCGATGCCGCCTTCTTCCATCAGCATGCGCGCTGCCGTGGCCGGATCCAGCAGTTGGTAGCCTTCGTCGTCGCTGTCGCTGTCGTCTTCGTCGCTGCTGGATGAGTCGGACGAAGACTCGGCGTCTGATGTGTCGTATTGCCATTCTGCTCCTTCTTGGCCCTTTTGTGCTTGGGCGGCTTCGATGAATTCGCGGTCGACGGGGGGTTTGGTGGAGGAGGATGATGATTCGGCGGTGGTGGTTGTAGGGGCGTTGATGAAGGTCGATTCTGGCAGGTTCGTGTTCAGGTCGTCGTTGTTGCCGAGCGCGTCAAACAAGGCAGAGGCTGCGTCACGAGGAGGGGCAGTTGCTGTTGCCGTCGGGGCAGTAACGACCACATCAGCGTTCATGGCTTGGTCTGCGCCAGCCTCGGTCGATGGTTCCGTGTCGGCATTCTGATCTACTTGGACGGCACTCTCTTCCTCCGGGACGGGCGCTTCTTGCTCAACAGCCGGTTGCGACATACCAGCAACAGGTTTAGAAGTGGAAGCGAACGAGCCCAAGCCAGGAATCCCAGCCATGAAAGTCGCTGTAGTCGGAGGCAACTGCTTTGCTTCGTCGCAGCTGCCTGCATGCGCAGTGTCCGCGGCCGGGGTATCATTGGCCGACGGCGTGCCGTAAATGTCGCTCATGTCGTCCATGATATCCTGAGAGTCACTGGGAGCGGGCGATCGAGACAGACGAGCGCGCTTGTTTGGTCGTGGACTGCTATCAAACATTTGTGAAGAAGAAGAAAATACCGTAAAGGAAAAAGAAAAAAAAAAATCAATGGAACGCGCAGACGGTGTTACAGCGGACATAGAAAAAAGACTCGTGTTAGCGTCATGCGGGGGGGCCGCATTTGTAAATTAAGGTAAGGTTTGGGAAGCTTCCATTTTCCCATACTTGTTGTATTCTTGCTGTTGAGTGTAACGCTCCTTCCTCGACAAAGTCAATTCACCTTCTTCCAATGCTCCTTCCTTGACGGGACCTCTTTGCGTAAGGCTCTTTCCTGGACGGGACATCTTTGCGTAAGGCTCTTTCCTGGACGAGACCTCTAACCGCAAGGCTCCTTCTTTGACGAGACCTCTTTTCGCAAGGCTCCTTCTTTGACGAGACCTCTTTTCGCAAGGCTCCTTCCTTGACGAGACCTCTTTTCGTAAGCCTCCTTCCTTAACGAGACCTCTATCCGACTGGCTCTTTCCTGGACGAGACCTCTAACCGCAAGGCTCCTTCTTTGACGAGACCTCTTTTCGCAAGCCTCCTTCCTTGACGAGACCTCTTTTCGTAAGCCTCCTTCCTTAACGAGACCTCTATCCGACTGGCTCCTTCCTCGACGAGACCTCTTCTTTCCGCAAGGCTCCTTCCTTAAAGAGACCTCTATCCGACTGGCTCCTTCCTTAAAGAGACCTCTATCCGACTGGCTCCTTCCCTGACGAGACCCCTTCTTCCCGCAACCCTCCTTCCCGCAACCCTCCTTCCCTGACAAGACCCATTTCCGCAAGGCTCCTTCCCTCACGCTTCCCCTACCACACCCCTTGTCCAACAACAGGCACAATGCCCGCGTCTTCGGCCGATCCAGCGCGTCCGGCCCGTCGCCAGTACATGACCAAAATGACCGTCGACAAGACAAAAAACAAGGAAATGCCAGTCTCGGAAAGACGCGCAACCGCCATGTACCCTGAAGAACTCACAAAGCGCCTCGATGTCATTGCCGACCCCATCCACCTCAACCCAATCACCGTCTTTTACATTCTGACCGCCGCCCACACTTTAGCCGCTCTCTGGTTTCCCATCCAAGACTGCGACGAGGTCTACAACTACTACGAGCCCACACACTACTTGACAGACGGCTACGGAAAGCAGACGTGGGAATATTCTCCTGAATATGCCATCCGCAGCTGGGCCTATGTCACTGTACACGCCGCCATCATTGGTCTTCGCCGCATCATCCCCCTCTGGACTTTGCCCAAGGTCTGGAAGTTTTACTTTCTCCGCATCGTGCTTGGTGCCACCTGTGCCGCCACCGAGTCACGACTGTACGCAAAAATCGCCCAGACACTCAACCCAAGACTCGGCATCATCTTCTTCCTCATCATTCTCACCAGCCCTGGCATGTTCCACGCTTCTGTCTCGTATCTCCCCTCTAGCTTTTCCATGTACACGACCACCCTCGGCATGGCTGCCTTTATGGATTGGCGTGGCGGAATGCGCACTGCCCAAGGCATGATGTGTATGCTTGGCGGTGCCATTCTCGGCTGGCCCTTTGCCGCTGCTCTGATTGCTCCATTCATGGCAGAAGAGTTGATGCTCGCTTGCTTCACCGACAAGGAGGAATTCATCAGCTTCTGCTATCGCATCCTCGACGGCGCCGTGCGCTCCTTCATCATCCTCTTCTTGCAATTCATCATCGATGGCTTTTTCTACAGAAAGGTTGCCCTCGTTCCATACAACATTGTTTGGTACAATGTCCTTGCAGCCCGCCATGGCAAGGGTCCTGACATTTACGGCACTGAGCCGTGGCACTTTTATGTACGCAATCTCTTGCTCAACTTTAACATCTGGTTTATCATCGCACTGGCGGCCTTGCCTCTTTACTTTTTCCAAACCTTCATCCTGCGCCAACCCGTTCTCAAGCAGTCGTATCTTCGCGGCCTCTTCTTCCTGACTCCATGCTACCTCTGGCTCGCCATTTTCACCCTCCAACCCCATAAGGAAGAGCGCTTCATGTACCCGCTCTATCCTGCCTTGGCTTTCAACGCCGCCCTGGGATCGCATATTCTGCTCACTTGGCTGGGTAATTCCAACCCACGCTCTCTCATGTCCATGATTCCTGCCAAGCTGAGATTACTATTTGCTGCTTTATGCTTTGTTGCGGCTGTCGACCTTGGCGCCTGGCGGACGCTGGGAATGGTTACCGCATACAACGCCCCTTTGAGCGTGTACAAGCCCCTGCGGCAGGCCAACATGACGCTGCCTGGCGATAACGTCTGTCTTGGAAAAGAGTGGTACCGTTTCCCTTCTTCATACCATCTTCCAGACGGTGTCAGTGCAAAGTTTGTAAGAAGCGAGTTCAAGGGTCTTCTTCCTGGTGATTTCAGCCAGGCGAACGGCGGAGGATTTGGCTTGTATCCTGGCGCATGGCTTATTCCTACTGGAATGAACGACGAGAACAAGGAGGATCCCAGCAAATACGTGAGTCCATATACAATCACTCAAACGAGCACTTACTGACTTGTTTCTTGCAGATCGAGTTGGCCCACTGTTCTTTCATGGTTGACTCGTCCTTCCCTAGCACGCAGCCAACTGCACTAGAGCCAGACTACATTTCCCAAACCGAAAAGTGGGAAAAGCTGTCGTGCGAGCCTTTTCTGGATGTTGCTAACACTGGACTTGTTGGTCGTCTCGGATGGGTGCCTGAATGGGACTTTATCCCATCAAAATATCGTCGCCAGTGGGGCGAGTACTGTCTATTGCGTCGCAAGTCGAATTCGGTTTAGCCATGTTGTGATACCAGTCACACCTTGATTACACCTGTACATATCTGGAAACTCGGAGCGACTTTTTACTAGCCAAACGTACAGAGCCAATTGGTCTCAACATCCACTTTTTGCATGCTGCTGAGATGTATGCCCCGCAATAATGGCCTAATCAAGTATCTCTTTTTGGACGTCAAGTCCGGGGTTTTGATAAGACATGCACCCAGGGCTTATCGTCAACCACCCCTCCCTCCCCACCAACATTACCATCTATGGATAGAGATATAAGTATATGACGATAGCTTTTGCTTCCCGTAATTCTTCTTCGAGTTTGGTTCGAGCTGTCTTCTTGGAATTCACTCTCCATATTTTCCTTCCGCAATCATGCACAACCTTTTGCAAATATTCGAGGATGCCATCAACAGTGCCAAGGTTAATTCAACGTCACAACAGGTCAAGCCTACTCTGTATTTCGGACTCGCCTTTGTTTTCTTTGTAATACTTGTCAAACGAGTCATTGGTGGACAGAGTCGACGACCAAGAAGCTCTTCACCATCCCCAGACCCAGAAAAACCAACGAGCTCAACAGCAAAAGCCCCCGAGCGGCCGCCAGGAGGTGAGCACAACCCTCTCTCTCACAAGTAATTTCAAGTGTTTTGACCTGAGGACTTATTTTTGGAATCCAAACAGTATGGATACCCTCCGACTTCAAACGGCCCCCCGCGCAACCATACCCCGACTGGAGCATCGAAACCACCAAACCCCTCCCTTACCGCCCTTTCCGCTACGGACCCAAATACAACATCACCATGGGTCTACGCACGATGCACTGGGACGATTGGATCGAACTCGACAACCGATACCCAGAATACCACGCGCTGAAAAACCAACGCATCCAAGAAAGCGCCAGCACATCCAAACTCCTTTTCCGCACCGACACCTCGTTGCCACAAGTCTTTGACGGCGCCGTCGAGCTGTTGGAAGAACTCTGCGATTACCTGCCCCAGCGCTACCCTTCGCTCTTCCTCAAAACCGCCTTCGGGATGCGGAACCTGTTTTCGGGCGAGGAGTTTGACGTCAGGAGGGATGTGTTGACGCGGAATGGAGAGAGAGAGGACCCCATGTGTTTGGCGGCGCGTATGGTGCAGGATGATCTTTGCATCATGTTTGAGAGGCCCGACGGGCAGTATTATCTGCTTGCGGGCGCCGTGCTGCTAGCGGGCTTTTGGAGACTGAGGGATAAGTTTGGGATGAGTTTGGATCATATTCATCTTTCGTGAGTTGGGGTTTCCTTGTTTTCTTTTCTTTTTTTCCATTTCCCAACAAGAAAACAAGCTCCTACCATCCCCCCCCCCTTTTTTTTTAACTTGATCAAGCAGAACGAAAAGCAAACAACAAAACACCAAGAGTCGACTACTAACCATTCCGCAGCGGTGACGTCCCCGGCTACAACGAAAAGCTGAAAAAAGGCATGAACTCCTTCTTCCGCCGCCTCCGCCCGGAATCCCCGGTGAAACGCAACAACTACTTCATCCAAGTGGACCCTCACCTGGCCTGGTCCACGTCCATTGGCCCCGAAGACATGCCTCCGCCCCACCACCCCTCATGGTCTCTGGCTGCCCCGGATTCCCCCATCGCCTCGCACTATTTCCGCAGCGAGTGCCAGAGTTTACGCCGCTTGCCGCGCTCCGGCGGCGTCTGCTTTACCATCCGCACGTACATGGAGAAAGTCACCAGTCTTTGCGACGAGCCGTATGTGCCTGGACGGCTGGCCAGTGCGGTCAGGAGTTGGGGGGAGGATGTGGGTATGTACAAGGGCGTGCAGAAGTATGGGCATGTTTTGTTGGAGTATTTGGATCGTAGGCATCGCGAGCAGGTGGAGCGGGGACTCGATTTGGGTAGGGAGGATGAGTGTAGGGCTTATCCTTATTGAAGAAAAAATGTTGTGATGAACTAAACTAGTTATTAAACTAGGTAGTTACTCTTTTAGTTCTTAGATTTATGATGGCGCCTTTTTTTTTTTTTTTTTTTTTTTTTTTTGTTTACTTATATAACCTTGCGTTTCTCTAGTCCGCAAAGCCGTAGATACTACATGTATATATATATATATATATATCATAGCGAAAAAAAATCCTATTAATAATACTACAGGAGTTATGAGAGAGTTTTTTTTTCTATTTCTCTTTTTTTCTTGCGCCTCCTCTTTGTGAACTTTTTTCATCATGTCCTTTTGTCGCATGAAAGATCCGGTGTCTTGGTCTATGAAGCAGCAAACAGGTAGGTAGTGTTTGTTTAGTAAGGAAGGAAGGTCGTTAAGAGGGCAAAAGAGAGGAATAATGTAGTCAGACAGCTCGTCAAATCAGACCTCATCCATAACTTTTTGAATTGTTGTAATTGCGCCGTCACGTCCAGAAAGCCCAAACAAAGTCCACGCGTTAATTTTAGATAAATAGCGACGGGAGCATTGCAATTGATTGATTGATCAAGACCTCACATTTCTAGCATAACAAGGCTATCTGTCCGATGTGATTGCTACTCTGCCACCAGCATCTCTATCCAACCCCTCCTACATTTCTCATCAGTTGGTGATTGCCATGTACTATCCGTGACTCTCAAAAGTAGATCCACTATTTGGGCAAGAGGCCTGCGAGCTCCCTAGTCTAGAAAGCATGTGTGACTTTTCCCTTGGCGTCCACGAACATGTGTTTTGAGGATTTGCATGATAGAATGAGTTTTTTACTGGCTGGGGAACGATCAAACAAGTATGGACGGAAGTTGATTATTGTTTCGTTTTGGACAGAGCGAAAAGGTGCAACGAGATGAAATAATGAGATGGGCTCTTTCTGTTTCTCGATGGTTTTTGTGATGAACTCGAGAGGGAGCGACTTACTGCTTACCTAATTATGTACCTACATATTTGAGTGTTTCGTTTCTTTTTCGACCTGCTGCCAGTGCCTGGGTATGCAGGCTGCAGCATGTGAATGCGATCTGGTTGGACCGCTTGCCGCTGTCTCCAGGAATGCAGCCCACAGGCGGTGACTTACCGTGCATCTTTCCTGCAGGGACAAAAACGTATGTCTTGTCGGGAGATACAAATGCTTCTTCTCACCAAATCGAGCGTCTTTCGTGGCTTTCTCGGCACTCCAGGTAGGAGTATGGCCCAGCACCATTCATCCGGCCAGAGGCATTGCTGACAACTCTTGCCGCTTATGCGCGTTGGTTGCCTTCAATTCGCTCCATTACTGTCGGTCTGGTTGTTCCTGGGCTGCTTGAACAGGCTTCCCTCGTACGGCGCACCGAATGTATGTCGATCTGCAAGCTCTGCATACAAATTTTTTTCCGTTATGAGAACCGAACCAATTCGAGATGCAAAGAGCGGACTGGAAGATTCTGCGCGCAATGGCAGTGCCAGCAAGGATGATTTTTTCCTCAAACATCAGGTTTTGCTGGTTGACGTTTCAAGCGATGACGATCTGCACACCGTTTGAACCAAGATATATGGCCAGTTCCGTTTTTCGGCCCGAGTAGCACTTCATGTATCGGGCGAAGATCTGTTCCACGATGGTATGTCTGCTATGTCTTCGCGGCATTGGGATGCGGGCTCGAGAGCGTGCTGCATCTGTTTCCCTGTCCGTGGATGGCTCCAGGATTCGGATGTCGAGTCTTCGGGCCTTCTTTCGTTATCTGCAGAGCCTGGAGAACGTGGAGGATGCACCTGGGGATGGAAGCAATTCGGCGAGACTGCGAGTTACAGGAGCCCACACCGACACCTGGAGAACTTGGAGAAAAGGAGTCGAAGGAATCCGAAGAGTCGGGTGAACGAGGAGGGGGGATGGGCCTCTCCTCAATAATTCTCCAGACAGAGTGGATCGCCTTTGATTGAGGCCGCGATACCACCGACACTATTTGCTTCGGAGCGAGTTTTGCGGCACTCGGGGATGGACTTTTCCACGACGACGACAAGGGCTGACTCGCTTGTTGGTAAACGGGGCCTTCTCTCCTATTCATACATGGCAAGCTGCCCTATTACACGGACGTGACAACCGAAAGTCCAGCTGATATAGGAGTGCTTTCGCGAGCGCCAAGTCGCTCGCGTGTGGCGCATCTTCATGACAGACGCCTGAACGCCTTTGACACCTTTGAACGGTCTCTTTGCCATGATTGCTTTCTAATTTTGTACCCTTCCGCAGGTTGCCTTTATTTCCGATCATCAGCGGATGGGAAACCTCAGGCTAGAGACGGTAGACCTTGATAGGACAGTTCATTAGGAAACAGAGGCCTAGCATTCTAGATGTCAATTCACCTGCACGTCCAGCATCGAAACCGAAATGCACGACCTGTGGATGCCCCACGTCTCCACTGTGAGCCCCCGACAACTCGGCCTTGTCCTCGGCGAGATACTCCATTGTGCACTGCCGTCCTGCATGCACATCGAGTCTTTGCAAACATCTCACCTTCCTCGGCCCGTGAAATCGAAGTAACGGGCACAAACAAAAGGGTTTTGTTGGCCGAGCGCTCGCATGTCTCACAGAAAAGCTGTAAGTGACGTAAGTGCCGCCTTCTGAATCAGGCCAAGCCCCGCCATCCGGCAGCCAAATCCTTTCTCCAGAGGCTTGTGCTCCACGTTCTGGAGGAAACTACGCGCGGGACTTCGATTGTGGAAACTTGACTTCTCCGATCCTGGCTCTGGGCGCCAGTTTCCCAGGTCAGAAAGCATGGCATGCGGAGGTATGTGCGGTGTGCGTTGTCGGTTGTATAAAAAGCAGGTGCGCCCTGCTCGAAGTGCAGTCGAAGTGATTCTCCCGTCGTGAACTCCAGTTTCATTCGCGCTCCTTGCTCTTTTCCGTTTCATTTGGCGTTCAGTGAACAAAAGTTGCGCGCATCTGTCCAGACTTCGTTCCTTCCTACAACAAGAATAACAGAACCAACATGGGTTTCTTGAGCTTGAAAAAGCCCGAACATGAGGAAGGCAAGGCATGGCCCTCAATCATGGTAGGCGCGTTTGCTGCCTTTGCTGGTATCCTTTACGGGTAAGTGTGTTCGGAGCGCTGTCTACAAACGGTTCAGGGATACTGACAAGACGCAGATATGACACTGGTACCATCTCTGGTATCCAGGAAATGCCCTTCTGGATCAAACAATTCGACGACCCTGCAGCAAGTGGTAAAATCTCTCTCATTGTATCAATTCTCTCAGTGGGTACTTTTATCGGTGCCCTGGCTGCTGGTCTGATTGCCGATATCACTGGACGCAAGTGGGGTATCATTCTCTGCGCCGCCATTCCCTTCAACCTCGGAGTCATTCTTCAAGTAGCTGCCACTGAGCAGAAGATGTTCATTGCCGGTCGTTTCTTCGCTGGTCTCGGTGTCGGTCTCGTTTCGGTGCAGATTCCCATGTACCAAGCCGAGACTCTACCCAAGTGGATTCGTGGATTTATCATTGGATCATACCAGCTGTGTATCACCATCGGTCTCCTTTTGGCTTCATTGATCAACTACGCAACCAAGGATATGAACAACACTGGTGCCTATCGCATCCCCCTCGCCATCCAATTTGCCTGGTCGCTCATTCTTTGCATTGGAATGTTCTTCTTGCCCGAAACTCCCCGTTATCTGATCAAGAGGAACCAGGAGGAGAAGGCCATGAAGTCTCTCCACTTCCTCCGCCGTCTTCCCATCGACCACCCTGCTCTGACGGCTGAGCTCGAGGAGATCAAGGCTAACTACAACTACGAACTGTCTCTCGGCACTGCTTCTTACATTGAGTGCATCAAAGGCAACACCGGAAAGCGTACCTTTACCGGTGTTGCCCTGCAATCCCTCCAGCAGCTCGTTGGTGTCAACTTCATCTTCTACTACGGTACTTCCTACTTCAGCAGAAACGCTCCTGCCGATCCTTCCATCCAGTGGCTGCCCAGCGCCTTTATCCTGTCCGTCATCACCAACGTCATCAACGTCATCTCTACCTTCCCTGGTCTTTGGGCCATTGACCGCTTTGGTCGTCGTCCCGTGCTGCTTGTCGGTGCCCTCGGTATGGGTATCTCTCAGTACATTGTCGCCGCCGCTGGTGTTGCTACATCGGCCACTGACTACACATCTGCCTGCGCCCAGTTTGCATTCATTTGCATCTACATCTTCTTCTTCGCCTCTACATTCGGTCCCGCTGCATGGGTCGTCACTGGTGAAATCTTCCCCCTCAAGGTGCGCGCAAAGTGTCTTTCCATGACCACTGCCGCCAACTGGTTCTTTAACTGGCTGCTTGCCTTCATCACCCCTTACCTTACTGAGGTCAAATATGCCAACCTCGGCCCCAACATCTTCTGGATCTGGGGTGGATTCTGTTGGGTCGCCGTCGCTTTCGTCTACTTCTTTATCTACGAGACCAAGGACCTGTCTCTCGAAGAGGTCAACGAGCTTTACAACACTGTTGGCAAGGCCTGGAAGAGCAAGGATTACCGTGGTCAAATCCGTCAGACACACGGTGACTTTGAGCAGGCTCGCAGCAAGCTTGAGCGTGAAGGCAAGACCTCTCACGCCCCTAGCGATGAGATGCTTGAAAAGGCCTCGAGCTCTTAGATGCTCTCGAGCTTCATTTTGATTCTGTAAATAATAATCGCAATTCAATACCTGGCCAATGCCAGCTTTCGCAATTCCTCTTGATCATTCCCCGCCTATCTCCTTCACGTAAATGATAGGTCCTGGTCTGTATAATCTGCCAAGTGACGTTGACGATAGAGGCTTGAGTACACCATCTGGTCACCCGTTTGCTTAAAAGCCCCCGGCATCGGACGCAAGACCTGGTGAGATTGTGGCTGCACACATAGCCCTACAAAGTCTACCTACGTTCCTGTCACGAGGTCACACCGCTATACATGTTCTCGTCTCGTATATAGCGATATGAAGGGGCTAAATGATGTCGTTCCGAAAAAGCAAAGAAAGACATCCTGTATGACGTCGAATCGAGGGCGGGCTAGGTACCTACCTAGGTACTAAAAGATGCTTTTCCTGCGAGTCGTGTACAAACGACAGGTGCCTCGGCGGCTCGCGGCTCCGCCATATTGTATTTACTAGGTAAGCCACAATTCTGCGATGACGCGGGGGAATCGCGGGGGACGACATGTCTTGTTCCCGGTAGGCTGCAGCTGACTGAGACTCGCGGCTTCCTTCTGACTGTTGTCGATGACATTCGTTTTTTCATTGTGCATAGGTACCTTATCCAATGCAACAACCGATTGATCTGTGTTCTCTATCGTCCGATCGTCCGAGACGCCCACCGGACTGGACATGCAGTCTCTTCTTGGAAGTCTCCCATCAAGGGTGCTCGAACAAATGTGCAGTTGCCTAGATCGTTGCGACCTCCTACGACTTTCGCTTGTCGACAAAAAGCATCGAGCGATATCCTTGCCATGTGTCTTCCAATCTGTTCGTTTGACATTCTCAACGTCGGAAGCTCTCCAGACTGGGGTCAAGCGATTGCGCAAGCTTTTATCAACAACCAGTTGTCTGACACGGGTGCATGACATCCACATTTTAACTGATCAAATAATACCCGTCCCTTATAATATGGACCATGTCGACTGTGGAGATCAGCCCGCCGACACCTGGAGATATTGTAGGCTCGATGGTCGAGATTTGAAGAATCATATTCAGAAAGAAGAATGGCAAACTTTGGTGGCCTTCATCAAGCAGCTCAAACACCTCCGCAACATATACTGGAGTCATGGCGAACAGATACCTTTAGATCTTTTGCGATACATTAACGAGGATTCGCCTCGCTGCCGACTTCATCATCGCAACTTCCGGCTCCGCAGTATCTACACTTCCCAAGATCAAAAGTGCGCGATCGACGCTTACGATCTGGAACTTGCTACATCTCCAAGTCTCTACAGCTTGGTTCTCATGTTCGATTACAGAGAACATGAACAGACGAACTTCAGTCCAGACGCTGTTCAGGAGATGGTTACAGGTGCAGCTCTAAATCTTCGAGCGGTGAGCATACTCCATTCCACATGCCAGTCACGTGGTGATGGACACCCTCGAGGTCGACAACCGAGGTGGCCTCCTGGCACGATCCTCAATTCCCAGAATATGAGACTAGGGCAGCTACATCACCTGGAGCTGGATCAAGGGAATAGTGTAAGAGGATGGAAGACTTGGAGCACAATCACTGATTTCTCGCTACTCAAGAGTTTGAGGTATCATAGCTGGCTTTCTGCTGCCGAATTTCGCTGGCTGGCCAAGAACAATCAATTCTCTTCGCTGGACACTCTTGCCATCAAGCCAGGAGGTCTTATTGAGGGGGACTTGGCAGATGCTGTAGAGGATTTCATCAAATCACTTCCGCCACTACGGAGTGTAAAGCTGACTGGAAGCTACTCGCAGCGGACAATCAGCGTCATACTGGAGCATTGTGGTCCCACTTTGAAAGAGCTGTATCTCAGACAGACATATGGCAACGATGCGACGGCACCTATATCAGCAAATCTGCGCATGCTCGACGAAATCAAAACTCACTGTCCCAATCTCGAGGTGTTTGCTGTTCCTATGCAAAGATCACAAGGTGACAAACACGAAGTCGCCATTTATCGCAGCTTCGGCCAACTGTCCAAATTACGCAAACTGTACCTTTCCGTCTATCCCTCTCAGTCCTTTCTTTGTGCACGCGCGTGGGCGGAAGTTGAGAAGTTCGAACGTATCCTGGAAAAAAACGACCCAAGCGAAATGAGAGGGATCCGCAACGCCTTGATCGATTTTTCCATCGACAAGACACTCGTAAAAGAAATCTGCAAGATGATCTCCACGGCAAAGGAACCTTATGCTGCTCCTTTCGAAAGCTTGGAGTTACGCGTACGAGATTTGTACCATCATCTTGGTCCCAATTGCTGCATGTTCGACTTCATCAGGCTGCTACGCCACACAGCGCACTCATGGATATGTAATCGAAGCTCTCGAGATGATGAGACTTTTGATCGTGTGGTGATGAGCCCTGCTCGAGCTGATGAGGCGGCTTTGAGCCGCACTTTACATCAAATGGCGTACAGCGACAGGCCTAAAGATGCGGAATCGCGCTTTGAGCCTGCGATTTCCGCTGTCTGGCCGGGCATGTCTGTTGATGGCTGGAAGACAGGATGGCATAGCTTTCCGCTGGCGGAACGATGATGCGCGGTTTGGCTTCGATCTGACCAGCTCTTTATACCATAAATGCATTACGGCAGAGCAGTCAGGGGCTGAATCCCAATCGGCTGCATTGTGCACTAATGGCGGCGCGTACTGGTGCAGGCGCACACCGAATATGTGCTGAAGAGAATGGGACAGAGCAGATGGCGTGTCCATGAGCACGCTGTACGGCCCTGACATTGACAGGATCCTACCTAACACAAACCCGCCAGGGGCGTGGCAGCATGGTGCCCCGCCGCAGGACGAGTGAAGAAAAGATACCTAAGGGGAAAACACCCAGTCCACGGTGTACTCGGCTGAGTTTATTTTGGAATAGAACTAGCCCTCCAAATCGCACAAGAACCTAAACGATGTAACAGGGTCACAATCTCCACGCGCAGCCAAGCAGCGATACAATCAATTATGATGTGTGAAAGGTTTGAATTACTATTGCGTAGAGATTTTGCATTAATCACTCTGTTCGTTGTTGGACTAAGCGAAGGTTCCTCACGTTTGGTGCAGTTGTAGAGACCGAGCCATGGATATCAGAGAGACGGAATTTCCTATCTGTTTGGCTCATGCAGGGTTCACAACCCACTTGATCGTCACTCATAGGAGAGTCATTTATACCTTCGCACCATCTGCTTTTTGGTAGCTGGCAGGAAACCAATTACTCTCAGAGCCTGAAGGCTGGGCGAGCCATTCACGAGATAAGAACGCCTGGTGATATTGGTTGTGATCAATGCCAGCAGCACAAATGCAGGGAAGATGACGCAGGGTGCGCGGTTCAGACCCATGCCATGTCAGGTGCATCGAAGCAGAACTCTGCATTATAAAGCCTTATTAGCATTGCGTCGCTGAGCCCTCTCTACCAATTTCAATGTGTTCTGAGGTCAAGCCTGCTATTAACAGAAATGTCGCTATCATTTCAGCATAAAGCATGTGTAGACGATGTCCGTAGCTGCTGGGAAATATCTCTATTGGTGCCTATTTGATTCATTGACTGGTTCTTTGGTTTGGCGTTTTCGCCTGTAGTCATTGGAGTTACAGCCAACAACACCATTGACGAATCAACAATTCAGGTCAACAATAGCAGCACTACTCCATGGCACACCAAGCACCACCCCTCCATCCCTTCCCACATCCAAACGCTCGTTTGTCGTAACGTTAGCCAGTCTTACCGGCTTTCCCTCATTCAACTCATAGTTATAACTGAATCCATCAAACGTGATTCCCGTCAAGGCATCACTTCCACCAGCCATCAGTCTCTGCACCTTTACCTTGTCGCAAGGACAACTCTTCGGCAAACTTAAACGGTAGTAGTTGCTCGGTCTGGGGTAATTGCTCGTGTAATTGCTGTTCCAGGCAGTGGCGTTGTAGGTGCGCAGGTTGATGACGAGGGCGCGGGCTGGCCGGTTGTCGATGTGGGCGACGTAGGTTGCATCAAACGGGCTGTCTTCTTGCGGGATGTGGGTTATTTGTAGCGTCGACTTGGGGTTTGGTTTTGAGAGGAAGGCTGCCACGGCGATGTTGCCGTAGTAAGGTGCCTTGGTGCCTTTGGTGGTGATGTTTGTTGAGATGGGTTGCCAGGACTGGTATCTATATCATGTTAGTGTGTTACTTCTTGAGCTTCAGCCCGGAAGAGGAAGAAGATGGACGGAGAGTACGGAATGCTTTACTAACCTGTAGTTGGTGCCCTGATGCATGTGCGAGCGGCTGATGTTCTGGGAGGCGAGGTACACATTCCAATCCAGACCCCATAGCGCAGCTCCAAAAGAATTGGACAAACCCGGTCGTCCCTGCCGTGCCAAACTGTTGTGCTCGCCTAGGATAAAAGGTACGTTAGAGGCAGTGGGACCTCTGAGTCCCGCAACAGCTCGCGATACGTTCAGCTGAGCGGCAGCTTTGACAATCACGTTGGTGTGGTTCATGAGGGTGCCTTGGAGAGTGATTCCAGGTGAAGTCGAGACACCCATGTAGTTGTGGGAGGAAATGATACCAATATCATTATCTGCATCGAGTCCATCCGCCCATGCTGTCACGGGAGAAAGCGTCATATAGTCATTCTTCTGCGTTCCAGCGAACGAAGGAGCCATGAACTTGGGCTGCAATTTAGGGCATGCGCCCGCAGTGAGTTCTTTGATCTTTCGAGTCCCATTGAGCCACTCCCGGACATAGTCCTGCTCGTTCCAGCCATCTGGACGGTATCCGGAAGCATGGAACAAGTCCGGCTCATTACCGTACTCAAGGTAAGCCAGTGATGATCCCAGGGCTCGGCAGACATAGGGTACAGAGGCGAATGTGGCGGCCCTGGCTGCGCTCGAATTGGCACCCATGTTGAAGCCGTGTGAATACTTGATGCCGGGCCATGTCTTGTAAGACTCAAAGTAAGCTGGGCCAAAGGTAATCTGGGAGGGATAGTCGCTGGACACTGCCGGATTGATGACTCCTATTAGGCCAAGTTTCTGGGTCTCGTTGAAGATGGCAATATCCCTATCGAGCCTTCAGTTGACAGCAAGTAGGTTTACAATTATCAAACTCACTGTGTATTTCCTCCGACACGAGCTTCTGGGTTCGACCCAAGCAGTCTGCCGAGGTTTGACAAGAGGTTGTATGAGAAGGTGTTGGGCGAAGAGAGGTTTCCAGCGTAGTCGGGAAATGAGGAAAATTCAAAGGAGAAGGAGACAAAAGAATCAAGAGGTATACCAGCCGAATAAGAAGGCTTCTCCGGAATCACTATAGGCTTTGCCGTGATGGGTATCTTGGCCGCATCCCCCAGACTCACAACAGCAGTCCAGCATAAGAGGTATTGGATCTGTGTGATGAACATCCTCAGATACTCTAGAATCTAACAAGAAGATTTGTCCGTTTTTCTACGAGCCAAACAAGCATGGGCAGAGCATTTTTCTTATACATGCTATCGGCTTTTGGGAGAACGCACGAACCCATCCATATGTGAGGGGTAAAGATGTTGACCCGGGGAGGACGGGGAGTGTGGAGGAGGACTTTCCGGGGGATGTGTTCTACCACATGCAAACCTACAATGATGCCTGCAACTTTGATCCTCGGCTGAATTGCTTAAGGAGTAGGTGACCATCGTGTCAGAATCCTTCGAGTCAGTCGGCAACTGAATTCTTGGTACGATGCTACATACTGCCTATCCAGCATTGCGCTTGACATCACATTTGGTCGTTAACTCTCCGGTCCGTGGTGAGGAGTGGAAGCAGGGAAAGTTCACGCGTTCGAGTTTCCCCAGCTCAGAAGCTCCTTCTACCATTTTTCAGATAGCGATGCAAGGCCAGGCAAATATGGAGCAAACTTCTTCTGACAGCATCGCCGCGATCGCTATGGAATACTTTTCCCCTTCAAATCCTCCAGGCAGGACGATGGCGGTCAATGCGCTTTCACCACTGCCCCATTTTTCTCTTCGTATCAATCCATTTCATAGTCGCTATCCATTGGTGAAACAAGACAATTTCCTCATGATTGATCGGATTAACATGCTATTGTTCCCATACCGCGGTGGGGCAGCAAATAAAGCAGGCTTGCTCCCCCTCAAATTAATCGTTGTGCAAAGTCATTTCACAAAGTCCATTTTCGTCTTGACACCATCATGAGCACTTTAAAAAATCACAAGTCAACACTTGCCTGGACGTGGCCGGATTCGCTGCATGTCTCTCAGAAGATGTTTGCCCTTAGACCGCGGCAATGTCCGCTCCAGGACTAGAATAGCAGGGTTAATTTGAGTGACGGCGATCGGAAGCCTCTTGCTGAAGTTTTGACGGAACTGCCCCTTCTCCCAGCCTTTGGATGGGATAGTAGATAGTCGAATGAAAGCTTACGTGGTAGAGGGCAGTCATCTATAATGCTTTTCACGTATGAGTTGCCACTCCCAGTCTACGCTTACGAAGTGGTTTGACTCGTAAAAGACCATTGACTGGATCGTGGATGCAATCACGTGAAAGTGTGTTCCATTGACATAATGAAACGAGTGTGTCTTGTCAGTCTGATTGATTGGACCTATCCGCTTCATTCTAACGTAGGCAGTCAACATCAACTCACATCCCATGAGCGTAGCCTATAGACGGACTCGTCTCTCTAGTCTACTTTGCAGGAAGTTGCATCATGTTCTGCTTGCTCAGCAATGTTAAGCACCAACGACTACCTCAAGGATCTTTAGACCTGATACTGACGTGCTACGCAGTTTTCATACTGTAGGTAATCACAGCAAAGCTCCTCCCTTTGTCCAGAAGTAGACTTTTCATCATCTAAAACACGACACCACCGCCATCAACGACGAAATCCGCGCCATTGATATAACTGCCCGCCCTCGAACACAGCAAAGTGACGACGCCGTCCAACTCGGTCACGACGCCCATCCTTCCCATGGGGTTTCTGGAGGCCCAAATGGCTCTCGCTTCCTGCAGGCCGTCGCCTTCGTTGAGGACCGTGTCCATGTAGCCGGGAGAGATGGAGTTGGTCCTGATGCCATGGCTGAAAAAGAAAAATCAGCCCCGCAAAAAAACACACAAATAGAGAATCGGCAATTCAGTAATTCACGTAAAAGACTATTAAAGTGTAGGAAAATAGCCAAAGGTAGAAAAGAGAGGCAGGGGGAGAGACAAAGGCAGGGATTAGAAGAAGAAGAAAAACAATAAAAGAACAAAGAAGAACTCACCGCGCCCACTCGGCAGCCAAAGAATCCTTCATGGCAATGACGGCCGCCTTGCTGACATTATACCCGACCTGCGGCTGCGGGAAATTAACCCTATGGCCACTAATACTAGCAACAAGCACCACACTACCCCCGGTGCCCATCTCAATCATATACTTAGCAGCAGCCTGCGCGCACAAAAACGCGCCAGTGGTATTGACATCGAGGACCTTTCGCCACAGCGCCTCGGTCATGTCGGTGGCATGCGAGCAACCGACTATGCCGGCATAGCAGAGCAAAATGTCTACGGAACCCATGGTGCTGGCGGCTGTGGCGAAGGCGGCCGTGACGGTGGGGCCGTCGGTGACGTCCACGGGCAGGGTTTTGATGCTGGCCGAGGGGAAGTCGGATTGGAGGGTGCTGATGGCGGGAGAGGACTGGGATAGGGTGGAAGGTAGATCGAAGAGATAGAGGGAGGAGAGGCCGTGTTCGAGGAGGGCGCGGGCGGCCGCCAGGGCTAAGTTGCCTGCTCCTCCTGTGACTGTCATATTTTTTTTGTGATCAATTCGTCCCTTCCTGATCTTTTTTTCACGTTTCTGATACAAGGGTAGACGGGTTTGGATATTTGAGTAACTTACTGACGGCATTGCCTTCAATAGCAAAACGAGCCATGGCTCTCCCTTCAGCACTGAGATAATGTGGCAATGGAGGCGGTGGTGCAGTCATTGAAGCAGCTGAACCATCAGATAGCTCCATGAAAGGGATTGAGCGCGCGGCAAGAGCTTCTCGATCAGACATGGCTGAATAGCTATTGATGCTCAATGGCATGCACAAGTCTTGATGATTGAATTCTAGTAGATATTCTTTCCTTGAATTGATGTATTGAGTAGGAAAGACAGAGCAGATTAAAGACGAGAGCAAGAGCAAAGGGTTAAATACGAAAGTAAGTAGAGCAAAGCATTAGCTATTAAATACGTGAGCAAGAGGAAAGAGCGTCCGTCTGCCTAGACCCTGGTCAGATGAGGAAAGTTTGCCGACGGCAACTTCCTCTTCCCGCCAGAGCTGCCCTACCTTCTGTTCTTAGCAATGGAAGTTATGGAAGGTGTGGCGACATTCAAGATACCGCAATGACAATCAAGCTTCCTTTTCATCGGCGGGCAAATGTGCAACAAGCTTCTTGACGGCCTTTGTAGCATTGTGAATGACGGGATAGAGACCGGGTGTGTGAGACATGGACGGACTCGTTTTGTTGTGCAAGGCTGCAAAGATCATGTCCACTTCGGCGAGCTTTTGATCGGGATAGGCAGGCTTTGTCCTTTTGGTCTTGGATCCGTCAGAACCACGACGGCGCAGGACCTGCTGGACACGACGGTGAGCGAGTTCCCGGCCGGCTTCCAACATGTCGGCAACGTCTTTCCTGCCCTTGTCAAAGTCTTGCAGGTGGCTCGTCTTGATGTTTTCTGCGTTGTCTTCGAAAAGGGAGTCGATAAACTCGTAGTTTCTGACCACATCGGCAGCCTTGCGGAACAGCAATTTGGCGTGCTCGTTTCCAGGTCTGCTGTCAGGCACGGCCAGGACTCTTGTCAGCAGCTGGCGAATCTCGTTCTGGAAGTTGCTGTCGAGGTCGGCGCTGGTCGAGCGTCAGTGACTGAAAAAGGCAGTCGTCGTGCGTGGCAACTTACAGCTCGCGCTCTTTGTCGTCGAGTAGATTGTGCAGTTTCGTCTCGTCTTGTTCGACTTGGGCCCGCTGCTCGTCGACCCAGCCATCGTCTTTGTGCTTGATCCGGTCCACCACGACCAACATCTCTCTAGTTGTTCTGGTCAGGTTTGCTGTCATGACACGAGAGATTGACTACCCACTGGCTCTCCATGCGGCCGCTATCTGCCTCCTCCTCCTCCTCCTCCTCCTTCTCCTCCTCCTCTTCTTCTTCTCCACCATATGCGCTTGCATTGCTTGTGTCCCATGTGCCAGCTCTTCTCTTGCGAGATGGGCCTTCTGCAATCTGCCGAGCTGCATCTCAAAATCAACACCAATTCGTCTCCAAATAATCATTCGGCATACCTTCACTCTTGCGCTTGCCTATAGCCATTGCTTGTGTTGGCATATGCTTGAGTCTAGGTCGAGTTTTTGAGACGACAAAATCCCAGTAGGAAAGTGCTGCCAACGGAAATCACGAGGCAGGCGCGACTGGCACAGCAGTTTCAAAATGACACGTCCTTGCCTTCGTCATCCTGATGATAATGATATGATACAAGCAACACTGCCTTTCCCTGTTTGCCGTCCTGATATCCTCCCAACCAATCTTTTTCTTGGTGTTCCTCAATCCCAGCCATGTTCCATCTACCATAGTATCCTCTTTGCTCCTGTTTGAATCATATCTCTCCCTTGTCCCCTTTATGGACCATACCTTTGTGTTGTTGTTGGTCCCTTTTTTTGTGTTTTTTTTTTATCTTTTGTACTTTATAATCATATTTCGTGTCATATCTGCCCCGCCTCCGGGCACGTAAAGTCTTCATGTAGCAGATGTTTGTTGTGGACAACAAGGCCGTCTTGAGATTGTACTGAGCTTTTGCCAATACGCGGCAGGGTTGTGTAGCTCACTCAGTGCATTGCACCAAAGTCACCTGGGCGACCTGGGCGGCTGCCATTTCCCAGCATACTTTGGCCAAACGCTGGTGCTGGTCGGAAGGTCAAATCGCGGGCAGGTGAAGGAGTGCCCTGGTAAGGCGCATCGAAAGCCTGCTGCCCATGCGAGCCAACAGGCATGTACCACGCTGCTTCCGGAGAACCGCCAAAGCCAGTAGATCCAAAGTAGCCTTGTCTACTGCGTGGTCCTGCCTGGCCCGGATTGCTCTGATTGTCATTGTACGCCAGCTGGAGAGGTGCAACAGCCACAGGATCCTGGTAGCTTGGACGACCGCCGTTGCGAGTGCCGTAAAACGAAGAAGCCGCAGGATTCATGGTTCTGGGTGAAGAGCCAGCTTGAACCGCGCCGGGTCCGATGGAGCTGGGCGGCTGGTTAGGTCTCGAGCGGAAGGCTGCAGGGTTGATCGCAGAAAACCAAATCCGCGTCTTGTAGATCTTGAACAAGTCTCCCACCAAAATGTTGAAGTTGATGTACTCAGTAGAGTAGAAATAAAACGTCAACTTCTTCCAGTCCCTGTCAAGTATTAGCAAAATCCTACACCACACCGACATGTCATACGTACAGCTGAAACTCGGCATCAAGAATCTCCATCTTCAATCCGTGCTCACCCGCTTTCTGTTGAGCAATGCGCTTTGCTTTGGCTTCATTGCCTTCCTTTTCGCGGAGGTTGGCAATCTCGTGAGGCTGAGCCAGGCGCTTGATCATTTTTGGCTTCGTGGGCTCTTTTGAGAGATCTGGAGGACCGCCCATGCCAGGAGGATACTCTTCAAGTGGTCTGTCTCTGTGCGTACTGCCATTGTCAGGACCAGTGGTGGCCATCAGACCACGCGTCTCCGTATCAGTCAAGGCCAGATTGTGACGAGAGAACATCATAAGCCACTTGTAGTGATCTTCGCCAGTCTTTTCCAGCGCTTCCTTTGCGGTAGCCCAATCAATCTTGGCGTGAGTGACAGTTCCGAGATCTTGACCGCGATCCGCTTCCACAATCACAAGATCGCCTTCCTTGACATCAAGACCGGTTCCTTCATGGATGTAGAAGACGCCAGAGCGCGAACACTTAAAGGTCACAATGTAGACGGGAGCATTGAACCCTTGGCGGCCATAGACGCCTCCTGCAGCACCACTTGAAGAATAAGGGCCTTGTAGGCTGTTGTTCAGGAGGCCCGACGACTCGGCGCGGTTCCTGTGAGCGGTGGCTGCTCCAGAGAAATAGTTGTGTGCGTAAGCTCTGTGCTGCATGTCTGATTCGTTCATGTTCGCCTCCAGATCGAGGGGTGTCTGGTGAAATTCGGAGCGCGCTGTGCCAATGCTGCCATTCTCGGAGCCATGGGGCATGTTTGCAAATGCCGACGCAACACTGTTGTATGCTTGGGATGGGCTGCTGAGCGGGGCCACGAGTGATCCGCGGCGTGTGGGAATGTCTGCTAGCGAGTGTCTTCTGCTCTGGGGGATTTCATCCATGCCAAAACCAAGCGAAGTAGACCACATTCCGCGGTGAGTGTTATCTTGAAACATTGACTGCGTCAGATTTTGCGCTTTTCTGGGGTAAATCTGGTCAAAGTCATCGTCGTCAATGGCAGAATCGGCAAGACTCTGTGCCAAAGCGTCGGGAGACATGGGATTCTTGACTGAGCGACGGGCATCTTCTGCTGCAGAGGCAACTAGTGATGCCGAACCATGCTTGGCACGGGCACTTTCGTGTGTGGCTTGACGCAGAAGGGCATTGCTGGCATCCGAGAGTTGTTCCTGACGACCTCTTAGGCTTGCAAGAGAAACTCCCTGTTCGACTCCCTCGTCGTCCTCGACTTCGCTGAGCTGTGAAAGAGATCTTCCCTCTGTGTACACAGCCTCGCCCAAGCCGCTTGGTCTTATTGGGCGGTATTGAGGGCCAACAACTCCGGGTCTAGCTCTCGAAGGCGTGCCCACAGCACCAGGGCCTAGAGAAGCAAGATCTGTGTCCAGCTGGCCGACCGAATACGACATGGAACGTTGAGCCTTGATGTTTGGTTGGAGAGGGATGTTGAACGGGAAGGCGTCAGTCGAATCGTTTGCTCCTGGGCTGGGTTGAGGCAGATAGGAAGGTGAAGACACCTCGCCAAACCTGAGAGGAGGCTGTTCTCTGCGATCAGAATTCCAGATTGAGCTTGGTGAGGCCCAGGCACCACCGTTCGATCCGTTGGACGGCACACGGCCGAGGGTAGATCCAAACGTCCAAGGATTGTGCTCGACAGCTGGTGTTGAGGGTTGTGAGCCATTCGAAGGCACCAGAGGTCCAGGAATGGATGGTTTTCTCAAGACGCCTGATTTGATCTCGCTGAGGAAGGATGACCTGCGGGCGCCTGCTGCAGCATTTGGGCGCGCGGTAGCAGATGAAGCTGAGTTGGAAAGATCTGGTTCCTCTTCTGAAGATCCAAATGCCTCAGAGTCAGGTGTGGAGCGGCCAAATTTGATCTTGTCAGCCCGAGCATTAGGTGGACCAAGGCCAGGTCGGTTGATGGTATTTGACGACATTTTTGGAAGAAATTATTGCGTTTCGACGCAAGGAAGAATGGATGTCGAAAGTCCAGAATCTAGGTCAAGTGTTCTCAATGGTCGTTGACGTCCCCTGGTCAAAATAATTGCGTTTCGACGCGAAGGAAGAATCGAGGTCGAATGTCCGGGATATAAGTCAAAATGCTCTCAGAGGCAGTTGACGTCCCCTGGTCAAGAAAATTGCGTTTCGACGCGAAGGAAGAGTCGAGGTCGAATGTCCGGGATGCCAGCCGAGCGGGAAGTTTTGATCGCGGCAGTGACGAAAATGTGAATCAGTTAATTGTGAGAAAGTGCTAAATCTTGATGTACTTGTTTGAACTCTCAAGGAAATTCTGACCGCGCTGTGCAAGGTCGCACTGAAGCGTGGTTGGATGGTCAGAAGGCAAATCCTTTGGCTGGTCCGAGTTTTGATTGGTTGCCGGAAAGACTTGTATCTTCCCCGTAGTGAATGTCTGCTTATTCGACGTCAGTTGCTAATCATTGTGGTTCTGTGCTTTATAGTCATGCTGGCACATAATCGTGGACGATGCGCATTCGATGTCAAGCTCAACGACTGAAGGTGACGAAAGGAGAATATGAAGGAAAGCTGACAGGTACTTACAGAGTGAGTGGAAACTGCAGGGTTTGATTGTCCCACGATGTTGTAGGTGGTGAAAAGAAAGAGTTGTCTGTGTGAAGCGCTTTTCACCAATATATCAAGAATTACGTGGAAGAAAATCTGTGTGCGCATCGAATCAGCATCAAAGCAACAAGTGTTCGCTTCCAGTCAAGAAATGGTCATGCTCAAACCAGGACAAGGCAACGAACCAAGACGGCTCGTCGGGGTCGGGGTCCAGTCGTGCGCGTTCGTGCTGGAGGACAATAAACTCACCTAAAGTTCGCTTGTGTCGCCTATACCCGGTTCCTCTTCCTCTTATCTATAACGTGTATCTGGGCCGAAACGTGTCAGTCCTCGCTCGGTGCAAGCGTGAGCTGAGACGTGTTCTGGAGGCTCTTACCTATTGCAGTCGCTTTGTTTCAAGCAAAACAAGACGAAAAAACAAAAAATGTTTGCAGCATCAACAGCAGGTAATGTGGTTTTCTCGTCAAATACCTGGCGTATGTCAGTCATCAGATGATCGCATGCTCAAGGACAAAGCACCGAGCAAACGAAAACTCGACTGGTTCTCTTACAGATGGGAATAAAAGCCTCGATCACAGTCTCATGTACTACAAAGGGTTGTCTTGACTCCGTTGGACCGATACAAAGAATGTCTTTCCGATATTCATTTGCGACGGCGTCTGTGGAGAAAGAGTGGCCACGCGGGAGTCGGTTCAGCCCACCAGCAGTTTTCAGATATCTCCAGAAATCAGCTTGAGGGCCGGCTTTTGTCGGACTCGACGACGTGCAAAAGACTTGGTGAGTGTAAATTGCAAAGAGACGACTCCGCTTTGGAAAGGCGAAATGAACAGATGTTCTGGGCTGCTCGGGCCGCTTGTTGTGTGGGGAGATTTCGAGGGTGATGCACAACGCCGATCGATTTGCCGGCGGCCGAGATCCCTCAATCACGAACCTTCTTGACGCGACGGGTGTTTGATGATGGTTTGCTACGACAATTGGATTCCACTGACAAGTCACAGGACTGGCTTGAGAAAGACAGGAGGAGCGAGAGAAGAATGTCAAGGCATGTGTAGGCCTGAGCGACTACAAATGGCAGGCGCCAGACGTGATTGAAATGCGGAGGCGGCGCAACTGCTGCTCTGGGCGGGGTCTCGTGCCATTGATCAGCCACTTCCATCGGCCCTAACCGACCAGCATCGTTCAGCAAAGGTGGTACAAACCATTCTTATACTTCTTCCGCCCAATGCCGTATCCCGCTATTGGTTGGTCCGCGTGTTGTGGAAAGCATACTCTTCCATGCCATGCTGTGTCTATACCACTGCTGAACATCAGTCGTCAGCCCGCTCTGCTCAGACATGTCAGCAGCGCCGTCAGGCCACTCTTGGCATGTTGTGCATATTCCCCGCGCTACACCGGCTCACGTCTCCAATGCCATACGCCATACAGAATATAGATTCAACCTTCTACGACAGCGGGTGGCATTTTACCCATACACCCGGTACCCTGAGCAGCCAGCATCTGGTTGGACAGGTACACAATGATTGCACCGGTATGATGCCTAGTTACTCGGTACTTGAACGGGTAAGAGTGCGGGGTGCAGAAGTAGGTGTCACTTGAGTGGTTGATCTGAGGTTGTGACCTCTGTGTCTTAGTTACAGTTCAGGCCTAACCATCCGGCTCTTATCTTAGGAGCCATGACTAATCAGCCACATGATACAGACAAACGGCGGCTCTCCTCGTGTACTGTACTTCAGTCTGCGTGGTGAGTAAAGGGGATCAGCCGCATGCAGATGGTGCAAACTTTCAACGCTGCTCAGTGACATGGCGACTATCAGGCTATCTGGTATCAATCGACATCCAGTATTGGCAGCCCCTGGAAGTCCTCCATGCTCCTTCCCATCTTCTTGATGGCCTCTTCGGCTTTGGCCTTTCGGAGCTTCAAGGTCTCTTTGACAGAGATCAGGACAAAGTCATAGGTCAGAAGTGAGGTTCCCTCCGGGACGCCGTATTTCTTGGCCATCTCTGGATCTGTCACTTTGGAGAGATCTACAATCAAAGAGTCTTTTACACCAAACACGGGATCAGAAGACTCGTAAGGATCGCCGCGTGGATATAGGGCCCTGTAACGTTGTCAGTACATCAACTCGCAAGTTGACAGTCGCACACAACTGGGCTTACGTGATCAGAGTGTCGAATTTTTCCTTTCTCAACATGAAGTGAACGTGGCCAGGTCGATTGGGATGTCTTTTCAACATCTCCAGCATCCGAGCGACAGGCCCATCTGTCGGGATGGGATATGACACTGGCTCCACCGCCTTGAACCAAAACGTTCCATCCGCTTCTGAGAACAAAATGCCTCGTCCATCTGGGCCATCTCTGTCTGGATACTGTACGTCGTAGTTTCCATGTGAGTCTCCTTCCCATACGTCAACTTGCACACCAGCAAGTGGATTTCCGTCCGTGTCTTTGATGGTACAGAGGACTAGGAGTGGGGTGCCGTCAGGATCCTTGTGGATAGAGTAGCCGTTGTCAACCTCACGCGCATCGTGAGTGTGGAAGGGGCCAAGCACAGTTCCTTCTGTCGACTTTCCAGACCGCGGATGATCGATGGAGTCAACCAGAGCACTCAGCCCAAGAGTGTCGGAAAGTAAGATCATCTCCCGCCTCAAGTCCGTACTGATTTGTCCAACATCGGTCAAAAAGTCCAGACCTGTCATCCATTCATCCGTGGAAAGTCGAGTCTCTCGCGCAAAGTCATGAAGATGTGTCACGAGACGCTCAAAGATGTATCTTGTCCTTGGGTTTGGGCATTGGCTGTTGATGGCATGCACATTCTCAGTGATATTTTCCGTGGTCAAGTTCTTCATATTTGCGAGGATGAAGGAGATATGGTGATGTTGGTGACTTTGATGCATACGTGGGCCTCTCTTATCAACACGAAATTCAGGCCACCTAATGGACAAAGGTCGTCGTTGCTAAGAAATGAAATGGTCAGTCATGACGGTGATATGTGGGGCGGACATACAAGCACAGCTGGGGTAGCCCCACGTTGAAGGGAGGCTCGGAATTGTGGGCCAATCAGGCAAGCTCAATTAATTATCGCTTTGTATTTTGTTTTCGGCACTTGAATAATTACTTGTACCGCTGATAATTGCTACACGGTTGTCAACAACACCTTATGCTTTAAGATGGAAAAGGCTCAATGATTCTTAAAATTTAGTCATCTCTGTCGTCCTGACAGCGTGGATTGATTCGTAGCAAGTCAATAGGATCAACGGGATCAGTGAGGTACCAAGGAGATACGAATTTCCTAATTCTTTCCATAGGTAATTTCGATCTTTTTGAATTCCTACAACAGACTCTGCTGAGTAAAAGCTCAAAAAATAGATTGGATTGATTGTACTTGTAGGAAAAGGATCCGAAATCGTGCAGTCAGCAAGAGTCCAAGACTTGATCAACGCTCGCATTCTGAGTTGATTCGTCACGTACATATGCGCTGCGGAGTAGAATCCTTCCGCATGAACCACCTCACAAGTCCTTATATAACTGAACACAACCCTTCATTTACTGTTGAGCAGCAACCCTCAACATGTCTACATTCGATTTGTCTTCTCGTCCCATCACAACGATTGCTGCCGGAACATTGTTGCTAGGAGGTCTTGTCTACATAGCCATCCAACAATGGCAGCTCCGTCAATCCAGACAGGCTCTGGAGAAAGCCCACAATTGCAGCCCAGCAGCCGGCGTATATCGACCGCGGGACCCCTTTTTCGCTCTGGACATGATCATATCTCTCCTCTTCGCAGCCCGAAAAAAGAATCTACTAGGCTGGTTCTCGGACAAGCACCGTGCTTACGGCGATACATATGTGGTTCGCATATTCAGCGGCCAAGGCATCCATACGGTCGATGCCGAAAACGTCAAAACTGCTTATTCGCTGCGATTTGATGATTGGTCTGTGGCTCCCAATCGCACGGCGTTCAAGCATGTGCTGGGAGAAAAAGCCATGTTTACGACTGATGGGCCCGAGTGGTCGCACTCGCGTGGCATTCTAAGGCCCATGTTTAATAAGGATCGCATCACCGATCTCGAGCTGTTTGAGCACCACTTCCAGATTTTGTTGAGTGTTCTTCCCAAGGATGGGGCTACGGTTGACTTGAACGAGCTGTTTCTGCGGTATGCGATGGACGTGTCGTCTGAGTTTCTGTTTGGCGAGTCTGTCGGTTCTCTGGGCAATCAGACCGAGGAGAAAGCTCGGTTGGGTCGGGACATTGATCTTGCCATCATAGATGCTGCCGATTGCGCTCGCTATGGTATGCTATATCCCTTGCTGAAGCGAAAGGGCGTGGATCAAGCAGTCCGCAACGTGCACGCCTCGACAGACAAATACATACAAGCAGCTCTGGCCCGAACAGCCCAAGACCTCAAGCAAGACAAGCCGATTAACAACGACGACAACAGCAAACGCAATTACTCTTTCCTGGATGAACTGGCTCGCCAAACGCAGGACCCGATCAAGATGCGCAGCGAAGCCACCACGTTGATCTTTGCCGGCAAAGACACCAGCGCAGGTCTGCTGGGCACAATGTGGTTTCTCCTCTCCCGACACCCTCAAGCATGGCAAAAACTGCTGGCCGAAGTCGACCAACTGGAAGGCGCGCCCCCCTCGTACGAATGGATCAAAAGCTGCAAATATCTGCGCTACTGCGAGAGGGAAGCAATGAGATTGTTCCCCGTGACACCGCTCCTGCCCCCTCGCAAAGCAAACAAAGATACCATTCTGCCTCGCGGTGGCGGGCCCGACGGGCAATCCCCTCTCTTTGTACCCAAAGGCACGGGACTAACCGTCAACCTCTGCCACAGCATGCGCCGCAAAGAGATCTACGGCGAAGACGCTGACCAGTTCCGCCCTGAGAGGTGGGAGGATTTGCGTGTGAGCTGGGATTATACTCCCTTTGGAGGCGGTCCGCGCATCTGTATTGGCCAGCAGTTTGCCATTGCCGAGGTTTACTACTTGACCGTGCGCTTGATGCAACATTTCCGTCGCATAGAGTCACGCGATGAACGGCCGTTTGTTGAGAATATGGCCGGTGTGATTTTGAGTTCTGATAATGGCGTGTTGGTTGGGTTGTTTGAAGAATGATAGAGATAGATATGCTTTGCTATTTCAACATACATATGTAAGCTATCTCTTTCTTATCAGTCATTTATTTGCTCTGGCGGCCACTATTTTTTATTTTCACTTTTTGCCACAGACGGAAGATAGCAGGGCTTGCTAGACAGGAAATGATTCCCAAAGACTGCCCAGATCTTGACATCCCACAAACTGATCACACCACTGTTGAGCAGCTGTGATAGCTTTAGGAAAGTGAATTGGGAGTTTGACCTCTAGAACACGCACAAACCTCATGAGGCCCTTCTCAAACTCAAAGAAAAGGGGGAATCAATAACTTCTGGGCAGCCCCAAAGCCTTCTCAGCAACATAATTCATGATCATCTCCCTGCTGACCGGCGCGATCCTCGGCACAAAACACTCCCTCAGATATCTCTCCACGTGATACTCGGCTGCATACCCCATGCCGCCCAGCGTCAAGACCGCTCTCTCGCAAGCCGCAAAAGCAGCTTCCGCAGCGAGATATTTGGCGCTGTTGCAAGCTACACCAACGGCATGTTGGGTGATGGATTTATCAGTGGTGGAGGCGTCGTAGAGGCGGCAAGCGTGGTAGGTGGCTAGTTTGGCAGCTTCGAGGTGCATGTAGGCTGTGGCGAGGGGATGTTGTATGCCTTGGTTCACGCCAATAGGACGTCCAAACACAACTCTCTCCTTTGCGTATTTGGCGGCTCGCGACAAAGCCACGTAACCTAGGCCGAGCGCTTCTCCGGCTAGTAAACATCGCTCGGCGTTCATACCGTGCAATATCATTTTGAAGCCTGCGCCCTCTTTGCCAATCAGAGCAGAAGAAGGAATGCGGTAATTGTCAAAGAAGACTTCGTTGGCGTCCACCGCGTTACCACCCATCTTGCGGATCTTCTTTATCTCGAGGCCGGGTTGGGTGCGGTCGAAATCGATGAAGAAGAGGGAGAGGCCTTCGGAGGGTTTGGATACCTGGTCAAGGGGTGTTGTGCGAGCGAGGAGAATCATTTTCGTGGCCACCTGGGCTGAAGAGATCCAGATTTTCTGGCCAGTCACATTGTATCCATCGCCGTCTTTGGTGGCAGTGGTTTTCAATTTCAGAGTCTCTAGACCGGTGTTTGGTTCTGTGACGCCAAAGCAAACGCGCACCTCACCGCTGATGATTTTGGGCAGCATGTCCTGAAGTTGCTCTGGTGTAGCAAACTTGGCAACAGGCTGCGTGGCATAGACATTTGCGTGTATTGATTGAGCACCCGCCATGCCAGCGCCCGACTCGGCAATCGTCTGCAACATCATAGTCGCCTCTGAAATCCCCAGCCCAGCTCCCCCAAGAGATTCAGGTAGTGCAATGCCGATCCAGCCGTCTTTGGATAGGGCGGCGTGCAGTTCGTGAGGGTATTTGGACTGTTGGTCGTGTTGAAGCCAGTAGTCGTCCGGGAAGTTTGAGCAGATCTTGGAGATGGAGTCACGGACGGCAAGCTGTTCTTCTGAGAAGCACGAGGTTTCCATTATTCGTGTGGGTCGGGAGAGGGAAAATGACCTTGACCATTGTGGCGATGATGAAGGGTTGAATACACGGAACAGTCTTGAGGAAACACGACAAGTTGGGAGGAGAGTTTTATACATGAATGGCAGGGCAGATACGATGGAAACTGAATCAAGTGGGAGTGAATCCTTCTTCCGTGAGAGACCTACGAGTACGATTTGACGGATTGATATGTGATATGTGTGTTGTAGTCCTCCTCGGCTACAGGGAACAGATACCGGGTGAGGGGTCTCGGGCAACGACGAGAGAAAGGTGAACAAGCCGGACGATGTGATGATGATGATGATGATGATGCTGGTCCAAGTTGGCCAGTGCTCTCAGTGCCAAGGCGCGATGCTGTCGGGTCCAGAGTTCGCGCGATGGTGATAAACACAAAACCAAACAAACTACTAGGTAGTCCACAATACACGGGCGTCAAGGAATTGAACGGAATAACGGAAGAAATGATATAATATTCAGGACTCGGAATCTTCTGGCGCATCTCCCTTGGCTAGCGTTTTCGACAAGACCCAAGGACACAAGCTACAAGCGACGCGTCGGCAATAACGACAATAACAGAAATGGCACCTCGTCCCAAGACGTATCCAGTCGGCTCGTCGCAATGGATCCAGACCGAGCGCGACCAGGCCAAAGAATTCATAGACGCTGAGGTCGACGAGTTTAGCTATGCTGCACAAAACGAGATGGACTGGCTGAACGAGCACATGGCCGACATCTTCAGCAGTAACCCTGTGTATGTAGCAACACATGCTCAAGACGCGACACAGGCGCTGATAGCGAAGCAGTAATTTTGCCGATATTTTCAAGACTCCTGGGAAGCTACGGGCAAAGACGCCGCGCACTGCCCGCAAGACGGCAAATCGCGCTGTGAGCCGCTCCTTCCCTGCCTCCGCTCTTTCCGTGTGGAGCTCCTTCCTGCTAGAAACAAGACTGACCGAAAGCTACCCATAGCCACTGACGGATCTCTTCGCGCCCAACCCACACGCTTCCTTCAGCCCAGCGCCAAAGAATGACTTCTACGACAAGGTCGCATCCTTCCAAATCGCCCAGGATGCTCACCAAGATCGCTCTGCCACCAGTCGAAGGAGTCCCCTACGCGTTGGCAAGCAAAACACCGACTCTGGGTACCATGGCACCACCGAGGATGAGCTGGATATAGACTCGCAGCAGTCCATGCTCAAGAACAGCCTCGCCCAGCCCCCAGACCTCGAGCCTTTGCACGAAGACACTCCAAGCAACGGCAACAGATCTTTTGCCTCTGGCCACGACGGCCTGGTTGCTGTCGAGGACGAAGACTTGGATCACGATCAAGCTACTGTCGCAGACACCGAGTCCAGCAGCCGCCCCGTGACACAAGACTCTGATGCGCCCTTTGCTCATGAGGATGCGCATGCAGAAAATGCACAGGACGCGACACAACATGATGCAGAGGCAGAAGAAGACGAGGAAGAGCAAGACGAGAATGCAACGGATATTTCGACGCCCGACAAGCCTCCGATGCGTAAGAGCAGCTTGACTTTTGCCGCTCTGCCCGCCCGCGAACCTCTGACTGCTAAGCTCAGCATTGGCCAGCGCGGCAGCTACATCGACCCTCGAATCAGCGCCTTCACTGGGCCTCGTACAAGCATCTTTGCTAAGAGCTTTGGCGTCCCACAGCACCAGTCCAACAGCCAAGAAGCAGACGACCACAACAAGACGTCGACCCAGAGGCTTCACGATCGCATCACTCTGCTCGGGCAGCAGAGAGAAAAATCGCTGCACCTTGCTGCTTACCCCTCGCTGCCCTCACAAGACCAAAACACACAGCCCTCGCACGACAACGACACGCAGCCCTCGCAGAGCCACGACGACGATGACGACTGGATTGCTCCCATCCGCACCAGCTCCCGTGCTGCTAGTGGCGTCGACACGCAGAAGGAAGAGGCAGCCGTCGCTCCTCCCCAGCCGGCCCTGCGCGAGTCGCCCTCGAAATACTTCATGGGACACCACAAATCCAACTCGACCGCCACCCTCGCCTCGCCTGCAAAGACGGCCACGGCTCTACTCGACGCCCGTCAACAGAAGCACATCTCAGTGCCCATGCCCAACTTCGAATCGCCCAACGCCACGTCCACTCCTCTCGCTTCTCCTGCACGCCAAAAGTTCGCCGATGCACCTCTCAGCGCATCCAAAGCCAAGCTGTACTCGGTCCTCAAGTCTGCAAAGGGCATGTTTGGCAGTAGCGCTGCAGCCAGCGCCCAGGCCAAGATGGATTCTCTGACTTCACAACGCCCGCTTACGGCAACAACCTTCCAGCGCCCTGACCCGGACATGACCACTACCTCTAACCGTCTGTATCCAGATCTCTCGCAGGCCAGGCCTGCAACTGCTCTTGCCACGACTAGTACCACAAGACGCACCCGCAGCTCCACTGAGCACGCACGCAATGCAAACACGGAGGATTTGGACAAGACCAGGGAGCAAGAGCGACAAAGAGCCCACGAACCAAAGGCCGAAAAGGAGAGAGTTGCAGCAGCCAATCGGCCCGGCGCCGAGTCTCAGCAATCATGGCGCTCAACTGGCGATGAAGCAAGCGAAGCTGATGATGCTGTCAAAGCTGGCGCTCCCGCTGGCAAGCTCAGAGCACCCGGCAGACTGGCCAAGCCATCACGACTGGGCAGCATGCAGCCGAAGCCTGCTCCTGTGAGCATCAAAGTGGCCTCTGGCTCCCAGAGACTTGCTTCCACCCAGCCTGGAAGCTCTTCTCAAGACTCAGCCCCCGCTCCATTGACCCGTCAACAGTCGACTCGCTCTGGCAGTGCACAGCCCCCTACATTGTCCAAGTCCACCTCTGCCGCTGCTGGCTCGATCCGCAGCGTCAAAGCTCTGGAAGCTGCTGCCAGGAAAAAGGAGCAAGACGACAAGGCCGCCCAGAAGAAATTGGAGCAGAAGCGAGAGCTCGAGCGCAAGCGAGCCCTCAAAGCCGAGGAAGACCGCAAGGCTGAACAGGACCGTAAGGCGGCCGAACAGCAGCGGCTTCAGGAGGCCAGAGCCGCCTCTCAAAAGCAGGCTGAGCAGAAAAAGATGGAGCAACAGAGACAGCTTGCCTTGCAGCAGAAGAAGAGTGCCGAACTTGTGAGTATCCGTCTTGCCAGACCGTTGTGACTTTTTACTGACTTGTGCAGGCTGCTGCACAGGAACAAGAAAGGCTGGAGAAGCAACAGGCACAACCCACACTGCCCCGTGGCGATATTGGTGGCACGTTGAGACAAATTTCAAAGCAAGCGCCACAGGCCAACACGGCGAAGCCAGCCAAACGTCCGCTCCAGCAAGATGCAGACGATTCGGCACATCGTCCTACTCTGGCCAAGGCGTCATCATACCAACAACAGGGTGAAAAGAGGCGCAAGACTTTGGAAGAGGATGACAATGAGGTTGAAAACGCACTCACGGCTCCTCCCAAAAGGCCTTCCAACATGCGCAAGGAGTCGACGCTCAGCAAGTTCCCACACAGCTACACTCATGCGCCACCACCAGCGGCTCACCATTCGTCGAATATGCTCAAGGCAACCGTCACAGCACAACATTATGCCCAGCACGCCAAGTCGGGCATGCATCCTAACGATATGATGAAACTGTCGACAGCACGCATTCCATTCGCAGAAAACTCGAACCCGCCAGGCGCATCCAAGGAGGCAGCCAAGGGGCCACCTCCGGCAGCTTTCAAGACGCCAGGACGGCCAGCAGGCCAAGTCGTGTCGAAAAAATCAGTGGCCAAGTCATCTCCCATGTACACGAATGGCGAAAACATCAACCTGCCCGACATTGCCACCGACAGCGAGGACGAAGACTCGGACGACGATCAGACGGGCGGCTTCAGAGCTCCGTCGTGGGTTGCTTCGCCAGCACTGCGCGATCTGCTCACGCAGCAGCAACTGGTTGATCCCGAGAGCATCTTTGGACCTATTGCACCTCTGTCGATGGAGGACGTCTTCAAGAACAGCAAGAACCCCGAGCGAATGAAGAAATTCCGCGATCGTGGGTCTTCTGCTCGCTGGGTGGACACGGGAGATGCAGTCACCAAGGAAGAAAAGGCCAAGGACCGTGAAATGCGTGCCCGAGTGGTCAGGGAAGGCGGATGGAGATTTGGCCAGGACGCTTAAAGACGGAACGAAGACTTTTTAATTTTTTTTTTTCTTTTCTTTTCTTTCCTATGTTTTATTCTATGTCTATGACGCGGGTGTGGCTAGGGCAGCGGGAAAGTTTCTTTTAGCTGGTCGATCTTTCATGTTTCGCGATTGGTAGACAAAGGGCATGATCCGCACAAGGGTGGTGTGAGGCTGAATAGAGAAGGAAATGAGACGACAGATAATTATGGCTTCTTTGTGCGCAGTCCAGATTGCTTGACTGATGAATTGCAAAACAGGTTCACGCGAAAACGGCAGCAACGCAGAAGCAAGCAGGAATTATACGTGTGGCTGGCTTTGTGTGATGACGGAGTGTCGTGGCTTGCATGTGAAAGCGGAGTTTCGCGTGCGGTGGGATGACGTTTCGGAGACGACAAAAATCAGGAGTGAGCGAGCAATGCAGCTTGGGAAGGTGCCGGCGCGTCTCTTCCTGCCAGATAATTAGCTCCTGCTTTCTTCAATCTCTTACTTCAACACCCTCTCCACCTGATCAATCTCCATCGGTACGCAGCTGCTTGCCGTCTTGTCCTTGTTGAACTTGTTGTCCTAATCAGCACCGCCAACAGACCTAGCAATCATGTCGACGTCCAGCTACCCCAACCTCAACCCGCAGCTGCAGAACGCAAAGGACTCTGTCGTTAACAGTAAGTGACCACGTGTTCTCTCTGCTGGGCTCCAACTGACCGCCGTCAGACGCCAGTGCTGCCTACCAGAACCTGGCCAATGGTCCTGCCGCCGAGAAGGCCAAGCTGGAGGGCCAGAAGACATCGCAAGAGTACAGCAATCTGCTCGACTCTCGCAGAGTGCCCGACCAGCCCGCCGCAACCGGCCAGTCGCTGACACACTACCACTCGTTCTTCTACAACCTCCTCAGCTGGGAGAACCCCCGTGTCACGACCATCTCGTTCGCTAGCATCGTCACCTTCATCTTCTTCACCCGCTATGTGCCCATCCTCAAGTACCTGTTCAAGGGTCTATACATTGTCCTCGGCAGTATGTGCTTCTGTGACCCGCATCTGATGGCAATGCAACTGACACTGCCCTAGTTACTGCTGCCGCTGAAATCGTGGGAAAGGTGGTCATGAACCGTGGCTTTGCCTCGCAGATGCGTCCCCGCAAGTACTACACGATCCCCCGCCAGAGCCTCGAGGCCTCGCTGGACGATGTCGAGCAGCTCATCAACTTCTTCGTCATTGAGTTCCAGCGCATCATGTTTGGCGAGAACGTCTTTGTCACTGTCGGCGCCTTCTGCACCGCCTTCACGTCGTACTTCCTGGTCAAGGTCATGCCCAAGTGGGGACTGGCCCTGATGTTCGTCACGCTGATCTACACGGTCCCTCTGATCTACATCAACAACCGCGAGGTCATTGATGCCCAGATCAACAACGCCAGCACCCTCATCAACGAGCAGGCCGAGCAGGTCCGCAACCTTGCCGCCGAGCAGACTTCGCACGCCGCCGAGCTCGCAAAGAGCACCGCCAGCGACCTCCAGAACCGTGCCTCGAACCTCATCGGCCAAGCCAAGAACCGCGCTGGTCACGCCGATGCCCCCAACCCTGCCAACCTCAACCCCGCCAAGGACGAGCCCGAGAAGAACATTCGCAAGGAGGACATCCAGAACGCTGCCACCGACTTGACCAACAAGGCTTCCGCCACTACCCAGAACGCCGCCAACACCGCTTCTGCCACTGCTCAGAGCGCTTACGACTCTGCTGCTTCCACTGCTCAGAGCACTTACGACTCTGCTGCTTCTACCGCTCAGAGCACTTACGACTCTGCTGCTTCTACCGCTCAGAGCACTTACGACTCTGCTGCTTCTACCGCTCAGTCTGCCACCGACAAGACCAGCCACAGCAACGCCTACGACTCGTTCCCCTCCAGCGACAACGCCTCAAAGACCGCCGAGCCCATCACCCCCGGACTCTCCGAGTTTGACGCCCCTGCCGCTCCCACCTCTGACCCCAGCGCTGCCTCTCACACCAAGCCCGTTCAGCCCATCCTCCCCGATGAGGCTGCCCACTACGAGAACAGCGCCCCTGAGAACATGAGATCCGAGGCTCCTCTGATCTAGGCTTTTCAGTCACGACATGTATACCCGTGAACACAGCACATTTCGTACAAAAAAAAATGCAGAAAGCGTACTCGACCTGAAGGATGATGGAAGGTCGAATAATGTAGTTTCATGAGAGAGAAAGGAGAGAGATGACTCGGCTAGGGGGGTTTCGTTTTTCTGTTTCCTAGCATACCTGTGGTTTATTTTCAAATGAGCAACAAAAATTTTTATACTTTTGAATTCTTGTCTGACAGTATCATCCATATCAAACGTAAAAAGAGAAAAGATGCTGGTGAGTGATGCCACCCTGACGCAGAGGCAGGAGCTACTAGGTAATCTATCATACATACATATATACATACATACATATATATACGTTTTTCTTTTTTCTTTTACCTACCGAAACATTGTAGTAAATAAACAAGTACAGTACCTACTTAGTAGAAGAGAGGAAACAGAAAAAAAAAAAGAAAAAAAAAAAAAGAGCTTGCAAAAGCTGCCTGCTGTCTTCTGTAAATAATATCTTAGGATAATACTCGAAAAGAAAAGAAAAAGAGAAAACCTGACCAGGATCAAGCCAAGCCAAGCCAAGCCAAGTACCCAAAACCCCTTCTTTCTATACCGACAAAGAAGCTGCCCCCACCCCAATGATTTGCTACGAGAGAAAAGGGAAAAAAAAAAAAAAAAAAAAACAGACAAAGCATTACTTGAGTCCAAACCCCTCGCTCTCAGCCACCGCACGCCAAAGCTTTTCTTCAAGTTTCTCCCTGCTCTCGTAGCCCCAGAGCACCAACATGTTGAAGCAAGTCCTGGCGATGGGGAACCTCTCCTTGTCCTTGTTGGCTCCTACTGGTGGTAACCCATCACTCTGCTGACCCTGCCCGGCCAATCCATCTCCGCCGCAAACAATCCTCAACACCAGGTTCGCCGACCCAACGGCAGGTATACGGTCAGATGCGGTGATGAAACCAAGCAGTTTTCTCTGGGCCTCTGGGGTAGCACTGCGGAAGCAATCCCAGAACCATTGGATGACGGGAACCTGGTCGGCAGGCGACGAGAGCAACTTTGTCGGAGCAGAGGGTTCTCGCCAGTTCTCGTACACGGCCACCGCTTTGAGCGAGTCCACGTCCAGAGCTTCGTCGGAACCGCGCACCATTAGCTCAATCTCTTCGGCTCGGAAAAGAGACAGCGCATTTCCCGCACAAACAGTAAAGAAGCCGCGTTTGAAGGGCTCGAATTGACGGGCAACAGATGTGTCAAGAATGTGTCGGACATAGGCATCCACGTATTCTCGTCTGTTCTCGTTGGTGACGGGGATTGACTCGCCGCCCGGCTTGAGGGGTGTGTCAATCACGACGCCATATCGATCTACGCTCGCAACAAAGTCTCGGCAGTATGTTGCTTCGACATCGCCATCGAACTCAAGGAGGTCTCTTAAGCCCTTGGCAAGCGCAGGCCGCCACTCAGCTAGGTCCTCGAGGGTGTATGTCATCTGAATTCTGCTAGCTGGTGGGGGTGCCGGATTTTGGGTCGAAGTAGGAGCTGAAGCTAATAGCTTGCGGAAAGCAAAGGGCGGCAGAGCAACATCGAGGATGGTAGAGTTGTAAATTGCGAGTCCGATGATTGCTCCGACGAGATAGTACTGGTCGCTGGTTTCGAAGGAAGCTGGATTGAAGTAGCAGAAACCTGAATCGTCGTCGTAGAGAAACATCCCTGAAGGCACGTCAGACATACTTGAGGACGCAATGACGAAGAACAAACTTACCATGGTTTGGATCAAAAATATCCCTGACGACGGTCAAAAACCACTCTTTTCTCAATCCGCCTGCATCGACGCCCTCTTCGTCTGTGAAATGAACTTTGAGGCTCTTCTTCAACTCTTCGGCACCTGCTCCCACTGCGCCACTGATCTGCTTCAGACTGTCGTCGACCATACAGTCACGTCTCACGCGCAGGTGAAAGTAGCCATCAATAGCGCGGCGCGTTGTGACCATATCGAAGTATGCTTCCCGTGCCATGATTTCCATCTGCCGGCGTGCATCATACTCCATGATCTTGATCTTGGAGCCCATTGAGAGAAACAGGGGGTACTGACAGAATGTGAACTTTGCCTTTTTCGACTCCCAAGCCTTAAAGTCGGCAATCAGATCATAATAGTCGAGCAGAGCGTTGTAAAAGTCCGAGGTGGGTAGGAGCTGGCCGTGCATTTTTGTGCGAGGACGAGATGGAGCGGTCATGTGTGTGGAGATGGGGTTGTGGCCGCTTCTCTTGGTCTGCCAGGTATTATTTGCAGCAAACAGCATGGCCATGATTTTGGCGGCGGCTTTCAGCTGCCAGTCTTCACTGTAGTCGACAACACTAATCGTCTCCATCTGGGGCTGCTTACTCCTCGCGGCACCAGTACTGCTACCGCTTATGCCTGTTGCTGACTGGAGCTGGGCAAAGGTGTTTCTGGCAGATCCTGAAAGGTCAGGAATGAGACCACCATCCTGAGGGGTGATGTTTCGAGCCTTGGTCTTCCGGCGCGAAAGGCGATATGTGACGAATCTCGCAACCAAATCCACCAATTTGACAAATCGATGCTCAGGCAGGCGGCTGAACCAACTACTCAGACAACGGTGGCAGCTCTCGGAAGAACCGGCAATCAAACCAAAGAGGCGCTTGAGAATGCCAGCATGTTGACCGGGCTCCTGTCCTGCAGGTGTCGAGGGCAGCCGCTGTGGAGAAGCACTTGTATGGAAAGACGGAGGCGCCAAAGTCGGGGCCTTTGATGGAGATGAGGGAGAACGAGGCAGAGGTGGACGGACTCCTGGCGACCGCACCGAGGGGTACAGGGAAGGATTGGCCAGCAGCACAAGCAGGAACCGGATATGATCTGGCTCCACCAAAGGCCGCGTGGGGCGTTTCAGGATGTTCTCGGTGATCTTGAGCAGAGCGCGTTCGGCGTGCAACCGAGCTTCGGCCAAATCCTCGTCAATTTCCTTAGCATTGACGGGCCCGCGTAGATGGTCGAGGTCGAGATTCCTCAGGGTTGCAACCCTTTCGCGCCACCTGAGCCCGGCAGAGTGGACGACGTCGTACCAGTGCGAAAGCTGGTCCCAGTCCATGTGCGGCGATCTCGACGTCGTCAGGCGCCGGCCAGGGTCGCCTTGTTGAGGGCGTCGGTCGGCCTTGTCGTCAGGACGAGCGACACGGCCCGTCCACCAGTCGCCATTCTCGGCAAAGTCACCGAGCAGCAGCATCTTTGCATCGAGTTGTGAAAACAGATCGTTTGAAAATGAGTCCAAGGGCGTTTGATCGACAGCTTCCGAAGGGGGCGTCTTGATGGCACTTTCGCTCTGTCTGCGCACGACTGGAGGACGCAGGGTGCTGAAAGAAGCGTTCAGACAATCGTAATCACCATACGTGCTGAGCATGTAGTCCTCAAAGGGCTTGAAGATAACCTTGACGCGGTCGTACCGCTGCGAAACGTGCTCTTTCGGGGAGGAAGGTGCATTTCGAATGGGAAGAGGCGCCGAGTGCGAGGCCGGCGGAGGAGGGGGCCTTCTGTTCGGGGGGAGAGGCTGCGCTGCGGGCATTGGCGGGACATGAGGCGCCGCGTGTAACGTTGGTGGTTGGAGCGACGACTGAAGAGATGGGCGAGTAGGCGATGCGACAAACGGATCTGCAAGACTGACGCCGTGACCTCCTCTTTTGCATCGGGCCTCGAGGTATGTCACGAGGCAGCGGTCGATGATGGCTCTGCTGCGCTCGACCGACAAGGGCGCCATGGCTGTGTTGTCTTGTTGTTAGCCACACTGTCTGATCTCATTCGTACGTGCCACACTCACGCTGCGCCCGACTCTTGACATACGGCTCGAGGTCATTGATGGTCAAGCAGTTCGTACAGCGAAAGACAACGAGGCTGCGAGGGAAGCGCACCGTGTGGTCGCAGCACATGCATTGTCGAGTTGTCATTTCCTCCTCTTTCTTGCGCCCTGCAGCGGCTTTGTTGGGCGTGGAAACTGCATTGTCGTCCAGCACCGGTACCAGCGATTCGTCGAGCGGCACTTGGTTGATGTTCGGCGTGCTCTTCTTTCTGCCAAAGAACTTTGGCAAGGGCTGGCTGGCTGCTCGCGTGTGTGGTTTCTGCCGTGGACTCGACGATTGAGGCGACTCGGTCTCGGTCGCTGCTCGCCGGGGCGGAGAAGCCTGTCTGTTGTTGCTCGCACTCGGACTCGAAGTCAAGGACGTGAAGCGCGGCGGCCACAGAGACATGGTTGTTATCGTAGGTGATGATCGGTAGTTGATGTTGACGGTGATGCGGGCAGGCAACAGCAACAGGACCCGCAGATGAGATGGACCAAAGTCATTGATGATGGATCAGCGAATGAATACTTGACACTTGCTCGTGCTGCCTGCCGCTGCTGCCACACGTAGCGACCACCGCCCTGAGCGGTTACCCTGACGCACCTTACCCCTGCCGCGCCTGCCCTTTCCGGGGCTCGGCCCTCGTACCTGCCCAGCTTTTCAGCTTCCGCTGTTCCTAATTTAGCTACACTCGCTCCTTCTGTCTTGCCTATAATTTAGCATTTTGTAAATTTGGTCCAACATAACCTTACGTGCTTTATCTTGCAATCGCCCTGTTCTACGGCACAGCACCTTGACCTACAATTCATACACGCATCACGATACTGGACATGACAAATCGAAGGTGTGCGGGTAGCGTTGCGATTTTCAAAAAATGAACAACAGTTTGGCTAGTTTCGTGATAATGCCCGCTAAACCCAGGAAATTTTTGGCCTTTTCTGCCTCGTGACAAGAAGCAGATATCCTCAACGACGACAACATTTTCTTTCTCTTCAAACTCCACATCAACGTCCACGGCTCCTTGGAGGCCGAGACGTTTATCTGTAGCGCCAGAGAGACAGCGTGTTCTGTCTCTTCCAGGTCTTTCTGCGACCGGCAGAGGTGTTGTTGTAGCGGTGGCCCTTGTTGATACCACGGTTGTGCTTGCCGGTACCGGTCAGACCGCGCATCTCACGGTGCTTGTGGACGGGGTTGACGATCCAGTTGATGCGAGCATCCTTGCGGATCGCCTTGTGCTGGGGGTCGACGAGGATGATCTCAAAGTACTTGTAGGTCGAGTCCTGGTTGATCCAGTACGAGTTGAGGACGCGCAAGTTGGCGCATCGCTTGCCAACACGCTCCTCGGCGACCGAGCGGAGCGAGCGCTGGAACTTGAGCTGGTTGATACCCTGGTTGGTGGGCTTGCCTGCAGAGTATTAGAAATTGGTCGTCTCCCTTTCCTTCTGGTGTCTTACCGTAGGTGGCACCCTTGGGGGCGGGGCGCTTGCGACCACCGCGGCGGACGCGGACACGGTAGATAACGTATCCCTGCTTGGCCTTGTATCCAAGACGACGGGCCTTGTCGGGGCGCGAAGGGCGCGAGGCGCGGTGGATGACGTTCAACTGGCGGAGCTATGATTGATGCACTCTCAGCAAAGTTCAACGAGTAGCATCAATTCTTCATGTAGCCCGTACCTCCCAGCAGCGAACACGGAGAAGGAAGCGCAGCACATCCGACTGCTTCTTCTTCTGGAGCTCTTCGACGTATTTCAAGGCACCCATCTGTGCAGCAACGACCGTAATTAGCGACTGTTCCTTCCAGGCTTGTGTTCCTTCAACAGTTCCACCTACTTTGACGGAATCGAGTTGGCTGGGTCGTTAGTTTTCGATGGTCGCGGACAAGATCGAGAAGGAGAACTTTGCCGGCTTCCTCAAGTCTGGCGAATTTTCTGTGCGCTTGGATTTCTTGGCACAACGCCAAGCCGCCACCAACCGAACTGCTCCTCCAGGCACTTTAAATGCCTTTACTACATGGAATTATCATCCGTAGCAATTCATTACTATTATCCTTAGCAATGCATTACTATTATCCGTAGCAATTCATTACTATTATCCTTAGCAATTCATTACTATTATCCTTAGCAATCCATTTGACTAGTATTGGAGGCAACAACTGTCAGATCCCTATCTCTGAGCGGTTCGAGTCATTTAGCCCTGACCAGTCACATGTCGAGCATTACCTCACTTCAATCGCATGGATAAGAAGAACTCCTTGTGGTGAACATGACTAAACGCAGCATACAGCGTTTCAATCCATATCTTCCATTCAATTGGTAGTATTGACCGAGACCTTACTTGGCGGCCTGCTTCATCTTGACCACCCGCTCAGTAGTCCTCTTAATGACGTTCTCCTCATTCCAAATGCTGAGAGCGCTGGGGAGCTCCACGACAGCCTTGGCCCATTTTCCAGTGTTAGGAAGAGCCTCAATGCTCTTCTTCAGCGAAGCTGGTAGCAAGTTTCCTTCCTTTGAAAATGCGAAGAAGCGAAGGAGGAAAGGTGCAATGATGGCCTGTATGTTATTAGTCTTTTCTTGTCTTCTTTTTTCTTCTCCGTCGGATTGTCAGATCTCAACGAAGGGAGATAGAACATACCTCAGCAAGAGTAGGACGATCCTTGCCACCAAAGAATGGAGCAGCATTAGCAAGCAAAGGCTCTATTTCCTTCTCGATGGCCTTGACCATCTCCTCGGCCAACCTCTCCTTCTCCGCACCCTCGGCCTTCAGAATTGGATACAGATTTCCCTGAACCTTGGTGTTCCACGTATCCACAAAGAAGGCCAATCTGGCTCTGAAAAGAGGTGCGAACGGGTCATGCAAGCTGCTAGGCAACAAATGCGAGGGTCTAGCATCGGCCAAAAACTGGGCTACAATGCTCGACTCGGTGATGATTTCCTCATCAAAGACACCAGGGACGCTGTATTTGATTGAGGGGACGAGGCCGCGTGGGTTGATGTCGAGATACCACTGCTCGCGGGGCTTGTCAAGGTCGATGATCACTTCCTCAAAGTCGAGGCCGAGTTCTTCGAGCGTGATGTGGGCGCGGTGGGCAAATGGACAACCGTGATTTGTGTAAAGAGTGATCTTGGGTTGGATGCCCTTGGTCTCACCGTCGTTGCTGTGGCCATTGGTGTAGCTTGCCATGTTGCTCAATATATGCCGATGCTTATGGTGAATATTTTGTGTTTGTTTTGCTCAGTCCTACAGTGTCCTTTTGAAGGTGCTTGGGTGGGGATGTCATCATTTACGGATATAGACGGATTTATAAGCACGACATGCAGCGGAACAATTACAGAATCCAGCTCCGAGAGGTACATCACAATGATTGGAAATCAAGTCTCTCAGTGGTAGCAGTCTACAGTTGGAAGACGTTATTTAGTTGCTACAGCAGAGTGGCACTAGTACATGGATGCAGAGATGATTACACAGGAAAGCTCCTTCTAGGCGGACTCTTTGGACGAGGATGCTCGTGAAAAAGGCCACGTGGGAGGAGTGCGAGTCTAGGCTTGTCATTGCGCATCTTGCGCATAAGGTCGATACCAAAAATTCCATTTTCGAACCATTGTAGGGCACAGCCGACAATGACTCTATGAAAGTCATCGGCGTGAAGACGAATGTTCCAGAGTGGAAAGGAGAGCTGTACGAGCACTGGCTTGGTTCTTTTGGACCACATGGTGAAGATCGTCAAGTCTGATGGAGAGGATGTATTAGGTGGTGGTGGCACTTATATATCCTGCCCGCAATTTGATATCTGCCTTTAAATCATCAGCCAGGTAGCGATGGAGAATCTACAGCTTTCCCACTAAATGGGGTATGCCTCCATCCGCGGTGGGGTTTTGAATTGCTGCAGGAATCAAAAGATGGCTATCAGGTGCTACCGACACGTCTTATGCACCAAACCCGATCAAGCCCGAGACTAGGACGCTGGGCACCTCTAGTGAATGGGTGGGTGTATGTGACATTTTAAGAAGAGGACCGATATAATCGGGCGATGGTCTTGCTCACGACAGTGAAGACATCGGCTTCAGAGATAGATAGTGCTTCTTACCATTGTGCAGATTTGGTGGTCAGATTCTCGTATTGCGAGGCGTGTTGTCTCACATCATTACGTGGCTGGTTGTGTAGAGAAACTGATATTGGGAAGCGCTCCGTCTTTGCCATCCCATCGATGTAGTTCTTGATGCAATAGGCACCTCTCGGGATTCATGCGCTCTCTAGGGCTACAACATGGTGGTGGAGCAGTCAATGCACCGCTGTGCTGCGCAGTTAGTGTTAAGCTAACAAGGAGAAGAGAATGTTGGTCGCTTAGCGCGTTGCGCCGATTTAGCCGCGTACTCCACAGTATGGTGCCAGGAGGAGGACTTGCAGCTTACGACGACCATTTTCTTTGATGGGAAATAATAAGGCCGCCCTCCTCTTGTGACGAAGCGTGCTCGTAAAAAGCAGCGCTGCCCGCGGACTGCGGGGGAGGAGCAGTTTACTCCAGCTCTTCATCAATCCATCGAATTCACCAACAATTCACTATCCGTCGCAAAGGAATTGGAAAATCGCTTTTTGATAAGACTTGGCTCGCGCACTACCTATCTTGCTTGATTGTATCGGCGATTAAAGTGGACATAGCACGGTCACGGGAATACCCAGATGCCTGGTGTCTATACCCGAAAGCCCTGTCGTTAGGCACCTTGTCTGGCGATTGACCCGCTCGGCGCCCGAAGGATTTGAAGAGATACAGACATGGAGTCCGAGGGTGAGTCGACTGTAACCTTCAGCAAGTCGATACCAAGAGCAGTGAGTCTTTCGGGCCCCGATCATTTCTGGCTTCCCGCGTTGACATGCAGACGTCTATAGTGTGATAACTGTCGATTCCGGAAGGTAGGTAACCATCTATAGTCACGTCGTGTCTCGGTTTCTTATCATATCCCTATAGGTCCGATGCGACAAGACCACCCCCTGTTCTAATTGTCGAACTGCCGGAGTTTCGTGTAAAATCACAAGTCGGCAGAATGATATCACCAAGCCACGATCCAGAGTTCTCATATCAAACCAATAGTAAGCATCTGAGCAGTGTATATTGTGATCAAAATCTTATTCTGTGTATAGTGAACAGAAGATTGATCGCTTGGAAGAGCGTCTTGGAGGTATTGAGAAGCTGTTGCAGACATTGGTTCAAGCGGCAAAGAGTCCCCCCAACAATGGACAATCCATGCCGAACTCTGCGGTATTCACTCCTGTAGGATCAACTACTTCTGCTGTCATGCCTGCAACTCAGGTCGAACAGTTCGAAGGTGAATCTTCTCTTGTAGCACACTCGAGGCAGGCCCACGAAGCTCTACAACGTCTACTGGATTCGGCACCAACGACGATTCGAAACGACCCCAACACAGTCAATGCTCTCGCGTCTTTGAGGAACCTGTTGGAAGCACATCGCACTGAAGCGCCTGTTCTCAACTTACTGTCGCGGAATGAGTCCTTGCAAGATCTCCAGTACTCTGACCTACCTCCGAGAGAAGAAGTTATGGAGCTTCTAGCATACGTCGAAGGTAGGAGTGTTGATACCATGTTCCCCTGAGCGCAAACCTAATGTTTTACAGCGGACAAAACAAGCGTCATGTTCACATGGTGGCTCTTCGAAGACATCAAGGACTTCTACAAGATGTATGATGAGTTTTGCCTATCGCCATCGACCTGCCCGCTTGCAGTTCAAGTGCTGGTATATTGCACACTTTGCTGGCTCCTGGACGGAAATCCAATAACACAAAGAGCGGGACTCGACACGACCAAGTATACACACTACATTCCGAGTTGTGAGAGACGTCTAGAAGCATGTATTTCTTCGTATAGTCTTTTCTCAGAGGCCAACGAGATTAACATAGCAGCGCTCTCTGCAGCCGTAAGTGTCGTTTTGCGCGAATACATAGGTGCGATAATGCTAATAAGATCTAGGGCGCGTACGCGATATATACAGCAGATGTCAATGCTGCGTGGACACTGACAAGCACTGCGGTGAGGATGTGCCAGTCATTGGGATGGCACCGTCTCACTCCCGATATGTGCACCGGAGCCGAGAGCTACGAGCGAAAGGCCGCGATATTCTGGTCTGCATACTTTGTCGACAAATCCTTGTCGCTGCGTCTCGGCCGTGCGTCGGCCATGCAGGACTACGATATATCGACGTCTCTCAAGGACCTCTGCGATATTTGGCGCATCCACGGGACAGTCTTCCACCAGCACTTCATCAGCTGGATCGAGCTGTCGGTCGAAATGGCATCGATCCAGGGCGTGATATACGATAAGCTCTACTCTCCTGGAAGCATCAAGAGTCTGGCGGAGCGGCAAAAACTTGGTCAAGAACTCGTCAACCGCGTCAACAACGTTCTGGTTTTGAACAAACAATGTTTCGCGACCCATTCCTGGATGCTCGAGTACTCGGAATACTACAAGGAGTGCGGAGATGTTGTTCTCTACAGCTTGTTCACCCTCATCTATCGCGCCATGCCGGAATCCTCAAACGGTTATCAGCTATCTCTCCAGGCGGCAAGGTCGACCATGCAAGTCCATTACTCGTGTAGTAAGAAGGCCGAAGTCATGGGATCCGGAGTCAAGATAGAGTACATGACTTGGTATGCTCGTCTGCAAAGTCGTCTTCTCGGGCTCAATTTTCTTGCTAACAGATGTACAGGTCTATCATGCTGTGTCCATTTACGCCATTCATAGTGCTCTTCCGAAGTGCAATCACAGACTTGAATCTCGACGACCTCAAACTTCTCGAAGATTTCGTCAAGTCCATTGAGTGGTATTCTAAGCAGCATTCTCTCTTAACCAGGCCCAAAAGCAGCTAACACGAAAAAAAAAACAGGCTAAACGACAAGAACCAACGCGCACCACTCCAACGCTTCCGCCAGCTCTGCCAGGCCTTCTACACACTCGCCAAACACTTTGTGGCAGCAAGGCTGCGAGCTGACAATGAGCGTCGATCCATGACCAGTGCGGGCCAGATGCTCGTCATGGGCGCCATGCAGTGTCCTGATTTCGACCAAGGCCTGAACGACATGACCGTTCCCGATGACTTTCAAACCTGGATGGATACGCATATGGACTTTATGAACAACGATTGGCTGGCTTTTGGGACTTTGTGATTTAATCTTCGGAAAGGAGGGGGGGGGGGGGAGAGAAGCAATGTTTGATAGGTACTGCTTCATCCTACCACTAGATTGTATTGTGAACAGCTCGTTCAAACTGAGATCAAGGTTTCTGTAACGATTGACTGTTTGGAAAGTGGCATGAGTTACACTTTGTGGTTGACGGTCTGTTTGATACAGCTACCTGAAATAAACCCACGATTCTCGCCTTTCGCAACTCCAATCAGGAAGGGATATCATAATCTTTATGCTTATACAGAAGAGGCAAAAAAAAAACAGGCTTCAAAACATAGCCCAAACACAGATTCAATATTCAAGGTTGACGATTGTTATTGTCGATGACAAAAAAATCCAGGCCACGTTATCGCCGCCACCCTGTCAAGAAGATAAAAAAAAAAGAAAGGAAAAAAAAACCAAAAACAAAAAAAAAAAAAAAAAAGAGACAAAATGCAGCAACGCCACCTCAGACCGAGAAAACAGAAACAAATACATCATGATCGCAAAGTCTTGCGCGTGTGAGACATAGGGCTGGGAATATGCAATATAGTCTTCGGAACGCTGCTTATCCGTTGCAAAGTCCACGTAGGGACAGGAATACTTCACTCCGGTTGATCAAGAAGTTTGACATTTCACCATGGCAGCAGATAGGGGGGTCGGCTACGCGAGAAAGGGAAAGATACCCGCGAATTGGCACAAGGAAGATGGATGGGTCGAGCCCTCCCTCCCCCCTCCCCCCCAAATGGATTACGATACGCGCAACGGACTGATAGCACGCCAGGTGGTAGCGTCCATTTGCAAATCGAGAGAAGAACGGTGAGGAATGACAGGTGATTGAGCGTGTTGACTGACGGGTTGCAAGCCTTGCAGGGCGCGATATTGGTGCACGTGTAGAAAAGAACGATTGGCAAGCCTGTTGAGTCGCAGGCATCACGACCTACCTCTCTTGTCTGAATGGGTTTCCTGGAAGTTTTTGGTGAGAAGACCCGCTCGATTTACATTCCGCCTTGTAGAGAGGGGTTTGCGATCGGCATCTTTTGGATGGTTGATCTGTCCATTGGTAGAGGATGTCTAGACTGCTGTTTGCATGCGGCTTAGTGTTGCAAAAGCTGACGGTTGGTTATCCTGGCAACGGAGAAGACTCCTTCTTTTAGACGACTACCCACACCTTCGGTAGTTATAGAGTGATACGATCGAACATTCATGGGAAAAGGTGGAACGCGGGAGGTGGATGACGGGTGCTTTCATACTTGCGTGTCCTCGACTGATATTCTAGGGTTGTTAAAGACCCATGTCGCGGAATGGTTGGCAAGGAGTCCCTGATCGCTGGCGAAATCTCGAGATTATGGTAGATGCACGTAGATCGAGAAACTTGATGTTGGCCTGTGACGAATAAAGAGCTGGCGGAGACTTGATCCGGCAGGTCAAACAACCCGTGTTCTTCAGGACTCAGACCTTAAGATGAGAATTGCAGAACTCTGACAAGGGCTGTTTGCATAGTACTATAGTAGGCTGGGAGGAGAAATCAAAGTTTGCGGAAGGAAGGAGGAAAAGGAAAGACGGCTAGCGATTACGATGCTGCGCGGTGGTGCAGTGATTGATTTATTTCGGTGGTACCGATGCGTGCATCGACCGATCTGAAAGGTGGTTATTTTGAGTGGTGTGTGACGTGAATCTCCCTGTACAGAATCTGCGGTTGCGAATCGTGAATAATCACAACACAATAGATGATGCGCATCCAGAGCCAGCCATTCTATCGCTATGATGAGGTTGGCGGGGGTGCAGTATGTTTTATGTTTTGTTATGATGTCGTAGGCAACGGGCGTCGGCAGCATCGAGCGATGGTTCCCACCTCGCGATGGCTGTCTAGTCCGAGGCCTGAGGACCTAATACATCAGCTGCTGGCATGGCGTTTGCGACAAAGCTCCTATTCGTCGCATCGATGATAACTGGAGCGGCATCAAGTCCTATTGATTGTCAGACTGCTTCGTAGAAGACATAGCATTATAGTGATTATGAGATACGGTTTGACCAAGGTGTATTTTGAAGCCTGTCAAACCGAACGATGACGAACATGTCCCGAGTTCAAAGTTAAGCCGCATCAAGCCACCAAGTTGACATCGGTCGATGTGCCTGGCCTGGGCAAAACAGCTGAAATGACCGGAGGCAGAAGCCGTTTGACATGTAGGTAGAATGGGAATTTGTGTTTGCCATGGTTATAGCTTGCACTCCTAGTGGTCTGGATCAAGATGTCAGCGATTGTGACTTCGTGCGTGCCTATGGCCTGACATTTAAACCGCAAGATTGTGATGATCAAATAACTCTTCCCAGCCAAAATGAAGTCAGACTAATTTGACGATCGAGATGCGGCCTGCAAGGCAAAGTGAAAGAAGCCGATCATTTCCCAAAGCGATTTCCTAATAGGAATGTAGGTTGGAATGTCACCAGACCGAGTCGAAGTCCTTGAAACTGCCGAACATCTGCTGCAAATAGATGGGCGGGATAGGGTAAGATAGGCAGGAGTTTAACGGTGGTTTGTTTGAGGCCGGAACGTGTGTCCGGGATGAATCGGCGATGTGGCCCGATGGTTGGCCAAACTGTCTATCCGGAGGGCAGGAGCGAGAGTGCTGAGCCCAGCAAGAGGCAGAAGCAGCGAGGCGGCTTCCCGCACGGCTGCCGATACAATACTAAAGTGCAATCTGGATTGTGTAAGGGAGAAAACTGTTTGCAGGAATAATAGCATATTAGGGCCTAGACCAGAGGCGTTTCTTAGCCAGGGTCCACGTCTTGGCATGATGTCTCCAATAGACGTCGCACGATCTTCAACAGGAGGGCAAAGGCAATACGGATCGAGCGCAGGCAACTCCGCCAGATCTGTCTGCCAGGAGAGCGATGGGCGTGTCTTCTCAGAGTCAATCATGATGGTCGGTTGCGGATTGGCAGCCGCCGGCTGGGTAGCAAAGACCTTTCGGCCACGTGCATCCGATGTCTGCTGCCCTGCGATGCTGAAGCCGATCTGGTAGGTTGGAATCTAGGATCGCTGCTGCTTGATCACAGGTAGGTGTAGGTGTTCTTCGATGTTCTACCCCGTTCAGATGTGTGTCTCTTTGGACAGTCGCCGCCTTGTGTAGTTTTAATTGCAAGTCCATTTTGCCATCCTACATCCACCTATATCCACCTGCCCTGCGATACTAATTCCGAAGAAAAGTCATTACCACCATCAGGGAGAAAACGTTGCATGCAGGCACAACAAAACACAGCAACCGCCACCCACTCTCCTGCCACGCACGCCGACATGGCGTCGTTGCCTCAACTGCACCCTCGGAGGCCGCTCGCAAAGCACTCGGTGTCACTAAGGCACTACAACACCGGACCGTCGCCAGATGCCAAGGTCGATACTCACACAGAAGCGTCGAGCGGGTCACTGTCGAGCAACAAGCCGAATGTCAGCAAGACGGGATCGGGCGAGAGCAGCAACGCCGACAAGTGGTTCGATGGCGCCAATGAAAACGCCGGGGGCAAGAACAACAATGTCATCGACAGTGAGTGCTTGCCATTGTTTCTGTCGCCTGCCTGTTACTGACCATGTGTGTGGGCAGATGACCCCCCGTTCTTTCTCCAAAATTCGTCGTCCGAGGAGACGCCTCCGCTACCGGGCGCAATGCGCTCGGGCGCCAAGCATGCGCTCCTGCACAAGGACGACACGGAAGACAGCGGCAGCTCCGGAGACTTCCGGGCGGTCATTGACGACTTGACCATCCAAAACAAGAAGCTGCGCCGACGGCTGAAGAAGTATGAGAAGCTGCACGACGCCCACCTCAAGGACGAGAAGCTGTTCGAAGTGCGTGTGCATGGCCTCTCGTCGTCCAAGAGACGCGAGCTGGAAGAACTCCTGCGCAAGTTTGCCGTCAGCGCCGCCGACTCGCAGACCAGCAACCCCTACGACCGCCTTATCCCCACCCTCACCACCCACAAGACCGCCTCATCATCCTCCAACTTTGCCGACTCGGCCTATGCTTCCAACTCGGCCGCTGCCTCGGCTTCGGGCCAGGGCTCAGCCAACTCCAACAGCGGCCAGCAAAGCAAGCGCCGCTCCAACAAGACTCGCCACACCAGCATCCAGACATATCTGCACGACATTCCCGAGGGCCTGATGCCCCAGCACCCCGCTGTCATGACCGAGTACTCGAAGAAGAAGCTCGTTGTCCGCCGACTGGAGCAGCTCTTTGCTGGAACTGGTGCCGGCCTGGGTGACCACCACCACCCCATGCAGCAGCAGGAAGTCTCTCAGATGGCTGCCAAGGCCGACAGAAGCGCACTGGAAGCCTGTGGCGAGATGGCCCGTATCGAAGGAAGCAGAGAGGCCCCAATCATGAACGACGAAGCCGCCTCTCCCCACGACGACTCCAGACCTGCAGATGCTGAACAGGAAAATCCACGTCACTCTCCGCAGCAGCGACCAACCCGTCCTCTTGACCTTGACCCCCATCGCGCCCAAAACCCCCGCGAAAACTTCCAGTACATCAAACACCTCGGCTTTTCCCCTCCCGATGTCTGCACCATGGAGGCCTTTGAGCAAGGCCATGGCTGGATCTACTTGAATTTCTTGTTCAACATGGCTCAGCTCCACACGCTCAATGTCACGCCCGAGTTTGCCAAGAAGGCTCTTGTCGACTTTAGCACAAAATTCGACATCTCGGCTGATGGTCGCAAGGTTCGCTGGAAGGGTGGCAGAAACATCACCCGCACCGCCAGTGATGGTGATGGCAGTTCTCCCTCCACCTACGGCCTATCGCCCAACGGTCAGAGCCCTCAGAAACGATCCAAATCTTCCCATCATAACGCTGGAATGCCAGCCAAACGCAGAGTCATTGAGAAGCTTGACGACAAATTTGCCTACACTCCCATGTTCTATCATCGCACCAGCGAAGAGGACAGTGATCTCTCTTCTTCTGAGCAGGAAGACACCGAGTCTCCGTTCTTGGCTCCTCCAGGCGGCGACTCCTCGGCCATGACCAGCTCCGGTGTCCGCACCCTCTCCAACAGACAGAAGAGAAAGGTTGACAACGGTCCCATCATTTTCTACAACAATGCCAAATTCTGTACCGATCTCAGCGGAGAGCCAAAGACGGAGAGCGCAATGCTGTACAACCCCATACTCTACCATCCCACCACAAATCACGCGCTTGGCGCTCCAGAGCCTCCCGAAGCAGCATATAAGTGTGTGCTCGAATCACGCGGTCCTCTAGACGCAGCCGAGGAACTCCCTGAAGCAATGAATCTCGACGACAATCCTATCCCCGAATCTTTGGAGATCAAGTTCCCAGGCGCCAGCCCTGTGTCTCAAGCCAGCGGCATGTCTGGACCTGTGAAGAGTCCGTACGATCTAGAGGCCTCTGGTGTTGGTGGTGTCTACCCAGCCGATAACTTCTCGATCAATGTCAAGACTGAGTTCAAGCGCAATGACGGAACCCCCAACCCACTCGTTTCGGCAAAGCAGTACTCCTCCCGTATTGCAACTCTTTTCGAAGGACACAGCACCTTGCCAAAAGCAAAGCCCATGAAGGAGCACTTCCTCAAGACATTCCGTCAAGATCTGCCACCTTCAGAGCTTCCTCCTGCATCTTGTTTCATGGATGTGGATGACTACGAAGAAGACGAATCCGAGGTCGAAGACTACCAGTCCATCATGCCCGATCTAGGTCACGAATGTCCTTCCACAGCCCCTCAAACCATCGATATGCCTGATTTGGAGAGTAGCGACAGCGCAGAGGAGGAGGATGACGAGAACGGCGACGACGACGATGCCGCATCCGACGGCTCACTGGACCTTCTTGCGACCGCACGCAAAATTGATCCCCAGTCTATCCAAGCACGGGAACGCGAGTATGACGCTCAGATGGCCGAGAGACTTGCAGATGAGATCCCTGCAGGCAGCTCCGCCGCAACCGCAGGTGGTGGCAGCGGATTCGCCAGCCCCTCTGCGAACGTCAATCGCGTCGAGTATGAGCGCGCGCGAGCAGAGCACGTTAAGCGCCATGCTTCCACCATTGCCTCGACCATTGCATCCGCGGCATCTTTCAAAAGAGGAGGAACCAACGATTCCATGATCGTTAACGGCAAATCACCCTGATCGAGTGATTTGCATTTTGCATTCTTGACAAATTAGTCAATGCTGCATTTTGTTGCATATTTCCGAGGGCGTTTACAATTTCTCCAGCCTCGGGTTTCTCACAACCCTCATTTTTTCTTTCTTCAAAGTATATACTTGAGAATTTGCTTTTCATCGAGATACCCCCCAAAACTATTATTTAGCATTCGACGGTTGAAAAATATAAACACTATCCTAGTTTGAATATCTTTCGCCACCCTCTGCAATTGGTGCTTGTACGGACATTCCTTCTAGCCTCGGGTAGCTGGAATATCACATTGAAACGCTCTTTTTGCGTGGCAAAATTTGAACAGAGCTTGTCGCAATGACAAAAGAGTATCTTCTTGCATCTGTTTCACCTGTTCTGCTGTCTGCCGTAGGGAGCCACCCGATCTTGAGCCTCGTGGTCTGGACAGTTCGAGGCAAGCACCACCCCGCAACGTTGGCTTCATACTCCGTACATGTACAAAGAAAAAAAGCTCATCCACTCTCCGTTTTATACCTTACGCACGGATGAACTGATTACATGTACGAATTGCATAACAACGGAAACATCAAACTCTCGCTGTCGGCGCAAATGGACAACAGTGATTCACTTAATGCAGCTGCGATAATGTCTGACGAAATACCCGCCAAGGCCGAAGTGGACGACTTCTTGCGGCGCAAACGCAAAGCGCGAGAACACAAAGCGTGTTATCCGTGTCGACAGCGAAAAGTGCGTTGTGATCTGGCTCGACCGTGTCGGACATGTGTGGAGCGCGAACACCCAGAATTGTGCGATTATCACCCGCCGAGCAAGAAGCAGCAACAGCAACATGCGTCCTCATCCTCGCTTGGGGGTGGTTCGGCGACGCATGCTGCTTTTGCCGGTGGGGCGGTAAATGCGGATGGTGTTTCTTCTTTACGCGCTGGGACTGTGACGTTGGCGAGAGCGGATTTTGATCATCTGTGTCGGAAACTGGATAGTGTCGAGTCTGCGCTGGAGGACCTGCGCAGAGAAATGAGAGGCGCGGCGACGAATTCAAATTCCAACCATCAGCAGCAAGCTTCAGGTCGCTCTTCACCTACTCAGAAGGCGGATAACAACGTGCCTTGGGTTAACAATCAATTCACGCGCCATACTACTGTTCATGGATTGCATGCGCGGAATGACTTGACTGGCCAAACTGTTCATCTGGGAGGCTCCTCAGTACCTGCGCTGGTTATGGCACTGGGTCAAGGTGACCGTGAACAACCTTCTGTCCAGGAAATCCTCGGCCGATCAATTCTTCCCATGTTCGGACTGGACAATGAAACGGCAACATATCCATTTGTTGATCTATGGGGTCTGGCTCACGGCTCTTTGGCTCGCGCTCAGGAACTGGCAAAAACCATCCCCACCGATAGTCAATGTCTATCATTCTTCCGATACTACAAAGACCTTGGGAATATCATTTTTCCCGGTGTAGCGGATATTTCGACTTTTGAGATGGACTTGACGCGGTTCTTGCAGAAACGGAACGAACAGATGGGAATTACTGGTCTTGATAACGCACTGCCTGGCGTCAACGAGCAATCTATTTACGACAAGAACCTGGAATGGATCGGTCTGCTATTTGCTGTTCTGGCGAGCGGTTGTCAATGCTCTGGATTGCCGAGGAAGGAACGTGAACTGACTTCTCAAGTCTACAGTATGTGAATCTCTTCCCAACGGAAATGGTCTACGAGGTGCTAATGTCAAGAACAGTGTGCTGCAGTTTCGAGTGCTTGCGATTTACTAACTTCTTGTCACATGTGACTCTGGAAAGTATCCAGACTCTACTAATTCTTGGAAATGTGTGTCACTTTTTCTTCAAAATTCCGATGTAGACACAAAATGCTGACATGGGTGCTTTGCAGGTCATCTCAAACAACATGAATGCCGGAACTTCGTGGTCCCTGATGGGACTGACATTGAGACTAGCAATGACTCTTGGCCTGCACCGCAGCTGTCCGCCATCCGCAGACATCGAGACCAGAGCCATCCGCTCCAAAGTCTGGTGGTCAATAGTGTGGCAAGACAGTCTACTCTCCATCACGTACGATCGCGCGGCCACAACGGCATACATAGACCCCTCCAGCATGCCCGCCCCAGACGCCTACACCGACATCCCGCCTTACCATCTCGCAATGTACAGATTATGCCGTGTTGGCCTGGAAATCGTCAGGGATCGCACCAAAACGATGAGTTCGCGCGAGCTGTTCACCCGCATTACCAACCATCGCAACGAGATTGATTCCATCATGACGGGCACGGCGGACTACTTGAGGGATTCGAGGATGTGCAAGTCTGTGGAGGAGTCCCTGGAGCACTGGGCGCTGTATCTGCATGTGAGCTATATCGTGTCGGAGCTTTGCAGGCCGGCCATCAGCCCCAGCACCGCGAGCTACGAGCTCTCCAAGGCTTTCAAGCAGACTTGCATCGACAGCCTCGTCAGCACCGTCGAGGCCTTCCTCGGCCTCCAGAACATCACGCCCTATGCGCGCCAGTCGTGGGCCGCCGTGCACCGAAGTCTCTCTTCAGCACTCCTCCTCGGCATCATGGGCGAGCACTCGCACAACGAAAGAGCAAGACGCCTGCTCGGACGCTTCGTGGCGCTCATGTCAGACATGCAGTCGGCCCTGGACCCCCAAGAACTGGCGGCACCAATGGAACGCGCCATCACGGCGCTCAAGAAACTGAATATTCAGGAGTCACGGCCGCCCAGGTTTATCGAGGATATTGCCATGGGCGGGGCCATTATTGCGGCTGAGCAGCAGAGCTCCACGAGTGGCAGCCCCGGAATGGTTGCGGGAGTGGATCATTCCAGTGTGTTTCCGAGCGGGGCGGGGGGTGTTGCTGCTGCTGCTGCGGCGGCGACGTTGGTGGATGAGGAGTATTCGCCTTATAGCGTGTTGAATTCTATTTTGTGGGGGCAGGGGAGGACGCCTTGATGCAGATGAGAGGAGGGAAGAGAGGGGTGCGAGGAGGTGAGAAGGATTTTTGGTTGACATGTTGAATTACACACACGATAACATGCCATTAACCAAAAAGATTGACAAATACAGGTACCTTATCAACCATCAAAATATGACATGAATCAGAAGAGACAAGTTTGTTTGACAAGCTGGAAAGACAAAGGTTTCAGATTTTGAACAAGAAACTGGAGCTGACTAGTAAAAACCCTCGCCCGAGTTGTTTTGCTGTGGGAAAAAAAAGAGAAACCCCGTCATGCTACAAGCGAAGTGCGGGATGCGCTTATTTGACCTCATCAAAGACGTAGGTCAAGTGGCAGCGACCACAGTACTGGCGGTTGTGCATGGCAGCCATGAAGATACCGGCACCGCACTGTGGAAACGACAGTCAGCAAAAAGAAGGACATAGAGAAAAGCAAAAAAGCAGAGGAAGAAAGGCTTACAGTGTCAGCAGGGCACTCGCGACGAAGGCGCTCAATCTTGCCGTCACCGTCGACCTTGTAGTACTTGAGCACGGCGAGCTTGGTCTTCTTGCGCTTGTGCTTGATCTTCTTGGGGGTGGTGTAGACCTTCTTCTTGCGCTTCTTGCCACCGCCGCGCAGACGCAGCACCAGGTGCAGTGTCGACTCCTTCTGGATGTTGTAGTCGGAGAGGGTGCGGCCGTCCTCGAGCTGCTTGCCGGCGAAGATCAGGCGCTGTTGGTCTGGGGGGATGCCCTCCTTGTCTGTTTGATGCAGCAGTTAGTCTCAGCGCACGCTGCTGCTTCGTCGTCCCCCCCCAATGTGGCAACGCAACGTACCCTGGATCTTGGACTTGACATTGTCAATGGTGTCAGAAGACTCCACCTCAAGGGTGATGGTCTTGCCCGTCAGGGTCTTTACGAAAATCTGCATGCTGGGCCCGACCTAGACAGCAGAAAAGTGTTGTCGTCCTAAGTCGTGAGGGAAAGAGAAGAAAAGACTTTCCAATTGCCAAATTTCGCTTTGTGCAGTGCCCGCGTGCGCGTGTGGGGATGTCATGGTCTGAGCTTTTTTGTTTCTTGGCGGTGCGTCTTCGCTTATTTTTTTGGTGCTTTGGTGGGAATGTCATGTGACTTTTGTCTTTTGGTCACTCCGACCTGTTTCTCTTGGCTGAGAAGCTCTTGCTTGATCTCAATTACATACATAATCGTCCATCCAATTACATACATACTCATCCATCCAATTACATACATACATGTACTCATCCATATAGTTCCATCCATACGCATCCATCTGACTACAGATATCGCCCAGTTCTACAAAGTTTCTATAACTATTCAGTAAGTCTCTCATGTGACCATATAGCCATTGCAGAGACGACGCGGGCACATAAACTGGTACATGACACGCTCGCAAGTCACAATTAGAACCATGAGGCTCAGCAATCTCACTGAATCACTGCATTCAGTCAAAGACTTTGCTGTATCATGCCAAGAGCAAGGTGCTATGAAAGCGAGCACTTTGAGGGATACAACAACGCCGCCGGAAAGCAAACAAATCGTTGCCGCCACTGCCTGGACAAGTGCGTGCCCGGAGGCTCAGTCAGCCTCAGGTTTGCTCACCTGAAGGACTGTAGCGCCTTCTACGCGTACGTCATCCAAGTCTGTGAAAAAGCAAAGAATGGCAGGTCCGAGGGCTGGCGCTATGGAATTTGATCTGCATTAATAAAGGACAGTGATGATGGGCGATGTTGTTAATAGTATGTGATGAGGAAGTGGAAAAACAGCGTTTAGAGCCTAAGTGGTGACTGCCGCGAGATCACAACTCCACCAGCATAGACTTGAGTTTGTAACAGTTTATAACTAGTTTTTAACATGTTAGTCAGTAACTCCTGTTACTTTGCACCAATGTTGAGACTGTAACAGGTTACTTACCTTATACGTCATCATTTCTACGACTACAATAGCTAGTAGTATTTACAACCCCGAGGGGCCTTTAATTTATGCCCGGTTCAATCCTAAGTCTATACCAAAAGTGACCAGAAACGCTGCTAAAATCAGACTTCGAAGGTATCACGCCAGGTGGGCGCGACATATCATTGGGATTACAAACTAGTTTTTAACTGTTTATTAACATGTTATAAACTAGTTTCACTAGCCAGCTGAGTCAGTACTAAGCAACTCAAAACAAGGCTACACCAGCACCTCTCGATCTGAATCCTACATTACAACACCACCGTAACCCCCTAAAATCCTGGTGATGCTAACTTCCTTAAAAGGATGACTTAGTTTTCCGCATGCAGATCCTCAAAGTGAGGCAGGATTAGATGCAGCGTTCTGATGCTACGATGATTGACGAGAACTGGCGCATGACCTTCCATTTGGCACGGGCTGCTTTCATTCACCTTCGAAACTTCGGGTTGCAGACATCTCTGGACCGATTCGCAAAGAATAGACAAGCCCTAAAGAACAGACAAGCCCGAATTCTTCGGGCTTGTTTTCATTCGAGCTTTTCCAAGCTTGCTCTTAGTGTCGCCACCCCTCACAACCACAGTTTAAGGAAAAGAAAGAATTAGTGAAACCTAAGGCCTATCCCATTATTCATTGCTAAACACTGATTCTTATTTCTCTCCAAGCCTTCCATGTGACAGACTTGCTTTTTTTATTCTTATCTACACAAGAAGTTGCACCTCAAATACTACCATCTGGAAATCAAGTAGAGCAAGAAGGGCGCGAAGCTGATTCTCGACAGCGAGACTCCTAGATCTGTATGTTTTCATGCATCAACTCGAACAGTACAAGGAAAGGCCGCATTATTGCTGTCTGACAGTCAGTCTTTTAAGAGTCCCTGTATAGCTTTCCATCGCGACCCTGCGCCACAGATATTGCTGGTCAGAAAGGAAAGGTCAAGTGGTGTGGTCTGACTGAGAAGCACGAAATTCATTGGCAATGGGGGACTTGATAAATTCGAATAGGGTTGTGTTGATGGATGAGATGGATACATTAAGCTACATGACTCCACAATCAATACTTTTATATCCCTCATTCCGATTGCTGCTTCCAACATTACATGTAAGTGTAACACAGTAACACGTGAAGCGCTGCGAGGGTTGGTAAATACAACCCCTCTCCATCCGACTTCAAGTTCCCGTGCGGATGGGACGATAGCGCAGATCGAGCACATTACTGTACAAGGGGGAGCAAGTACATGCTACCACCCCTCTGTGCTTTCGATACCCGAAGTCTAATTTCACTCTTGACTCTACAACCTCAACTGGCTCAACTGGCTTATAACCGCGCGCACTAATTGACTAATCTATCTACTTTACCACTTAGTATGTATACCGTTCGTAATTGAGCCAGTTAAGCCAGTTAAGGTTTGGTTTCGGTACAGTGGGGTGGTAGCACGTACTTACTCCTACCCTTGTACCAAGAAAGAGTCTTCAAAAAAGAGGGGAAGACATCGAGCCTGATCATTTAGAGTGAACTATGTTCATCACTTGAACTCAATTCGGATGGAGAGGGAGGGGTTGCAACACGTAAAGTGTTGCGGGGTTTCTTCCTACAATACACTTCACTCGCACTTGCAATATCGCAAAGCACTTAATCGAGTAGCGTCCTATGTGCCACGATCGTTCTCCGCGAGACCTGGAGCAAGTCCAAGCCGACCTCGAATGTAACACGGATCCCACCTGAAAAACGAGAATATGACTACAGATAGTGGACGAGGTCTCCAGCCCACTCTGACAACAGCAGATTACCAACAGCTGGAGAGTCGAATCTGTGCTCTTGAGTCGAGGGTGTACAAGGATCTCGTCACTCCCGCGAATGTGCATGATGAACATTCTTCACCTGGCACTCTAACACCCGAGGTATGATCTACCTGGCATCTCCGCGATCGTTTGGTGCTGACTAGATCACGATCAAAAGACCCTAATGAGTGCACAGAGCGTGGCCGAAAACCTCACCCAGCCAAAATCCCCCTTGGTCTTGAAAATCAGCATGGGAGATCAAAGTCTGCCCAGTGCTGATGATGCCACTTTGATGGTGAAAATGTTTCTGGATACCCCGTTCAAAGCTGTGACAGCACACCTGGGCATGAAATATCCGATGTACGCCGACTTCAACATGAAGACGGAGGCCATAGGCGGCGTGGAGAAACCCGTCTTCGACAGCGACACGCCAGGTTCTGTATGTATTCCGAACACATGAAGGAGTCTCTGTTACTGACAGGGGATCATCTACAGCTCGGCCTCAAAGATGGCGGCGTCATCTTCTACTGTCGTACTGCGGAAACGCTTGACTTGACCACTGCGGACCATCGCGAGGAGATCCTGTGGGGGGCTACCTCCGTGAAAAAAAAATCTCGAAAGGTGGCCTCCAGCTGGTGAAAGAACATATAATGCTAGAGCTACCTAGTAGTTAAGCTAACACGCCCTTTTCCCTTACCTACGCGCGTGTGTCTGATATGAACAAGCTGAGTGAGATAGCAGTTAGGAAGAAATTTGCTCCTGATAACCACCACTGATGTGCTCTCCTGTTCAAACATTCATTTCAATTGATAGGTCAGCTTAGTTTCAATGTCCCGAAACACTCCTGGAATTAGACTCTAGAAGTAAGAGTAGGGAGCCATATTTCTGCAAAGAAGCTTTAAAAATAGTTTTTAGGCCCCTCCTTGTTGGTCGAACCAGAAGACGCTTAAAAAATCAGGTGAGAGTGAGTGATCGTTTCGTTCTTGCTGTAGTCTGCCCAGTGCCTACTTTAAGAGCTGGATGACTGCCATATCCCACGACTCTGATATGAAACAACAACACTCACATTCGCAATGACGCTACACGATCATCTTAGCCAGCCCGACCAGAATGTATGGATGTCACGCAAACAGCATGAACTAGTTGAAGCAATCTTTGCTGAGGCCGTCGAATCCAATATCAAAAGAATTGGACAGACTCAAACTCTTCAACTGCTCAAGAGTTTTGGCTATCTTGAAGGCATGGATAGGAAAGCCTTCCCAGACGCTACTCTGAACCGAATTGAGGACTTTGGCTCTTCCGCAGATACAGAGGACAGATCCGCCTCCAGTGGTACTCTGACACCCGCAACGGTAGGCTCTCTCTGCATCTCCGTGATCATCTGCCACTGACTGGATTATGGGAAGACCGTGACGAACGAACAGGACGTTCTTCCCCCGGTACTCACCCTGACATTGAGAGTCAACATAGAAGACGAGCCGTGGATCTCGACCTGCATACCAGTCAAGATGTATCCAGACACTCGGTTCAAAGCTGTCAGCGAACGCGTACGGAAAGAGTATCCATATGCCGATCATAGGCTAGTATTTAGATCCAAAGAAACGATGTGTTTAACATCCATATATGACAGCGATACGCCCGAATCGGTAAGCCTCGCAGACTACAATACGAGATATACTCAATATTTACGAAACACGTCTTGCAGCTTGGGATTGAGAACGATGAAACCATATACTACAACATGGTGTATAGTGTTTCTAAGTCTATGGACTTCACTACCGCGGAATATACTACATAGTCGTCGTCAAAGAGTCGGTTTCAACGCTCCTGGTTCGCTATCGCTGGGGCTTGGGCCACGATCTTAGAGATCAGATTGTATCGGTGACGCAACTCTTGAGATGAGTTGCTGCTAGAAGTTAGAGCAGGTAGAGCAGGTAGAGCAGTTAGAGCAGGTAGAGCAGGTAGAGCAGGTAGAGCAGGTAGAGCAGGTAGAGCAGTTAGAGCAGGTAGAGCAGTTAGAGCAGGTAGAGCAGTTAGAGCAGGTAGAGCAGTTAGAGCAGGTAGAGCAGTTAGAGCAGGTAGAGCAGCATCCTAATGTATCTTTATAATCCATTTTCTCTTCTTTGTCATTCCGTCACCATTTTTTTAGCCTTGTTTAATCTTCCAGCTGGACTCCATTCTCTTGGGATGGAGATCCTTGCATCACATTGTCGAGAGAAGGGACGTGGTGTTGTTGAGATTACGTGCGTTAGGGGGTCAAACAGTAAAGTCAAACACACACACACACACATACACATACACACAAAGGTCCTTTCATGGTTTTGTTGACGTTGATAGTGTTGTTGTGATTCATCAGAGTGGTGCCAGCTACCGTACCTAATCAGCTAAGGTAACTATATGAGAATGCTTGTGATCCGCCGGGTGCTTCCTCTGCTTTCAGGGGACGCCATTTCCTCCCCTCATAGTGTTCTGATTGAATCCAGCGGATGTTCCTTCTTCTCTGACCTATTAACGACCTAAATGAGACAGACATGGCAGGTCCGGGGGACCCCACCACGAAACTATTCCTTTGGTATCATGTATCCATCTAATCACCTATTCATTGATCGAGGCAATTTCCCATCAGATGTCACCTTCACTAATCTTCAAGTGGTTGTAAGTTCAATCGTGCTCTCAGCAAGAACATTGACAGTCCCCAAGCAGCTTGACTGACAGAATTTTGGAACGTACCTAGTTTTGCGAAACTCTCTGTTGACCAAACCAGAATTCACGCGACAAGAGATATCGGGTAGATTTGAACACCCATTTCTGCTCTTAACTTAAAATCTACAACGCGTGATCTTTGCTGGAAGCTTCTCTGTCGACCGAGAAGATTTATACCGTGTCTCGTCGCCTTTGGCTTACTTAATGGAAGGCATGTTGCATGTTGGTTTCTCCAAGCAATAGTCACCTTCCTCTACCTCTATGGCCCACCTCTTTAAAATGCCCGATTCCCAAGAGTATGACTTGGATGATACACCAATGGCCTTGTTGGTCAGGGCCATTGCCCCAGTTGTCAAGCAGTCCGTCGATTCGAAGCCACCCAACGCTGAAGAGATAGCACGGTTATGTGGCAAAGACCACGACACTCTCGAAAATTGCCTTCTGAGTACGTGCCGAGGGTTATAAGATCTCCACGCTTGATGTCTTGTTGGAGATGTTCAAGAGTCTGCATAGACCTTACAAAACCGTTCAACCTCTAAAAGCGCTGCTTCTAGAACTCTCGAAAGAAACCCAAACCACCGCCGCCCGGCTAGATTCTCTCAAGAGTACTGTTGCGCAAGTCTCCGAGGAACTGCATGCTGCAATGTCGAAGAGGTCAAAAAAAGAACCATTCCAGACGGAGCAAATCAGCAGCGCTCTGGACGAAAAGCTGGAACCACTCGCTGGGAGAGTCACTGCACTTGAGAAAACCCTCAATGCTGTTCAACAGAGCGTGGTCACGATGCCGTGTTCTTATGACGGCCACTGCAGAACTCACATTCAGGAGCTCGAGGAGAAGGTCAAGCAGTTGGAAAGTTCTGCCGACAAAATGGAACTTCCAGAAGCCGCAACCTCGACAGATGGCATGCGAACCCCCACTTCGGTCTGTGAAGAAAAGGTGATATTTTGATGAAGCTGACGCAATGGTGACTTCAGACTGTTGTTGGCGAGTCCAACAATCGAGACGGTGCAATTGCGCCTCCTGTTACTCTGTTATTTTTGACTGTCGAGGTGCATTCTTGGTCCAGTAACACAATGTTGCGTACGGTGCCATCAGCATACGTATTTGTCAAAATCAATTCGGACACTACCTTGAAGAGTCTTTTGTTGGACCTTCACAGAAAACACGGGCGTGACGGCATCTTTGTGCTCAGGCTGAAGACGATTCCCTGCAGACACGTGTTTGACAGCGACACACCCGCATCTGTGAGTAAACGTGTTTTCTTGAATCTGTTTCCGAGACTTATATCATAAAGCTTGGCTTGAAGAGCGGCGATACGCTTTACTTTGCCCAAATGGAAGTCCCGTCTTTCGCCATGGACATGACGATGGAGTTTGATACTTGTTCAGTGTAATGCCATTAGAACGAGGAACGCTCAAAGGTGTCCAAAGTACGACTATGATTGAGAACGAGCGGTTTTGCAGGCGTATGAGCCATTCACTGGGCAAATTCAAAACATGATCGGATAAAAATATCAAGAGGACAAGCGACGCGGCACCTCACATGTTTCACCGAGCAATGTTCGAGTCCTCAAACCATCACCCATAGTACTCGAAATAGAAGTTTTCTTGTCCAATCTCAGAATGATGCTGCCGCAAGACACAAAACGAAAAAACACTTTACCCTGCTGCTGCAAGATCTTAAAAACACGCGGAGTTCGCATGAAAACCAGTACCTTCCATGCATCATTCCGGAAGTATGTCCAACAAAAAAAAAGAAGAAAAGAAAAACCCCCACACAAAACCAAGTACAATCACCGAAACATACCTCGATATACTGCAAAGAAAATTAAATACTGCTCGATCGGCGCCGAAAATATCGACTCTGACCGCCTCAGCTCAAGTCCAAAAGACAGAATCCGCTCCCTAATCATCGACAATTGTCCCATTAACTGCAACAAAGCCAAATTAGCGCAAGTAAAAATTTCTCGGAATGGCAAAGGGATAACAGTGCAGAGAGTTCAATAAAAAACTCTTTTTTGGATGCAGGTGTATTTTCCGCCCGACTGCTCAGCGTGAGCCTCTTACGTTGATTGTTGAGTACTACGACGAAAGGCTCATGGTGACGTCGAAGAATTTGGCGGTCCTGTAGTATGGGAAGCGGTATTTGTGCCATTCTATTACACGACAAAAGGGTAAAGAGCTAAGAACATTATGGAGCTTGTTGATCGGAAATTCGGTCGAGGCATAAACATGTGTGGAAGAGGAGCTGCAGATCGGACGAGAGCTACAAAGATGCCATGCATCGGGAGAGACTTGAAAGAAAATGTGCTCAAAAGGTGACAATCATGGCTGTACCGACGAAAGTTAGCACGAGACAAGCAACAGCGTGTGCATTAATTCTTCACCGGGGATCCAATGAAGCGTCCTCGACGTGTATCGAGCAGCTGGAATCCTCATAGCGCTCCGGGTCGCAAATAAGAGCATGATATATTCCAGTGGAAGATTTCCTCAAATATTCAACTCATTAAGCACTCAAACTTACTAGCCCAATTCGCTCACTATAACAGTAGTCTGCATCCTTCTTTTCTTTCTTCTCTTTCGTTTTTTCCCTCTTCGTCCACTATTGCTCTCGGCACCATGGAGAAGATGCTCACTGAGAGAAGAAACCAGGATACGACAAAGAAGCTACTCGCGCGGCCAGATCATAATATCAGTTTTAACCACCTACCCACTGAACTGAGACTCAAAATTTTCTCTTACCTGGCCAACGACTATGCTGCACTGTTCTCAGCAATCCAAGTGAGCCGAGGATGGTATTCGTGCTGTCTCGAAATCCTATGGCGACAGATCGATGTTCATGCCTTGACAAGAGAGTCTCTGTCACCCAGGCGGCGACAATACTTTGCGAACGCCGTCGAGTCGTTCAACGAGAATCTCTGCAGAAACCAGCTGAATCTGCTAAAAGGTCTCAAATTCCCACGGCTCAAAAGCATACACTACGTGGCCGACACAGCTTCGCAGTATCTTATTGTGCCTCATGCTCGCATCATTGCACAATGTCAACTCCAGGAATTGCATCTCCTGCAGGGCAAAATCTCGAGGACAGTGCTGCAGCTTTTCGAGACACGTTGCCCAAGGCTACAACGGCTCACCTTGGGTACTAGCGTGAATGTCGACGCACAGTCTCTTGCCGGGTTCCTGGAATCTTTGCGGTTTCTGCGCAGACTGAGGTTTCAAAGTCAACTAGACGTCGTACTACTTGGGGATACATTCGACTTGCTGTCAGAAGATTTTGCTCTGCGCCTTGAGATCCTCAGCTTCCAGACTCTGAAAGGACGGTTGGATGCAGACTCTGTGCACAATCTGATTGTCCGATGCGCCAACCTTCAAGAATTCCACTACATCGATCTCGATACAAACAGAGCGCAGATTCTTGGAAAGACGGTCGCTCACCTTCCGGCAGTGACCGACCTGGTAGGGGTAGAAGTGATAAGCACGAAAATCCGCCATATCATGCACAAGAGTTTTGAGCAATTGCGGTTGTGGGGATCCACGAAGATGATCGAGGGAGTTCTCCTTTATAGTATGGATTCACTGACCCTGCTGGATGTGCGGGTGAGTGATAAGTGGCAAACCAACGGAATACTCGGCCGTTTTACGCAGCTGAAGACACTCCGTGTGGTTTTCCACCAAAGATTGCATGACAAGGACTTGTGGGAACTCCGAGGCCTGTCAAATGTGCAAAAGCTTACCCTGGGCGCTTACTCCTCGGGGGGTTTCCCGGTGATGCTCTGGTTGAATGACAGATTCTTTGACGCGTGGATTCAGAACTTCCCGGCACTGATAAGTCTCGAACTCGGTTGGTTTTCTCAAACACTTGGTCTTGAATCAGTCAGATCCATCGCGCGTCACTGCCCCAAAATCCGGGATTGCAAAATCGTGTGGTGTGGGTCTTTGGCCGGATGGGACACCCTCGGGGAAGGATCGTTTCCACTCCTGGAGAACTTGTCTGTTGGATGTCTGGCGGAAGGACACGGACACCACCAATTCCAGAGGAGACAATACACCATCCATCATCCCCAAGGGAGTGGGCAAGTGGCCAGAATTTACGCCGAGATTATCAAGGGCGTAGCTCCAAAGCTTCAGCGGTTCCGTGCATCGTGTAGGTCGGTATTTGCATTCAGATTGGAGCGAATGCTAGGGTGGGATAGACGAGGTCCATTCCATCCACATTGCTTGAGTGATGCAGGATAGTTCTGAAACGTCTGGAGCTGAGAAAAACACAAAGCGAGACACAGCGCTGGGGGATGTTTTGATGTTACAAAGAGGTACAAGGGACAGAAATACTGTATGTACGCGCAAATAAAATCTCCGTTTCAGAAATGGAAGTCCATGGTTGAGAGGTTTCTAAGCTCGAGTCGGCACCCGTATGATTTTTGTAGATTGAAAGCGCTCTCCTTGTAATGTAGCAACATAACAAAATTCATATAACAGTCTCGATCATATCCGTGAGGACACAGCACTTGCAAGCGTTGGCAACAATGTCGATTGAAGTAGCCTTGGCAGTGCAAAGACGTTGCCTACGTATCATCATAGTTACCTCCTACATTACACTCTTCCCGACGCGCCATGCCCTGTCATTCTGCACTGCACTGCATGCCAATCAACGTCGTCGTCCGACTGCGATCTGCACGTCAACACGCCTCTTAATCCAGGTCGAGGCTCAAGTAACTACAGGGGTCGGTTTGCTTGTGTTGCACAACATGAGAGCCATCGGAGGGCAGGGACGGACGGCTGAGCGCAGGGACTTATGGCCTGATTACAGGGAAAGAAAATCGACAGGTTCTTGCCTCAACTTGGAGGGACTCGAAAGGACTGGAGAGTAGTTAAAGGCAGGCTTTTGTGATGCCCTCCGGCCCCAGTCGAAGGGTGCTACACAAAGAATCGTTGAGCGGCTTCATGGTGAAAATCTGCTGCAGACTTGTTTGAGAAGCCTCTCCATGCATGAACTACTTCAAGACCGGGAGAGTATCCGTATCTCGGATATCGCTGACTCTAGTGGTCATGTTTGATCGCATCAGTCTCTGGAAATGGATCTCACAGTATTTCTCCTTGGCCTGCTCACGGAGACTGCTCTATCGAGCTTTCTGACCAAGAATCTGTCAGTCAGGCTAGCGCGCTGCACAACGCAAAGTTTGTGCTACCGTTATACAGTCCGAACTTCGTCGCATGAACGCCCACGCGGAGCGTTCACCTTGACATTGACAGGCTTGTCGTACCGTCCGTCCAGTAGTCCTGAAACGTTCTACACGATACACAGTTGCAACCACATGAAAATTCCCCGGTTCGTCCGGCAATTCGACAAAACGCGGCCCGGCTCATACTCAGGGCGAAACAACAGCAGTGAAATAATGTGCTCGGTCATACCATCGCACCCCTCAATTTCTGGACTCGATTCTTCTGTTACATTTGCCGGACGTGGAATCGACAGAGGTACATGAGAATGATGCACAAGGGGTGCTGTCCCATCCTTGCTGCTCATCCGGGATATATGTTTTGCTCCCTTCGACATCGTTGGTTGATTGCTGCACAACATATATTACGATGCAGGAGCAGGATCATGATCTGCGTCGGATAGCAATCGCCTTGAGTTGCCCTTTCCCAGCGTTTATATCTTGCACTCCCAAGTTTGATCGCTCCCCAGTCGTTTTCTAACAGCCTCAATCCCCCAGCCTACAAGATTGCAACGAGGATTTCTTTGGATCCCTCGAGGGTAACCAGGCTTCTCTTGGCAAGCGAGTGCGACGTGTTTTGGTCAAATTGATGGGGTTGAGGTGGAGAAATATGTGGCGTGTGTCCAAAGTCGCATTATCGGAAATGTGCATATGCAAGTTCCGTGGCCGTCATGGCAGCTTGCAGTCCAACCTAGTGTCCTGCTGCAAGGACGGCATAAAAACGTATAGGTAACATATCGTACACGCAGCATATATCAAGACTTCAGCATCCCGGGCCCTGGATGTCTTTGTTAATAGCTGCCCCCCCTTTTTTTTTGGTGAATCTGAGGCAACGACTTGGACGCCTATTTCCAGCCTCGAACATTCGGCAATCTGCCAAACGACTAGTATCACCCGATATACTGTTCTGCAACAGCAATAGCAGCATTCTACTTGGCTACCAGGCACAGAAATTCGGCAACATCTTGATCCCTCTGGAGACAAGATTTCTTTCAGGCAATAATCGGTGTGCAAACGGAGCGACTTGACAAGCAGGGAAAATAAAGGAAGCGTTGACTGGCCATGCAAAGTGAGTGAGACATACAGCCCACTTGGACGCAATCAACCGGAGAGCCGGCATACGACGTGCAGACCGACTTGAATGAAACTCTTCTTTCGTATCAAGAAGACCAGCAAAAGATCAGTGCAGCGCAAAGCTCAACACGGGCAATCTAGGAAGAAGGGTACCTGGGAGGTTAGCAAAGAAAAAGAGTCAAGGGCAGAGCAGTGGATTGGCCGAGAATGACGACTGCTGCTTGCCCGTCATGGTCAGAGGAGGCTGTCTTTGATATACACTGCAAGCTTCCCTTAGACTTGATAAGGTGTCGAGCACTCGCAGATACTCACCGCCCATCGCCTCCTCGTCTGAACACTCAGCCAAGTTACTTGAACTCAGTCCAACACTCTTTCGTACTGAGTCCAGTATCATCGCTCAGCTCCACCCAAAACGACCATCCTGCTTCCGTCATGGCACAAGAAAGCAGGTCTGGATTGATCAAAGTATCATCGCTTCTCAACCCTCCACCATCCCCGAATATCCTTCCCCCCTTCTCGTCTTTGAGCCCTCCTCTCACGCCAGCACCAACCAGTCAAGCTTCGTCGACCACATGCAGCCCTCGTCCTCAGCATGCCCGCCCAGGCGGCATCCCTTTGACAGGTCTTCGGCAGAAGATTGCCAAAGATGCGCCCGTGTTCAATCGCAACCCAGCTCGAGGTCCAATCAACTACGCTCCCTTCGAGGTGAATGAAAAGTGTGCCTTTACCAGCAGGAAGGAAAGACAAGAGTTGGCCGAGCAACACCGCCGCTTCCGCATCTTTCCTGCTGGCGGTGAGCAAGGCTTGATTCGTGACTATGTCCGTCACATTCCCTACAACAGTGAGAAGAAGGCCTTTTCCGACAAGACTGGCCGTGAGGCGTTTGAGCGTGAGTATCTTTGGTTGAGTCTCTAGCCTCTCTAACACGGTCGTAGTCTTCCAGTACACCTTCTGCTTGCCCAGTGAACCAACCAAGTCTTACACGGTCATGTGGGACTATCAGATCGGCCTCGTACGCATCACGCCCTTCTTCAAAGCATGCAACTACCCCAAGACACAGCCCAACAAGGTACTCAGCATCAACGCTGGTCTCCGCGAACTCTCGTTCAGCATCACCGGGGGCGCGATTGCAGCACAAGGTTACTGGATGCCTTATGCATGTGCCCGTGCCGTATGTGTAACATTCTGCTGGCACCTCCGCTGGGCACTCACACCAATCTTTGGACCAAGCTTTGCCAAAGATTGTCTGCCACCCAATGACCCCGGCTTTGCGCGCTTCGTCATCAGTCCGGACGTTGTGAGAGCGTGTGCAAGAGAGGCCGAGGGATGGCGCGTTGGTGTTGATGCTGTCGAGGGTGGTCAATTGGCCATTGTCGCCTCCAATTCGGCAGGTGCCGGCCATCCTCTTGGTACTATTCCTCGATCGGCGCCCTTGCTACGTTCGAGACCTACACGTCCTCGAATCGATACTGCTCATCTTGGTGGCTCATTCCGCAGCGAGGATGAGTACGAAGGCAGCGCTGCGATTGTTTCTGATAGCCCTGTCCCTCCCCGCCGTAGGATTCCAGACTCGCCTTCTGTCTCTCCCAAGACGCTCACTTCTCCAATGATTCCCAAGTGGACTGCAGTCAACACCACTCCTGTCATGGCAGCTGCTGATGGCGCTTGCATGCCTGTTGCTCAGATCAGCTATAGTGTACAGCTGCCTACAGAGGTTTCGGCTCAGACTCTACTCGCGACTCTTACTTCGGTCTCGGCCGCACCTGAGATGGCGTCAGAATCGGGCGGTCTGCGTAGGAAGCGCCGTCGTTCTTCGGTTCTTGTTTCGACTCCCGTGGGCGTAGCATCACCCGATGCCTCGACCATCACGTCTCCTGCGTATTCTTCGGACGGAGACCCTTCTTACGTTGTCTCTTCTAGTGATAGGGAAGATGACAGTGAGGTTGAGGATGCTGCTGGTCACGAGGGTGGTAACAACAACAAGAACAGGCATTCGAGACGGTCGAGCAAGAAGAGAAGAGTCGAGGGCCCTGGGTTTGGTCGCTTCAGGGCCAGAGAAGTCAATGCTGCGAGAATGCTGTTGGCACTGAACCGCGACGATGCTGCCTTGGGTGGCGGGAGCAACAACGGCACGAACATGTCGGAGAAGTGAATGTTTCTGCAATTACTCACAGCTCTTCAGGAAGGTTTCTTTTCCTGGAAAATCTCTCTCTTTCTTTTTGTAGTTACTTATTCTTACTGGGCGAACAAAACGGGTACAAAACTGACGGCATAACGAACTTACTATTAGCATGACTTGTAACGAACCTTTTTCTTTCTACTATTCAAGCAAAAATGCAATATAGATGGCGGAATCCGTCTTGCAGCGATATCCTTGTCTTTGAAATAGAGAATCAGATTGCATGTATGATAGATAATTGTGCTCTTGTACGTGTATTTGGTAGCTGCTGTCTAGGTATTGCGGCGGGCTCAAATGGGCAGCTCGTGATTGGCGGGCGACAAGCGGATGCGGTCATAACCCGAGTTCTTGGCGCTTTGTGAGCAAGAAACGCCATCGTTCTTTCTGATCAAACAACCTACTATTATCATCAATAATTCGACTCTTTTCTCCTGCAGCCACATTCTGGACCCCAGTTGCTTACGGAAACAACCCCTTCACTCCACACCCGCACTTTGGCCATCTAATCATGTCGCTGCCCCGTGCCTCACGATCGGCGTCAACAGCCATATTCCGCTTCGCCGCCAACGCCAACATCAACTCGACATGCCCCCAATGCCTGCGCTCCTCACGGCTGTCCCCGTCGCTGCAAACGACAGCCGCCCATCAACGGAGGCTTCAAACCGCTACTGCGTACCGTCCCTATACCCTCGATATGCCCACGCCATCATCGCCGCGGAACGCCGCCGTGCCGGAACCTTCGACCGCGAGTTGTCGTCCGTTGCCTGAGACGGGTGCGTGGGCGTCGAAGCCTTTGCCCGCCGCGGAGGAGGATCACGACACGCGAGTCGCGGAGACGGAGACGCAAAAGCCGACGCCGGCAAATGCCAACACCAGCACAAGCGCCGCCGCCGCCTCGGCATCAGACTCAGACTCAGCCTCAGCGACCACAAGCACGCCGCCGCCCAAACCGCAACGGAAAAGCAAGCTGCGTCCCCGCAAAGCGGCCATCACACTGTCGCCGGCTGCCGTGTCGCACCTGCACGCCCTGCTGCAGCAGCCAGAGGCAAAGCTTGTGCGCGTGGGCGTGCGCAACAGGGGTTGCTCGGGCCTGGCGTACCATCTGGAATACGTGGATAAAGCCGGGGCGTTTGACGAGACGGTCGAGCAGGATGGTGTCAAGGTGCTGATTGATTCCAAGGCGCTGTTTAGCATTATTGGGAGCGAGATGGATTGGTTGAGCGATAAGTTGAACGAGAGGTTTATTTTCAAGAACCCGAATATCAGTGAGTTTTTTTTTTTTTTTTTTTTTTTTTTCTTTTTTTCTTCGTCACTGCTTGAAAGAGGGTTTGTTGGCTGACTTTTTGATGCTTTTAGCCGAACAATGTGGTTGTGGAGAGTCGTTCAGTATCTCATAATCAATCACGCCATGTCTTTTCTCTTTCTTCTGGGATCGTCGTCGGCTCATCTCATTCTTGCAACGCTCGACATTCGAATAACACCGACATTGCTGTAATGTCCTTTTGTTGTTTTTTTCGACATTTTTTCTGCATCATGAGTTTTAGCGTCTGTCTGTTTCTTCTATTCTCATTTCATTCAACTCGCGGCTCTTCTCTTGCTGGTTGTCTGGCATTAACGCCTTAAATGGTAATACTTCGTTTGAGGCAAGCACATTATCATTATCCCTTTCTGAAACATAGATATAGAAATGTTTTCCTCTTGAATGCCCTTTTTCATGATTACTGGATTTGACAATATAGTCTTTCTGTGTGGTGGCTGTATACAACAAAGAGTGCACCCTAGCTCTCTTTTTCACACTACTGCTGTCCCGAAGGCACCTCATAAGGCCCGTAGCCCGGTCTCGGGAACCGCGGAGACCCATCATCATTCCACCCAAACTTCTGGGTCCTGATACTCCTAGCACTCCACCCGTTGGTAGGATCCCTCATGCCGTGATAAACAATCCAATCCTCAGTGCCATCAGGGGATTTTGTGAAACTCGCATGGCCGACCCCATAAGCTTCGGCGGCAGGGTTCTGGTAAAAGACGCAGCCGTCGTTGTTTTTGCGCCAGTCGGACGGGTTCATGGGGTCAGTGCCAACGAGCTCGAGCTGGCCGAGACAGTAGTTCCTATTGTCGCTGCGGGCGGCCGAGTAGATGAGGAACGTCTGGTTTGTGCGGGGGTTGGTGAGTTGCTGGGGGCCTTCGTTGGAGCTCAAGCGCTCGTTGGAGGGACGGCCGTACGGCGTCTTCTCCCACGGGTTCGAGGGCACCGAGATGATTTGGCGTTGCGCGAAGGTGCTCGCGACGGTCCAGGGGTCGCTCAGCTTGGTGATGCAGAGGTTGGAGGGCCAGGCGTCGTAGGCCTTGTACCAGCAACTGTAGATGTGATATAGGCCTGACGAGTGGGTGAAGTAGGTGCCGTCGATGGCGAATTGGTCGTATGTGTTCAGCTGCGCTTTGAGGGTGTAGTTGCTGGCCCAGGGGTCCGAGCCCGAGGATTCCAACACGTACATGCGGTGGTTCACGGCGGGACAGTTGAACGGGCACAGCATGTCCTTTTCCGGGGGCGGCGTGTCGTAATTGGGGTCCGCGGTGAAAATAACATACCACTTGTTATCGATGAGATGCAGTTCAGGGGCCCACAGATCCGTCGAGTAATCCGTTCCTGGCGGTGGCTCAAAGGCCAGTTTTGCATCAGCGTGCTCCCACGAGGTGAGGGACTGTGAACGCAGAATGGTGATGTTGGATGTGGTCGTGTAGGTCATGTAGTAATAACTCTCATGCTGAATGACCCAGGGATCAGCAGCGCCGAGGATAGGGAAAATGGGGTTTGTGTATGTTTGAGAGGAGGTGTTGTCGCTGCCCATGAAGTCTTGGGCGGGCACGAGGGGTGGCAAGCAGGCCAGCACGCCGAATGCGGCGATGGAGAACAGCATGATGCACGAGGTGAGGAGGAGGAGAGGGGACATGAGGCCGGTCTTATAGTGCTACCTACAGTATGTACTATGTATTTTCACTGCATGCGTATATTATGCACAGAGGGTCGAACATTCATGTCTCTGGTACTGTATCCCCCGCAATCAATACAGTAGTCTCCTCCCCGCAGTAACTTACAGTATAGTGGGAAGGCGCGATGGTCGTGTTCCGAGAGTTTAGCCGCCGACTTTTTTGGGCAACTGCTTCTCGTCTGCTTTCAGCAACACACAATTAGACTGAAATGAACAACGACCAGTTCCGGAAGCTGCTCAACACGCCGGCGCGGCAGGATGGCGCGAGTAATGGCAACAGCAGCAGTGCGCGACCATCGACGCTCGGGTCCAAACGCTCTTCCTTCATGCCCATGACACCGCGGTCAGTAAAAGGAGGAGGAAGCAACGACTTTGCGCGCCAACTCGCCGAACGCAATGCCGCCAACTCGGCCTCGACCGGCAACAAGTTCAAGAACAGCGCCGCACCGCGAGGATCAAAACTGGCACAAGGCTTCACAGACCGCACCCAGTCGCGCTATGACGACGAAGCCGACGACAAGGCCGCGCGCATCCGGGCCCTCGAAGATCAAGTCAAGCTCGGCCAACTGGACGCCCTCACCTTTGAAGCCCTGCGCGACCAAATCACCGGCGGAGACGCGAGCGCCACGCATCTGGTCAAAGGACTCGACCGCAAACTTCTCGAGCGAGTCAGAAGAGGCGAAGACGGCTTGTCAGGAGAGAACAAACAAACAGACGAGCATGTGGAAGACGAGTTTGCGGCATTCGAAGCAAAAGAGGTGGCGCGCGTGCAAAGGGAACACACCAAGAAGAAGGGAGAAATGGCCGCTCCGGCCCCTCCTGTCGCCGGCGCAAAGAGAAGCAGAGACCAGATTTTGGCTGAACTCAAGGCGCAGAGGAAGGCCGCAAATGACGCCAAACTGGCTGCAAGGCCAGAGTTGGGCGATAAATTCCGTCCTGTGGGAGCGTCTCCGGCTGCTGCTGCTTCTTCTCCACAAATCCAGGTCGATTCAAAGGGCCGTGAGGTCCTCATTACTGTTGACGAGCATGGAAATGTCAAGAAGAAGGTCAGGAAGGTCCAACCGCCTGTTGAAGAGCCGAATACCATCCAAAATCCCCACAAGTTCCTTGACGAAGGAGTCACCGTGCCTGCGCCTAAACCTATTGAAACACCTGTCCAAGGGCAGAATGAAGATTCCGACCATGACATCTTTGAAGGAATCGGCGATTCCTATGATCCACTGGGCGGTCTGGATGATGGCGACTCGGACTCGGATGATGATGAAGATGGAGACGTCAAAGCCACAAAATCAGACGACAACAACAACACAACAAAGACATCCATGCCACCACCACCAATACCACAACAACCTTCGACAGCAACAATATCGAAACCCCGCAACTACTTCGCCACGTCCACCACAACAGACCCAACAGACGCTGTCCCAGCCCCGCCACAAAACCCCTTTAACGATGCCGCCTTCCTCGCAGCCGTCAAAAAAGCCGGCGCCCTCTCAAACATCTCCCTATCTCTCAATGCCTCCTCTGATCCATCCGACCCATCAAACCCAGAATCAGAAGAAGCAAAGGAAGCACGTCTGCAGAAACGCGCACAGATGCTCGCCGCCAGTGATCGCGATCTCGACGACATGGATCTAGGCTTTGGTTCGTCGAGATTTGGTGACGAGGAAGACGATGGCGGGGAGGGAAAGAAGGTCAAGCTGTCGACATGGAAGGGCGGAGTGCTTGGTGTGGGACATGGAGATGACGATGATGATGGGCATGAGGGCGGCAGCAGAGAGAAGAAGAAAAGAGGAAGGAAAAGAAAAGGTGATGTCAATAGCGCAAAGGATGTCTTGGGCGCCATGGAGAGGATGAAGGAGAAGGCGAAATAAACCTCTCAGTATTCATACATTAAACCCTCCTCTGGTACTTTAGTATTCATACATTAAACCCTCCTCTGGTACTTTAGTATTCATACATTAAACCCTCCTCTAGTACCTCGGTATTCATACATTAAACCCTCCTCTAGTACCTCAGTATTTACACATTAGCATGTGACGAGGCATGCGAATATTCCAAAAAAAGAAAGCGTGATTCCTGCCCCTGTGGGAGAATTGCTGGTAGATCCCGAGATACATATGCAGCCGTGAAAAAAGTCTCGAGGAACCCTGGCACTCGACGTTGAGAATGCGGCTCTAGCACTCACCACTACTTGCGAAGCAAGAGCTACCGTGTTTTAATCACAAAAGTCAACATCGCTCGCACTGCCCACCCACGCATTCCAATTCGTGATGCCATCCGTGCAACTATCGGTAATGGCTTGCCCATCAATCTGAGCAATAATCTCGCCGTTTCTAGCGAGCTTGATCGTCACTGCTCCGAGGCCATTGAACGGTACACTGCCATGATAGATGCCGGGACCGCCGCCGCTGGGCGTGTTTCCCCAGCTACCGGTTTGTGTAGTGCCGCCGACGGAGACGCTGACGCTGACCCCTGAGGACGAGGTGAGCAGTGCCGAGTAGAAGATCTTGTCTTGGGCCAGTTGGCCCGGCGGGTATTCGGTTTGTCCTTGGCTTGCGGTGTTGCCGGTGGTGCCGCCGCTGGCGCAGGCAGAGGATGCAGAGAGTCTGTACCAGGACACCAGGCCCTCGGACGCAATCGCCGCCGTGCCCGTCTTGTACATGTCAATCACATACGGCAGGAAGAGACGCCAGCCATCGTGCGGCATGTTTCGAACGTAGTTGTACGGCGCCTTGCCGTTGTCCGGACTGAAGAGGCCGAATTGTTGTTCGTCGAGAGGCCCGATGTAGTGCGATTCTCCCCAGTCATTCCAGGTTAGGATTTCGACAAAGTCGGGTTGGATGGTCAGGACTTGATGCCAGCGGTCGTACCACAGATCATCGCCACGCCATAGCCAGTTCTTGCCATAGCCGGGCAGGTTGGTGTAGAACCATGGGGAAACCGGCATCATATATGGCTTTCCGGCGAGCGCGTTTTTGTAAGAGACGTCGGGTGCTGTGGTCATGTCGTTGGGTCCGTTTGGCCATGCTTCCCAGCTGAACAGCCCATCCGCGACGCCACGGTTGACGGCGCCTTGGGCCCCTAGCGACGACCAATCTGGGATGAAAAAACACCCGGTTTGCGACTTGATAGCAATCCAGTCTGCTGAATTCCCTGGTCCTTCAAAAGTAGATACAAACGACTTTCCGTTGTATTTGAAGTACGCATTACTGCTTGCATACTGCTGGATCAAATTGATGACATCTTGCTGGGCAAAAGGTCCTTGGCCAGCATAATCAAAGGAGAAGAAGAGCTTGAAGCCCAAAGAATTGGCCGCAGAAAAAGCATTAGAAAGTTGCGTCAAATAACCACCATTATTATTCGCAAAGTTCAGGGCAAATGCATCGATATGGGCAGCTTGTGCGAGCCGAATATCCTTTTCCCAGTCGGTTATGCCGTATGAATTTACATTGCCTACCTGTGTGGAAACATGTTCAGTATTCGGCATCGTGTTGATTATTCGTGGACGCTTCCAACCCAAGGCGCGTAATTACCATGAAATGGGCAAAGACGGCCTTTGCCTGCACATGGCATGCGCCCATGACAGCCACCAAGACCGGAAGCAGCAACATAATGTCCAAAGCAAATGCCGAGTGTATTCAGTACAGTATTCTGTTGAATTGAGAGGGGAAATAATGCTCCTCCCTAGATGTCAGGTGTCTCAAAGAAAACGTCATAACATTGCACGCCTTTTGCATAGCAATCGCTCTGCTGCTCGCTCGCCAACGTGACCGTTTACCACACTTGACTATTACTATTCGTGCTCCATATCCAGAGTTTCCTGGCCTATGAAATAGACATGCGTACATCGCTCAATAATAATATTGCAAACAAAAGTCGCCAAGAGGCTCGACATCCGCGCGTATGAGACTATTATTGCAGCCGTGACGCGTGATTCAAGCACTTTCCTTCCGTTTCCAGAATTACGCTGAATGCCGAGGATTGGACACGATTTGAGGGAGCTACAAGCTGTGCTTCGGGGAGGAGTCGAGCGTTTGACAGAGGAGAAAGACTGACGAAGTGGCTGGAGAGCGGCGCCATTCTGACAAGAAATTGCCTTGAAAAGACGGATGACCCTTCGCCATGTTCGGCGTTTCGGTGAAAAGAAAAAGAAAAAAGAAGAAAAGAAAAGAAATATTTGTATGCACCGCAAAAAATACAAAAGGTGAGAAGGAAAGCATCTCAAGGAGGCAGTCGCTTTTCACTTACCCACCTGACTGCCCAAACATTCCTTCGAAAAGAAAAAAAAAGAATTTCATCAAAACAATATTTGGGCTTCTCAATCCGTTTGAAATGCTTTGAGGAAGCATCTCAGCTGACCAAAGAAAGGTCCTCAAATGTTGCATATCGAAACCAAGCTGAAGACATCAAAATAAAACAAAACACCCAATTTGACCTGCCAGAAAAAAAAAAAAAGGCCACAGATCTTTGACTACAGCACAACAAGGAGGTCAAGTAACTAGGTACAAGGAAAAGCTGCCCAGCACTCACAATCCTGCGTTCCAACAAAAGGACCTCAGCCTACCTACTAATATGTAACGAAAATCAAGACCAAGGTACCTATATAGACTAATTTCCTATGTTCAGAGGAATAGTCTAAGCGAACACATCTACCACCGTCTTCCTTTATGCTAGAGCAAGGAGCTGATATCAAATCGTCTCAGCTCACCTGGAATTATCCAGCTCTCATCGCGTTGCAACAAGGCAGACAAAAAGGACCGATTGCGGCGGCCCTAAGAGCGAGAAAGAAAAGAGAGAGAGAGAGAGAGAGAGAGAGAGAGAGAGAGAGAGAGAGAGAGAGAGAGAGAGAGAGAGAGAGAGAGAGAGAGAGAGGGTCTAGATCACAGATGAGATGAATGGCCGATTTCTCTTACGTTTTGGTACAACCCTGTGGGAAAAAAAATTACTACTGTAGTTGATAGTCCCGGGGTGTGACATGTTCTAGAAGATGCTTAACAATCCAACCTTTTCGTCTCCGATCTTTTCCGCGCGGGTTGTCATGATTCGTATGAACCCATTTTTTCTAAACAGTAAACCACGGTTCAGACTCCTGAAAACGAACAAGCGCATCTCACCAACGCCACGAGGCAGAGAAATGGTGGTAATATCGGAATTCATTTCCTCTCAAGAGAGAATACTGCCTAATTGAAAAGAAAGAATGACAAAAGTATACAAACACGCAAACCAAACATAAAAAAAACATATTCCCCCTCCCCCCCCCCAAAAAAAAAAAAAAAAAAGAACACCCCCCGACATTAAGTGTAAGCTTCCTGGGAACACGTGAAAGGACTTCTTACAGATCCATCGGTGTAATAATCCACAATATCCTTGACACTGGCATAAGTACCGCATCCCAGGATGATCAGCCCGACGATAAAGCACAAAGCATTGAGCAAACTAAGCGCAATGTTCTTCTTGTTCTTGTTCCACTTGCCCTCCTTGATGAGCAGGAACCAGAACAAGGCCGGGAAGTAGAATGAGAAGCCAGAAATGAACAGCGCAGAGGTGATACCGAGCAAGTCGCTGAAGAAGGGGATGGCCTCGGCAATAACCCAGGCGAGCACGATCTGGGCGACCAAGACGCCAATCCAGACGGCCCAACCCTGCTTGGTATTTGTGTATCTGATCGGGCTGTTCTTGAAGAAGCGACCAATCAGGTAGCGACCGACGACGGTGGCGTTGATAGAGCCGGAGATGAAAATGACGGGCAGAGCAATACCGAAAGCCACGCGAGTGACAATGTGGCTGCCAGAAAGCAGAGCAGGACTGGCGACGTCATTGCCGACAAAAGCGTAGATGAGGGCGCCAGTGACAGTGTAGATGATGATCTCGATGATGCCGAGAGACCAGATTGACTTTACGTAATCCTTGGGAGTGTGCAGCTCGGACATGAAGGAGAATTGACAGATGGCAAAAGAGTAGGCAAAGACTATGTTGGTAACAGCAAGGAAGGCAGACTGGAATGTGATATCCGCCGGAGGCCAGGCGCTCCAGTTGACAGCAGACAGGCCGCCAGGAGCCTCGGATGATTGGATGCCAGTGGCGATGATTGTGATTCCGATGGCGGCGATGATCGAGGCGAAATCAATGTATCCGAGGATGGCGAACTCGGCGAAACTGGGAGGAATGGCCAACAGGAAAAGAAGAACGGCCGAGATGACGGACCAGACGAGGGCGCAGATGGTCGGGTCGTCGACAATGCGGATCCAGGCGATGGTGCCAGTGAGAGTGTGAGAAGCCGAGAGGAGGATCAGATGCAGCGTGAACATGGCGCCGACGACCTCCATTCCGACGCGGCCAAACATGATGCCAACAGCGTCCGAGTAGTGCTCGACGTGGGGGTACTTGATCTTGACCTGACCCACCACATAACTGGTGTAGATGGCGAGAATACCGATGCCGACCGAGAGGATAACACCAGCAACCATGCCAACGGCTGCAAAGGCTTGAGGTACCGAGAGCGCACCCAAAGCAATAGCCTCGACGATGAGACAAATGGTCAGACGCTTCCATCCGAGTTGCTTGAACTTTGCTTCTCCCTCATGAATAGTGGCCGTCTTCTCCAGGTCCGAGGAGGCGACCTTGTCGGCAGAGCCAGGCTTGCCGCCCACGCTGTCTTCGTAGTAGAGTGGCATGTTGGACAAGTCACTGTCGGGATGAACAGGCAAGGACATGATCTCACAGGGTGGGTGACTGAGGGGAAAGCAGGCCGGGGGTGAGCTCGCTTTTGAAGTACACCAGAGCACACAGGCCTATCAGGAAGGATTGGCAAATGCAATCGTGTGTTGCTTTGGAGTAGTCGACGAATGGCGAGTTTCTGTTACGCACCTTTTACGAGCAGATATTTGCAGCGTTCTAGCCAAGAAGGGATGTTGAGCTTAGAAATTAGACAACGCTAGGTTGAGAATCTAGGGCGTGCGTTGCACAGCTTGGAGCGTGCTGTAGGGCGCGGGTCGATGTGCAGAATGGACAACGAGTTGTGGAAGAAAAGAGGGAAGAAAGGGCGCAACGAAGAACGAAAGAAGAAGCAGAAGGAGCATCGTCACCTGCCTTGGAATGCTCCAATGCGCTCATGCAAACTTATTCTCTTAAGCGTGCGCATGGTGGGTAGTCGAGTGTTTAGACTTTGCATGTTCATGCTGATTCAGGAAGCGTTGTTGGGCGAGTTTCGGGGGAGCAAATTTTCGACACTATGACGTTGCATGGTCAAAAGCACTCCACTTTTCTGAAGGCCTGAATGCTGCAGAGAGTTGTAATTTGTAGTCACGAATCCCTGCAATTGCTCGCCGTCGCGCTGCCGTTTCTCCGCATTCCGTTATCGCAAAGTGTGCGATCGTCTTGCGGATTCGACATGCGAAGAAGTCGCAGAAAAGAATCCAACAAGCTCCGGAAGCTGCTTGGCCGAGTGGACCGCTCTTCTTGCCGTCGCGAGAATTTCCCGTGCTTGTTCCGGCTTGGGCCATGACTGAACTGTGGTTGACAGCCGCATGAATTATTTCTCGCTTCCATGAGCATGTCGCATGCAGCTCTACGTACTCGAATGAAGCTCGCATCGAAGCAGTCTTGATGCTTGTCAAGCATGCGTTGCAGTACACGCCAAGATTTTTTCAGCCCTATATATATAGATAAGCTCAAATCAAGGCTGGTGCCGCACCGCTCGGCAAATAAAATTCTTGCCACGACACCTCACTCGTTGATCATCTCTTGCACTGCGCCTGCTTTTGAACCCGAATCATTTTGTCAGGCACAGCATAAAATATGTTGTTACTCCGGCGGCGGCTAGCTACGAGCTGCCTATACGCAACCAAGCGCCGTCAGACATCACTCTCTCTCTGTGATCTCGTCTCCTACTCTACTGTTGGATCCTCTCCGGTTGAGGCTGCATCCATCTCTGAACCTGCAGAAGATGGAAAGGTCTCCGAGGAAAAACTTCAAGAGTATATGCGAAAGTACTGTCAAGCCAATAAAGAGAAGATCGGCCAGAAAAACCAAAAGTGGCAAGATGCCAATAAGGAAAAACTTCGAGAGCATGCGCGAAAGTACTATCAAGCCAATAAAGAAAAGATTTCACAGCAAAAGCGACAGTTTCGAGAGGCCAATAAAGAGAAGATCGGTCAGAAAACCCAAAAGTGGCAAGAAGCCAATAAGGAAAAACTTCGAGAGTATATGCGAAAGTACTATCAAGCCAATAAAGAAAAGATTTCACAGCAACAGCGACAGTTTCGAGAGGCCAATAAAGAGAAGATCGGTCAGAAAACCCAAAAGTGGCAAGAAGCCAATAGGGAAAAACTTCGAGAGTATGCGCGAAAGTACTATCAAGCCAGTAAAGAGAAGATCGGCCAGAAAGACCAAAAGTGGCAAGATGCCAATAAGGAAAAACTTCGAGAGCATGCGCGAAAGTACTATCAAGCCAATAAAGAGAAGATCGGTCAGAGAAACCAAAAGTGGCAAGAAGCCAATAAGGAAAAACTTCGAGAGCATGCGCGAAAGTACAATCAAGCCAATAAGGAAAAGTGTCGAGAGCATGCGCGAAAGTACTATCAAGCCAATAAGGAAAAATGTCGAGAGCATGCGCGAAAGTACTATCAAGCCAATAAAGAGAAGATTTTACAGCAAAATCGACGGTATCGAGAGAAGAACAGTCAAAAGGGGAACGAAGCCGATAAGGGGATGCGTCGAGAGAACCGGCAAAAGTACTAGAAAGAGAGGTCCGAAGCCAATCCAGAGCTTATATGTCGCATGGGCGCCAATTACCGCCAGCAACACAGGAATCGATTGTCGAAAATGCACGAAATACGCTTGCGGAATCGGGAATCAGGACATACCCAACAGCTCTTAGCGGCTAAAAGACCGAGCTATGCGACTGATCTCCATGAAGGACGATTTCATCGGCTGTACGCTGCTTGTTTCGGGTCATCAAGCCGCCATCGTGAGCTGATTTGGCCAACCCATCAACCAGTTCTCTACCCGGAGAGGACGGCTGATCACTGCACAGGCTGCAGGCATGGAAGATTTAACAAAGCATGGTGGAAGCAAAAGGACAATCCACACGATTACGATTGCCATGGATGTTTCAAAAGACTGGTCAATGGTGCTTTTCCCACCAGATCATCAGGGCGAACTCCTTGCTAAACGCCGCGATCGAGAGTATAAACCAAAAGCCAGATCGTCCTCTTGATCTTTTTGCCTCCATCTCCGCCACGTTAGACGTGCGCCAGTCACGGTCTTGGCGTCCACTCGAGAAACTGCAAGAAAACGCATGTAATCATTAAAGTCTAGGCGAAGACTGCATTGCAATCGAGATATCGGGAAAAACATATCAATCGTGCTTCTGGACCACCCAAGCACCTTTACCGTCTCGGAACACCTCATCCTCGGTCCCACTGCACATATCTTGATACGGCAACCAAACTCCGACATCATCTCTTGCACCACCCTTCCACTCATCGCCACTGATCCATTCTCTGCCTCCTGCGCTCGCCAGTGTCTCGACAGGCGTGTCTATGTACTTGTCCATCAACACTCTTGCGTGTGGTTGGAACCAGATTTTGTCCCACACCTTTGTGCGCAAGTTCTTCATTCCGTCGCGGTGGGCATTGTGGTGGATGACGGCTGGGGTCAAGCCAGTCGGTATGTCGGTGAACAGCGGCACCTCTGACCAGTCCTTGTTCGTGAGACCATCAGAGCCATTGGACTGGAAAGGGGCAGCTGTATTTGTAATGTCCGGGTGCAACGATAACTTGTTGTCTGCAGCCGAGATATTGCGCTTATAGTTGTAAAAGTCGATCCAAGCCGTATCGTTGTGCATTACCCACTCGGTGTCGTCTTCAGAAAACACGGTCGGTATTGAGATGGAGCTCTCGTAGTCCAGTCCGATGCCAAACTCCATACTGCGAGTTAAATTTCTCGCAGCCTCGAGGTCCTTCTCCTTGATCAGATTCATCCTGCTGTCCGTGTTTCCGGGATGTCTCTGACGATCAGCTAGAGTCATGTCGCGCTGTCGCAGCATCTCTCGATACACCTCCTGCTCGCCGAAGATTGCGCCAAAGATGTTCTGGTCGCTCCCGAAATTGGGGTCTATCTTTGCGCGTCTGACGGCTTCGGCGAACAGGACTCGCATCGCACCTGCCGTTCCTACCGCGACACCAGAGTTCAAGAATCGCGGCCGAATCTTGATATAGGGATTTCTGTCTTCGACCATTGTGTCTGTTTCCGCGCCGAAGATGTGGTCAGGCAGTGTCGAGTTTGGGACCGCATAACACGGAGCCTCGTCCGCAGCCCACGGCCAACATTTCTTTTGCGCCGAAAACACAATCTGTTGCTCAATCTTGTTCTTCTTGACAACGTGCTCGGTGAGCTCGTTTCGGATCCTGATGTTGGCGCGGCGGTTGATGTCGAAGTAGCGGTCCAGCAGCGTTTGCGGTCGCAGTTGGAACCACACGTCGTAACCATCCGCCATCATGATCAAATCGTCATCCTGATCCGGCACCAGAGACTCGAGGTAATCGTACACGCCGCTGATTTTGGCAATGTGAGAGCCTCCCGAGACGAGGGAGCTGTCGTTGAAGGTCTTTTGCCAGTTCAGGACTTTGGGAGACGGATAGCCGAGGATTGCGGCGCTGAGGATGGCTTTGCAGAGGTTTTCGTCCTTGGAGGAGGCAGGGATAAGGAGATGCAGGGTTCCTGGTAATGTGTTTGCGGGCGTTGTTGATGTGGATGTGGATGTGGATATGGATGCGGATGTGTATGCTCGTATGTCTGTGGCTGTCTATGAGGTGATTATTTGTGTTAGAATAGAGTGGCATTTTGCATTTGGGAGACAAAGGATGTCAACATACTGCTGTGAACAGCACGAACATCATGCCTGCGACAAAGAAGGCGGTGATTATGACGGGCAGTCGTGCTGATCTCGCTCTTGTGCTGCCGTAGGTCCGGAGACGTCGATACACTGGTTTTTGCTCATCGAAGCTGTGGTATTGTATCGTCGTCCCATTTATCTTCTCGTATATATCCCTGAATCTCGACATGATTGCGCACGAAAGTATTGTATTATTATCAGACCCGGCAGAGCCTTGTTCGTCCTAGGTTCAAAGGAGTGTACTTGGTGCAAAACGAGAGAACAGAGAAGGGTGTAAGACAACTTCCATACTTTTGGTGCGGGCAGCACCTTATAGCTATTATGTTGCCCTCTCTCTCTCTCAGCGGCCGCCCGTTTCTACGCCATGTCGTGGTTGATTTCCGCTTTTCTTCCCAGGGGTTCAGTCTGAGGAACCCTCGGAATCTCCTATCTCGTGTGGAAAAAGGGTGGCCTCTTAACCGCGTGCGGGTATTGATTATTCGTCGTTGCAACGTTCCAGGAACGTCTGTTCAAGCCATGGCAACGTCTTGTTCGCAATCCCACCGCACGGAAATCTCTATATTCGGAGTGAGCTCGTCCATTCTGCCGGCAAGCTTGTGAATGGTGGATTTAGATAATCCGAGTTATGGTGCTGTAGTTGTTTTGCTCGTGATCAATTTGCTGCAGGAGCGGGGCAGGTTGTTGCAGAGCAGAGAGTCAAGAGGCTTCATTCGGGGCTGGAGGTTTCTGATAGCGAACATTCAGCTTCTTGCAGCTCCACGGCGGCCATGGCCGGTACCTTGATAGATGAGCCGGTAGTTATCAGCTTCTGTCTGTGTGCTGCATGAGCTGTATGTGGCCGCCGTGACATCTCCCTTCCTTCGACGGACATTTGGTGCCTGGTAATTTATGGTGCTATTGCTGTCTTCGATCTTTGAGCTATTGTTACTTGGCATTCTTGGAGTCGCGCAGATCACATATGGCAAGTCGAGGGCGGGGTTTCGACAGATGACCTGTCAAACACTTTAATCATTATTGCCTGCTAGAAGTACATCTCTGTATCAAAAGCTGTAGATGTTGATGTGCTGTCGCTGTAGCCGTCTTATGCACTGTGAAGATAACTCGCTACGTTCTTTATGAACTCCTCAAACGTTCAACGCTAATCTGCCCTCCTGTGGCGAACACCCCCTTTTCCATCAATCGGGACCCAGGAGCGACCTACATTTGAACTTCAAAAATAGTCATCGACTCCTAAATTTTCAATACGGTCCTCCTTTTTGTCTCGGAGCGCTTACCAGAAATTGAAATTGTAGGGTTCGTTTGCAGCTCCAGTCTCTGTCGTGGAGATGGTCAAATATACTTACATGTCTGGCTGGAAATAGAAAAGGATGCAGATGTGATTTTGACTCAGGTGACGTTTGTGTTACACCCTATTTCCACCGCATGCTGATCGATAGGCCAGACCGTTAGCTGAATGTGGGACGAAGGATCAGTGTAGATTCTTCTTGTAGATGCCTGTCATAATCAAAACAAGCAATAATCCTCCTTCCAAAGATTAGATATGAACAAATGCATGGCCCGAAAATAGCTCTCGATATCTTATCAACTATATTTCTGCTTCATGCCAAGGTAGATGCGATGGCCTAAGCACGACGTCAAGTCGGCCACGACCTGTGTATTTATATCCTTCTGGTGCAGGGTATCAAGGGTAGGTCTTGCCTTCAACACAGACACGCTCAAACACCTCTTCTGTGTGTTGCATCACCTTCTCCACAGCACCTCCCTCACGAGTCTTGGTCAATTTGCTGTTTGGCGCCAGAACCTCATCATCCCAATTCATCCAGTAGCAACCACTTCCTTTCTCTCCATTGCTACCAACCGCAACATCTTGTGGTGGCTCTCCTGTCTGGGTCTTCGAAGCAAATCTGGGGCTCGTCGCCATATACAAATGTCGCTCTCCGCTCTCCTCGAGCGGTACCATGATTTTGCTTAAAGCAAACTTGAGAATAGGCACAGTGACTTTTGCAGCAGGCAAGTCGCGCAATATACCAGTAGCCACGCCTGAGGGATAAGCATGAAGGAAAGATGTTTCCGGATGCTTTTGCGCCAGTCCCTCGAGGAAGAAGTTGTTCATCAAGCTGGCATGAGCGCCACAGTTTGAGAGGCTAAAAGTGTTCTTCAAGCTGAGGTCTGAGTAGTTGAGTTTGCCAGATCCGCCAACGCGAACGGAAACGAGAGGGTCAAGCACGGAGACGACGCGAGAGAGTCGATTGTTTTCTTCGGCAGCGGTCTTCAACAGGGGGAGCATGTTGGTAATGAAGCGCATGCGCGCGTAGAAATGCAAGACGAATTTGCGGTCCAAGCCTTCGCTTGTCTCGTCACGACCTTTCATGGTCATGACTCCAGGCGTCATGAATAGGAGGTTGACTTTCTTTTCACGAGCAGCGATCTTGCTACACACGTCGTCCACATTTTTTAGCAGCGAAATGTCGCTTTGCAAGAATTCGGGCTGAGCAGTGGGGTTGATGTCTTTGATGGATTTAATGGCTGCATCTGCGGCTTTCTCGCTACGGCCGATCAGGTAAATTTTGGGTGCTTGCGTGTGTCGGGCGAGTGCCATGGCCGTAGAAAGAGAGATGCCGGATGTTCCTCCGACTGATGCATATTAACACAACTCATCGACCACAAGCAGAAAGCGATGGACAGAAGCTCCAAGTCAAATGTCACCACCACAGAGCAAGAAGCGGCAGCTTACCAAAAACGCCGATTAGCCCTGGAGATACGTCTCTAAGCGCTGCATTATGCGCAATAACAGAGTCGAGTCTCACCATAGTCGATATGCGTTCTGCGATAAGTTCATTCACGTAAAAGTGATATGGACGGGTTGAGGACGATGTTTGTAAGATGGTGAGATTGATGGTCACACCCCGCTTTCCAAGTCCAAATGTCACCCTGTCGCAGATTGGCACGCTTGGCCAATGAGAATTTCACATGGCAATGTCTCTAGCAAATAAAAGCTGATGGCTCTTCCTGTGTGATAATTAAAGGTCGATTTGATCGGACTTATTATCAGAGTCCACGAAGAGGATATCTACTTGCAACTGCTAGAGCCAGAGATGAACTGCCCATCCGAGTTCTCACATCCACAAACACCAGTCTGAGGATCCTTGATACATCCAGCGCCTTCACCACTACTCTCACCATTTCCGTCCCAGAAGAAAGTCCAATAATCTGAATCCGTCGTCATTGCCGAGTCGGCAGGAGCAGCGCAAGTATAAGCCACGCAAGTGCCGTAAGGGGCGCCGTGGTTGCCATCATATTGGTGGTCGATCTTGAAGACGGCGAAGGTCTGGGTCTTTGAGGTTCGCGTGTTGTGACTGCATTCTGCGGCTTGTATGGCCTTGCTGGTTTTTGCTGGGCTGCAAGAGGGAGATTTGGGGTATTTGCCCTTGGTGTTTGAGCTGGCAGGATCGAGAGTGCCGGTTGCGAGGCCGAGAGTCAGAGCGACGGCGAGAACGTTGGCAGTGAATTTCATGTTGTAAGAGAAGGTTTGAAGTTTGGGGGAAAAAATTGCTTGATAATTTGAAGAAAATAGACAGCGAGACCAGCTTGCTTGAGATGAAGTGGAAGAATCAGTGTGAAAGAAGTGAAGCAGGCTCTCTTTTGAATCATTGCTATGTTGCGAATGGACGGCCACGCGACTTTACATATAGCGTTTCAAGTACATGACTTCTGCCAGGGCACAAATCCAGCGTGCTGGATAGATGGAGTCAACGACCTCAAGCGTGTGTCAGTCTGGAGATCGGGCCTCTTCAATCCTTGCAAACGCGTCAATGGCTACCCAAGAATGCGCGAGAAAAGCAAGTAAAACCGCATCATGTTAAGATCTAACATCTTTTCCGGCAGCCGGTATCATTGAGGACGGGTGCTACTCTGTTGAGATGAGAGAAGCCAGGCTGTCATTCGTACCTACTTTCGGAGAGTCGCGTTATGGCATGCTGACTAATCGGGAAATCTGAAGGACGTCTTCAGCCTGATCACAGCTGCACACCTGCCTGCCTACTGTACCGGGTGCAACACGCAAAGTCTCGCAAATTCATTACAAAGCGCAAATTCCAGCACTATGAACGCTGTGTAGACTCGATGTGAGATTTGGAGCGCACTGAGCTGGGCCACTGTTTTGCAGCCACGGTCGCAATCAATCTCCTGCCTGCGAGAGGATTTAGTTATCAGGCTACAACGACAGAGGGGAGCTCTCTGTTTTGAGTCATCACCAAGAGGAGGCTCGTCTGCTGTGCGACAGAGGGGAGCTTTCTATTGTGAGTCATCATCAAGATACTCGAGGAGGCTCGCAGGATTCGTCTGCTGTGCGACAGACCAATCAATTCACCTACCTCTAAGCGCCGGTGGCACATCAAGCCGCAACTCCCCCTGCATAGCATTTCTTCCAGCACCTTGAGGTTTTACTTTTTTTCGTCACGCTTCTCACTGCACCACCACGGGCCTCATGATCAAAATGACAGACGATCCGATCATAGTCCACTACGTCTGGGCATCTTCATTTCTACGTCGACTTGCTATTTCCTCTCGCATCGATTTTCTGGTGAAATGGGGCACGAGCGACTTCCCTCCCTTCCTTGAAGATGACGAAACAATTATCGAGCTGTGCAAATTGTACGATGACCCTTTGGAAAAAGCAAACTGGAGGCTCGGTGATGATGTAATGGTCGAATGTGGGCATCTAACACTTTCGTATTGTCGCAAAAAGATCGAAGCACACAGGATTCTGGATCCAGAGCTCTATCTCCGACGCAAGGTGTGGCGTTGTTTTTCAAAAGGACCTGCATACTACCTCGTCATGGACAACTCAATCAAGGTCCTCTATGCCTACACCGGGGATGATATTCCTGCATTTCCAGACGACAATACTATTGTCAAGCTTTGCCGCGAGAAAGATGCCGCTCACATCAATGGGGGCGACAGACCTGCCGACACTGTCTTGAAGATTAATGACAACGTACTTGTAAAGTATGTGCATGTCAAGCTCGAGGAATGCCGCAACCAAGTCGAAGCCCATAGAATTCTCGATCCTAACATTGTCCGCGTACCAAAAGTCTACCGATATTTCACGAAGGGCGAAAACTTTTATCTGGTCATGGAATTTGTTAAGGGAGAGGTCCGGGACCTTATCGAAGACCATGAAAGTGTTGAAAAGATCGCAAAAGTCGTCAAGCATCTCCAGACATTCAAGAGTCCAAATCAGATTCCGGGCCCGATGTGTGGCGGGATATCTCGAGGGATGTTTTGGGTGAATGAGGACAATGTTCACCTCAAGTCCATTGAAAGATTTGAAGAATACATAAATCGCAGGATAGCGAAAGATGATGAGTTGAAGGACACGACTTTCACCGTCAAGGAGCTTGTGCTGAACCACTGCGACATTGCACCCCGAAACATCATTTGGCCGCCGCATGGACCCCTCTGTCTGATCGACTGGTGTTCCGCTGGTTACTATCCTCGACTCATGGAACAAGCCATTCTCTATTACAATACAGGCCATAGATGCAATGACGTCAAGTTCACAGACCTCCTGAGTGAACAACTCTGCCCCATCAAAAATATGTCGGAAACAGAAGGAACTGATCTTGATTGCCTGCAATGGGCTTTTGTCTATCCCAACTTCATGTATATACGCCGGACATCAAATTTTCTGAGCCTGCAGACTAACGTTCTTATAGACCGGTACTCGATGAACCAAGAACTGTTCGGTCGGATGATTCCGAGTCCACTGCCAACTACAAACTCAACACCTTTAGCAGCAGTCTTTGTAACAAAGTGCAGAGCATACTCTGCATATGGCTCCCTCGTCTCTTCACCGATGCGAAAGCGGACGCCTAAGCTTCGAGGAATCTCCCTTCGATCATGTTCATCTGTCTAGGACCGGAACGCTTCGAATACTGGTGTAGCAAGATGGGCCAAAGCATCTTTGGGGCCTTTTTGTCAACCCACCCAGACTTTGCGAAAGCTTCCATAACCTTATATCTGATACACGTAAGCTTTTACTATGCTTCTTGCATGCCGAATTGACTCACACCCAGTAGCGGCAACCGTGACCAGATTCTGAGATCTCGTACTTGTCGTATTTGAGGTCTTCCACCAAAAGACCCTGAACCATCGCGACCATGAGAGAGATATCGGCGGGGACAGCGTAGTCCCAGAATTCGATTGTTGAGTTTGAAATTGCATAAGGGAGATGTTTGATAAGCAGTTTCCCAATTCTATCATTATCGCCAGCCTGCATATCGAAGCGAATGCTTTCTGTTTCCCCGTCAAGAACGAGATAGATCGTCCAATGGTTGGCACTCGCGGTGTTAGATCGCCGGACGAGTCCTAGAGTTGAGACGAGAACCCGGACCTTCGTGATCTTAACAATGGCAGGATCCAGCTCGACGGCATGTTTGCTGGCAGACATGATGATTGGGAAAGGGTATTGCTTGTTCAGGAAATGATTTTGTAAGGGACGTTTGTGTCTGTCAAGGAGGAGGTTTGATTGAAATGGATGAGACTTCCGCTTACCGGACATCGCATCTTATATATCCAATGCCAGCATGCATGGCTGGCCAAATCAACTTTGACAAGCCAAGTGCGGCACAAATGATTGCATGGCATGCATCACATCAAGTTGAACCAACGCAAGCCGCCCGTAGGCGCCCAAAGGCCAGCGCATAACCATTTTTTCTTGTCACGGCGGCTAAATTCCAATTCGATGCTGGTACGCACGCAAGATACATCGTGAATGTATATTGCTGTTGGGCTCGAGAGTTTAGACTATTTCTGGTTGACGCTTGTGTGTGTGTGTGTGTGTGTGTGTGTGTTTGAAGACCGAGCCGTTCGTTCCAGGCGCCCCCCTTGGCTATATATGCGCTTTGTGTTTGGAATGCCGATTATCATTGCTCTGCTGCGCCTTGCGCGGTTCGTCCGGCGTTGGATTCGAGCTGTAGCCGCCAGCAGTTAAGAGGCAGGATTATGGACCCAAGAGTAGAGGAGAACAGGGTTGCTTCGTCAAGATTGCAGAGACATGGGAGTGTCAGGGATAAGACCACCTTCCTCACGAAGAACTATTGGCGTTTTCTCCAATGTTCTGCGTATCTGATTACATGTAGCTGTTATCCCCTCACATTCAAGGCCGTGTCCCGCTGACTAATCCCAAGACTTGCGCGAATATATGCTGTGCGCAGTAAAGCAATAAGCAATGTATCTAGCCTCCTTTGACCTTCTTCAACTTGAGCATCGTCGTCGCGCCAAAGCACTAATGGCTTTGTTGACGTGAAAGAGTAATGGGCTCGGCAGTCCATCTTTGATGACTGAAATCATATTGTTCGCTGCCATGTAGTTGACTCACTGCGTCTTGAGAATTTGTGCCAAAGGTATGAGTGGCCTGAGAATTGATATTGTAGGTTGGATGAAATGTATGTCGCGAGGATTGGGGAGGACAAGTGTTTGTACTGCTGTGTTGAGATTTTGTCGAGTCCTTTTCTTGTGCGTTGGCGCGTTGTTTAAGCATGCGCCAGCCTGGTGAGACGGCGACGACAACATCAAGATTCATACCACTCTGCATATCACTTTTCATTACCCGGGCCAAGATCACGCACGCGTATCATGTGTCAAAAAGAAAGATGGGAGTGAAGCATCAAAAAGAACGCTGCTGCCTGAGCTCACATCACAACAGAAACACCTCCTTTAAACACCAAAAAAAGAAGTCATAATGGTGTAGTTGTTGGGGGAATTTGTACTTACTCGGTCGGTTATCCCCCCGCCCAGGAGTTTGTAAGTCACCTTCCACGGGACCCCCTTCTCCTGGACCCACTGTGCTAGAAAGTCACACGTTATAGAGGAATTTCACCTCTGACAGGGTTACCTGTCAACTTGTCGGTTCTGGCGATTCGATTAGCCTGTCGTAAGAATGGAATTGGCATCGGTCGGATTCGAACTTGGGTACTGGGCGTTGTAAACTATTGATAATGTAAGCAAATTTATTACGGAGGTGTGGTGTACCAACTACACCATTATGACTTGTGTTGGAGAAATAATTGGTTTCACTTGTTTATAAAGGCTCCTTGCAAGTGAACAACCTTGATGATCCTGATGCGCATGCCCTTGCATTTGAATATACCCCTGAACTCGCCTTTGCTCAGACCGGGCTCCTATAGCTGTATCACATCTACTTCTGCCTGACTCTCTGCGATTCAACTATCACTGTCCAGTGCTTCTTGTGTAGCACTCTAAGCGTTGACGCCCCCTGAATTCGCCCGCCCATACCAAAGCGCAACTAATGTCCCATCACTCGGAGCCCTCGAAGCAATAAGTATCTCAGAAACGGTCCATTTTGATCATTCTGATATGGCTAGCAAATGAAAGAGAGTGTTACGAAGGTGGCATCCGACAGCACCGTAAAGAACTGCTGCATATTCGACAGTGGCTGCTTCTGCTTGACGCTGTGGTCGACAGCTTCGAACAGCCTCCACGGCACGCAAACTCCACCACTGCCATTGCCTGCAGACTCACTATCGCATTGCCACAACATCTACGCCTTACGAACCTGCCTCGGTCCTCCAGCAGACATCATGCGAAACCCCTGGATCGCGACTCGACAGCTGCGACAGACTTGATCACAAACCCCCCTTCCCCCCAAAAGCAAAGGCCAAGAGACATCTCAGGCCACAGAACAGGCGGATGATCAACACGAAAGCGATGCAAACCCTACCTGTTTCCCCTTTGATTTACCAAGAGTTTCTTTCTGCGCGACGTTGATACCATACCTTTTTTTCCTTACTTATGCGGCCCGCATGCCCTACAAAACCATCAGACTCGCTAGCACAAACGTTCAGACCAAGAAAACAGTAGCCAACACTTCGTTCACCGGTTCAGTTCAGCAAATACGCTCAAAGGGTCGGTTCACGAGGGACATGAGGTCAAGATAAGGTCGAAGATGGCGTCCCACGCTTCTTGAATACGAGAAAAAGAAAGTATCTGTGCTCGGTATCTATTCTGGGGAAATGCATGGGGAAAGGGAACTTGAACGACGTCTCCTGTCGACAATGTCCACATGAACATAAAAGGAATGAGTGCATGATGCGCAAGTCGTTGGCAACTTTTCGAGAGCTCAGTAGAGTCATGTCGACAGAGATGGAGCGAACCACGTCCCCAAGAACTTGCAGCTGCAACTCTGGTATCGTCAAGCGTGTCCTCAAGAGTACCGATGTGATGATGGCAGACAATGGCCTGAAAGAACTTTTCGGAAGGGTGGTGTGAAGGTGACGAGCAGGAAGCGACGCTGCAGTTGAGTGAGGAGTCAAAGCCTGATGGGTTGATCAAAACAAAAGTATAAGCGAATGATTCAAGTGCAAGGCGAGCGGATTCTTGTGGTACAGCTTCGATCGCGCCTTCCAGCCGTCGACGCGACCCGGTGAGAGGCGTGATCATAACGTGCAAGTGCAAGTGCAAGTGAAAAGACCAGCTCAGATTTGCCAGTTGCCAATGAGAATTCTACGAAAACAAGCATATTCCAGCAAAGGTCCAAACTACGCAGGTAAACAGCAAAAACAAACCCCTCCCGGAGGAGAGGAAGAAAAGCCCATTAAAGGAGTTTTTTCCTTTTTATAATGGGAGCGTCGAGTGTTACCTCTGTAGGAGTCGAACCTATAGCCTAGAGGAGCTCAAGCGCCAGGCGCTCTATCCCCTACGCCACCGCACCAGTGAAGCGGCTAACGACCATGTTGATGGAAGGCCATTTTCACGGTATATTAAGGGTGGAAGAGGTGGTGAGGGTAGTCTAGGAGGTCAGCGCCTTTCTTGGTTCTTTTCCTCGGGATGGGTGATGGTAAGATGGTAGTGTGAGAAGATGGATAATCAGGTGAAGATTCCAAGGTCAGAAAGGGGAGAAAGCGATATCTTTATGTAGAGGTAAAACGTAGCTACTCATTGTTTGGTCCATTTCTATAACCTCTTGCTGTTGAAATCTTTGACCCCTGAACACCTCAATCCATCTTCGACATTGTGCAAGGGCCCATTGGGGTAGCTTCTTGATCCCTCAGTACCGTTCCAAGAGAATGAACGTCTCCATCCTCCTCAACAGCAAAGCCAAATCCAGCAAGACTCCACATGTATGCGCTGTCCAGCAGCAGCACACTCTTCCCACCAAAAATTCACAGAAGCGCCCACGAAGCAAACAAAAGTAAAGATACCTAGAGAATGTCAACGCAGGGATACTCCTCCTTGCAAACCTCCTCATATCTCTCCTCAATCTCATCCAGCTTCTCGGCAGCATGAATCATGTCCAGCTCCTCCTCATACTTCGCAATCTCCATCTGCAGTTGCTGAACAGCCTTCTCGCTGCTGGCAACTCTGTAACGCAGGGTCAACATCAAGTACATCTCCCAACGACTGCCCATTCTCACCACTTCTCCTTCCTCAGTGACGCGCTGCAGCTCGGTGCGGATGTGAGGCGTTAGGTGTCTGGCGATGGAGGCGTGATACTCGGAGGAAAGGCCGGCGTAATTGGAGATTTTGTCACGGCGAGTGCGGATTTGGTATTGCAGCTACAGTAGACGCGGAAATTCTTGTGAGTACTTGCTAAGGTGGGAGAAAGTGAGATGGCGAGGAAGTGGATGGCGTTGTTACCTGCTTGATTCTGTCACTGCTTTCCCGCTTTTCCTGGGAAGATTTGATGGTGGCAGTGGGCTTGCGACTATATCGGATTGGTGCAATATGAGCGTCGAGAAGAGAGTGTAGTGCGCGTGCCAAACGTGAAACTTACGTGATGGAAGGAGACATGGTGACAGGTTTTTGGACTAGCGATTCGGCGCGTGTTGATTGAATGGAGTGCGATAAAATGAATGTGGTGTTTTGAAAAAGGGAGTGTTGACAGAATGAATGTGATGTTGTAGAAAAAGAGCGCGATAAAAACCGAATGTCGTGTTGAAAGAGTGTGGCAAAGAAAATCAAGGAAAGTTGCGTTGGCGCGAATAGGACGCTGTTTATTCTCCTTTCAGCTTGACACAAACAGAGAAGTGAATGATTCCAAACCGGTAAACTTTGCTTGTCTCTTATTTCTTGAAAGCGATGATTGTTTGTGAACATTTTTCATCAGCAAACAGTCAATCCACACTGCCTAGCTCAGCAAACAAAACAGCCCTAACAGGTCTTACAGATCTTTCCATCTCCATAGACTCCACTCAACCAACCTCTCGTCATTGAATAAATCCTGGCTCGCTTCCTCCCTTCCCTCCTCCGTAGCCTCCAACCCACCTTCCTCAAGCCTCTCCCACATCTCCCGAATGTAATCAATGTAGCAAACTCTCAACGGATACGCGATCAAAAACCTAGCTTCCTTGTCCCTTTTCAACCACTGCAGGATCACATTGGCAAGCAGCTCTGGGTGTTCCTCGGAGTATATCGTGTCGGCGGCAAAGATGACATGAGCCTGTGTTTGCGGACGCTTTTCGTCCTTGATTAGGAGAGTGGTGGGATGTTTCCAATCTAAAGTTCCTGCTTCCATTTGGGTATTTGCCTTTTTGAGACCAGCAGCATTGAGATGAATATTCGCATCCAGAGCAGGGATAAGTGGTGCCAGATCGGTAAGTACAGTCGCTTGTTTCCAAAGTGTTGATGCTGTGATACCGACTAAGCCTGTGCCAGCGCCGAGTTCGAGTATAGGTAGCACATCAGAGCTGGGAGAGGGGAAGTTGATCTTTGGTCCGAGATGATGAAGCTGGGAGGCCAAGATGTGGGAGGCTGCCCAGGTTTCTAGCCCCAGGTTTTCGGATGTGAGATTTGGCTCGCTGATGCGAACCATTATCGTCTCGCCAGATGAGTTTGATGGGACAATGAAGTCTTGGGTTTTGAAGCTTCGTTCTTCAGCCATGATAGGCGAGACTGTGGTTGGTCGAAAATGTCCCTTTTCGCGTGGTTCTCGTTGATTTCTGGTGTAAAGTGGTAGACTTCTTGTGATAAGGCAGTGTAGATAGGAAGTAAAATGTATATCGATATATGTTGTTGGATCATAAGTGGATACAGACTGCCGTTGTCATCGAATTTTCTTAGTATAAACTTTCGGAGGTCTGTGCCCGACTCTTTTTTTCTTCTATTTCTTTTCTTTTCTTTCCTTTTTTTCCTTATTATCACTTAAACGTTTTGCCAGAAGAAATTGGATTGATCATGGAGATGCTCTATGATACGGGGAACGATAGCTTGTCTGGAGGAGGGTGCCGAGGGAGTGGTAGCGCGGCTTAATCTCACATTCTGAAAACTAAAGCGGCTTCCAGCATGAGAAAAGGAGTACGATGATACTGCTGAACAAAATGTAGCAGGATTACGGAGTATCAAAATGCTATTCAAGTGTTAAGTGATGTGAGCGGTCCGGACGGTGGAATGCTGATGTCAGCAGCGCATTGCAACAATCAAGCGACAGGCCATTCTGAAGTTTTTCATTCACGTGGATGCAAGATTGAGAGAAAGGGGAAAGATTAAAAATGTTCGGACTAATAAGTTGACAGCGCAGAGCGTCTAAAGTGCGGGAGGAAGGAGTGGCGTGTGCCCCTCCCTCTTTGACGACGACGACGTACTCGTGTCCATGGCGTCGTTTCCTAATTCACTCTTTAACGAACCTTCTTCATCCGTCTTTGCGACTCCATCCAAGCAGAGCCTCAGCCACCGAGCAATCCACATTCTCAGCACCACCATGTCGACATCCGCGCGCCGCCGTTTGATGCGCGACTTCAAGGTATGCGACGCCTCAGGTCAGGCCTGCCACGACATGACTCTAACGGCTATCTTGTGTAGCGCATGCAGACCGACCCTCCTGCCGGCGTCTCAGCATCCCCAATTGCTGACAATGTCATGACCTGGTACGCTGGACTTCCAGCCGTTGTTCATGCGACACGTGCTTATTGAAACTATAGGAATGCGGTCATCATCGGACCTTCAGACACACCATTTGAGGACGGCACCTTCAGACTCGTCATGCACTTTGAAGAACAATACCCCAACAAGCCTCCGGGCGTCAAGTTCATCAGCACTATGTTCCATCCCAACGTCTACGCTACGGGCGAGCTCTGCCTGGACATTCTCCAGAACCGCTGGAGTCCGACGTACGATGTGGCCGCCATTCTCACCAGCATCCAGAGGTGTGTTGATGGTGTGCTCTCTTTCATGTACTCGGCTAACCTTCTCTTAGTCTCCTCAACGACCCCAACACCAGCTCCCCAGCCAACGTCGAGGCTTCAAACTTGTACAAAGACAGCCGCAAAGAGTACTACAAGCGGGTGCGCGAGACGGTCGAGAAGAGCTGGGAGGATTGATTGAGACACACAGGCGGGGTATAGACGTGCTATGACAGTTCAGCGAGGCGTTTGGCATGGAATGTCGCTACATGGATTGGAGTCATCTGGGTCTGCATTTCTGTTGCTGCATTCGACAGCGGCATACAAAGTATGAAACACGAGAGAAGATAGTCAGGGCATCGCATTGTCTTTGGTTGATGGAAACTCATTATGATTATGGAAAATAACTTGAAGGTATCTTACTATCGTTGATGTTGGTTGTGCCAGTCAAAGATGAGGCATGGGTTTGATTGGAGGAAGGAGGGGTCGTATGCGTGTAGGGCTGAGTCGAGGACAAACTTGAAACCGGGGCCGACAGAGGCAGGCACGCGCAAGAGGGAAGCCACTTTATGGAAGCATTGCGGCCAGAATACCTATCATTATTATCTCAAGATCCAGCGAGAGACACCGATCAAGTTGCAATCTGCTGGCTTTGTTTTGAATCCCAACGGGCGGTTCGCAGAAGTTCAGAAGCTTTCTTGTTTGAGTTTGGCCCTGGCCCCTTGGTCGCAAGCCGCAACAACTTGCAGGCACGACGTGTGTGCAGTGCATCCTGCAGCATCCTCGCGCCTTCCCCAAAATCCTACCGCTTGTTGATCGAGGGTAACAGCGAGCGACAGAAGACAAGCCTTGACGTGCCTACCACCGGCCACCATGGCGTAAGTAGCCCCTTCCCCCTTCAGGCCCCACCAAATACTGACAATAGCGCAGGAGCAACTCTATCAAGGGTACGTCGACCAACAAACCTCCCGCGTCCATACAACTAACATGGCACAGTCGTCGCTCGTTTTAGGCCGCAAAACAAAGTCGAACTCGCCAGCGGAGGAAAGCCCGTCGTACAATTCGAGAGCCCCGATACCTGCGAAGTCCAAGCAAAAGATGGCGGCGGCGGCTCCTTCACTTTTGATCGTGTCTTTGACATGGCCTGTCGCCAGTCAGACGTCTTTGACTTTTCCATCCGCCCCACCGTCGACGATATCCTGAATGGCTACAACGGCACCGTCTTCGCCTACGGTCAGACTGGTGCCGGAAAGTCGTATACTATGATGGGCGACATCACCAGCGCCGAGCAAAAGGGTGTCATTCCACGCATCACGGAACAAATCTTTGCGTCCATCATGGCCAGCGAGAGCAACATCGAGTATACAGTCCGCGTCAGCTACATGGAAATCTACATGGAACGCATCCGCGATTTGCTCGTCCCACAAAACGACAACCTGCCGATTCACGAAGAAAAGAACCGCGGTGTCTACGTCAAGGGACTGATGGAAGTCTATGTCAGCAGCGTCGACGAAGTGCACCAGATCCTCGAGCGAGGAGGCATGGCCCGCGCTGTTGCTGCCACAAACATGAACCAGGAGTCGTCCCGTTCGCATTCGATCCTCGTCGTCACCGTTGGCCAGAAGAATGTCGAGACTGGAAGCGTCAAGTCGGGTCAGCTGTTCCTTGTCGATCTGGCTGGTTCGGAAAAGGTTGGAAAGACAGGAGCCAGTGGACAAACACTGGAAGAGGCAAAGAAGATCAACAAGTCGCTCAGTGCTCTCGGCATGGTCATCAACGCCTTGACAGACGGCAAATCCTCTCACGTGCCCTACCGTGACTCCAAACTCACCCGTATCCTACAAGAATCCCTCGGTGGTAACTCGCGCACCACTCTCATTATCAACTGCTCTCCCTCGAGCTACAACGACGCTGAAACAGTCTCCACCCTCCGCTTCGGTGTGCGAGCCAAGTCGATCAAGAACAAGGCGAAGGTCAACCAGGAACTCTCGCCTGCAGAGCTCAAGGCGCTACTTCGCAAAGCGCAATCTCAAGTCTCGAGCTTCGCGACTTACATCTCCAGCCTCGAGTCCGAAGTTGTCACCTGGCGTAAGGGACAAGCCGTTCCGAAAGAGCAATGGACGCCGACCCTCAAGACTGGCACTACCAAGCCCACACCACACACTGCTGCCCCGTCACCTCTCGGTGAACACATGAAGGGGCACGAAACACCTGCGAGATCCGAGTCGAGAATGGAGCTAGAACGCGCTGGCACCCCGACCGCTGCCTTGGACAAGGACGAAAGAGAAGAGTTTCTACGACGTGAGAATGAATTGCAAGATCAGCTTGCCGAAAAGGAATCAGTCATTGCTACAACAGACAAGGCTCTTCAAGATACGAGACAAGAGCTGCGCGAGATGAGAGAAACCCACGGACGTCTGAACAAAGACAACGAGAAGCTCGCCAGTGACGTCGAGGCTCTGAAGATGCAGGTCGAGCGAATCACCTTCGAAACAAAGGAAGAGTCCATCATGATGGACAGTCTCAAGGAAGCCAACAGTGATCTTTCTGCCGAACTCGACGAGTTGCGCAAGGAATTGCTCGAGGCAAAGATGAATGCGCGTGAAACATCGGCCGTCATTGACGAAAAGGAGAAGCTCAAGAAGGAACGAATGGCTCAAATGATGGCTGGATTCGATCTCGGAGACGACGATGTTTCCGAAAACGAGCGCGCCGTACAAGACGCTATCAAGCAACTCGATGACATTGTAGAATCTTTCTCTGGTGGCGACGCCATTTCGCTTGACTCACTTACCAACCTGAGAGCCAGGCTGGTGGATACTCAGGTTGCCGTCCGCCAGGCAGATCACTCCCACCAAGGAGGTGCTATTCAGAAGAAGCTTTTGTCTGTTCAAAAGCAGTACGAAGAGCTTTTGCAAACGAATCTTTCCGACGCCGATGTCGAGGATGTCAAGCGTCGTTTGGAGGAATCGCTTGCTTCCCGCTCTGATGGTCATGCATCCGATCTCAGTGCTGCCCTTGCTCAGCAGCAAGAGGAGAACACCCGCATGCGCAATGAAGTTGAGGCTCTGAGGAGACAGACTGTCAGCGGCGCAAATGGTGCCAAGTCGCTGCACCAACAGTTGGCTGACTTTGACGCCATGAAGAAATCGCTGATGCGCGACCTGCAAAACCGCTGTGAGCGTGTTGTTGAGCTCGAAATTTCGCTCGACTCGACACGAGAGCAATACAACAGTGTCTTGCGCTCAGCAAACAGCAAGCAACAACAAAAGAAGCTGGCCTTCCTCGAACGCAATCTGGAGCAACTGACTCAAGTACAAAGGCAACTGGTTGAGCAAAACGCCCAACTCAAGAAGGAAGTTGCTATTGCAGACCGCAAACTGGCGGCACGTGGCGAGCGTATTCACGGTCTTGAGCAACTTCTTGGCGAAAGCCAGGAGAAGCTCATGCAGGCCAATCATCGGTATGTGCATCACTTCTCACCCAAGCTACATGTAGCCAAAAGACAAGCACTGACACAATTTCTACAGCTTCGAAGCCCAACTCACAGCCGTCAAAGAACGCCTGGAAGCCGCCAAAGTCACCGCCGCAACCCGCAACGGCACCATCGCCGGCGGCAATAACGCCGGCGCAAATGGTTTTGGGGGTTCACTAGGCAGCCGGATCGCGAAGCCGCTCCGAGGAGGCGGCGGCGAGGCTCCCATGGTTCCGACGCTCGCGAGTCTCCAACAGCAGCAGCAGCAGGACGGCCCGAAACGCAGCAGTTGGTTCTTCAACCAGAGGACGTGAAAATCTTCTCTCTCAGCGAGATCGAAATGATGATGGCAGTCTTCTTCCTGCTGGCTGCTTTTGCCCTGCTGCTACTGTAGTAGCTACGTATGATGTGGGATTCCCCTCTTGCATTTTCTTCTGGTACCGCTCGATCGATGACGCATATAGAACGAGAGGCGTTCTCCGGAGCTTGCGTGGTGTTCTGTTCTTGTACCTTTTGCTTTTTCTCTGGGTGGTTCTGCATGCGGGTATGCCTGACGCCGTTCAACTTTTCGTGAGCGTGTCCGTGTCTTCTAATGCTTTCTAGAGGGGATGAAGATGTTCTCTTCTGTCTGTACCCTGAAAATTGCAAATCGCAACCTTTGCTTCCAAGTCTGCTGTCCAGAAGACACTTAGAAAACGCATTGTTTGCTTACTCATCATGCAGTGCTACGCTTCTGCAGTTTTGTGTCACAGGTGCATCGAAACCAATGCAAGTGCATATGCAAGAGTGCTGCCCCCCCCCCCCCTAAAAAAAAGAAGATTCAAAAAAAAAAAAACCCCCCCCCAAAAAAAAACTGTCATTTCTGGTACTGGGAATTATGTCCATAAAAACTAACATTTCGTCCACCAAACATATCGTAAAAAATCGTCATTGCGAGATCGTTAAACCACCCAAACAGCCGCTCATGCGAAGACCAGACCAACCACATTGCCACCCTCATTATCTAGATCCAGCAGACATGCTCAATCCCACATGCACCGGAGGCACGGCAGGCGAAGCATGATAAATCGGAAACCTCTGCCTCTCAGTCTCCGACCCAGGCAGCTCCATCGGACTCTTCAGCGGCATCTCCGCTTCCTCCCTGTAGGCGTCCAACTCATACCGCGGTGACCTTTCGCCATGATGACGCAGATACCGCGGTCCCTTGTAAGGCGACGAGGACGAATCCTTCTTCAACGCGCCCGAGGCGTCGTACTCGGGAAAGACGTCCGTGAAGGAGAGTTCCTTTATTTCGCGGGGAAGGCGGCGGCGGTAGAGCATGGTGCCAGCTATGGCCAGCAAGAGCAGTGGTACTGCGACACCAACGCCAACGCCAATGCCCAGGTTCGTCCAGTCGGTATTGGGGGCTGAGGATTGCGCTGACGTGCTGGCTGTGGCAGCCGTGGTTGTTGCGCTCGACGCCAAAGCTTTGGCTGTATTGGTTGCAGGTAGGCTGTTGGTCGTTTGGACGGTCATCTCCGACATTGTCGGCGGACAGGACGTTGTTGTTGAACTTGACGTGTCACTCAAGGATGAACTTGACGATGTTGATGGTAGAGTGGATGAGTTGGATGCGCCATGCAGAACCTTTGTGACCGGAAGGATTAAGGAAGTAGAAGTGGTAGAGACGGGAGCAGTTGTTGATGATGCGATCGTCAGCGACGAAGACATCGTAGTTGATGAAGACAATGGAAGCGACGAGGGCGGCGAAGACGATGGGATAGAAACCGTGTTCGTATTGAGAGCCCATTGTGCGGATAACACAAACAATTGACCCTCATCGAAACAACACTCCGGCCCATCATCAGAGCAGCAGTATAAGGGATCTTGTCCAGGCGACTTAACAATCCCTACCTCCAGAGTACAGTTTTGCAGCGCGACGGCTTGTGAACCTGTGACTAGTTAGCTTCAAGACTCCCGATTCCTCGCAAAACAGCATACCAGTCCTGCAGAAGCCTGGGCAATTGCCACTTCGCCATGAGCTGTCTGTGCAGGCTCCTCTAGTGAGCTGGTCATTGCTATCGGCGCAGACTCCGTGAGCCGAGCATGTCTGATCGGGTCCGCAGCAAGGCAATGTGATGTTTGACGCGTTGGTTAGATCTGTACATGGAACATAGTCCGGTGCGAGAATCCCATTCGGATAATAACAGCTCTGTTGCTGTAATGAGTATCGTGCCAGGCCGAGTAGAACCGAAAGCCATTTCAGTAATGACAGCCTACGAGAGGCCATTCTTTCTGCCGCGATAATAATTGTGCAATGTCCAGAGGTTGAGATTTGGTTGATCGAATTCCTAAGGCATCATGCATCCATGAGTTCACTGTTGGCGAAGGATCATGACTTATCATCCAACCTCAGGACAACATTTCCGCACGATTGGGCGGGTGTCAATGACAGCATATGGACGCATGTAAAGATGTCGGCGCTTAACAGTGTTGTACAATTCGTTTAGCAAGCCATATGATGCGAGTAGTTGACCAAGAAGTTGATCGCCGAGCGGCTGTGTTGGTGCCGATGTCTTGGAGATCTGCTTTGCATAGACGAGCTGCCCAAGCCTCCTCTTGTCTGATTGGCCATATCCACCCACTGCGCTGGTACACGGGTGATCGTTGAATCATGCTCTGCAACCTTTTTCTGATTTTAGCAATGTTCCGCCTGGTTGACACCTCAATCGGACGAACACAAAGGCCTTGATGCTCGCTTTCCCTGAACTTGACACGGCCGATCTCGTCTATACTTGCACAGCTCATTATCATCCGGGAGAATATCATGTGCTGGCAGTCACGTTGATCCTCTGCTTACAAGGTACCCTGTCTTGTGGCTTCTTCGTCTTCTGCCTGAGGCTTCATACGCACGAAGAGATCTGGAAAGATCCACGCAACATGGTCCACATGAAACACGATCGTCGTCCTTGCTTCGAGAGACTGCTTCCAGAACCTTTCCGACGTATTATAGCGAGGCACGAGTCAAGCAGATAACCTGAGAGGGCTGCAAAGTTCCGGTCAGACAACGAGACGTCGGGCGGTTGACCTGGCACAGGCGCTTAGAACCGCGCGCTGTGCAATGTGTGGAGGGAAATCGGGAGGTGGTACTCAGCAAATTGATATACTGACTGTGGCTCTCTTATTCAGGGAGCGGCAAATGTCGTTCTAGCCGAGCCTCATTGTCGTAACCTATTTGTGTCTGTTGACCTGACGTTCCTCCATCAGCCAGCAAGCAAATTAGTCAGTAAAGCTTGAGTCAATCAGAATAGACGTATTCTTCTCCCACAAAACAGCCTTGGATTACTTCACTCGAAAGAGGCTGCTCATAAGGTTTGTTCGTGGGCAAGATTGGTGCATTTGCCAATGCAGCAATGGAACGTTGTTTGGCATGAGGCTTTACGAAAGATGGGCATCATCCATTCCGAGCATTATGGACCACGCTATCAGTTCAAACACCAATAATTTCGATACAGCTGTCCTGGTTGTGATTATTCGAATCTCATCTTTACATCTTCAGACTGAGTGTAACATCCTCGGCTGGTGTTCTTTCTGTCAGACTCATGACCTGGTAGCTCCGCGGGATCAGTGATTGCTGCTGGAAGATCATGCTATATGCGTGTCATGACTTTGCATGCCTCTCTTCCAGCGATGTGCGGTAGTTTGGTGTGGCATCAAAAAGCGCAAGTCGAGTGCTATTTTAGATGGCTATTTCCGGACGAATACAGAGGCGGCTCGTAGTTTGCAGTGATTACGTGCCCCTTTTCCGGGTTCGATCAGGGTTGTGTCAAGACTGGGGCATCCAAGACTCTTCAGGAGTAGGTACATGTGGTAGTACGCGTCAGGAGGTTGCAGGATGTACGCGCCTGGTATTGAGGCTGTTCACCTCTACAGATATCTATTTCCACCAGTGGGAGAGTGCTTATTGGAAAGACTGATGGTTCATTTTCGACATTTGCTATTTTTCCAACCAGGAAGTGGAGCTTGGGTGATAGGGGAGGAGTGACCGTGAGCTATTGCCAAAGATGCGTGGTGCGGGGTGGTGCGCCCGAGTTACTCCAGGTACATCTCGCTCCTCAACGTTGGACCCATCAACCAGCGCCCGCTTCTTCTCCGTCTTCTCCACTCTTGAGGCTTTGAAATATTGCGACGATGTGCTCTATTGCACTGCAAGCGTAAGCATACGTGATGTCTATGATGCATTTTGCAGTCGACTGATTGAGGTTGCCCCGCGGCTGCCCTCCAGGTCCAAAACGGCGCGACAATCTTCACACCCGCCCCTGCAGCTTTCCATCCAACGGCTCAACGGGTAAGCTGGAGATTAGTCAAGCGTATACCAACTGCCTGATTCTTCTAAGGTGAGCAGCTTTGTACAGGACGTTTTCTGGTAAGTGCCGCACTTTGTGAGTCGAGATTCGCAAGACTCGTCTTCTCTCTTTCTTCACTCTTGCTTGGAAGGGCATTGGATAGTCCCCCACGTTTCCCATCGTAACATGTTCAAACTGCAAGACTTGCCACGTCTGCGAGCAGTCTTGGTTCTTCTACTTATTCTTTCCACATACACATGGACCTTCTCTCCAAAGAATTCCCTTTACCGTCCAGCATCATTCTCTCTCCTTTATTTGGGCTATGAAAGATTGCATGGTACGACTGAGCAGAGGCCTTGGAAAATCACACAATGCGAGGCAGCTCTCTCTGAGGTGTTCGGCACCACAGCCATACAGCCGGCTTTCGTTTCCCAGGATACATACCCGCCTATAGAAGAAGAACAGGTCGATCACTGTCGCATTCGAGTACTTTTGTTCAACAGCGAGCTTTACATCATCCCCAGCCATCAGAATGTTAGCTGCTCAGCAGGCCAATGGCTTGAACGAACAAGCAACTCCCTGTACATGATCTATCAAGCAGTTCTCAGTGTGCCCCGAGGAACGATGAGCAATGTTGAGTTTATTCTGGACCTCGGTGATGACCCTCAACGACCAGCGACCATACTCTGGGAACATATCGGTTCGGAACGAACTACGCTGTGGGGCTTCATGGAAAGCACGGCTGAGCTCGAGAACGATATGCAGAACATGTGGTTGATACCCGACAGTATTTACTGGAATCCATCGGCGTCTCCCTCTTCACAATCACATAAATATCTGGAGGCCTTCTGGCGCAGTGACCTGTACAATAAACATAGGAAACGAGCAGCACCCAGCCAAAGAATCAGCATCTGTGATGCGCACACACCAGAGACTCGAGACCATTGCACCACGCTGGAAGAACTCTGCTACTCCGACTTTCCCCTCCATACCCCAGCATATAGATATTCCCTGCACGCCAAAAGCCTGCATCTTTGCGATGATGTTCTGCCTGTCACACGTAGACCATCGCCCCTACGCTTTGTTCTCGCAGATGCAGATGAATCACAGCAGCACTTTATCAAAGTCCAACAAAATTGGTCCAATAAGGAGATGAAGGTACGTTCTCCCCTCGTATGCCCTTTTCGAGGAAAATCTCTGACTTGCATGCTAGATCACCAACTCCCCTAATCGCGACGACAATAGCAGGCATCGGCCTGAGAGCAACCTACTGCAACTACGCACTCCCACAACTGCTACAACATGCTACTGGCAATACATTTTGACAACCTGGTCGAGAGTACAAAACTCCCGGCCACAACTCTACGAAAAGGACAAACATGGTAAGATGATTCTTAGGGGTATTCCTTTCGCTCCCTATGCTCTTAATCACGAGATCCCCAGGCCGTATCTATAGCCGTCATTTCAATCTTTTGTCCAATCTTCCCACTCTCATTCTCATCGTATCTCATGTGATGATTTGCTCTGCTATCTTGCTTGATCCGCTTTTATGCTTTGCTGTCATTCTTCTCCATTGCCTTTTTTCTTTACGATGGTTCTTTCTCGGATTGAACAGCCTCGACTGCGTTGATGTGCTTCTCTCAATTTCCATCTGCGCTGCAGCTTCCATATTTCTTGCTGTGCTGCTTTTCCTTCTTTGAGATTTGTTTCTGTCACTTTGACCTACTCGGTGCTTTGCTGTTGCATTCTTGCGCTGCGCTTTCACTCCTCACTTTCCCCCCATATATCCAGTAAACTTCACTTCCTCGTAGAGACCGCAGACCTTGTATGGCCCCGCAGTTTTGGTTTGCGTTCGCCTGTGTGCCTCTTCAACTGCCAGCCATACGGAGCTCGCGGGTTCGATTCTCCCCAGAGGTCGTTTCCACACCCGCGGTCTTGGAATCTTTGACACTCCCTACCTTTTTATATGTAAAACACGAGAATCCTGGATCTCCCGTATTCGGAATTTGCTTCTCCCTTTTGGACATGGCTCTTGGTTCACTTGGAGACTTTAGTAGAAGAGGTTTGTTTTTTTGCGCCTTTTGCTTTTGGGTTTTTGTTTGTTGCCTTTTTGGTTCTTTTTTTTTTTGTTAATTTTCTCAGGCATGCGCGTGGTTGTTGGTGGCAGAAATAGGTGTATGTCTTTTTCTCTTTCTTTTCCCCTCTCTCCCTCTTTCTCTCTTTGCCTCTTTTTTTTCTTATTTTTTTTTGTTAACTTTCACTTTTTTTTATAATGCGATATCGTAAGCATACAAATATAATACTTTCCAAAAGTACAGGCGCAAGCACGAATCAAGCACCACTTTTTCTTTTCCATGACCTCTCAAGACACAAAAGAAAGTCTGAGCTCTTATACCCATCTTTCGGAAAGAAGGGATTATGCTTCTTTGAATTTATTTTTATTTTTCAATTTTTTTTAATTTTTTAACGGAAGATCCAGTCATATAAACCCCCCCCCCCCCGAGAAGGCGTGAGGATCGTTCATTTGTCAAGTTTCAATTACTTGTCCCCCTGACTTTAGACTGAAAATATCCTATAAACCATGTCTTTTGAGCATTTATGGCTAGATCATAGTAGTTAGTAGTTAGTAGTCATACCAACAGTCTTTGCAAACAAAAAACCAGGGGGAGAAAAAAAGAACAGAAACCAGGAAGAGAAAAGAACAGAACCCAGGAAGAGAGAAAAGAACAGAAACCAGGAAGAGAGAGAGAAAATAACACAAACCAGGAAGAGAGAAAAGAACAGAAACCAGGAAAAGAGAAAAAAGAACAGAAATCCAATGAACACAAACCAACTCTTCGCCCACAACTCACAGGGATCGATTCTTTTTTTTTTCTTTTTTCTTTAAGTATCAAGCATACATCCATCAAACCCGTTTTTGCCCATTCTATGTAACTCCCGTATTCTCCGCCAAGTGAAAAGTTCTGCCATACTCTTGCTCTCACGTAGATACACCTTACAAGCGCAGCAGAGCTAAACCTGCACAGCCCAAAAAAGACCAAAGTACCAAAGAAAGGGACATGTATTTCTTTTTCGTCTGAGCTAAGTATCACGCATGCAAACATCTACCTACCTATCTACCTTACCCCTGACATGCAACACTTTCAAAAAAAAATCAGCATCATCTCATCGTGCGGACGTTCTAGCCGCCATATGCACACTATAATCCTAATACGCTGGTTCTGAAACACATCTGGAGCAAAGAGTTACAAACGACAACAATAACCAAACAGAAGAAAAAAAAACACAGGACTAGCCAGCCAGCCAGCCAGCCGGACTGCCAACTAGTGTGACGAACCTATGTTTCGAGCCTACACACACCAAAAAAAAAAGATCCACCTCCGAAACGCGGGCAAACAGTTGTGTTTTTCGAGTATCAACACATGTCGTTGATTTCTTTCTTTCACGCCAAACACATGTTCGCAATAACTGCCCCTCGGTCGGGTGGTTCGTTTACGCGACTAGCGGTTCGCCCGCTTAATCCTCAGCGATCTTTTCTTTTTTTTTCTTTTACGGGTCTCGTTCTTGTGCACTGGTATTGGTGCGAATTGTTTTTATTGGTGGATTGTTATTGCTTTGGGTTGTATGGTATTATGGGCCATCGCTTCGTTGTTATGTTTGGAGGTGAGTAACTAGACTGTTGTTGTTGTTTGGTATGTGAAGTACTCCGTAGTTGTGATTCTGTTTCATGGTGAGCACTACTTCCCATGAGCTACGTCTTGAGAATCTTTGGCCCGACTAGTTATCCATGGCTGAGATGGAAAATAGTTTCGAACAGCGTCAATAATTGAGATGGATTGATGGGTGCTGCAAAATGTCGGCAAACACTGTGTTTTGTTGTCTTGGTGAGAATTACACATTCCAGCGACCAAACAACAAAAATGTGGCAAGAGAAGAAAAAAAATCTCACAAACACCAAAGTGCAGAGAAGAAACCAAAAGGGACAGGGCAAAAGTACATAATAATGCAAAATATTCCATACAGTGTAAATATATATATATAGAAGAAAAGGAAGAAAAGAATGAAAAAAAAACTGAAAAAAAAACTACTTCAAGAAGCAAAAAAAAAAGAAAAAAAAAGGGTATCCGCCATAGAAAAGATAAAAGATTCGCTCAGATCGTGCGCCTTTTTAAAAGGGGGGGAAAGAAGTATTCCCGTCGTTCTTCGTCATAATGGATGGAAACAAATGGTGTTGGTATGACAGAAAGAGACAAAGGAAAATCAGAAGGGGAGAGAGAGACAACGGTAGATGATAAATCAACGACCTCTGTGACAAGAAAAGGGTGAGAAGAAGACATTATACAAAAAGGGTGAGGAATAGGTGCATCGAGAAAGGCGATGCAACAAGGGGGTGTTTGAAAAAAAGAAACAAGAAGAGAATGTGTAAAGGGTGTGCGAGGAGAAGGTAGAAGAAGAGAAAAGATGAAGGGGGATAAGAAAGTAAGTCTCGTGAATCAAGAGGTCAACGAGAGGAGAAGCTTTCGGAGAGAAACAAATGTTTCTAAAGCATTTGGGCGGCACCGATAACAGCAGCGACGAAAGCAGCAGCTCCGTACTGAATGGTCAGGCCAGAAGCAGCGCCAGGGAAAGGCACAACAGTCGGCGTAGTGTTATTGCCGGTGCCGGTGTGTTTGGCCGTACCAGAAATTGTGGCGTTAGCGACAGGGTGCCATGAGCTAGTAGAAGCCATGGTGGTCATGGTCGAGGAAGTGGTAGGGGCAGGGGTGGTTGTGGACGTGCAGGTGGTGGTCTCGACGACACGGCTGACGGTGAAGGTGGTGTAGTAGGTGGTGACGGAAGTGACCGAGCCGTACTCTTGGGCGTTGACGCCGGCGAACATGACAGGGAGCAGGATGCTCAAGAAGTTGGTGTACTGCATGATGACTGGCTTAAAAGAGTGTGTATCGACGATGAGGTATGCGATGCTTGGCCTTCAAGGACGGTAGTGGGGTAATGAACGTGGTGGCAGAGCTCAGCTCGATGATCCTAGATAGGAAAAAGAGTGTGATTGCTTGATGCAGTATCGATAGAGATGAGAGGAAGGAAGAAGAGGCACCGGATACGAGGGTCCCCCAGATGATATACACGACCAGGCCAAATTTTATCTCGTGCAATCTTAGCCGCGGGCACGAGGCCTCAAAGTTGGGTGTATGGAGGGAACCAGAGAGACGAACAAGCTCATCTCATTTCCCGGTATGCGCTTCGATCGCAAACAGCTGCATGCGGCCTGGTGCAACCAATCATCTCACGCATACCCCAGGCAAATTCCTAAGCCGAGCGCCTAGTTTCGAAACGGTGCAACTTTAGACTTCGGTACCTGGGATACAAAGCAATCGGAATTTTGCATTATTATTGCGCACCTTGTTTTCGAAAAAAGAGGGCCGCCCATCGTCCATTGTGGGGACCATCCGAAGCCAACAAACGGCCAAACGACGTAGGACTGTTATGCTATCGGTGGAAAAGCAGTTGACGGCTTACACAAGAGCATGACATACAAGGGAAAGAATAGGAGGAGCAAAAAAGAGATTGCGAGCTCTGTCATTTTGGACAGAGTTGCTATTTCCACCCACAACTTTCCCCTCTTTTTTTGTATTAGGATAGTGATTTCCCGCGGCAAAGAGAGTCGTGGACGGACGCCATGTGGGAATATTAACTTTTTTCAGCACGACGGCGACAATAACAAGATCTCTCGTTGCGTGTGCCGGGTTGAGATCTTTCGAGGCCTAGTCACTTTTTTTCCCGCCAGATCAACAAATAACATTATCTTTTTTGCGGAGGACAACAACAAAGGGTCGCGAGGGCAGGTGGGCAGGCCGTCACACTACAGGCAATAGCCATCCGCACCGAAGATACTGGTGATTCCCACGAGGAAGCTGTTGCAAGGTCTCGATCTTGAAGCACGACTCATGTTTGAAGGCGACCGAGAGCACCCGGTCAACAAAATGTGACGAGGTCTCCAAGTCGTCTCCAGGTTTTGGCCTTGAGCAAAACTCCGTCAAAGCACGTCGCAGTGCATGCATCATACAGGTGTCTTGAGAAGTACTCGGTCAAAGCACGTCGCAGTTCATGCATCATACAGGTGCCTAATAGGTGTCCCACCGTCATCGAGTTGCGTCGTTGTCGCTTTGACATGAGTTCAGGCCTTCGGTTGCCATGCAAAAAAAGAAGATCAAGGCACTCCGGAAGAAGAGCCTTTTGTTTTTACAACAAGCGAGAAGGAAGAGGCAAGAGAGCCAATCAAGATGGCCAAGGGACAGAAAGTGGAATTTTGGAAGCTTTCCTCGTTTTGCTCCACATACAAAAAGCGAAATGTTCCCAACAAACCGCCAGGCGAGAGCAACCGCTGGAGAAAAAAGAAAAATGTTCGGGACTTCCAAACGGTTGTGCATTAGTATTGCCAAGATTTCACATCAAGGGAAGAAGGTGCGAGGCATAGACACTGTCTACACTCGCGAAGAAAAGAGAAGGAGGAGAAGCAGAAGGCGAAAGATGATTCATTCTGCCATGAGACCTGAAAAGTGTAGGTAAGGCAGCCAAAGGTAAAGGCAAAAAAGAGAGCAAGCAATCCCGACAAGAAAAACGCCACGCCATATGCAGTTTCTTGTTCAACACCGCCAGAAGTAATATGATCAGTAGAAAGGGAAAAAGGAAAGAATCAACGCAAGAAGAGAGGGCGGGGAAGAATGATGTACGTAGAGCGAGATTATAGAGAAGGAAAAATGTGCTCAAGTCTCGTCGGGAAAGAGGCCATCCTAACCCTCTACTGAAACACCAACAGGAGCATCCCACAACCTGCGCGCAATATCGGCAGGAGTCTCACGCTCAAGGGGTGATATTGTGTTGTCATTATGATCATCGTCATCGTTATCAGCTTCGAGGTCGCCCATGTGGAAGCTGACGCGAGATTTGCCGCTAGCAGCTGTCGCACGCTGCTGTTCATTGCCAGGGGTGACGGTGCTCTTCTTGCTCGCAATCGAAGGAGACATGGAAGGATGCTTGGCATGGCCATTAGTCCTGCTGCCATTCTGGGCATGCTGGTGAGATGATGCTGGAGCTGTGGCTGGTCTGGTCTTGTTAGGTCTGCCTGGCAAAGAGCCCCCGTTCATCTTTCTGAGTCTTGCCAGACCCGTGTCGAGTGGGTTTTGGAAGCGGCGGACAACAGCCAATTCCTTATCCACAAACTCGAACTGCTTGCCAGCGTGTGGTTGGCGCATAGCTTGAGCACGACCAGTAGGTAGCAAGCCGGGCAAATGGGGTTGTGAAGTGGCTTCAATGTTGGAGAGACCGCGTTGAAGCCATAACTTTTGTTGAGTTCGGCTATTATTCGAGGCAGGGTCTGGGGTAACAGCACCGGAGCCTGACGGAGTGGGCGGCTGTTTGTTGGAAGTGAAATTGGGGGTGGATTGGTTGCGGTAGAGATCGGATTGTTCCTTCCGTGTCTGTACTTGCGAGTGGGTGCGAGCGTGTGCGTGGGCAGTGCTCTTGACGAATCCCGACTGATCTGCTGGCGTGCCGTCCTTGCTGTTCATGCCATCATTGGAGATGAAGCGGGAGACAACTGGCGTTCCAGCAGTTGAAGGAGCTCCGTTTATAGTTGGTGAAGGCTGTTGTTGGGCTGCGTTGGCCAAGGCCGAGATGGAAGAGACTCTTGGGGGAGCGGCATTGGCGCCGGTGTTCCTTTCGAGCAAACGGCGTGCTATGTCGTCGGCATCGGGAAGGTGTTGTTGGTTGGCTTGGGGATTGTATGAAGAGGTCGGCTGCGACGGCGGCTGAGTGGCTGCAAAGTCCTTTGTGCGGATGGAAATGGTATCCTTTGACCCGTCGGTGGGGCTTTCCGTGTCTGTGTCGCTTTCTGTTGACTCTTCGTCTTGTGACTGTTCGCCCAGCTGGCGGGCGTATGGGTTTTGATGCGGATCGAGCACGACCGAGTTCTGGCGAGTGTTGTTGCGCGTGTTGTCGCGAGTTGTGTTGGGAGATGCAGAGGCGCTCTCCTCGGTCCATTGATCTTCAACGCCTTCCATCTCTTCGGCAACCTCTTCGTCGTCGTCATCGTCATCGTCGTCGTCGCCAACGTCGAATTGCACGGCGGAAGCTTTGGGCGCCGGACTCTTTGAGCGCTTCGGCGGCTGGGTGTGGGCGCGTCGGAAATCGGGCCGTGATTGGTGGTTGGCAACGCGGCCATGGGCGAGATTCTTGCCGCTAGCAGGACGAGCCAATTGGCCGCTGGACAGATTCTTCTTGAGGCCGGCATGCGAGTGGGTGCGCGGAAGGTGCACCGATGTGTTGTTGCGGCGCATGTTCGGCCTGGCGGGACTCTGCGGCACGACCGAGGATTGAGACGACACGGAATGTTGCTTTGCTTTGGGAGTGGGCGGCTCGTCGTCGTCGTGCTTTTGGTGGTGTTGAGGCTCGATCTTGATTTTGCTCAGGGTGCGGTGGAAAGAGGGATTGCGGCTCGCCATGCGGTTGTGGTGGCTGACTACATGTCGCTGTGGCTTGTGATGGGCATGCGGTTGCTTCTTGACGGTCGAGTCGCCGGGCGAATGCGACACATGCGACGACGTCGATGACTGTCGGTGGCCCAACGGAGGTCGTCGGGGGTGCGGACTCGGTGGAGCTTCGTCTGCCATTGTGGTGGGAGTGACAGAAAGTATTAAGCTGTTGGTCAGGATGTGCGTTGGCTATGACGCCGCGTTGCAGAAAGCGCCCCTCGAATTCAGAAAGAACCCCGGCTTCCTTCCCCAAAAGCTCCAAGAAACGTCAAGGATTAGGTCAGCAAAGCTCATGCACTCTAAGCTAAGGTAAGGTAATTACCCCGACAGAAATACATGTATCTTTTGACATGTGAAGTGCAACCCCAACACTTTCCATTTATACTCTGCTTTACAACGACCATGCTTTATTGTCGTATCAAAACTGCAACTGCTCCCGGAGTTCCATCGCTAGATCCTTGAAAACTTGTGCTCGCGTACTATCCGGCTCTGCCACCACTGTGGGTTTCCCACGGTCGGCGTCTTCGCAAATGCTCGGATGAAGAGGAATGTCGGCCAATAGCTTAATCCCCATGTCGTCGCACTTCTTGATGACACCCTCGCGGCCAAAGATTGAGTGTGTAGTCGAGCACCTTGGACACGTGAATGCCGACATGTTCTGCACCATGCCGAGTACCTGGATATTGTGTAAGCTGCATATCAGCCAAGTGTGGGCTGCTCATCGTACCGGCACGTTGACTTTGCGAAACATTTCAATTCCACGAACTGCATCTTTGAGTGCAACGTCTTGCGGTGTTGATACAATCACAGCTCCTATTACATGTCAGGTGTCGATGCATTGAACCCCTCACCATTACGTACCGTCAAGTACAATCTGCTGGGTAATGGTCAACTGTACATCGCCAGTTCCTGGCGGTAGATCCATAACAAGCACATCGAGTCCACCCCACTCCACTTCATGTATGAGCTGTTGAAGCGCTTTCATGACCATAAGGCCTCTCCACACTATTGCTGACGTTTGAGGGACGAGGTAGCCCATTGACATTGACTTGACTCCATAGTTTGTCACGGGTATCAACTGGTTGTCTAGTTTCTCCTGTCAATCATTGTCTTGGGGACATGTTAGTGGACTTACTGGCTGATAGTCGTGGCTCGTTTCCTTCGAGATTGAGCAGTGTCGGAATAGAGGGCCCGAATATATCAGTGTCGAGGATGCCAGCTCTCAGTCCACATCTTGCAAAAGCCAAAGCAAGATTTACTGTACCCTTGTCAATCAAATGCCGAGACGACGTCTTTTGATGAATTCGCTCACCAGAGACGGTTGATTTGCCCACTCCACCCTTTGCTGAAGATACAGCAATGACTTTCTTGACGTCTTTGATCGGTCGTCTTTCTGGCAGACCTTTTTGCATGCGGGCCCTCAAATTTGGCGGTGTGCCCGATCTCGGCAATCCCTGATGGTTGTTAGAATCTGGTGTATCACAAGCTTTAGCCTCACATGCCAATGGGTTTTCATGTTGCAACCTTCTCAGAGAAGAGAAGATTCGCTTCTGCATCTTAATAAAACTTGCAAATGGCAATGGCCTTGCCATAACAGATGGGCCGCTTGATAGACGTCATGGTTGTCGGGTGATTTTCGGATGTCGGCGCCGGGACGCGTCCTCGGGAAGGAGACAACACGTCCCTGACGCTCTGAAGGACTCGAGAACTGCAGCAAGAAGATTTCCATCGTGCCTTTCCTTGTTCCCTTTGTTTGTGAGAGGTGGCAAAGCAACAGTAGCACTAACTCACATGTCGTTGTCGGCGCAAGTAATGCTGCATCAATCCAGTTGTTCAACGCACAGCCATGGAAACAGATTGGGATGAGGTAAGGCTTTACCCCGAACGACTGCCACCAACATGACAATTTATTTCCTTTCAGGTTGCTCGCGTTTTGCTACCTCCACCCAGTCCAAATGCTTTGCATACCCAAATCACCACTTTCTCTTTTGATCACATGCAAGAGCTGCTATGGGCCGCCAACGAATTTGTAAGGAGACTCGGTTGCAGTCGAAGCTTGCAATTTAGCTGATATCAAACATCAGGGACGAATAACATCATTTTACGGCTCTGAGTTGCAACGGTACACTTCTTACCGAGGTCATGCACCTGCCGAAGGGCCTGTCAAGCAGATGCTCATGTGTGATCGCGGCGTCATCTCGATTACCGCAAAGAGTATACATCTGGCCTCACGAAAAGGAGTGACTCAATGGCATCTCAGGTAAGAATTGGAGAAGGCAAGCCAGTCGGGGCAAGAACTGATGGTACCGCAGCCAGGATGATATGAATGACTTGCGCTGCATGGCCTTTACATCGAAAGGGGTGCACGAGATTTTGGTGGCAGGCTGCCAAGAGGTCATGTACAAAATTGACGTCGACAAGGGGGTCATTTCTTCAACAGTAGGTTTGCCGGTTCGCTCTCGGCACGAACTCGTCTGATGGTGCAACAGCTCAAAGCCGATGCACCCTATACCATGATGAAACGTGGCGGTCAATACATTTGTGCTGGAACAGCTGACGGCTCGGTGCATTTCCTCGACTTGACCCACTACAAAGTCGCCCGCACGTGGAAGGCACATTCAGCCTACATCAACGACATGGACGCGCGATCCGACATACTCGTCACCTGCGGATGGTCCGCCAGACCGCAACACGGTTACATGCTGGACCATTTGGCTAATGTCTTTGATCTCAAAACTATGATGCCGCTCCCTCCAGTCCCCTTTCCGCCAGGCGCCGCTTTCGTCAGGATGCATCCCAAAATGTCGACAACTTGTCTAGTCGCATCCCAAGGAGGCCTGATCTATGCAATCGACATAATGAATCCCGATGCTCCTAGCATGAGACACGCTAACATCTTTGACACTCATATCACATCCTTGGAGATAGCCCCATCTGGAGATGCGCTCGTACTTGCAGACGCTCAATGCGCCATGCATCTGTGGGGCTCGCCGAACAAAATACAGTTCACAGAATACGGCAGTCCCACCGAGTTTGCAGATTCAATCTCAGTCGCACCATCGATGGACTGGTCTGCCGATGTGTAAGCGCCATGGTATTTAATCTGAAGTCAACTGTGTGCTAACTGGAAGCAGGCCTTTAAATCTCATTGGTACGCCGTATTACAGGGAAACGCTGTTCTCAGCCTGGCCAAGTCATCTCATATCTGAAGTTGGAGCTCCACCCGTCAAGATTGATAATGCCATTCTTGCCTCGTTAAAGCGCTCAGATATCGGAGGCTACACAAACTTCCCGCGCAAGACTCGCAGGAACCAGTTTGAAGATACCAGAGCTGTTCAAAGAGCCCAGGACACTCTGTCTGTGCCTAGATTCCTCAGCGAACGGCAGAAGGACGATCCTAAAGGCACCGAAGGGTCAAGACGCATGTCCGATGCACTCGAGGCCTTGGGAGATCTGGCTCTTGTCGGGACAACTCGAAGAGACGTTCCCGTCATGTATCGAAACGTCGAAATCAAATATAGTAAATTCGGTGTAGATGACTTCGATTTCGAGTGAGTTGAATGTGCTGATATGCTTGGCAGACTACTGATTTGTCACAGGTACTATAACAAGACAAAATACTCTGGACTGGAGACGCACATCGCCAACTCATACACAAATCCTCTCTTGCAGCTTCTCCGCTTCACGCCGACCATACGCAACCTTGCACTCCATCACACGGCCACCTCTTGTTTATACGACAACTGCTTACTCTGCGAGATGGGGTTCTTGACTGACATGCTCGAAAAAGCTGCAGGCCTGAACTGTCAAGCGAGCAATTTCCTCAAAGTATTCAGTGGGTCACCGGATGCTTCCACGCTCGGATTGCTTGAGCAGTTTTCAACGAATAACCCGCTCTCTGTCACGATACAAGCAGCGAACCGATTTCTACTCAAGACTTTCTGTGACAGTTTCAGGCAGCTACCTCCGCACAACCTGCACATGGAGAACTCTTTGACAACCGGAGCCTTACTTGCCATACGATGTGGGCATTGCACCAACGAAATGCTTAAGCCGGGCGAGACTCTGGTTCACGACCTGGTGTATCCACCGAAACCTCTCAAACATCATCCACGCATGGCTCCGCCGCGGCCTGCATTCTCGCAAGTTTTGAAAGCTAGTGTCGAGCGTCAAGATCAGACTCGAGGTTGGTGTGATCGTTGCAAGCGTTACCAACAGTTGAGCACTCGCAAAACCATCCAAAAGGTTCCCAACGTCCTTATGGTCAACACTGCAATCCACTCTCCCGATCATAAACAGTTGTGGGCGACACCCGGATGGCTGCCTCAAGAGATTGGTATTGTGGTTCAGAATGGACAATTCTTCTGCTACGAAGGATCCGACCTCAAGTATCATTTGCAGCGCGGATTCTACGATATCATGGTCTACGAGCTTGTCGGCATGGTTGTGGACATTAGCAGTGGAGACAACCAGAAATCTCACCTGGTGTCTCTGATCAACGTTGCGCCTTCATCGCCTGATCCAAGCATTCAAGACCAATGGCATCTCTTCAACGACTTCCTTGTCAGATCCACAACTCCAGAGGAAGCTCTCCATTTCGACATGAATTGGAAAGTGCCAGCTATTCTTACCTACCAGGCCAAGTCGGCATCTCACGTCATAGATGACTCTTGGAAAGAGAATCTTGATCCTTCTCTACTTTATTGCCTACCAAGAGGGCCACACAAATCGCCTGATCCGTCCGTCCTTCGCGTTCTCAATCCGACAACCGAGCTCCCTCGCGCTGGCATGCCATGTGCAATCGATGCCGAATTCGTCTCTCTGTCCAAGGCGGAGATTGAAATGAAAGCAGATGGAACGCGCGAGACTGTTCGTCCACCTCGACTCGCTCTAGCTCGTGTGTCAGTATTGCGAGGAGCGGGCCCGCACGAGGGTCTACCCTATATTGATGATTACATTGCTTGCTCAGAGCCTGTGGTCGATTACTTGACTGCTTACTCTGGCATTCACGACGGAGACTTGGATCGAGCCCGTAGCAGGCACAACCTGGTTAGCCTGAAAGTTGCATACAAAAAGCTATGGCTTCTTCTCAATCTTGGAGTTATCTTCGTTGGACACGGTCTACCCAAAGACTTCCGCATCATCAACATGCATGTCCCCAGAGCCCAAGTCGTTGACACCGTAGACCTCTTTTCCCATCGTCTTCGCAGTCAACGTCGCCTCTCACTACGCTTTTTGGCTTGGTATTTACTTAGAGAGGAGATCCAGCAAGACAGCGACAAGGGCCACGACAGTGTTGAAGACGCTTTGACCGCGCTAAAGCTGTGGCGCAAATACCAACAATTCATGGATGAAGGGATTATTGAAAGCATGCTTGACGACATCTTTGATCGTGGTCGGGAGACGAATTTCAAGCCGCCTTCTGCGTTCAAGAATGATGAGTGGAGACCAGAGACTCCGGGAGTGTCGAGTGCGCCTGGTACACCAGCTAGGAAGGTGGTGGGGCCTGCGTTGCTTGGAGGAGGTGCAGGCAATGGTTCTGGTTCGACGCCGCCTATCAAGAGGAACATTTTTGGCAGCCCGATCGGGTAGGGCCTTTTTGTAAGTTTGGGTTAGATGACTGTAGACGTCTAGATCGTTGTTTTCTGCGTTCTTTGAGCATCCTAATGGAGATTGTTCATTCTCAAACCCATTATCTGTGTGACTTGATCCGGTGGGTCTTCTAATACATAGACCTAACTGAATTTTATCCTATAGCGTGGACCTCTATATAATGTTTTACAACTGACAATGGGCTTGCTTTTTTTTGAGAGGAATTTGTAGTCTGCTCTGGTTAGACCAACAAGTTGGCGATCAAATGGCCAGGGTCGCTCCCTGCAGCAACATGAAAATGATCGCTGATACATTATTTGCAAGCATAAAGTGGGTCAAAAATAGTTTTTTTTTGGAGTTGAACCATTTTTGTCGCTGCAACCTAGATGTAAATACGAGAAGAGAGAGAGAGGCTAAGTATTGTCATGTGGTAGGTGGGTAGGTAGTTATTGCCTCCACATGTTTATCGGGCATCTTTGGAGAATTATTATATGTGGAGAATCCATCATCTCACGTTCGAACTACTGTACATACAGCTCCCCTTCTTTGTACGGCAACACGACAAGACTAAATTTGCAACGAGTTTCCGTGTCAAAACCAGGTATAATTCTTGAAGACTATTCTTCCATCGAACCAAGAACAGAAAAAAGATATAAAATCTTCCACATATCATCTCAGAAAAACAAAAGAACAAAAATGTCAATACCGTCATCGAGCACAAAGCAAGACGCAACAACAACACAAGAAGCACAAGAGCCATCATCACAAGACACCACAGCAGCAGTAGCAACGCCAGAATTAGCGGAAAGCGATGCGTCACTGCAACAGAATGATATGCCGATGACCATGGCGGCGTCAGTGGTGCTGGAGCATTTGCCGCGTGATGCGCATCAAGCACTATCGAAAGCCGGGTTGCTGGTGCAAGAGAAGAGTGAGCACCACCCACCCCATCTATCTATTCTAATTCTAGTGCAAGAAGAGAAGAGCTAAAGTACCAAAAAAAAAAAACTAAAACAGTAATGCTACACTTCCGCCCCGGTCCCTCAACACCGCTCCTCAACCCCAAAGCAGGCCAAAAGGGCCAACGCTTCCGCATGTCCTCATCCCTGAACTTTGACGCCATAGTCAAGTTCCTGCGCAAGAAACTGCAGTTGCGGGAGCATGAGAGTTTGTTTTGTTATGTGAATCAGGTGTTTGCGCCGGGCATGGACGAGGGCGTGGGAAATCTTTGGAGGTGTTTTAGGGTCGGGGATGAGTTGGTGGTTAGTTATTGTGTTGCTAGGTCTTTTGGTTGAGGGTGACGGAGAGGCTGTTTTTTGGGGGGCGAATGTTATGGATCAAGAAGGGAGGCAGTGTGGCTCTTTGGATATGGCATGGCATCGTTAAAGGAAGGAACTAACAAATGCTGGGGCATTGCGCCGGTAAGGGTATATATGAAGATATGCAAGACCAAGGAAAGCGAAAGCAGGATGAGGCCTAGTGCTGCTTTGCATGCACAACAACAGAATCAATCAATTTCTCAAACTCGTCCAAATCCTCCTTGGGCATGGGATAAGTATGCTCGACGGAAGGATACTTCCTACTCTTGACCTCATCCTTGTACTGGTTGATAGCCCTGCTCGCCTCGTCCCATACGTTGCCATACTGCTTGACGAATTTGGGCAAGAACCTGCCGGGCGGGAAGTTGCCGAGCATATCCACTTGCACCAGCACTTGTCCCGAGCACCCGTTGCCCGCACCAATTCCAATCGTCGGCACCCTCAGCTTTTTCGTCACCAGCGCAGCAACCTCGGCAGGCACGGCTTCCACAACCATGCCAAAAGCCCCGGCCTCTTGCACGGCAAGCGCGTCCTGCAGCAGCTTGACCGCCCCCGCCGTGGTCTTGCCTTGCACCCTGAATCCGCCGAGGCTGTTCTGTCGTTGCGGCGTGAGCCCGATGTGCGCGAGGACGGGGATCCCCGCGCCCGTGATTTTGGCAATGGCCGGCGCCATTTCGGCACCGCCTTCGAGTTTGATACCGTGGCAGCGGCCGGTTTTTATCATTGTGATGGCCGAGGAGAGGGCCTGCGAGGGCGAGATTTCGTATGTGCCCATGGGGAGGTCCCCGACCTGATACAACAAACATTAGCCAAGAAAAATAAAAAATAAAACTAACCAATGGCAAGGAGGTGTGGTAGGGTGTAGGCAAACGTACGATAAAAGCGGATTTGGCACCCCTGGCGACACTCCTGCAATGCAGCAGCATCTCGTCCATCAAGACCTCGCTCGTGTCGTCCATGCCCAACGCAACCATTGCCAAACTATCCCCCACTAGCACCATGTCCATCCCCGCTTGATCGGCCACATGCGCTGACGGGAAATCGTGGGCTGTGATGACCGTGATGGGTTCGTTCTTGCGGTACAGCGACATCAAGGTGGGTAGTGTGACTTTTTTGCGCTGCGGGGACGACGACTTGTTGCTCAATGGCGAGTGTGACGAGTGGCGTGTGTGCCATTGCAGACTTGTCGCACATGGTATGGCAGTCGGTCGCGCGATTGGGCGCAGGGCGCAGCGTACGGCGGTCTTGAGAGACATGGTAGGTACCGAGTATTGTTTGCGTTCAGCGAGACAGAAAATGGAACAAAACAAAAAGGGTGTCGAGGTTTGTTCAACCTCGTTCTCATCTCTGACTCATCATCTCCATCCTCATTGTCCCTTTTTGTTTGGGTTTTGTTCTAATTTGGCATACTGGAATATTCATGCGAGGCCGTGAGAACAGGCTGAGTGGTTTTTTTGTTTCTATTTAATTTTCTGGAGAAGCTTGCGAAGCTCCGTTTCCCTCGGTCCAGCCCCTGAATACCAGTCAACAGATCGTCTCTGTTAATTTTTCTTTGCCGAGGCTTCATCGCAACCGACGGCGCACGGCTCTGACATCCTTTGGTCCTGTGTGCCCGGCTCGTCGACGGCATGTGTAATGAGAACCAACTTCTCTTCAATGAGACGATGCCTCCATTCAAGTTCCCAAGCCTTCCCCTTTTTCTGCTCATCCGGATTACCTTCTGGCTGATGCTAGAAAATGACGTCAACACTTGAGATTTTGAAAGCCACTCTTCATCATGCTACTCATTCTGAGCAGTACTTGTACGCAATTATGAGAATGGTTACCATGTACCAAGCAGCAGCAGTATATGGGAGTACCCCAGCGATCCATCTGAACATGTCCCGGCTGCAAACAAGCAACATGAAAACCAACTGATCATGATTCCAATTCCATGCACAAGCAAGTGGTGACATCAGTGAATATGAAGTTAACAACGCTCCGGGCTGCTGAGGCTCAAATACAAACTGTACGCAATGCCCTGATAAGAATGGCAGCTCACCTTGATCACTCCTCAATTACGCTTTATCAACCATGTCCAAGCAAACAGTCGCCGTCATTGGAAGCGGCTGGGCCGGCTTCGTCCTCTCCCAGCACTTGAGCGTCGCAAAGTACAACGTCAAGATCATCTCACCAGTCCGAACAATTCAATACACACCGCTGCTCGCCAGCGCCGCATGCGGTCTTTTTGACTTCAGACTCGCCGAAGAGCCCGTCCGACGACGTAGCAGAACAGACGTGCAGTACTTCAAAGCCACTGCCGAGAGCATCGATCTCCAAAACCGCGTCATCAAGTGCAAACCTGCCGTCTCTGAAGTCCGGCCCGACAAGGATTATGAAATCAAATACGACAAGATTGTCATTGCCCCTGGTTGCGATATTCAGACTTTCGACACGCCAGGGGCGCTGGAGCATGCACTCTTTTTGAAAACTACCAATGACGCTCGTCTGATCCAGCAGAGGATTTTGGATATCCTGGATGCAGCATCCATGCCTGGTTTATCTGAGCAACAGCAAAATGACATTCTTACCATTCGTGTCGTGGGTGGTGGAGCTATCGGTATCGAGGCCACGGCAGAGATATACGATCTCTGGCACCAGGAACTGCGTTTCCTGTATCCTCACCTCGATGGCAAATTGTCTATTTTCATCCACGATGTTGCACCGACCATTCTGTCTACGTTTGATGACAAGCTGGGCGAATATGCAGCTCGGTCTCTGCACAAGAAGAACGTCAAGCTCATGACTAGCTCTCACATCGAAAGAGTGGAGCAAGACGCCATCTACACCAAGGAAGACGGCAAGCTGCCTTTCGGATTGCTGCTTTGGGCCACGGGGAACAAGGCTCACTCCCTGGTTGATCAATTGGACGTCAAGAAACCGGAAAAAGGAATGCCGCGCATCCTGACCGACAGACACCTGCGAGTCTTGCGGCCCGACGGCTCCCCCATCGAAAACACATATGCTCTGGGAGACGCCGCAGACATTGACGGACACAGTCTGCCCACGCTAGCAGAGGTAGCGTTACAAAAAGGTGAGTATCTGACACGTGAGTTGAATGATGAAGGCGAACGTGCAGCCGAACCCTTCGAGTACAAGCAGAAAGCCACCATGGCGTATCTGGGCAGACGTGATGGCGTGGTCAGTGGCAAGTCGGACTGGACGGGTGAAAGCGCGTGGCTGGCATGGCGTTCGGGAAGCTTGTTATGGACCAGGAGCTGGAGGAGAAAGATCATGATTTCCATCAATTGGTTCTTTGTTTGGTGGGGCGGTAGAGACATTGCGAGGAGATCATAGGGGTTGCTACTTCTCTGTCTTGCCTTGGAACAGCTTTCGTCTTCTCAACGACGATCAACATGCCTCGAGCCAGACTCGTCAAACGGTTGAACGAGAATGTGTGATGGAACATGCAAGAACACCAGTGGGGCTCGGTGATAGTCGAGCGAGTAGTAAACCTTGACCATGGAGAAACATCTCAAGATAGATCCACTAATAGATTCTTGCCAATCACATTCTCGATATTTGCGGCATACTTCTGGATCCTTTCACGGACCCTCGTAAACATACAAGTACGCATTCGCACAAGGCATCTTCACGCGGATGTGGATTTTGCAGATGCACTAGTTGATGGGATCTTCGCCAGAAGAATCGATGGGACCTGTTGCCTTAGGAGACAATGGTGGTGCATGGCTGAAACGCAATGGAGATTGTTTCAAGAAAGGCTATTGCGCTGCGATGCACAGGCAGCTTGAACCGGATGCGGGCCAAGCTTTGGAGGCAATCTGACCTCGGATCGCGGCTTCCGCATTTTTTTCCGTCGATCGCATTCACCCTGTCGATTCCACCTTTTCACCACAGCACTCTCTTATCACCGATTCATACAGAATCGTCGCAGTGCCTGCCAGTACGTGCGAGAAGTGTTCGCTCAAGACAAATGCTCAATCTACTCCGGGAAAATAAGGTCTCGTACCACAATAACCAATCTTATGGTTGCGAGTTTTGCAAAATTGCTAGCGAAACTTGACTAGCTAATTATTACGGGTTTCAAACACCGCCTCAAGCACAGACTTGGTCGGAAAATGGAAATCAACCATCTGCGCATCCTTCTCCGACCCTGATTGCCCGGGAGTTGGATATTGTACAACATTCGAAAGTGTGGAGCTCGTGATCATTGCCTTGAGCTAGCATCTTCTAGACCTCGTACAATGATAGTATTCTCCATGCTACTCACCATCTTCGAACAAAACAATCACCACACATGAGCATTATTCCCCGCACACTGATTGCGGTTGTATCGTACTTGGAACGACCAAGCATGAACTCAACCGAGCTTCTCAACGCTCGGAAAGATGGATGGACTGGACTCATTTCATGAAAATTCGAGTTCGTGGACTGCGTATAGGTCGTTTCATCTTCAAAAGGCTTAGTCGCACCTCTCTCCGTCGATCACCATTCTCCTTCTGGCCTGCCCTTATGAAATGTTCCTGATTGAAACAACCTAATCCAAACACCAAACCTGATCAAGCTCCGCCACCATGGACATTGCATCGCGGACATCGCTTCACACTCCCCTACCACGACGGATCCACGAGCTTGCCACGATCCGCCTAACCTTCATTCTTGGCTCAGCATGATATGCGACCACCGACGTAGCAGAGCTGTCAACTCCTGTAATATGAGTAAACACAGGAATTATCCATGCTCTATTGCTAATCTTGGAACAAAGTACTCCACTTCTCAGGGCCGAATCAATCAACAAAATGGCGACTGAAGGTATAAAGTGAATCGTATCACCTTCTTTTAGTACTGCTCGAATCAACCCCAGTCGTCCTTCTTTATTCTACCTCGTCAATCAAGAGCTGTGCTCTGATTTGTTCTGTCGTTTTTGTTAATTGCACTTGTCAATTATCACCACATTCGTTAATAAACAGACAGTCGAAGGAATTCATCATGAAGGCCAACACTTATCTGTACCTGGCAGCCTACTTTGGTCTGACCACTGCCGCTCCTTACGTCAAGCGCGATGACTCTTGCACCTGCGCACCTGGCCAGAACCAGGGCACTACTGTCCTGACCAGCGTCCTCACCCAGTGGGCTACCTCGACAGAGACGAAGACCCAGACAGTCACCAAGCACCTTACAAGCTCCATCACCAAGACTGAGCGTGTTACGGTCCACGCGCCTGCTACTACTACTGCTGTTGGTTCGGCAGGAAGTGGCAGTTACCCTACTCCCTCTTCGTCTTCTCCTGTCGATGCCGCCACCCCTGTCCCTTCCTCGTCTCAGGCTGTTCCTACCACCGCTGCACCTCCAACCAACATCAACGCTGGGCCTTCTGGACCTGCGGTTGTTTATGTTACCGACGTCGTCTCCGAGACAGTGACCACATGCCCTGTGGGCCACACGTAAGCTTCTTCATAAATCACTTTCATTGATGCCGGCTAACAATATAATTATAGTCTCACCAACGGTGGTTCTACCACTGTCTTGACTGCTCCTAGTGTCATCACTTCGACTGTCTACAGCAAGGCCACCTTGACTTCGTCGGCGACTGCTGATGCTGTCTCTCCCACTGACAGTGTCCCTGCTCCTTCCTGGAGTGTCCCTATCGTGACAGTCACCCCCGTTGCATCTCCTCCTCCCAACACCAACGATATGCCCAACAACATGCCCTCTTTCGGACAGTACTGGGGCACTGCTTCGGGCGCCAGCTCCCCCGTGCCCTCCGGCGCTGCCTACCCCTCTGGTCAGATGCCCTCGGCCTGGTTCCCCAGCAACTGGCAGACTGACAGCACTGCCTTGTCTACTTACATCCCCGTCGTCACTTCGACTGTCATTCCCATCCCTGTGTCTACTGATCTCCCGCTCACCTCTTCCTATGAGAGCAGCCCCAACAAGTACAACACTTCTCCTGCCTCTGCCCCTGTGTCTGTCGGTCCTTCCACCATCACCCTTTACAGCACACAGGTTGCCACCATCACAAGCTGCGCTGCCGATGTCACTGACTGCCCTGCTTCTTCGACCGTCATCTCGACCACTCTGATCCCCACCGGCACAAGTGTTTCCAGTGTTGCCCCCTCGGCCACTCCCAGCGAGAACTTGACCGATGCTGTTCAGGGCAGTCCCACTTTCAGTGCTTCATCTGTTGTTCCTTCCACTGTCACTCTCTACCAGACCCAGATGAACACCATCACCAGCTGTGCTGCTGATGTTACCAACTGCCCTGCATCTTCCACCGTCGTCTCGACCACTCTGATCCCTACCGGTACCACCGTGGGTATCTCCATTGGCATCAACATTCCCTTACCTTCCTCGTCGACCGTCGATGCTGCTTTGACTACCCCTGCTGCAATCACTCCCATGCCTTACGGTGGTAGCTACGGCGGCTTCGGTTCTCCTTCGGGCTCATCCCCTGCCAACAGCCCCACTGCCGATGCTGCTCAGGGTTCTCCCTCGGGAGGTCTTAACGCTGGTGTCAACGGAGGTGCCGGTGTCAACGGAGGTGCTGGTGTCAACGGAGGTGCTGGTGTCAACGGCGGACTGAACGCCGGTGTCGGTGCTAACGGAAATGGCGGTATCAACGCCGGTGTCAACGGTGGAGCCAACGCCGGTGTCGGTGCTAACGGAAATGGCGGTATCAACGCCGGTGTCAACGGTGGAGCCAACGCCGGTGTCGGTGCTAACGGAAATGGCGGCATCAACGCCGGTGTCAACGGTGGAGCCAATGCCGGTGTCGGTGCTAACGGAAATGGCGGTATCAACGCTGGTGTTAACGGAGGTGCTGACGTCGGTGTCGGTGCTAACGGAAATGGCGGTATCAACGCCGGTGTTAACGGAGGTGCTGACGTCGGTGTCGGTGCTAACGGACAAGGTGGCCTTGACGCTGGTGTTAACGGAGGCGCTAACGTCGGTGTTGGTGCTAACGGACAGGGTGGCCTTGACGCCGGAGTCAACGGAGGTGCCAACGTCGGTGTTGGTGCTAACGGACAAGGTGGCCTGAACGCCGGTGTCAACGGAGGTGCCGGCGTTGGTCTCGGTGCTAACGGACAGGGCGGTATTGACGCCGGAGTCAACGGAGGTGCCAACGTCGGTCTCGGAGCCAGCGGCAAGGGCGGTCTCGCCGGCGGCCTGGACATTGGAGCCGGCCTGAATGGCGGACTCAACGGCGCAGCCGGCGGCTCCCTCGACGTCTCGCTTGGCCTCAACGCCTCGGTCAACATTTTCGGCACCTTCGAGATCCTCTCGGACGCCATCTTCTCCTACACCGGCGCCATCAACAGCACCTGCAACGGCATCACCGCTGGCCAGGCCTCGGCCTCGGCCATCGCCGAAGTCAAGGAGAACCTCCAGATCATTCTCAGCCTGCTCGCCCAAGCCCAAGCCCACCTCGGAGTCGCGGGCGGCATTGGCGGACACACTGAGGCCGAGCTCGCCAGCCTCATCGCCGGCCTCCTTGTCGAAGTCGACTTCACCGTCAAGTTCGCTACCAAGATCTGCGGTGCTATCAACTTGGGCGCTGTTGTCGCGCTGCTCGGCGGCGCTTGCCACGGTTTGATCTCTGTTGCTTGCGGCCTTGTCGCTGGCCTCAACGTCCAGCTTGGTCTTTGCCTGCAGGGTGTTGTCGGACTTGGCCTCGGTCTCGGTGTTTCCGTCCTCGGACAGGTCGGTGGCCTTCTTAACGTCCACTTCTAAATGGATGTGGTAGTGATTTTGGTTTAAGGTGGTTTTGAAGTGTTGTGTGAACGAGGAACATTTTTCTTTACTGTCTCTACTTACTTTCCTTATTTTCCTTTTTTCTTTTTTTCCCTTTTTTTCTATCTATAATTCTAGACCAAACGACTGGTAATTTAGTGTTATGTTACTACACACTCTCCTTAACTTTTTGTTACACACACTCTCTTTATCTTTGTTTCTCAATTTATACTGTGTGTGGAACCAATTAAGTGTGGAAAAAGCAGAAGAAATGCCTTTTTTTTGTATTGGGAGTTTGTACCTTTCTGGATTGTAAAAAAAATTACTTTGCCGTTCTTTTTTCTTTTTTGTTATTTTCTCTTTTTTCGTTTTTCCCACCTTCTGGAATTACAGATATTCACGGAATGGCAGATCAAGTCACATAAGAAGAGCTTACTTCGGTTTCTACTTTGCATACTTTTTTTTTCTATTTGTCGAGTTTTTGATTTTGCGTCTTTGTCTGAACCTGATGATCTGTTCTCCCTCAACTCACTCACACCACCTTTTTGATTTGAAAAAAACACTGTTTTCTCCCTGCCTGTCTGTCTGTCTGTCTGTCTGTCTGTCTGGCTGGCTGGCTGGTCTGAGTGATGATCAATCAATCAATCAATCACAGTGTCCCAAACTCTCTCGTTGCTAATCACGCCATCCAACGGACCTCTCTCTCCGCTAGCCTCTGTATCAAAAGCTGCCCGTGTATAGAAAAAAAAGGGTGTCGTTCTTCCATCTGCTGGACCGTCCTGATTGTTTTGTTTCGTGGAGTGGTGTCGTTCTTCCATCTGTTGGACCGTTCTGAGTGTTTTGTTTCGTGGATTGATTGGTGTAATTATCCCAGTAGTCACCGCTAATTCTTTGAGATTTCTTAGCCATGAAACGTTACTGTTTCTTGCTGACACGACCAACCGTGTTATAAATAGCCTCCCATCTGCACTCCTCAACACCAGCAGTAGCAGGAGCTCTGCCAACACCAGCAGCAGCATCCAGCCGCTCAAACACAGCCCTCTCCCGCCCCCTCAACATCCCATACTGCGCGCGAAACCTTCGATAACAACCCCAAGCCCGCCACATCCTCTGCTCCAGACGCGCAGCACGGGACTGGCGGACCTCGAGGAGCAGCTCGTTACGGAGGTGCAGAGAATGGTTGAAGGCAAGTGTAAAGAAGGTTTTGGCTTCGTAGGAGGTGGTGCAGAGGTGGTTTTTTGAGTCTGGGAAGCCGTGGTGGGTTGTTGGGAAGGGGAATGCGGTGAGGAGCATTGTGAAGGTGTGAAGGATGCGTTTGTGGGATGGGTTTGTGATTGTGTGGATGATGTGTTTGCGACGATGATGATGATGATGCTGATGCTGATGATGATGCTGATGCTGATGATGATGCTGATGCTGATGATGATGCTGATGCTGACGATGATGTTGTTGTTTATGATGGTATGATGGTGATGGTGATGGTGATGCTGATGATAGGTCTGTGGTGTGCGCGAGAAAGAAAACAACAACAGACGTGCGCAAGAAAGAAGACAACAGCAGACGTGCGCAAAGAAGTGAGAAAGCCGCAGCACGGAAACCGAATGAAGAAGAGACCAAAGTAAACGCAAACCATCAAAGTGAGTACAAAGTGACTGATGCACCCTCACTTCCAAGACGACCCGCAGCCTCACAATCGCGTGACAGTATCAGCTTCTTCCAGTCGACACAGCAAAACGAACTGCGCCCAATATGCGCGGTACAGAGTCCACGCGCGCTCGAGCGCAGACTGCAGCAGAGGCACACGCAAGTCTTCGAGCAGCGCTTTCGAAGCTTTATGGATGGAGTATCCGATGTCAAAGGCACGGTTGGCGTATCGTCTGGCTTCTGCAGAAGTGCCGCAGACATGCACATCGGCCGAGAGGAATTCGGTGCTGGTCTGCATGTGGATGCTGCTATGTTTGGCGTGTGAGGAGAGAAGAAAAAGACGGAAAACGCGTGCAAAAGATGATAAAGTGTGCAAAGAAAGTGAATCAAGTGAATCAAGTGTAAATTGGGTCATGGAGAAGAATTTCTCGGGTAGCTGATTGCTCATGGCACACAAGAGCATCACTTGTTCACACCAACCATGGCTTTCCACAATGCCTCATCAGTCTCGCCCTTGGGAATGGCAGGCTCCTCTTCCTCACTATACCCATCCAGCGGCAGTCTCTCGGGAGAGCAAACAGTACCCACCTTTGGCAATTCGCCAGTCTGGAAGTAATTTCTCACAGCCCTGGCAGTACAGAAACTGCAATTTGCTCAGTCAACAATCAATCATGTCGGAGAAGAGTAAGACTTACCTGATACTCGCAGAAGAGCAATGACCTTCAGCATCTTGATGTAGCACCACCGAACCAGGGAAGCCCTTTGACATTGTGAAGGCGTTGCGAAGTGGTGTGACGTTGTCGACCGAGTTTCCGATGAAGAGGATTGGGTGGGCGGTTGTGGCATTGAACCTCCCTTCATATCTCCACTTGGGTCTGGCGTGCCACTGTACAAAATCAGGTCAGCATCTTTCCGAGCGATGCCATGATTCGAGCATTGTAGGCTCACCTGCGTGCAAGGCAGTCTAACTTGCGACCATACCTCGCCCATGAGCTTGCTCTGCTTGGTCAACAGTTTGATGTACTCTGCATATTCATCTCTGGTCATGTTGAGCTGTGGCTCTGCATCGCTACAAAGAATACCCGCCGAGATGGTCTGGTCGAAGCCAGCGCGCTCTGTATCACAAGCATCCGAGTACGGGCCATCCTTCAGGCACTGTTCAGACAAACCTTGCTTCATTCTCGCAATGCCGTCACGTCTCTCTTGAACCAGAGCTGTGCCATTGCCTTTTTCTAGCTGCGCCATGATCTCTGCCAGGAGGTGGAACTTCATCAGTGGTTTGTAGGCAATCATCCAGAATGTCTTCTTGAGGTCACTGTAGGTTGCAAGATCGGCAGAGTAATTTCCAGCAGGCGGCACACCAATTGGATTGTTGATGAGATTTTCAGTGATGTTGTTGAAGCGCTCGACAATCGAGGCCGAGCCATCTTTGTGGTACAGAGGACAGTTCTTTGGCCCTCCCATCCAACAATACTCTCCAAACTTTGCAATCTGCAGGTCAGTATCCTGTAAGTTGGTGCTCCACTCTCCTCTGTAGTAGTCGAAAGAGTCAACAACACCGTCCAAGATTACTCGCTTGACTCGATCGGGGTACATGTCGGCTAGCGTGGCTCCTAGAACAGTACCATAGCTGAAGCCCCAGTACTGGACCATCTCCTCGCCGGGCTGATATCTGACATGATCGGGCAAGTCTGACTTTTGCCAAGTCTTGAGGAGCTTGAGGGCCTCTTGCTCCCTCCACTCGCCGTGCCTCTCGGCAATCTCAACAATGTCTCTTGCTACGCTCGTAGTCGACATGTGTTCGCCGATGCCGAGTTCAATAGCTCGCTTGGAGCAAGTGTCTACCATGGTACGGACATGAGCCCAGTGATTGATCAGCGCCATGTTGCTGCTACCGAGGACACCATATGCTGCATTTTGCTGTTGAAAGGTAATGCGATCGATATAGTCAGGGAAGCAGCTGAAGGTCGGGCGGGTGTTGTTAACACCGCGGGGATCGAAGCTGATGACATCAAAATACTTTGCCGTGTTGTTGTCGGCATCAGGCCCTGCGCTGACGATAGTCTGCGTGAACTTTCCCTCTTTGAGAACCAAATTGACACCAGATCCGCCGGGTCCACCTGGATTCAGGACAATAGCACCTCCATAGCGACTATCGGTCACGGGCACAGTAGCAGGGACTTTAATGATTGCCAACTGAACAGTACGATTGTCCACTCCCTCGTCTGCATTCCAGTCTAGAGGTACCTGTAGCCTGGCGCACTGGAAGCCATCAAAACAGTCATGGTACTCGAGAGTCTCTGTTGCAGAGACCTTTCCATCAAGACATGTCAGCATCAGGCGAGTCGGAGAAAACTACCCAACTTACACCTTCCCAGGCGAACTTGGGGTTGTCTGACAAGATTGGAGTTTGGAGAGCGTTGGGAGCGGAGCGGAAGGGTTGCAACAGATTCGAGTGTGCCAGCAAGAGAGCCGAGGCTTTGTCGAGCAACATGTTGTCAAGCGAAGGTGGGGGAGAAGAAATATGTTATACAGAAAGAGGCGGTCTACCTACTTGTACCTACTCAAGTACGGCAGCAGATAGACTGCTGCCTGAGAAATGGGTTCTCAAGCGATCCTTCCTGCCGAGGATCCGATGAATAGACGTTGATGCTTGGCAAACCAGGCCACCTTCCAAATGTGGAACCACCGTTCCTGGCCTCTCAAGGGAGGGTGAGAATCGTGAGATCCTTGTACAATGATGATGGCTGGGTTGGAGGTTTAGTCATAGTGTTAAGGTGCCAAGAAGCACAATTTGATGTCAAGCCAATTGATGTAAACAAAGAGGAGATCGGTTCTGATACATGTCGTCTAGTAGGTTAACAAAGCCCAAGTCCCTCCCAACGCCAATGCTTCCTTCAATCTTTATATAAAACAAGTAGAGCTCCAATGCCGACCCACAGACAACTAGCAGGCATTAAAAATCCGGAAAAGAACCCAGTAAGAAAGATGCCCAGTATTTGTACAGCGCGGGGTTTTGGTCATCCTTGATCAACGCCGGGAGAAAGCCACTCGAAACACATGCTAGGAGATTTAGAATCCGCGGCGCTTATCACCACCCAAGAAGCTTGAACCTCCTCTGCGGTCGCTGGCAAAGCTTGATGGTCCTCCTCTGCGGTCACCACCATAGCTCGAGCCTCCTCCTCTGCGATCACCACCGTAGCTTGAGCCTCCTCTACGGTCACCACCAAAGCTTGAGCCTCCTCTGCGATCACCGCCGCCTCGACCTCCGAAGCCGCCACTGCCATAGCCGTTGCGGTTTCCGTAGCCGGAGCTGCGGCCGCTGTGCATGGGACCATCTTCAATGCTGTCAATGTCGCCCTCGATGATTCTGCCTTCAATGTTCAAGCCAGGCATCCTCGAGACGCCGATTCGACTGGCGAGCGAGTATGAAATCTCAGGAGGGGCGGATTGGCCCCAAGCGTAACGAGAAAGGTTGTTGATGGCTTTGACCAGAGCACGTTTGCGGACGTGGCCATATGTACCAAAGTAGCCTCTGTATGCGTCGGCCTTGAGCTGATTAGGCACACGCTTGTATGCTTCAGCCACGTGTGTCAGAATGGTAGCAGCCGACTTTGGTAGGTTAGCCTCGCGGGTCATGTCGACCATAGCGGTTGACAGTGCGTCGGTTTGTTTGAGAGGAAGGCGGTGAAGCTTGTGGTGGATGTCCTGGGATTCAATCATGGGCGAGATCAACCAACCCTCGCCCTCCTTGCCGGCACGACCGGTACGGCCGATACGGTGAATGTAGGATTCGCGATCACGAGGAATGCCGACCTGGATGACGTGGGTGACGTCGGGAAAGTCCATGCCACGAGCAGTGACGTCTGAGGAGACCAGGATGCCAGACGCACATCTGCGGAAGTCGTCAGCAGCGCGAGTACGGGCATGCTGAGTCAATTTGGAGTGGATTTCGTAGATGCGGGCAGGGTCGAGAGCTGTGCGGACGGTGCGGTATCGACCACGGATGGGCTGCTGAGGCGGCAACGAGTCCTCATCGACGGGGAGCTCAGTAAGACAGGCGGAAGCCAGGGTGACTTCGGCAGTCGAGTTGAAGTAGATGATGGCCTTGAATGGACGAGCACCGGGCTGGGCGGCGTCGGCCAGGCCGTTCTTGCAAAGCTCGACAACAGCAGGCATTACGTTTTCCAGACCGTTGGCCATGACAAGGTGTTGAGGCACGCGTTCGTGCGTGGGCTCCTCGTTCTCGTCGACCGTCTGCACAAACTGGTAGCCGGGACGGAGAGTCTGCTTGACCAGTCTCTGCACCTCACGTGGCACAGTGGCACTGAACATGAGAGTCTGGCGCGACTTTTGCTCGGGAGTGGGCAAGAGGTGCATGATCTCTTGAATCTCGGGCCAGAAACCCTGATCAAGCAGGCGATCGGCCTCATCAAAGACCAGAGCATCAAGACCGGGGGCCTCGACGCCAGAGTACTTGTCGCTGAAAATGTCCTTGAGCCTGCCGGGGGTGCCGACCAGGATGTGGCAGCCCTGGCGCTGGATGGCGCGAAGGCCGGCCGACTTTTGTGTACCTCCTACTGCCGTCTGCACAATGACCGAAGTGTTTGCAGTCAGACGCTTGGCCTCGACGGCAATCTGCTCGGCCAGCTCACGCGTGGGTGAGACAATGATGGCGCGGATGTCGTCGGCGGTGGTCTTGTTGGGCCCGCGCCTGTAGCCTCTTTGGCGCTCGCCCAGGGAAGCGTCGGTCTTGAGGATGTTTTGGAGAACGGGGATCAGGAAGCCGAGAGTCTTGCCGGTACCCGTCTTTGCTTGGGCGATGATGTCGGTGCCTTGGAGGGCCTGGTTGATGGTGGCAGTCTGGACTGGCGTCATGGTCTCGAGGCCCATGTCTCCAATCAGAGTCTGCACGACACCTCTGCTAACCAAGTTCCTGCTGCCCAGCTCGGCGAATTTGGTGATGGGCCTGTCAGCGTTCTGCTCCGATTGCTCGGCAAGAGCGGCATGCTGCTGCTTCCATTGCGAGGTCTGATGGAGGCCTCTGCTGAGAATGGCAGCAGCGTTGGAAGATTTTGGGACAGAGCTCCTGCCGATGCTGGAAACCTGCGCGAATCTGGACACCTGTGCAATGCTGCGCGGCAGCACCGTCGAGCACCTTCTGAGAGCTCCTAGCATTGCAATATGTGTGAATTGCGCAGAAAAATATAGACGTGCAAGGAGAATGGCAACGTCGATAATGAGGCAAAGATAAATTTCAAGAGACTTTTGCACGAATTGTCCGAGCGTCCGAGGCAATCTTGGCATTCGGAATTTGACTGCTACTGACTATTCACAGGAAGGAGCGGTATTAATATTCATAGGAAGGAGCGGCAATCTCTTCTCCAAGGTCGCGCTTGCCCTTCATAAAACTTCATGTTCTTTCCCTCGCGCGGTGAAGCCATGAGCATAGCCCTCATCAAATGCCGCTTCCCAATCCCTTTCCACGACTCTCCGCTGCCACGTAGACATGCGTCAAGTAGAAGACATTGGCCTCCGCCAGTACATATCCCCTGAGCTCTATGCATTGTTGACAAAGTCGTCTGAGATGCTGTTGACATGAGGCACTCCTGTCCAGCCTCTGTTCTTGTCTCCATGCCGTTTGATTCAACCAGTATGTTGACTGCCCGCGTACCTATTCCATGTCTACGTCATGAAGCTGTCGGGGTTATGCCTCAGCACTCGCATACCGCATCTTTATATCCATTCACTGCCCTCCAACTGAGTCTCCGACAACCGAGGGCATATCCCGGGAAATATTCTTCCAAGTCTCGACATGACCCTGACCACAACGCGGACATTGCCGCTCAAGCTCCAGTGTCGCACAAGCTACAAAAAACAAAAACGCACACACTCGACCGAACATGGGCAATCGCAATGCTTGCTCTTCCACCTCCCTCATGAGATCAGGCATCACATCTTCTTGCTAGCTTTGGCCAAGCCCCCCTTCACCACCCTCCTCGACTCGTCCCACAATGACAGGCTGGATGTCGAGCCTGCTCTTCTTTCTACCTGCCATCGCGTGCGCGCCGAAGCACTTCCTCTCTTCTACAGCAGCAATGCCTGGGTCATCAAGACGCGTCGTGTGGGGAGTGATGCGGGCCGCTTGGATCCCATCAGCAATAGATTGATTACCTATCAGTGCATACCGCGCTGGCTTGATGCCTTGTCAGATGACAAGATAGCTCAGATCAAACACATTGTCGTCGTTGGGTCGCGTGGCTCTTATGTCGACTTCAAGGGCAAGTGGTGGGACGGCGACAGAACTGCTTTCCGCTTGCAGAGGCCGACGGCGCGTGTGGCATATCGCGTCGACGAGCTTGATTGCCATGACGAAAAGCCAAGCCGTGACCACGACAAGGAGGCCTTCTGCAGTATCCGTCTCCTTGACCTGCTGAATGCGAGGATGCGCATCAGCACCCGCACTGCGCGTGGTCCCTGGCTTTGGACCAGGGACCGCATTCATGATCTTGCTTTTCTGCTGTGATCATGTGCAATCTCAACTTCAGCTGTCAACGGCACTCGCCGACCAACTTACCAGTGTACATACAGCACTCTCCGCATCTTTCCCATCGCAACTTCCTGTCACGGTGGAAATGTGCTTGAGAAGTTGCATCGAGGCTTGCTTCATCTGTGTACGTTGCAATCCCTTCTCCTTCATCCGACTCCCGAAATGATGAATACACTTCGTTATCCCAGCTCACTTTGATACACAATTGTGTAAATGCGGCAAACGCGATTCTACTCCTGATCTTTCCCCTCCATCCCAGAACTCTTCTCACTGATTAGTCTTCAAGTCAATCACTAACGTTGAGCAACAGGATGTCTTTGCACGCATTTTAGATCATGCTGCTGTGCCTGATATGTAATCTCACGAAATATCGAAATCTTACTGCATCTTGCATCACCGCCGCTCTATGTGCCTTTGCCTTTGTGAATCTGTATGTGTAGTGTTGGTGAGGCATAACAACGGTGTCATCAGATGGATATGAAGAGATCCTGATGTAGATGGCGACAAAATCGACGATGGATACCTTATGCTCAAAGCCATGGTTATGAGCAACACCCCGACTCGGTGGGAAAAAAAAGAGAGAAAAAAAATTGAGAAATGAAACCATGGAAAACTTGCGACGACAGCAATTCTCCTTAAAAACTCCGTACCCAAGATGGCACGATGGTACAAATATCTGGTCCATATTGGCTTGATCTCGACTTGCCTGTGGCTGCTCAGGAGGCAGGCAGGCTTCAGCGACACGCCTCGTGACAGAAGTTCAAGTTCTTGGCCATCGCCAAGCCAGCCATCTCTCCCTCGTCGCTTCCTTCTTCTCACCTATCTGTTCATGACATTTTGTCTGTATGTTTCACAATGAGATATTCCATCTCGTCATGGTGAATAACGGTCTCCCTGCGTGTGTTTCCGACTGTGAGCGTTGTCTGCAAAAACACGAGCGTCATCTTCCGAGAGAAACGGTAGCTATTTGGAAAAGACGTTGGCCACCTCCGGTAAATGGCGTCCGCCGTGTCTCACGTGGAGCTGAGCGTGACTACCGGCAAACTTCTGCGATCGCGCTGGAATCCTGCGAGACGGGAAGCTCTGCATTACGGGCGAAACTAATGCGTGGACAGCACGCGAGTGCGGCGAGTCACTTCACAGGCCGTCTCTCAGCTCGCAAAAGTCCGGATTTCTCCCGTCACTAGGGAGACTACTGACATCAAGTGGTGGATGGTGGAGAGACATTTCCAAAGGTTCGTCTCTGATTCTGGGCTTTGCCTTCGACCCATTAGACACATTTACATATGTGCGGGGTTGCTTCGCTATACTGTGCTCACTCTAAGACGAAGAAGACGATTCTTCAACGAAGAACATCTGGACGTCCGAACACCAGTCGGTCTGACGGTTGGCGATCGAGGTCGGTCTATACCCAATGACAGCGCTCTATAGAAACCGGTGCGGCGGATGTTACCCAAGACATATGTCGAGTTACTCCTTCTTAGCCCCACCAGCCAGGCAACATCTGTCATCGAAACGAAGGGTCCTGACAGCAGAGTGAGTACACCATGCCGTCATCATACCGCAGAAATGTACGGGCCACGACCATGGTTAAGGTTTGGTAGATACCATAAATACCCATCATCACCCCTCTGTAAGAACTCTATCCTCCCTACGTTCTCTCTTTTCTTAGCTCCCTTTTCGATTCTCTGGTAGAATCTAGCATTCACTTTTTGTCCCTTCTTTTTCCCCTACATTCACTTTACCCCTCTGTAAGAACTCTATCCACACACACTCACTACATTCCTTCCTTCTTTAGCTCCCTTTTTGATTCTCTGGTAGAATCTAGCATCACGCGATCCTTCACTCTCTTTTTGCTCCCCCACATTCACTTTATATCATTTCAACGCTTCCGTCTCGCTGTGCGATATCTGGAATACTTTGCTCAATCCCCCTTCTTCAAAAACAAGATGCTCTTCACTACCACTCTTCTTCCCATCGTCTCGCTCTTGAGCTTGGCTGTGGCCTCTCCTCTGGCACACGGCAAGCGCATTGACGCAGTTTCAACCTCGGCGCAGTTGGCTGCCACTACTACAGCCTCCTCAGAAAAGCCTTGTCCCACTACCCCAGAGGAGGGCACTTACTGCGGCTTCATCAACCCTGAGGATCCTTGCGCTCCTCAGCCCAAATCTGAAGGAGCTCCTATCATGTCACCTGACACTGTTGAGACCTTCTCTAGCTACACTCCTTTCCAAGACGTTTCCATGGGTGCTATGGCCCAAACCGGCTACACTACCATCTTCAAGAACAAGACCTCAGCCGCCAATGCCTGCAACTACATTGGTCTCTACCTTATGAACGACTACAACGTCGAGTTCTGCGCCCAGAAGTGCAACTCGGTCACTGGCTGCAACAGCTTCAACGTTTACGTCGAAAGAGACCCCAGCCAAAACCCCACCAAGAACGACTCTACTGCACCAACTGTCTGGGGATACTGGTGCCCTAACCCTGCCTCCAACGTCAACTACAAGTGCGCTCTTTGGGGCGATGGCATCTCGGATGCCACAGCCACAAACTTTGGCCAGTACCGTGGCGGTGACTTCAAGGTCGTGATCGCTGGATCGAATGCCTATGTCAAGAACTCCATGTACAACTCGACTGCTTACCACACTACTGGCTGTGCTGCTTCTTCAAGCAATGGCAGACCCTCTTCAACAAACTCTTCGACACCGAGTGCTTCAAGCATCGTACCTTACACCGGAGGCGCTGGCGCCGTCGCTGTATCAAGTGCTTGGGGTCTTGGTCTGCTTGGATTTGCTGTCATGATGGTTCTGTAAATAGATTTCATTTGTTGGTTTCGTGAACATTTCCTTTGTTTTTCTCTCTTAGCCATGGAAGTTTTTATTTGTCTTCTTTTCTGTATATAAATTCATGAAATTTACGAACATCATTACTTTCAACATACTTCGCAATCTCTCCTGTATTCATGTCCTTTTTTGCTTGGGAAAGCACCTGATGACTTGATATTAGCACTGCTTCGCATACCAAATATACGGCTTTTACCCAACATGCTATGTATCTCGTTCAGTTCTACACTGTTGAAATCGGCTTATCGCTTGCTTTGCACTTTATCTGCGGGGTAGGCGGTTTTTTTTTTTTTTTTTTTTTTGGATATAAGGACAAAAAAAAGCAGCCCTCGGGGGTTCCTCCAGGATAATAAGCGAACACTGCCTGAGCCAATCGGAACTCACCGATCGCATGATTTTGTAGCGAGCGAACTATTTTGATATCGGAAAAGTGGGAAGGGGAGGCGTAATCCTGACTTGCCATTTTATATTCCTGTCTTTCTTTTTTCAGAACCATAGATTCGTTAAGTTGGGTTTGTGACGATGCCGTTAGATTTGATGCACCGATGGAACGCATATAAACAACCTTGTGAAGTACTTGCATACGCACTCTGGTGTCAGTGTCTCAAGCAACCACGGGTCATTGTTCACAAGGGAAAGCTGACAACATCCAACATCAAGATCTGTTGCAAAGCCTCTGGGCAGGAAAAGGCAGCGACGCCCAAGCCCATGCCTTTGCCAACTTCTACACAGACATCGGTCAGCGAATCCCTTTCCTTCAAACCAACCATATTTGAGACGTGGAAAGAGGGCATGAAACACTGAATTTGACGGAAAGCCAGGCCAGCAGTTCGCAAAACACGAAGATGAAAGCCCGGTCCCTCGTCTCGTAGCATTAGCAAATGGCATCACGGTAGAACTCGGCGCAGGCTCAGGGAACCAACTGCCTCGCTTCAACGCAGCGCTTCTGTCCCAAGTGTACGGTGTAGAGCCCAACGCCCATTTTATACCCATCCTGCAATCCCGGGTCCAGGGATATGCGGATTTAGCACCTAAATATGTGGCCGTCAATGCCGCTTTGTAGGATCAGGATGCGCTGGATATGTTTGGGATTGGTGAGGCTAGTGTTGATTCGATCGTGTGTATGCAGGTGCTTTGTTCGGTCCAGGATCCCGCAGATATAGGCTGTTGAAGCCTGGCGGACAGCTGTTATTCTGGGAACACCAGAAAAGCCCCGACTTTCTCACAAATATCATACAGAGTAAGTATTTTTTTTTCCTCCCCCAATTTTTTTCCCTTATTTTTTACGCTGCATGGTGTTTAGCTGACTGACCATTTGGGAAAGAAATGTGGGGTGTGGTTTGGACTCCGCTTATTGGAGGTTGTTGTCTGCACAAGGGCATTGAAGACGCCATTGTTAATGCGGGAACTTGGGAGGTGATTGAACTCGAGCATGATAGCAACAAAAAGGGAGAGGAGAAGTATAGCTTGCTTCCTCGCACTTGGGGTCGTTTGGTGAAGCGTTGACAACTTTTTTTTTCTTTTTTCTTTCTGGCTTGGGGGGTTTTGGTTGGCAACGAGCGCTTTTTTCGTTGCCTTCCGAGTATTTTCCGGCTGTTATTAATCTGTCTTCCATTCACTCCTCTTCTGCTCTTGGCCAGCTTATACTTTTGTACCTGGAACAGCAAGAGCTCTTCCCTAAACGATTGATCGAGTATCAGACGAGTTGGAGAATATCTCGGAGGTCACGAACAACATGTCATTCACACATATAGTTAACCTAGTGAAAACCGCCAGACCAGCTTTTTCAGCATCTCAAGGTCCCGTCGGCATTTTGACATCATTATTTCTGCTGCAGTTCTATTGAAAAGGCAGACGCTAGAGGTAGATTGGCAACTGGGCAGCCTATGAACCATCAACACCAAAAAAAAAACTGCAGATACCATCCATCCTTATGCACGATATATAAAGTATTTTGTGGCAGATAGAAGATTGCATTTCAGGTCAGATACAGATATATCATCAACTGCCGTGCTATTAGAATGAACCGCGGTAATTATGACCTCCATACAAACTTATCACAAGCAGGCATCTCCGGAAGCTTTATTTGTAAATGTTGCCTCGCCGTCACCATGACACCTACAGTCGTAAATAGGTACAGATTGCCCAGCTTGTATGAAGGGTCTCTAGCCTTGACAAGTAAGACGCTTAAGCATGATTTGATACATATAAGTGTCAAACTCCTGCCTCTTATATCTACTTCCCCTACGTCGTTTTCCCCCGCTCCCTCACTAAATCTGACAGAAGCAAAGCACGTCGAATAAAGGAGAAAAACTTGGTGTAATAAAAAAAAGGTGTCTATTTGCCTTCCCGACACACAGAAATGGGGCTAAAGTATCAACAAGAATAGAATGAAAACGACAAAAAGTCCAAAAGTCACGAATCAATGGAGACCGCTCTCGCCAGTCTCAGCCATGAACTTCTGACACTTGACAAGCACCTTGACCATCTCGCCGACCTCTTCCAGCCTCGACAAAACAATCTTGTTGCCCTCGACAAAGCCATAGCACTGATACTTGATAGTAGTCTTGTCGCAGAACTCTCGGACAAGGACCTGAAGCCTGCGCAAGTTGTGGCGGGGCACGCGAGGGAACATGTGGTGACAAGCCTGGAACTGAAGGCCGCCGTGCAGGAAATCCAACCAGGCGGGGCAGTCGACGTCCATGGTGGTGCGTAGTTGGCGCTGGGGGAAGCTCTCGGTCGGGCCGAGATCGGCAGTCGGCATGCCCCAGTGGCTCAGGGTGATTTGCACGTGCAGAACCATGGTGATGCAGTGGGAGATGAGGACGAATGCGACTCTGATGGGCCAGGTGGGGAGGGTGCACCATAGCAAGCCGTAGCCGAAGACAGTCCAGTAGCCAGCCATGAAAAGAATTTCAACAGGGCGGGTCCACCAAGCGGAGCCGAGATTGGCAGCGCGAGGAGACATGAGATGAAGCCAGGAAAGGAGATACAGGTTAAAGCGAGCGATGGCCATGACGGGGTAGTAGGTGTACTTTTGATAGGGAACAAGGAAATCGGCAGCAGCATCCCAGATGAAAGTAAAGTCGTAGAAGGTGCTCAAGACTGATCGGAAATAGGTGGGCGAGGTGGAGAAGAGAGGCACGTTCTGGAGATCCGGGTCGTGCTCGGGCATGTTTGTGATGAGATGGTGCACGTTGTGCGAGCTCTTCCACCATCCAATGCTCAAGCCGCAGCAGAAATCGGCAATGAAAGCTCCGACCAAAGTGTCGAAAACAAAATTTCCGGTGATGCCACGATGACCAGCATCGTGAGCGGTGAACATGATCTGTTGCCAAAACATGCCCAAGAAGCAGGCGGATGTGAGGTACCACTCGGCACGGAGGAGATAGAGGAAGGTGCCGAACAGAATCGAGTAGCGCATCAGCTCCTTCCCATACTCGATGTACGGACAATCGTAGAAACCCTCATCCTTGACGCGCTCATGCAGCGCGCGGAAGTCCAGAGCAATAGCGTGCTGTGTCGCCTCGTCGACCGAGGGATTGGCGGCCAGACCCTCGGCAATTTCCTTCTGCTCCATGGCCGATGTAAAGGCCATGCGGGCGGCATGCTGTTCCTTGAGCTCATCGGCCTTGTCTCTAGTGGCAAGGTGGGTCTTTTCGTCCACAACGACGACTTCTTGCAACTTTTCGTTGTAGAGCGTGTCGTTGTGGAAGCGAATGGCAGGGCGGCGGATGGGCGGCTCCAGGTTGGTCCAGGGTTGGGCTATCCGGCCCATCCGGTATGCTTTCATGCGCTGCAGTGTTTGCGACGAATGGTAGCTGCATGCATGTCAGTATTTAATCTAAGCTTATCTCAATCTACAAGATCATCTAACGCCCACATGCAGCTTCCCTCGTGTTTTCAATGTGCATCTTGATGCGAGCCCTGTATGTGGTACCTGCCTGGTAGGGCAGAAGGACCCTTGGACCCTGACCCCACGTTCTGCGAAACCTTGCATATAAATTGCACAAACCGCCTCTCCATGACTACATGTATTATGAAAAGAGTAAAAGAAAAACACTGCCACTTACACGTTGATTTCGTCTGTCGCATCTCGGCCTACCATGTGTAGGATGGCGAGCTTGCCGCCGGGGTGCTTGTTGAGCCATCCGTCGAGCTTGAGGGCGTATCCTTCATGGATGACAATGATGTGTCCTTGGTCAATTGACTGCTCGATCGCTGCCGCCGGGATTAGTTGCTCGCGGTTCAGCACCATCTTGTCGATATGTGAATGCTGCAAAGTGACAAAAGTGGGAAGGAACGCAAGAATGAAAGGACTATGACCCTCAATTATACGATTCAAAGTGACACGCCAACCTTCGTCGCGTAACGGACATTTCTGCTTGTAGCAACATCCCACGCCCCTCAAATCTCGACACACTGCGCCCCATTATTGCGGGACCCGTGTCTCTTGTTGGAGATCACGAATCTCTCCTTCCTTTTCGCTTCTGGCAAGGGTCCCTGGGGCGTAACACCGCCAAGGGTCTGGGCCAAAAACTGCAACTTCCACCCCAGACGGGCCTGCATAACGCGCCAGGCCAACCCGACCTGTCATGTACCAGAACGCACGGTTACGTCGCGGCAAAAGGCTTTTGGTTGAGGCAATCAGCCGAACTGCATGCAGCGCTGGACTGTCAGGATTCTTCATGCGAACTTTGATCGTACGCTTTGCGGAGGCAGCAGCATAACACCTTGCACGAGACACGAAAGGCTGTGATACGACGGAAAGGGAGTATGAATACGCGAACTCTGAATTGGATTCAGCGTTCGAGGGGCCAGGTCCGTGGAAACATGACAACAAGCTCACGGGCCATCATTCAATAACCCGCAAAAAAAGTGCTGTTTCCGGACGAATCCAAGGGGCTGCTCAGCACATGTGGCGTGTCAATGTACAATAGCCCAGGCCGCCTCTTGATGAAGGTTTTGCCTGCTTTGTCTCTTTTTCTTCGGCGTCGCCTGTTGAAAAACTCGGAGATCTACTCCATAGTGCTTTGCTTGATACAATATTATTGCCACAAATCGATTCGGATATCACCAGTTTCAAAGCCCCTTGTTCTCAACATGCGCGTCAGCATGCTGATCTTGTCATTATTGCAATGAGTTCCCAATTATTGCGGTTGCTGACATCTCAACCTGGACAGCTTCTGTTAAATGATTTCTGCTACACTAAAAGGGGTACCCGCAGTTATGCAGGTTATCATAGCTGGTAATCAACAGCTTCTTTAGCTCGTGCGTACTCCGTACCTGATCGTCCCCTGTCGATGCTGTTACGACCCGCTGTAAGGAGTACTACAATATTGACTGTATTAGCTCAGCACAATCATTGGCTTTGGAAAACCTTCCAGAAGGCACGTTTTCTCCTATTCACTTTCTTCACCTCGAGTCAGGAAAGACATCAATAGGAGCACGCTTCATGGCATTAAACTGCCTTGATCGAACGGATGCACATTATCATAACATCACAACATCATAACATCATAACATCATAACATCATAACATCATAATATCATAACATCATAACATCATAACATCATAACACATAACATCATAACATCATAACATGTCTGCATTGCATTCGAGTCAGTCAAATACATGTACATGTACAAAAAATCAATCTGCACATAACAAGATGGATCCTAACTGCACATGGTTCACTTGACTAGCGCTTCGCTGCCCGCGATACCTTTTTTCGTATGGCGTGCTGGTCTTCTCATTTCATAGATGCATGGGCTTTTCGGTTTTCGGTCCGGCTAGGCTATCATAATTTATACTATCTCTGCCAATTGCGGTTGCAGAGAAACTACAACTCGCTCTCCGGAGTCGCCTCCGCGCAATAAATTTGAGGAAATATTCCGTACCCACAACGACGTTGAGTCATGTGCTTTGAAGGTTGAATGGCCTGAGATATCAACAGTAATAATGCTTGTTCTACGGCACGTGAAAGTAGGTACATGTATGTGATCTTCATCTCATCTGTACAAGAAATGGTCTTATACAGACTAAATATAATTGAATTCCAATGTATCACAATTCCCAGAGGACACGATGACCTTGCACGTAGAATGATAGCTACGTAAATTCCTATATCTCGACTCATTGCACTAATTTTCCTCAAGTGGGCAGATCCTCTATGAGGTGAGTACTACTCGAGAGCGTGGAACAGCATCCTCGACGTGTTTCCTATCAACATATAGCGAATCGGGAAAGTATTTGCCGCGCGATGCCAGCATGAAACCCACCCCCTCCCGAAAGCAAGAGATGCAGCGACGAGACAACATCATCGTCATCATGCTTCACCCAGTCACGCCCGATGATCGATTCTCGCATTCTGAAGAACGCAGTCTCTCGACTTTCTGGAAATTCAAAGTGGAAATACGGTTCTAACAGAACCACTTGAATAACTGCCCGCTCCGCAATTCTCGTCTACTAGGACTTCTTTCCGTTTCGATATCCTCCTAGTTTATGTATCTGAGGTATAATATGCGGTCTTCACATCATACTTCCTCCCTTTGACGTAGCCATGGCGGACTATATATAACCTTGACATCGACGACGCCTCTATTGGACCTGAACCAGACTCAGTACCAAGGCCCGGCAATCACACGCAACCTCTATCGATCATGCTGACGAAGACTTAATTGACTCTCGACTCTCGATCTGTCACTCTAGCCAGTTCGTATTGGATTCTGTCCATCAGTCACTGAAAAAGTGCGGCTCCATGCTAGTGCTATATATATGGAAGGTCACTTAGATTGTGCCAGTTGCATCGCATGTTTGAATGACACAACAAAGTAGCAGACATATCAGAGTGTTCCAGGGAAACGATCGAGATGCTAAATAGGTGGTCATACATTCTCACAAAAAAAAAGCCAGTGTTCAAAACCTTGATATTGCAAAACAAAACATCTGCAAAACATCAAATTCTGCCTCTTTAGCTCAGTTGGTAGAGCGCGGCACTAGTAATGCCGAGGTCACCGGTTCGACTCCGTTAGGAGGCATTGTTTCAATTTTGGGAATTTTCTTTTTTGAGCTGGATGTTGTGGTCAATTTTTTTTTGGCATGTGGAATGAAAAGGGGCTTTTTTCTTTGCTTGGTCGGTGCTCAGGGGCGATGTTGCATAAGTCTTGCACATGACCAGCATTGTCGGGTAGTACACGCCGCAGAAGGACCCCATGGAAGAAGCATCAAGAATGCATGCTGGTGGTATATCTTATGTATGGAAATCTTGTGGTGTTGCAGTGTTCAAGAGACAAGAGGTCGAAGGGTCCGTAGGTACGTATATATTATACACACGCTTGGAGTTGCCCCATTTGCTCATGAACCCGCGGTCAGCGGGAATATCAAAGCGCGTTCATTGGTCAATGATATCTTAGGCATGTCAAGAATGACGGCCCATTGCGGAGAAGCAGAAAGCACAAGAGATGCCATTACTTGAGAAAATAGCAACGATACGATATAGAGCCGACAGGATCTGAAACGATTATTTGGGGGGGAAGAAAGGCTTGTTTGTGGGTGTACAAGCCCGTCGGCGTAGACCTGCTATCTTTGCGGATTACCCATTAATCACTCTGGCTTTGGAGATTCCTGCTGACCAGCCGAAGTCCGATGATTCGTTGGCGGCGATCCTCCTCCAACTTTTTCCTCCTACATAAACGTGTTTACCCCGTGGCATTGTTTTCTGCGTCCGCATCATCCATATCAATCAATCAATCAATCAATCATGAGCGTCAGCAAGTTGGCAGAGCTTGGCGTAAAGCATGTGGCGCGTGGAGTCGGTCGTCTTTCCAACCATGTTCTCGAGAGCGGAGCGGGCAGCTACGTGACAACGACCGAGGGCCGCAAGATGCTCGATTTCACCAGCGGCATTGGGGTGACCAATCTCGGGCACTGCCACCCTGCCGTCACCAAGGCTGCACAGGCTCAAGTGGGCAAACTCGTCCACGGCCAGGTCAACATTGCCTTCCAAAAGCCCTACTTGGAGCTTGTCGACTCGCTGCTTCCGCTCATGCCTCACAAGTCGCTCGACACGTTTTTCTTCTGGAACTCGGGCGCAGAGGCTGTCGAGGCCGCGGTCAAGTTGGCCAGACACGCGACCAAGAAGCAGAATGTCATTGTCATGCAAGGATCCTACCACGGCCGCACATTCGGAACCATGGCAATGACACGATCAAAAACCATCTATGGAGAAAACTACGCGCCCCTGATGCCTGGTGTCTTTTCGGTGCCTTTCCCGTACTGCAAGCAATGCTCGCTCTCCCTCAAGACGGACGGTAAATTCGGGTTCGAAAACTGCTGCCAAGACCCCATCTTGCAGCTTGAACTACTGCTGAAGCGCGAGACGGCGCCCTCAGACACGGCAGCCATTTTCGTCGAGCCCGTGCTCGGCGAGGGCGGTTACGTGCCCCCACCCGCGGGCTACCTGGCTGCTCTGCGCAAGATTTGCGACAAGCACAACATCCTGCTCGTGTGCGACGAAGTGCAGTGCGGGTTCGGCAGGACCGGCAAGATGTTTGCCGTCGAGCACTGGGACGTCCGGCCCGACATTTTGATCATGGCGAAGGGCATTGCCAACGGCTTCCCGCTTTCCGGTATTGTGTCGCGCAAGGAGCTGATGGACAGGCAAGCGCCCGGAAGCATGGGTGGCACGTACGCCGGCAACGCCGTGTCCTGCGCAGCAGGCGTAGCAGTGGCCAAGGCCTTCAAAGACGAGAAGATCCTCGACAACGTCAACGCCCGTGGAGCAGAGCTGAAGGGCGCCCTCCAAGCAGCCAAGCAGCAGCACAACGATATCATCTTCGATGTGCGCGGGCTGGGTTTGATGCTGGCGCTCGAGACCACGCCCGGCAAGGGCTACGCCTCCAAGATCCAGGCCAAGTGTATGGAGAAGGACATGTTGGTCTTGACGACATCCATATACGATACCCTTCGTTTCATCCCGCCGTTGAACATTTCGAAGGAAGACATGGCCAAGGGTATCAAGATTATCACTGATGCTATCAACGAGGTTGCTGCGGGCGAGAAGCCTTCCGAGACGGCGACCAAGGGCCAGGCTCCCGAGTAAATGCGCATGATGAGGATACGAGACTGGCATGTATAGTGTGATAGCCCATTCGGAATTTCATGATACGAACCTGTTGAACCTTATTGCAAAGTTTCCATCCAACTCGCATACACTAGTACATGGGCAAGCGCGAAAGGGAACCCGAAAACGCAAAAAAACCCAACCAATGCTAAATTGCAATATCCAGAACCAAGAAAAAAGAGAATAAACTAGCAAAAGAGAGAAAGCAGGGGGGAAAAAACAAAAATCTACTCAGCATCACTCAACCATCCCTTCACATCATCCCCCTTCTCAAGTCTAAAAGGCCTCTCCTTCTTTGTCGTCCCTTCCACCTCTTCATTCTTCAACTTTTCCACAGGTCTGGCAGGCAAAGGCTTATTAGGACCTTGTCGCTTACTGCTGCCAGCGCCCCACAAAGCAGCCGTAGTAACAGGCCTTGGCTTCGCAACACCACCACCAACACTCGGCACAGCAGCAGAGGTCAAAGGTCGCACCTTTTCCTTCCCATCGGCCCCGCCGCCTGAGAAGCGTTTGCCATACCCGATCTTCAGGATAGCGGGCAAGCTCTCCCTTTTCGCTTTCAGTAATGAAGGCGAAGTTGGCGATGGAGAATTGCTACTGTTGCTGCTGGTGTTTGAGTGTGGAGCTGAAGCAGCGGCAGAAGAGGTCTCGGCAGCAGGTGATGAAATGGGGCTCGGTGTGTGCGGTATAGTCGGCAATACATCCACCCCAGATAAGTGCTTCGAGATGCGCGAGAGGCGTTTTTGAGATGGGGCAGCTGCGGCTATTAGTGGTGTTGGTATTGATGAAGGAGGTGGTGCTGCTACTGCTGCTGCTCTGGCCGCTAAGGATTTTGGCGGTGTAGGTGGGTTACTTGTTAAGGCTCTTCTAGGAATTGTCGACGTTGCGGCGGCAGCAGCAGGGAAAATAAACGGTGTTGCTGTCGACGCAGTCATCTCGTTTCCAGCAGTTGCAGCAGCAGGAAACAATGGAATGTCTTCAAACTTATCGCGCTGCTCATCAGCTTCTTCCGCTGACACAGTCGCAGCAGAGCTACCAGCGGAGGAGGAACCAGAAGCAGACGCATGCGCAGGCCCAAACGTTCTCAACTGCGGATCATAGATCCACGCGCTCTCAGGCCTCGAATCCCTAGCCTCACCATACTCGCCTTCCACAGGTGATGCAGCGGAACGAGCACGGCGGCGACGGTAAAGTCCAAATAGTATGAGTGAGAGAATTGCTGCTGCCACGATAGCTCCAAGGGATATTCCCAAGATTTCTCCAGACGAGAGTTTATTGTTGTGTGAGGAGGCAGGGTGGGGAGTTGCGGTGGGAACAGTAGTGGAGGAAGAGGATGGCGCTGTTGAGAGCGTAGAAGAGGAAGAGGGTGTTGATGCGGTTGTTGTGGGGAGGACGAGGATTGATGAGGGAATGACGCTGCTGTTGCTGGGCAGTGTTGTGGTGAGCTGTGATGTTGAAGTTGGAGAGCCTGACGCTGTCAAGATTGAGGTGGTACTGCTTGGAGTGGGTGTGGTTGTTGTGCTACTAGTGACACTTGTGCTGGAAGAGCTTGATGTAGAAGATGTAGAAATGATTGAGGACGACGGAGTGGACACTGCATCGGAAGTCGGAATACTTGATGCAGAAGTGCTTGTGGTGTCCGAAATACTCTCAGAGCTAGTCGCTGGAACACCACTAGAAATTGGTGCAGCTGCACGATCCGATGTCGAAGGCGCAGCGCTTTGAGGTGCTGAAACCGGAAGATATGTGGTAGTAGAGGATGAAGGTACAGATGTAGTAGACGTAGTGCTCGAAGACTCTCCGATTACCACGGCTACTGAAGTGTTTGAAGGATCAGCAGCAACTCCAGGCGTTATAGCCTGACTAGCAACAGCAGAAGCGGAAGTGAGCAGAACAAGCGCAGCTTTTGTGCTTGAGATGGGCGATGCAGGTGGTGACAGGCTACTCGTGCTCTTGGCCGTGGATATAGATGTAGACATTGTTGTCGGTGGAGAAGTCGTTGAGATGGTGAGGCTCTGTGGTATGGGGTTTGTGGACGACAGAGACAAGCTCAACGTCGATGTAGAGGCGTTTCCTTCCAGAGTTGCGGTAGATTTATTGACCCCTGTGAGTACAGACAGCGATGGGCCTGTCGAGACTGGTATAGATCGGATTATGGTGGCGAAACTCGATCGAGTAGGGGCTAGAGAGAGTGACTCGTTCCAAAGCAATGGAAAAGTACTCGATGGTGCTGTGAATGGTATAAACGTTGAAAGTCCGATAGATTTTGGGTTCGAGGACAAGGCGCTGTTTTTTGCAAAAGGTTTGAGGGAAAAATCAAACCCTCGCCGGCCTGGTGGAGGGACATATAAAGGTTGAATGATCATGCTTTGTTCGACTCAAGATTCTTTCAACCCGAAGACTCGGTGGACTTGGAACGGCACAAAGAACCAGAGAAGCCACAGACGAGATGCATTATGAAGAATGAGATGACGGTCGGTGATATGAAAGAGACAATGAAAAAGGGTGCCATTGGATCGACTGTTGGTATGGTTGCTCTAGGCAGAAGAAAATGTTCCTTCATGTTGGAGATGATTAGACTGGACCTTACAAATCCAAGAAAGGCCATTAGCTTGCAGTGTGATGCCGACTGTAAGTAGACAATAGAGGTGTGAGGATGTTGGTCTACGTGTTTTCGCATATGCTTCTTGAAGGCGCGCGTAAATGCATCATGTGGTTTGCTCGGCTACGTCTGGTTGGTTGGATCCTAATATCAGCAGCCACATATGCGACTCTTCGTGTACCGTACGCTCACTCACATAACTAATTATCGGGTATCTGCGTGTCGCGTGAAGATGATAGCCAGTCAGAATTGTAGAACTGCGCAGCGGAGCAGCAATATGCACCTTTCCATCTGCAAAGCTCGCTCTCATCTAGTGTGTCTGTGACCTCGGACTGTACTTCCCACATTCGGCAAATACACTGTAGACATGTTGTCGTGAAGGTGCAGTAGACTCTACTCGTACCTGCCTTCCTATTCATTGCTCTGCAAGAATACTCGGATTACTGGATTCGTTAAGACGCGACTTGGGCATATTTGGCAAGAACCTCGGTAGATAGACTTGTAATGCTCTAACAACCATTGAAAGGCTCAGCGAATTGAGGGTATCAAAGGCCTCACGAAAAGGTGAGTGTGTATATGGTTGGACAACAAGACAAGCATCGGCATATGGAAGGTATTGAAGCGGGAAGAACGATCAGAGAGCGACAGCCGTCGGCACGTGCAGCGGCATTCAATGCAGGCAGGTGGGGGACCCGACATTTTAAGGACCGGTTATTCCGGCTGTCGAGCAAAAATCCCAACCGTGATGGACGAGCAACAGCAGCGAGCTGTTCTCATATTCGGGGCCTTATAATAATGACTAGTTGATGTATCAAGGAATGGACGCGACATTTGATGGAAATCCCGGATCGGATGATTGGCATTGAAAATGTATTCTTCCGCGGAAATGGGCCTGCATCATCAGACGTCACATACTCTTTGTCTCGTCCAATCGCGGCCGGAACGCTTGACAAAGAGGCGGGTGAAGTGAATGGAAGCGCTTCATAACGCCATGAAGATGAACCGCTAGTAGATACATGTAGGTAGTGTGCAAGTCAGGATGGCCTTTAATTCCAACAATAATGCATTGGCTGGGAGGATGAAACCCGCCGGTAAACTACACGACAACTGGGACTCCTCGAGCGCCTTTGCTAATATAATAATAACCCGAATTTAAATAGTGGATAAGGTATCATCCAAGTAGCTGTACGAATGGGTTAGCAACAATCAAGGAGGGGCAATGTGGGTTGTTACTAACCTTGAACTGACCACCGCCAGCAGCTTTGGTTGGCTTCTTATGTACTCCAGCGCCAGTGTTTGCGCCGAGAGGATCTTTCTCGTCCTTGGCCTTGGCCTTGTCCTTGTTCTTGTTCTTGTTATTTTTGTTGTTCTTGTTGTGTCTGCTGTTGTCCTTCTTGACGACCGTCTTGATCTCGGTCTCGGCACGCTTGATCAGAACTGGGTGACTACCAATGTACTTGCCCTGCATCTCCTTTGCAGCCTGGAAGAATTCGTCCGTGTTGGCCAGGCTGACGAAACCAAAGCCTTTGCTTTTGGTGGTACGCTTGTCGCGGATTACACGAGCCTTTTGGACTGAAGGATATTTCGAAAAGGCCTTGAGCAAGGATTCGTCAGTCACTTCGCCTGCCAGGTTACCGACAAATAGTCGCGGATGCTCGCCCCATTCGAGAAGGGTAGGGTCTTCCCACTTCTGACCACCTCCACTGCGGAGCACAGTCTTTTCCTTTCCAGACGTATCGATAGGAGCAGCGGGTGGCGCAGCGATGGTAGGTGTACCAGGTTGTATTCTACTTGCACCAAGTGGGACGGTGTTTGCGTTGCCTGAGGGGGCACCTTTCCCTGCTGTCTTGATGGGATCTTCTTTGCTTGCGTAGGCACTCTGCCATTGCTGAATCTGCGCCTCCAGCTCGGGATCATAAGTGTTGTTTCCGTACAGGGAGCCCTGGCCTGCTGCTGGAGGAGGAGCAAAGGGATTCTTGATCTGGGGCGCAGCTTCTTCATATTGCGCTTGAGCGGGATAAGCTGCGGCGCCCGGATACGAGGCGCCGCCGTAGTATGTTTGGCTCGCAGGAGCTGGCTGGTATGTGGTTGGAGGATAATAGGATTGCGAGGCTGGGGCAGCCGAGTACTGGGCAGGGTAGTTTACGGTGGGCGCAGGGTATGAGGGTTGAGCAGGCGGAGCAGCAACGGCGCGCGGCTTGAATCCGCTGAAGGCTGCGACATTGCGGGGAGGCTGCGAGACGGCGGATGGAGGGGGTCTGGCAGGGAGGTTTGCTGGAGGCTGCGGCGTAGAGCGAGCTGAATTTGTCTGGCTGGTTGAAGGTCCTTGAGTCGGATTCGACATGATGATCGAGGAGATGCCTACGTTTTGAACTTTCTGTCCCCACTCTCTACTGGTCTGTCTGAGTTTTTTGTTGATACAGATGATCTGTCTGAGTTGTCTGGGCAAGGAGTGACGCTCGAGGATTGATTAAAGTGACGGTGAAAAGGTTCCGAAATAGCCGTGCAGAATGGAAAGCGGCCGAGCAGGGTAGAAAGAAAAGTCTGGGGTCCGACCGGCTACGAGTCGACAGGCACAAGGGGCTCTCGGAAAAACGAGCTCGTGTAGAGCGACGGCCTGGCTTGATACAGCAGGCAGCAGAGGAAAGAGCCTGAATGGTTGTTGCTAGTCACGCGGTGGATGTCGGCGTTTGATCCTGGCAGGCAGGTGCTGCTGTCGCTGCTTCCTGTCTGCACTTTGCCAGAATACATGCACAGACCAGCGGGAGTGACGTTTAGTGCATTTTTGCTGGACAGGTTGGGTGAGGAACGATCGGTAAACAACCGTCATCGGCCCATCAAATTAATTACTGGCGTCGGCCGTGTCGGTATCTTTGAGGAGGGGATAATTGCCAGTGACAGGCAGAGCCGTCGGCTGTTGGAAGAAACATCGATATCGCAACCGGGCGAACCATTCTAATCATCGGCGCACTAGATAATAAGACGCACTCGCAGTTGCATATCATCGTCACGTCAATCACTGTGAGTACCTGTAAATGACGGGCAGTTCGGGGCTTCTTCGATGATGCTGACAGAGCATGTTTTAGCACAGTTTTGGTCAATGCCACCTTGGCCCCTCCGACTTGTTAGTAACTACTCCGAAAGGTGTTGGGCTGCCTTTTTCAACACACAGCTTCCCTCCCTCTGATAATCTCCGCTGACACCGCAGTTTGTTTCTTTAAAAGCCTCAAGCCGCCCAGAGACTTTTTAGCCTCTCTTCCCAACTCAAACACTCGCCCATCCATACCACAAACATGTCTTCCGAAACTGCTGTGTAAGTCATAATGACCCCACCATCCCACCAATTCCATCATGCAGCTTCCTTCCATGCACAGCTGTTGCCACCCCTCCATCAATGCTATCAATGCCATTGCCGTCATTGCCGTCACCCCCGTTCTGTAGCTGACATGACTTGACTGCAGCGGAGACTTCGGTCTCATCGGTCTGGCCGTCATGGGTCAGAACCTGATCCTCAACGCCGCCGACCACGGCTTCACCGTCGTTGCCTTCAACCGCACTGTCGCCAAGGTCGACCGCTTCCTCGACAACGAGGCCAAGGGCAAGTCGATCGTCGGTGCTCACTCCATCAAGGAGTTCTGCGCCAAGCTCAAGAAGCCCCGCCGCATGATGTTGCTCGTCATGGCCGGAAAGCCCGTCGACGACTTCATTGAGCTCCTCCTCAACGAGGGTGGCATCGAGGAGGGTGATATCATCATTGACGGTGGTAACTCGCACTACCCCGACACCAACCGCCGCACCAAGTACCTCCAGAGCAAGGGTATCCGCTTCGTCGGTTCCGGTGTCTCTGGTGGTGAGGAGGGTGCCCGCTACGGTCCCTCAATCATGCCCGGTGGTAACCCCGAGGCCTGGCCCTACATCAAGGACGTTCTCCAGAGCATCTCGGCCAAGTCTGACGGCGAGGCCTGCTGTCAATGGGTCGGTGACGAGGGTGCTGGTCACTACGTCAAGATGGTCCACAACGGCATCGAGTACGGTGACATGCAGCTCATTTGCGAGGTACGTTGAAGCCCACTGTCCATGGAGAGAAGGATTTTCTGACTCTTCGCAGGCCTACGACATCATGAAGCGCGGTCTTGGCCTCTCCAACAAGGAGATGGCCGACATCTTCGCTGAGTGGAACAAGGGTGTCCTTGACTCTTTCCTGATTGAGATTACCCGTGACATTCTCTACTTCAACGATGATGACAACACTCCTCTTGTCGAGAAGATTATGGATTCTGCTGGCCAGAAGGGAACTGGCAAGTGGACTGCCATCAACGCTCTCGACCTCGGCATGCCCGTCACTCTTATCGGCGAGTCGGTCTTCTCCCGCTGCCTTTCTTCGCTCAAGCAGGAGCGTGGCCGTGCCGCCAAGGTTCTCCAGGGCCCCAAGCCCAGCTTTGACGGAGACAAGAAGCAGTTCATTGCCGACCTCGAGCAGGCGCTTTACGCCTCCAAGATCATCTCGTACGCCCAGGGCTTCATGCTCATGCAGAACGCCGCCAAGGAGTACGGCTGGAAGCTCAACAAGCCCGAGATTGCCCTCATGTGGCGCGGTGGCTGCATCATCCGCTCCGTCTTCCTCAAGGACATCACCAAGGCTTACCGCAGCAACCCCGACCTCGAGAACCTCCTGTTCGACGACTTCTTTAACAAGGCCATCCACGACGCACAGGCCGGCTGGAGAAACATTGTCTCCAAGGGAGCCCTCTGGGGTATCCCCACTCCTTGCTTCAGCACCGCCCTGTCCTTCTACGACGGTTACCGTGCCAAGGACCTGCCCGCCAACCTCCTCCAGGCCCAGCGCGATTACTTTGGTGCCCACACGTTCCGCATCAAGCCCGAGTTCGCCAACGACAAGTACCCCGAGGGCAAGGACATTCACGTCAATTGGACCGGCCGTGGTGGTGACGTCTCTGCCTCGACCTACAACGCTTAAGCGAAAGAATGATGAGATGATGGCAGAGATGGGATTGGGCCATGCATTCAAAGGCACCGGTCTCTTGCTATGCGTAGTGCGATGAAAGATAACCCCAAATATTGACGAACAAGCAATTTTTTCCCCTTTTCAGTTGACAAAAATGCCACAATACTATCCTAATGAATTATTTGTTGTCCTAGACGTGGATTATTTGTTGTCCTAGACGTGAATTGTTTGTTGTCCTAGACGTGAATTGTTTGTTGTCCTAGACGTGGATTATTTGTTCTCCTAGACGTGAATTGTTTATTGTCCTAGACGAGGATTATTTGTTCTCCTAGACGTGAATTGTTTATTGTCCTAGACGAGGATTATTTGTTCTCCTAGACGTTGTTCCTAGACGCTGTTCTAAGACACAAGAGTCCGTCCAGTCTGAAACGGCGACGGGGCAAGCGACGTAAATCCGGAGAGCAACAACCGACCCATCGCTACGCCATCAATGGCCGACGTCAAGCGCAGCACATTCAAGTCTGGCGCCGTCGTGTCGCAAGAGGCCATGGACAGCCTGGTAGCTGCCATCGGTGCGCGGTATGTGCCTATCAAGATGCGCCTGCCACGGCATCCCCGCTGACTCAATGCACAGCATCGACATTACGACAGTCGCGCCGCACTCGCAGTCATTGCAGGGCACGCTCTTCACCGCGTGTCCCATGCTCAACGTCGTCGCCATCAACACCGCTCCTGCCCCTCCCAACCCCTCGTCAACTCTCTCCAACCAACCCGGCAACTACCACATCATCCCCATCAAGCACATCTCGTCCTTTGACATCGTGTCCCTCCCCTCGAATGCGCCCAAGCAGACCTTTGACACGGTTCAGCCTTCAATTGCCGCCGTGGACCTTAAGAAGCTGCGCGAGCGCGAGGAAACGAGGATCAAACAGCTGCGCGACCAAGAAGCCAACAAGGGCAAGGGCGTCACCCAAGAGGCACAACAGATCTACAATGCTCTAGCACGCATGTGCGCTCCCTCCTTCCCCTCCCAGGATCCACTTGCACATGCTGACGCAAACACACAACAGGCTTCCCACACGCTGGCACGAGCAAGATATTGTTGTCAGTGATTCGGTGATTATTAGTCCGCCATACACTGTCAACGACTGCAAGGCTCCAAAGGGCAAGGATCAGGCTCTCGACAGAATCAGAATGGTTCTCGATGGCGAGAGGAGGAAGATTGCCCAGAGAGCTGCTCCTGGCACACCGCCTCCTGGTGTCCTCAGAAAGGGAGGCTGATAAGTACCTCTGTACCCATGCTATCTCAATGCTGGAAATAGCCACAAGCGCCTGCCGAACCATCGAAACCACATTGCATTGCAAAGATATACATCAGCATTAGCAGCATCCAGCATGTCAAGTTCATCTTTTGCTGGCTCAAACACATATACATCATTTTCCATTCTCTACTATGCCTTTCATCCCCTTTCTGCCTTGCCCGTATCTAAAAACAGCTTGCACGTGCATAAATCCGACTCTTGCGCAAGATTTATGATTTATGCGCCTACGTCACGCTACCCCTAACTTGTCCGATGCAGTCTCAATATATCAGTCTACAATCAGCTGCGAGTCGGCCAGGACGCGCTGTTGTTGAACTGCAGCCAAAAATTTCCACTCCTCCGTTGCACCACCACAGACTAAATGTAAGGTAGTCTTCCTCTTGCACGCAAAACGGACAAAAACAATGCCTCCTAACGGAGTCGAACCGGTGACCTCGGCATTACTAGTGCCGCGCTCTACCAACTGAGCTAAAGAGGCTTGTTGCATTACCACTCGTTGAGAAACAATATGTACCTGGGCTGTCACCGCCTCCAACGCTTTGATATTCCAACTTACACCACCTGTTTTACTGCAAATCCGGCACAAATGCCTCCTCATCCTCCTGCTTCTCCACCATCAAATCCTCCAGAGCACAACCATCTCTAGCAATCCTATAACAAACACTTTCCCTTACGCCTAACAGCGGACTCGTATAAGCCCCTTCCTCCACCTTTCCCCACCGCTGCCACCCACAGCGTTCCAGTAAAGCCACACTGGCCACATTCTCAGCATCCACATGCGCCTCTGCGAACTTCTGCTCTTCAGGCATCACGGCGAAGAGGTTTGGGGTGAATGCGAGGAGGGCTTCGGTGGCATATCCTTTTTTGGAGTGGAGGGGTGAGAATAGATAGCCGATTTCGGGGTACGAGGGGCTGCCCAGTAGTCCGATGAGGGTTGGAGGTGAAGAGGCGGTGGGTTTCAGCGTGACGACGAAATTGTAGATGGAGGGGCCTGAGGTGCGGGTCGAGAGGTAGGTGGTTGCTTGATGCAGTTCTGTCAATGGTGCGCGTGTGCTAGAGTAGAGTTTTTGCATCAGTCTTTTTTTTCCCCCTCCCCCTCCCCCTCTGGATGTTCTGGTTTTTGATGATGGGGAGAGAGATGCCTACGTGTATTGCATGACTGAGGGAATTGACATGAAGGCAAAGACAGCTTCTGCATCTGAAGGTTGTATTTGGCGTAGGATGAGCCTTTCGGTGTAAATAGGTTCTTGGGTGGTAGATTCCATCTTGAGAGAGACTATTTACGATGCTTGGGGTGATAGTTCCGTCTCTATTCGGAGCGACGCTTGAGCTTTATCTAGAGTTGATGTTACTAGGCAGACGTGAAGATTATACGCATCTAGTGATTGCTCTTGTTTGTCCTATATGTCCGAGTCACAAACCGGGAGTCAATGAGCGACCCTGCCCACAAAGTAAGCGGCTCTTCGGCAACGTCTCCAAACTTTGGTGTACAATTCACTTCACAAATTAACCACATCTCTCTAATCACATCAAAGGGACTCATGAACAATCGGATTCAAACAACCTCCAACATACCATGAGCAATGATGCTGTCTCCGCCTCGGCCAAAGGAGCCTCTTTCCTCATCCTTTTACAAATCGGAACCCGAGCTCTAACCTTTGCCTTGAATCAAATTCTACTCCGATTTCTTTCCCCAGAGCTATTGGGTGTCAATGTTCAGCTAGAACTCTACTGCATCTCCGTGCTCTATTTTGCACGCGAGAGCCTAAGAGTTGCGCTGCAAAGACGAGCCGATGGCACACAAGCCGTCATCAACATGTCCTATCTGGCTATTGCAGCAGGACTACCTCTCGCCATTGCGCTCGCAGAACTCTATCTCAAGACCGAGGTTCCCAAAGTCCCGTTCCTTGTGAACTCGTTGAGAGTTTACGGTGTAGCGGCCATGGTGGAACTGTTTGCTGAGCCGCCGTTCGTGGCCGCGCAGCAGAAGATGCTGTATAAAGTCCGCGCAACCGCCGAGGCTACTGCTACTGTGATGAAGACTTTCGCCACGGTCGGGTTGGTTGTGTGGGCGAGTAGACAAGGGAGAGATCTTGGTGTGTTGCCTTTTGCTGTCGGGCAGCTGGCCTATGCTTGCTCGCTGTTGGTGGTGTACTCTGCGAGATTGGTGCTTGTGGCAAAATCAGAGGGCTTCTCGTTGTTACCTTGTAGTATTCAGAGGTGTGTTTTGATCTTTGGCTCCAAATGAAACACTGACATCCTTTTTGTAGCAAGACTGAGAAATTCTGGCTTTCGCTCTTCTCCCAACCGCTGCTCAATCTTTCGTTGAGCTTGACGATCCAATCAAGCATCAAGTATGTATTGACGCAAGGCGACTCGCTGCTAATCGCATCGCTGGCATCACTCCAAGACCAAGGAGCCTACGCGCTGTCCTCCAACTACGGTGGTCTCATCGCCCGCATGCTCTTCCAACCCATTGAAGAAGCCTCTCGCAATCTATTCGCCAAACTCTGCGCCTCTGCTCCTTCTCAGCAACCAAACACAGACATCAAATCCTCCGACGACAACACCAACAAGACTTCACAAAAAACCACCACTAATGACGGCATCAAACAAGCCAACGCGACCCTAACCCTCATCCTAAAATTCTACTCCCTAATCTCCCTTCTCGCCTTCGCGGCCGGCCCCACCGCCGCCCCCGTCCTCCTTTCTCTCGTAGCAGGAAGTCGCTGGGCGGACACGGGCGCCGGACAAGTCCTGGGCTGCTATTGCTACTATATCCCTCTGCTGGCCATCAATGGCGTCTCTGAAGCTTTCGTGGCTGCAGTGGCGGATAACAAACAGCTGTATGCGCAGTCGGTGTGGATGGGCGGCTTCTTTGCTGCATTTGCTGGGTCTGCGTATTTGTTTTTGGGGTTGCTTGGATGGGGTGCGAAGGGCTTGGTTTGGGCTAATTGTGTCAATATGGCGTGTAGGATTGTTTTCAATCTGGTGTTTGTTAGAGAGTTCTTTGGGAAAAGGGGACAAGTGAGTTTTTCTTTTTCATCTTTTCCATGGTTTTCCCATCACTTTCCTTTTTTCCTCCCCGTTTTGATTTCTTTGCTGTTTTCTTTTTTTGAATATGTGGCTTTTTGACTAACGACTACAGGCTTTCAACACGCGGCAGATCCTGCCATCTGCCATCAGTATCGCTACCGCTGCAGTGGTACCCAGTATCCTCCAGACAACAACCGGTCTCCTGTCACGCTACGGTGTCGTGGGCGAGCTAGCCCGACTCGCCTGCATCATCGGCATCTTTATCATCGCGTTGGCGGTCGCGGAGCATAAGTTCCTTGTTCATGTGTATAGCCAGATCAAGCATTGATTGCTACTTGCGTTTTTGATAGGGTTGGTGTATTTTCATATATAGCTTATTAGATGATGGCTGTCATTGATCCGAAAATGCAGTGTTGGATGACTTGTATAGGTCTATTTGATTGAGGCAAATTTCGTGCAGTAATGGTTCCCCCTTCTGAGCAGGCAAAATTAGAAGAGTTGGCTGGGCAGTAAGATGGAGTAGGCTTTGACAGGGAAGAGTATGTGCATGATTGCTTGTCTTGTCTTGCGTGGTTGGCAGTCGACGCAATCTCATAGTTTGTATCGGATGGGAAGGACGATAACGAGATACCAGCTGCATATTCCGAAAGACAAGGATCAAAAGAAAAAACAAAATATTCGCAAATGCGTTAATGTGATGTAGAGATTCAGTGGATAGAGGAAACATAGAAGAAGCATACAAGAAGGGCGTGAGAAACAGAAGACACACAGGATTTTGATTTCTGGTCAAGGACCTGTTAAAAGATTCTTCTAGCGTGTTGCTGCCTCCACCATGCTGACTACCATTCGAAAGGAACGTAACAGGCAGAGTGCTCCTAAATGGTTCTGTGACGAGTAATGTAGAATTTTTAATAACACTAGACATGGTTCCACAAAATCATGGCCAGAATGAATTTGGCCAACGACTGCTTTTGGGCCAAAGGAGTCTCAGCTGTTCCTCATCTGTCATCTACGAGAGATAGACCGACTAGAGTTGTCAAGAATTTCCGCCAGCTTGAGAGTCACCCCGGTAACGGAACTGTTGTTGAAACCCAAGACGTCAATGTCGAAGTTTAGGAAAACTGCGCGACCCATAGGCCGAATCTGAAAGTGTGAGACCCCGTCATCGCGATACTAGCGGAGCCATGATGAGACATAGGTTAGGAGACTGCTTCAACTGATAGAAAACGCAGGGTTCCTTCAAACAGTGAATGATTCTAGCTCATAGCATGGAATGTCCGCTTTCTTTTTGTACTGTAGCGATAGATGCTGTAGATTCAGGAGCTGGCTTACCTTTTCTGCAGATCTTCTAGTCAGGATCTAGGACACGAAGGTGCAATTCGGTTAGATGGCCTTTGTTGAACACTCAAAGCTTGAACGCATCTGCATGAAGAGACAGCTTGGCGGTTTGGACAAGTCAAGCTTCAGTGTACCCTCAACAATGGGACAATCAAGGTAGCGATGCATGCAAAGTGTTTCTAGAGACTAAAGCTTGCGATACGCGAAAAGGTGCCAGAGTTGATGACAAAATCCCCGTCCAAGAACAGCCGACGCAGTGAATGGCAGTAGGACAGGAAACGATCAAAGCGTTTAGGAGGGCTTTGGTGTACAACCACAGTATCGTCGTTCTCTTCGAGGGTTTCTAGCTTCCGGCAAGCTGTGCAGTATATTGAGGATCACATGCAGCCAGATACTCGAAGAGCCGAGCTGATGCCAAAAATCAAACCGACGGACAAAGAGCCAGCGAGCGTAAACTCTTGCACTCCCGTAGGGACAGGGCAAATACCTCTACTGAAATGCTGGAGTCACAATGCAAAATCCAAACTGCAGAGCTCGTTGCAGTGGATCAGTAGCGTCTGAAGGTCTTGTTCGGTCAACGATATCTTTGTGACCCAAAGCCGCACCGACTCAAGGTTTGGCCTGAAAAGAAGGCACGCATGCCTCCGGGAGCGAGGGGCTCACTGGTCTCCGTGAGATCGACCTCACGCACTTTCAGAAAGATCACATTCGCCGGCTGTCTCGAATCCGAGGTTGAATAGCGTTGATCTTGCTGATGTAACTTTACGATTTTGTTAGCAAACTGATGCCGATGAGCAGGGGTCGAGGATATCGCCTTGAAAGGATTCTGGGGTAGATTGCGCGGAGATGAGGTAAATCAACTGAAGGAAATTCCCATGAACGGTGCTTGTGACTCGAGTGACATGTTGGACGGATTATAGCAAAACTACAAGAGGGGGTTGGAGGCAAAGAGAGAAGCTTGCAAAATGGAGTTGAGATGTCGGTTATATGCAGAGCAAGATGGCTGCCAAGAATCTATCTCTGGCGCTTAGAATAGGCGCTTCAAAGTACACGTACTCGTATTCGAGCACCCTTTCTGGCGAAATACACTGACCTAAGAGCTACGGCTGTATGGACTGTCATGATGAGATAGCTTGAGATTTTCCAGGTGCGAATGTCAGAAGCCAAGAAGAAAGACCGGACTTGTTTAGGGTAAATGCGTAGAAATCGGAAATTTGGGCAATTTCACCCAGCCCTATACGGTTACCGTTCGTCTATTCATTGTGAAACCCACTGAGGATGTATTCCAACGTAAACACTCTCACAAGTCATATTGATGAGCACGTGTCCCAACCTCGATGTTGATCCTCCTCTGACTTCTGTTTGTAGGCCGCATGAGGAGAGCCTGGCGTTCTAGCATTCGAGCGGCTATGGAGTCCTGCATGATCCAGACCCTTTCGAGGACTGGTTCCAATAACTTTAACAGGGTCAAGAACCTTCCAGCCCTGGTTGACGTTTCCTCGATGGTGCTACAATAAGAAATGATCAGCTAAGGGCACAAGCATCTATGATACCCGTGCGACTTACATGCGTCCAAGCTGAATTGTCCGGGCCGCTGGGAATATTGGAGGATGAGCTATCCATAGATCAAGGTCGTGGTGCCATCCTAATCCTAGCCAAGAAATTTGCGGGCAGCTTCTGGCAAGTAGAGCGGTTGCTCTGCCTGTGAGGTGCTGTCCACTCCATTGCAGTTGGAGCGTCCGAAGGTGAGGGAAGCAACTGACCCAGTCATGGAATTGTCCGTCTGTGTATGGAACGCTCAACTGACATTCTTCCAGATCCTCACGTTCTTGAATCATCAAGACAGAGAGACTCTTCAGGTTCGACAAAGCCTCAAGCTCTTCTCTCGTGAAACTCTTGCTTCCCAGGAATTTGAGAACAAGGCACTCCAGCTTCAGCAGCCTACCAACCGAACTGCATATCTCGTTGCTCGAATCATCCACATCGAGTACTAAGCGCGTCAACGATGTTCCTTGGCCAACGAGCAGAGGCAGCGTGGCTGCTCTGACACGAATGCACAGGTCAACGACGTTGGGAAAGAATGCCTGCCCAGGACGACAATAACGCAGAGCGCCTCGAACAAAGTCTGGACTGAGGAACCTGGTAATCTCAAGGACATTGATCGACTCCATGCTTGCAATATGCGCAAAGACTTCCTCCGTGAGCATCGAATCGGTCGAAGATCCCAGTCTCAAGGTCTTGAGGTTACGGCACTGCGCAACGAAGCGAAGGAATTCAAAAGAAGCACCCCAGACCGAGAGACCGGATAGAGAGGATGAACTGGACGTTTTCCTGCCTGGAATGTCTGGCAGTTCTAGATGCTCGAGCGTGCTTGTAACGAGGCGTGTCTGATCGGGTTCCAGTTGCGCCAGACGTTGGAAGATATATACTGCGCCTGTTTGGACCATGCTCCAACTGAACTTGATATGGTTCAAGAATCGACATCCCTGCAGGAAAGCAATGAATGCGCCAGGCGGACAGTCTGGGAAATCACCGTCGAAAGAAATCTTCAGAATACCAGGACACCGACTTTGTATGAGCTGAAGGTCTCTCGGTCCAATCTGGTGTGTGTGGGTGGTTTCGATGGTGTGCACTTTCTTATTGAGAATTCTTGCGATCATTTGTGGTTCCAGGATCAAACAAGCACCGAGACTGATCAGCTCGACGTTTCGAAACTCCACAGACGGTATCCTCGGAACAAACATTTCGTCCAAATTCGTCAGAATTAGATGGCGAATTTTGTCGGCATAATGTTGACGTCGGCCCTTGCCGATGGATGTCAAGGCGCGAAATGGATTCTTGGGGCCCTTCCAAAGAAGATTGATCGCCGTTTCATGCCATCCTCTGCTCACCAGAGATGCTTTCGCAAGAGTTGAGACGTCGTCTGAAGCCAGGCAAGAGACGATTTTCTGCTGAATTTCCAGCGGAAGGTGCTTGGGAGCTAGCTCTTGTTGTTCAGACATCTTTGAAAGGAACCTGTTGAGAAGGATGAGTTCGACTGTGAAGCGCAGGATACCAAATACAAGGAATCTCGGGCTCCTGCTGATGATGCGCGTAGCCGGTTGCGCAGTCGACTCATTATATCTCCAACGCCCATTTCAGAGACTCCCAACAGTAGGCAAAACAGATTCTCACCCAGGGCGATGATACATGTGGTGCACTGCTGCAAACTGTATGCAAAGCAATTCTTGGGATTGTATGCCTGCAGGCTGGCAAACATCTCGCCGATTTGAGCATGTTTGACCGCCTGCCTGCTACCAGGAACGTGGTGCGACAAAATCAGCACGTCAGAATCCCGATGTGTCACATCGTTGCCCTCTCGATGCCCGTCGAGTCTGTGTTGAAGAAGCAGAGGTTCGATGGAAAAGGAATATGAGATGTAGCATCCCAAGCAACCGGACTTGGCCGCCTCAAGCCTTTTCGGCCCGCTCTGCACAGAGATGATCAAGTCAATATCTGGGTCACAAACTTGGCATATGCTAGAGTACCAGATATCACGAAACGGTTCTTTGATGCGTTCATCAATAATCGGACCTCCCACCGGAATCATACGGCATACAAGAACTACCGTTCCAGCGCTTGGCGCGTAGGAGTGACTGTCGAAGTCCCGCCCCAGAGCAGCGGTCCACCATTACAGCTTACTATAGTCCGGGCTGATGCATCATGCGCGTATCCTCCCGCCATCATCAACGCAAGGTACTGTACCTGTATGTGAATGGTCGGGAACTTCAAAGCTTGTCTGCCTTCTTCAAACCGCCAACCTGCAGCAATGCCGCAACCATAGCGACGGAATGGAGACCTTGACAATAGCCCTTGACTCTCCGAAGAGAATTGCGGATACGCATCTACCCGATATGCAAAGAGCTGGTACACGCCTTGAGACCATGACTCGTATACAACGGCGTTCGAGACGGGCCTATGTAAGAATTCGCCTTGGGTCATAACCACAAGATTTATCAAATACTTGTCACTTCGACAAGTCTATCCGCTAACAGTAATACAGCTTCTACAAATGGTAGTGTTAGTATTGCCTCGCGCGCCTCAGAATCTTGGTACCCAAGCGGCGCTCAATCTCTTGCCGTTCACTTGGATCCGCTTGCTATCCAAGAAAAATCCTGGCCTGGCGCTTGTAATGTTCACTGACTAAAGCAGTGTCAGGATCGCACAAATCTGGCGGTCTGGGTATGTAGGTTCTCATGTTGTTGTACAATCTGAATCCTCGCCTGCAAAAGTTTCACGCGGTCCGCATCAACTAGGCCACATGCACTCCATGTTCCTTGGCCCAAAGCTCTCTGGGATATGCCGTTTCGCTATTGTCCTGGTCATATTAGCGACACTAGAGCAATGAATGAACTGCAGATCCGACCATAAGCAGCAAGTTGCGCCATGGGAGTTTCTTGCTTCCGGCAGCGAATTCGTGGGTTTGCGGTCAGGCAGCCTTAATGACTCGCAACGGCAAAAGTCTAAAGGCGAGAATTTACAAAGCTCACTGAAATCTCCTATGCTGCATTTGAGCGCCGCTTGCAAAAACAAGATGCCATGTTGCAGGACATCACAATGGCGGAGATGTCTGTGTCCAAGCATGAAGGTTGAGACCTTGAGCACCAAAGCAGTCTCGGTCTCGATCGAATGTGTCTTGTTTGCTATTCACAGGGATAGCACTCCAAAGCACCATGTGCACAGTCTCAGCACCATGTGGATCCTTGGCTCTTTTCTCGGTTGCGTATCAAACTACAGCTGCAAGACTAATTGCAAGCGTGTCCGAGAATTCTGAGAGTACGCGGCTTTCGTACTGCCAGTGATCTGCCGGTCTTCCCGAAGCCAGGTCATATGCCATGCACGTAGGTCCGTCTTGCAAGGGACAGCGTAGGGAGAAGTCTTTCTGTCTGCCGCCTGTCTGGTTCTTTCTGCGAGGCAGAGCCTCAAAGACGGCTTGTGCGTGGGCAGATGACGTGTATTGACTGATTCCGCAGCATCAATGTCTTCTTAGCCGTCGCTCCACTTTTTCACAGATGATTCGCTTCCCTAAGCTCTCCAATTACGACCAGCAATTGAGCCGACACTCCAATGCCGACCCATTTGGATACTAGACTAAAAACTCATCGGATGCGGACCTTTGGCCGTCAAGTCAATCCATAATCTGGTCAAGATTAACCATTCTAATTGCAAGGAAGTTCGACACGACTGCACAAGGAATAGGCCAAGTCGACAGCTGCATCAGATATCCGAGTCTCACAGTCATCCGACAGATGTCGCCTTTGTTTCACTACTCGTATTTCAACTGACCTCGCTCTTGGCTGCATAACACGGTAGCCAAAGAATACGGAAACCGATACGTGGATATACGTCTCTGAATCCGGAGCTAACAATCTGGCCTCTTGGAATCATGTTCTCCTTGCTTTGCTCCCTTTGATTCAATCGCCACTTGTAAGTTCTCTAATACTACTGTGTGTAGCATCACAGCTAGATGTGCAAATCATAGCAAGCACGAAGAAACCAGGGTCGTAAACCCCTAGAAACACATGATAGGGAAGAGAACAAAGCAGAAGAGAATGGAAACAGAAAAGGTGGAGAAAAAGAAATATGAGAAAAAAAAAGGAGGCATGTCGTTTTCGTGCCACACAGAAACCTCCTTCCGTTCTTGGCGTTAACAGCCCTTAGATGTAGCCCTTGCCTCGCGCCTTCCTCAAAAAGTCGGGGTTTGAAACGGTGGGAGAGGTGGAAAGTCACGGTGGATTTGTCATGAGTTTTTTTTTTTGAGAGCAAAGAAGGAGGTACAAGAGCAGGTCGAGGAAAGTGAAAAAAGGGATGAGGACAGGGAAGAAGGCGATGGTGACGAACGTCAAGTTGATGACTTCCCTTCTCTGCAGATGAAGAACATTCATGTTACATACGAAATTCTTGTCCTCATCTGTAATGTCTTGAGCAACCTGGAAAGGCTTTCATGCATTGCCGCATTGAATCCTGTGTATTGCCTCACCCAGAAAACTCCAATCAACATCGTCCTCATCTGGTATAAGATCGATATAGCTTTCCGACGGTTCCAACCAAGGAGATCTGGCTTATAAGCACTTGAAATGGATACTCATCATCCTTGATATCAAAGAGTTTGGGATCAGGTCTGAAGAGGTGCAATGACGACCTGAACAAATCTGCATGTTTCACTTAGCCTTCAATATCATACCCAAGCCCCAGGCCACAAGGTGGGAAAGAGCTTTGCCCGTCTTCCCAAATGACCATAATATCAGCAAAAACTCCCCATCACAAATTTAGCAAGACCTTTAGGGCTACGGAAGATTCACGCTTCAATCGGCGGTCCAAATGGTCCCGGGCCTCATGTGCTCCTCTGGATCGATCTGGTAGGTATCACCAAAACCACTCAGCTCGACATCTTTGATGCGCAAGGCTCCGCCATCCGTAGTGTAGTTGATAAGAATGGTGTCCGGTTTTGACGTCTTTATGAGCAAGGTTAGCACAAGTTTGCATTTTGCACGTTTATGAAATTTTCTTAGCGGTATGGACGTGATTCTGAGAATGCAGTGCTTCAAGGGCTATGAGAACCTTCTTAGCTACGTGTTTGATATCATTCGGCCCAAGAGTCTTTGTATCTGATACATTGAGGACCGTATCGTCCATATAATTCAGTATGAGTAATGGACTTGGTGGTTCTTCGATCTCGTCTCCAAAACCTTCGAGTGTATTTCTGATTCTGGAAAATGTCCTAGTAAGCCCATTTCATTGGCTAGACTTTCTCGAGGAGCGTTTTTTATCATCACCTAGAAGGGACTAGTAGATGAATCTATCAAGCATCATGAGTATGACGAGCATGTTGGACAACTGATTGGGTTGAGCATTATTACGTGGCCATCCAAACGTCCTCACAGAGACGACGAGATACGGTGTAAGAACCAATCAGGCCTCTGAGCTCCAGAAGAACGGTCGATGAGACGCAGCGGCTGCCTTATCTCTTGCGAGCTCTCGGTCTCTCTGCGGTGCCAGTTCATGGTCGACTTACGCAGAGCTTTGAAAAAAATCCGATCTGGCTCTCGCAGCATTCTCATCGTGTTGCAGCGCGTGGTGGTCTAACATCTGTAGATGTCGTAATCAAATTCGACTTACCCGCAGACAGTGCGACTTATGTCAATAGGGTTCGAAGAACAGCACGAGCAGGGAGAAGCGGCATCGCCATCTCTTTCGTCACCCAATATGACGTTTGAAGTGTGGCTGAGAATTGAGAATGCTTTGGAAAAGAAAGCTGAAAGATGTCAAGCTGGATCAAGCAGAGGGCATGCTATTCCTTGATCATGTCAATCAAGCTCAATCAGAGTGGGAGTTGAATAGACCATACCAGATCCGATGTCAGAATTGGCATGGCATCATTTTGTCACTTTTTGCTCTTTCTCTCCTTTGAGTAGATCTTTTGTATATTAGTCAGAGTCTTTACATCAATATCGTTAAGCCATCTTAATAAGCAGATGCAAGAGACATTACGATATCTCACCCCTGAGCAGCCAGCCCGGCCAACACATCAACATATAAAGAGTCTTTTTTTTGACTCGAATAATTCGTCTAATCCACTTGTTTGACCTTTGCCATAGAACTCTACACCCCCTAATCCCCAAGAGTTTCCCAAGCAGAAACAAATCCCCCTTTTTGTTCCCAAGATACTGCCGAAGGTCAGCGTGAGATCACACATTCCTCCGTCCTTTAGCAATCGCCCACTTCTGTATCCATGTATATCCAACAATCTGATCAATGGGGACGCGCTTTCCAGGCTCGAAATACTAACATACTACCGAGCATATCCACAAACGCACTTTTTTTTCCTTGGGCTCTATAGAGACGTCTTCTTAGCAACACAATGCTCACAGCGCGCTCCAATACCATCGTCAAAAAAACCCCCCTACCGCCGCCTACAATTCCCGAGACAAAATATATACGGTAGCATCGTCATCGAAACCCTAGGCTCGCGCAATCCCATGAATCACCACCGTAGCTAAGGGAGTTTTGCCTCGCATAGGTTATTACTTGCTCGCAGATGAAATGGCGTCTATATTTTCCGATAAGCTGGAAGGGCGAGCTCATCTTCGTGATCTCGACTGGACTCCACACCTCTGCTAGGAACGAAATGGCAGCGCTACCCTCTTCCGCAAATAATGACTCTGGGGGGCACAAGTCATAGGAGGGTATGAGCGTGATCAGGCTTTGCAAGCAAAGGCTCAATCAAATGCCTCGCCGAAACCAGAAAGTAATACTAGTGGATAGAGACAAAGAGGAAACTTCGGTAGTCGTGACTTGCAATCTAGCTATCTATACAAGTTCTAGCGGGATTTTTAAGAGAGGGGGGGGGGGGGGGGGGAGATGAGTTCCGTCTCTACTGCTAATAGCTTTTATCACAGGATGGCATATCTTTGCGTATAACTCATGATGGGGTTTCAGGTTCCGTATTTCGTTAGGAAGACGTGGTAGGATGTTGCCTATACACACATCTGCGATTCTGCTTAGTGATGATCGCCGTGTAAAGAGAAGGTAGCTAATTATACCTCTTTCTTACTACCGTAAATCACGCTATCTTCGTATAGAGATACTAGATAGTAACGACCTAAATTAGTAGTAGCGGTACGAGTAATAGCGAGAGGCAGTTCGACGAAAGTAAGAAGCTTCCGTCGCAGTGACGGTACGAGCAATAACGAGAGGCCATAGACGCAAAGTAAGTATCTTCCGTCGTAGCAGCCTCAATACTAACATACAAAGCCTAGGTTTCTAGAAACAAGAAATTGTATATACTGGCCATTAGAGATCCCAATTCCTTAAAACTTTTATCTTCTAAACTTGCTAATTCCTCTACGATTAGAGAAACCCCTTTTGATAGGAACTCTGCTTCGCTAGATGAAATCTAGCTACAAGAAAAATCTTCCAATCTTGAGTCTTGAGACGAGAAAATTCATGGAACGAGAAAATCTAATTATTCATGTAAAAAAGAAAAAGAAAAAAGAAAGAAAGACCCAAAGAGTACCTACCTACCTACCTACCTACCTCAGCATCCAACCGATCGTAATGTCAAGCTTAACTCGACCGTCTAAGCGTACGTACACATATAAGAAAATATAACACTATAGATCAATTCTGCAAGTGCTTCTTTCGTCTGTCACACGAAAAACGCCCATACATGCCTATACGTGTATATATTTTCAAGAACCCAGATTAGGGATCTAACCAAAAGAGAAAAAAAAAAGAAAAAAAAGGGGGGGGGACAGAAAAGAAAAACAAATCCTCACATATAAATTAAAAAAAAGGAGCAACGGAAATGTGGAATAGAGTATAAAATACGAAAAAAGTAAGAGGTGCTCATCTATCGAACTGACAAAGAGAGAGAGAGAGAGAGAGAGAGAGACATGGGGGTAACAGAAAAAACAACCCCCAGTGTGAAAGAGAAACCCCCCCTTTACTCCCGAGAAAAACAAAATCCTTGACCAAAAAAAAAGGAAATTGATCATCTTCAATCGCTCTCATCGTCAAAATCATCTTCCTCTTCTTCCTCACTCTCTTCCTCTTCCTCTTCATCGTCCTCGTCGTCAAGGACATACTTGCTCTTCTTGGCAGCCGGGGCAGCCGCAGCACGACGTGACGGACGAGCGGCAGTAGACTTCGCGGGACCAGGCGATGGCAACTCGGTTTCATCCTCTCCATCACTCATGATTTCGTTGGCGAGATCATCTTCCTCATCTTCAGAGTCAAGGGCAGTGATTTTGCGAGCGGAAGCTTTAGCGGCAGGCTTTGACGCTTGGGATTTGGCCTGTTTGGCAGCGTAGGCTTTGGCGGCGGGAGAGAGTGTCTTTGTTGGTGCGACTGCAGGCTTTGCCTTCATTGCTGCCGCAGACTTCGTGCCGCTGGTCTTGGTTGCTGCTGTCGTCTTTGATGGAATTGTCTTCAGAGGAGCAGGCTTGCGCGTCGACAGCAAGATACTGTCATCGTCCATATTCTCATCATCATCTCCAAAGGTTGGAGCTTGGGCGATTGGCTTTGCAGGCGTGCCGCGCGCCAACTCTGCCCAATCGGTATCGTCAATGGGCTCTGCACTTTCCTTTCTCGAATTCGAAGTCTTGATACCATGGCTGGCTCCCACGCGAAGTAGCGAATTGCTGCTCAGCAGTGAGCGGCCAGGAGCGGCGCTGGGAAGTTCCTTGACCATCTTGCTGATATCACCAAGATCGTCGTCGGACATGTCGTCATCGGAGTCGGCGGCGTATTTGACGGGCTTCTTTGCGGCAGCTCGGCCACCGCGAGATGTCGTTGTTGTCTGAGCAGCTGGCTTCATTTTCGCGGCGTCAAACATCTCGACGTCTTCGTCTGACTCGTCCGAGAGGGCCGTCGGCTTTCTCTTTGCCGCAGGTGCAGGTTTAGGCGCAGGCTTTGCAGCTGCTTTGGCAGGTCGCTTTGCAGCGACTGGCTTGACCTCTTCGTCAGACTCGCTGTCGGACAACGCAGTCTTCCTTCTAACCAGAGGCTTCGTGATGTCCGAGGGAGCAAGTAGACCAGCCGTCACAGCAGGAGGTTCCGCAACGGGCTGTTGTTCGATCCCATCAACGACAGGTGTTACGCCCGGCTTGGTCTTGGTAACGAAGCTATCCAGCAAACCCGTCGCTCCCCTTGATATCTTTGGTTTAGGCGCCACTGGGTCTTTCTTAACAGCAGCAGTCTTAGCTTTCTTAGAGACCATAAAGTCATCATCACTGTCGTCGTCACTATCGTCCGTCTTACGCTTTCTAGCTTTTCCTGCAAAACCCAGTTTGGCCGAAGTTCTACGTCCCTTACTTGCGGACTTCTTGGCTCTTGTTGCTTCGATCTGCAGCTGGTTGTGCCATTCCTCGAGAAGCTCATCCAGATCTGTGGTCCAGAGATCCTTGGGGGAAAGCTTGATGAGCGCGTCAACTTCAGCTTCCTTGTCGCCGATTTGCTTGAGCAGCCTTTCGACACGCTCCTGGGTCAAAGACCAGATGGCCATGCCAAGAAGGTAGTCAAAGTCGTTGGCACCAGGCTCAGCATCCTCGTTATCTGCTTCTTCGACCACTTCCTCAAATTCACCTTGCTTCTTGGCATCTGCAAGTTTGGGAATGGGCTTAAAGTTGAGCTTGTGGAGCTCGGCAACCAGGACAGCCTTCTTCTTCTTGGAAATGACGAGCTTGCCGTCAATTATCATTTGGATGAAGCGCGACTGGTTGCTCAGCTTGTCAAGCTCTCTCTGCATCTCGTTGAGCAGATATTGCTTTCTCTTCTCGTAGAAAGCCAGACGGATGTGGTAAAACTCTTCCATGATATCGAGAGGAGTTTCGTATCTGTGGATGCGGCCCTGGCCATCGAAGGCGACCAAGTTGGTGGTTGCCATTGACTTTGAAAGCTTGAAGGTTTCTTCCAGTCCCTTCTCAAGTGACACTTTCATGCCCTTGTCATCCATCTTGATGATGAAGTGAACCTTTTCGGGCGTATTGTACTCGGAGTAATCCTTGATGAACGAGGGGACCTTTTCTGCCTTGATGATTTCTTCGAGATTGGCTTTGAAATCCTGAGTCCAGAAACGAACAGGCAGCTCGGTGACCTGGACTTCATTATCGCCGGTCTGCGTTATGGTACCAGGGAACTTGAATCTTCCAGCACCGATATCTTCGACTTCACCCGTCCAGCCACGGAACCAAGGCTTCATGGGCTTCATGTCGTCTTTTGAGCTTCCAGCCATTCTGCGCTTTAGGTTTTCAACGACATCCACGGGATTGTAATTGGGGACTGATGTAGACCATCCAGTACCGATGCCATCTGCACCGTTGATGAGCAGCATGGGTACAATAGGGATATAAGTCTCGGGCTCGATAGTCTTGCCGTCATCGGTATTGTAGGTCAAGAGTTGCTCGTCATGGGCGTTGAAGATGCGACGTGCGAACGGCGACAGGCGGGTGTAGATATAACGGGCGCTGGCAGCATCGCTACCACCCTGAAGACGACTACCGAAATTGCCACTGGGCTCAAGCACGTTGATGTTGTTGGAACCGACAAAGTTTTGCGCAAGACCGATGATTGTCTGCTGCAGCGATGTCTCACCATACGAGTATGCGGTGAGACCAGACACTGAACCGGCGAGCTCTACAACCTTGATATCCTTCTTCAGATTTCTCCTGAGAGCAGTGTACAAGATCTTGCGCTGACCTGGCTTGAAGCCATCGACGACAGACGGAATGGAACGGAAGTTGTCAGTCATGCTGTAGAGGATGAGCTCCTTGTTGATAAAGTCGTCGTAGCTAATATTTTCCTTTCCAGACATGTCGAGATAAGTTCCTGGCACAAAGTTCTGAAGCCACATTTTGCGGTCATCGGCCTTTTTCTTGCTAAAGGCAAGATCGATCAATTGCTTTTCGTGCTCCTGCATGGTGTGGAAGGCCTTCAAATGCTTGTCGAGATCTGAAAAGTAAACTTCGGCATCTCTTGTATCTGAAGTTCCCAGACCCTTGTAGTACTTGTGTTCCCAACCCTTGTCGTGGCCCGGCTGTTCCCTCCATGCTTCGTACTCGGGCATTGTGAAGAAGTCGCGCTTGGCCTTGGGGAACTTTGGGTCGCCCTTCCAGACTTTGACGATAGGCGTGATGAACTCCAGAAGGAATCTCTCAATCTTGAGCAGACTGGGGAACTGACATTGCAAAAAGTTGATCAAAAGACCCTTGATGTGAGATCCATCATGATCCTGATCGGTCATGATCATGAGATGGCCATATCGAAGACCTCTGGTATCTGTGTAGTCCTTCTTGTGTTGCAGGCCCATAAACTGCTTGATGTTCTGGATTTCTGCATTTTTGGAGATCTGATCGACTGACGCATCGCGTACGTTCAACATCTTACCACGCAGAGGAAAGACTCCGAAATAATCCTGGTCGACCACAGCTCGTCCTGCCAAAGCAAGCGCAGCGGCCGAGTCACCTTCTGTCAAGATGAGGGTACACTTCCAGCCGTCCTTTGTTCCAGCCTTGTTGGCGTCTGTGAGCTTTGTGTTGCTCATGCGAGTGCGGCGGTTTCCATCGGATTTCTTCAGCACTTGATCGGCCTTTTGCTGGGCAAAGTGCATGATGTTGGTGACGGCTTCGGTTTTTGCGATATCCTTGAGGAATTTGTCGCTCAAGACGCATTTGCTGCCGAACTGGGATGATTTGGTGGTAAGCTGTTCCTTGGTTTGTGAGTTGAAGGCAGGATTGACGATCAAGCAGTTGATGAAGAGGAAGATGTGATTGCGAATCTGAGCAGGCTTGAGCTGGACACCGCCCTTGTTCTTCTTCTTGATGATCTCCAGCAGTTTGGTGGTGATTTGATCGGCCACGTAGTTGACATGTGTTCCGCCTGATGTGGTTGCGATGGAGTTGACAAATGAGACCTGCTGGAAAGAGCCATCAGACACGGCGAAACCAACCTCCCAGCGCTCGTTGGGATTGTCGGTCAAGATGACTTGTGTTTCCACGCCGTCGTTGATCAAGCTGTCGTTCTTGATGGCCTTTGTGTACATTTCCATGTACTGCTTGAACTTTGTGATTTTAATGCGCGTGTCGTTGAGCCAGACCTTGACTCCAGGGCATGAGCCCGCCATGTCGTAAACACGTCGTTTTACCAAAGCCTCGAAATCATCATCCATCTTATCCATGTTGAACTTTTTGAAGTCTGGGTAAAAAGTGATTCTGGTGAAATCGTCCGACTTGACTGGGGTGATCTTGGCCTTGTCTCTCTTGGTCATGTTGTCGTGCCAGGTCTGAACGTATTTCTTGCCTTGCTTCGAATCGACCGTCTCGAGGATGAACTTGGTGCTGAAGACGTTACAAAGCTTTGCACCGTAACCGTTTCGACCACCAGTGACCTTTTGCTCCTCATCGTCGTAGTTGGAGGACGTCAGGAGGTGGCCAAAGATCATCTCGGGAATGTAGATGCCCTCCTTTTCGTGCATCTCAACTGGGATACCGCGACCGTTGTTTCTGACGGAAATCTCGCCCTTTTCGCGGTCGATCCATACCCTGATTTCGTTCATGTTCTTGTCGCGCTGCTTGTTGTCGGCAGCGTTTACGAGGATTTCGTCGAAAATCTTGTACAGACCAGGAACGTAGCTGATTTCGCGGTTCTCCATGGCGTCGGTCTCGGAGTTGTAGACCCACATTTGCTTTTCGAGGCGCTCGACGGAACCAATGTATGTGTCTGGACGCTTGACAATGTGCTCGAGTTGTGTGAGCTTCTGGTACTGTGAGGTGGCATTGCCCTTCTTGGGCTTTGGCTGGACGATCGCCTCGTCGTCGGTGTCGATTGCGCCGCCTTGGACAGACGCGTCGACGTCCGAGTCTTGTGGTGATTTGGCAGCTGCGGCCTTCTTCGAGGCAGGGGCTTTCTTGGCCGGGGCCTTCTTGGGAGGTGTGTCTTTGAGAAGACTGTCGTCATTGTTGGCCATGTCTACGTCCGAGTCGTCGTCGCTGACGGGGGTCGGCGGCTTTGCGTTTGCCTTTGTCTTTGTGGTCTTGAGGGTTGTTTGTTTCTTAGCCGCTGCCTTTGGTGCTGCTTTTGGCTTGGGTGCGGCTGCCTTCTTTGCTGGAGCCTTTTTCTGGATGCTTGTCAGTGTGATGGAGATGGAGAAGGAGGCGCATGAACTCAAAGACTCACTGGCGCCTTGACTGGAGGTTCAAAGTCACTGCTGGCATCCATGTGGAAGTCGGACTCTTGCTCCGAGTCGCTCATGATTGCGATGCGCCGGCTGAGATGGAATTACAGAACTCTAGTCAACAGTCATTGATGTAGTGAATGGTCGCCGTGAATCAAGTCGCTTGGCGTATTGTTGTCGCGTCTATTCAAAAAGGAAGGAACTCGAAGGGGCGAGGATAAAAACACAATCACAAGGTAAATGCACTGTTTTGATGATCGTCAATACATGTATTCATGGCAGCCTTGGCACTCTTCACGAACACCACACGAAAAGTCGCGTTGATCAGGTAAGTACCTATGCTACCTAGTAGTCTTCTGCCATCTTGCAGCGTGACATGATTCGGCCTCAAGCTACTTATCCTTGCTGGCTCTGGTTGGTCCAGAATTTGCGCTTTCCCTCTGCGATTAGATGTATGCGCCTTCCGTGGATATTGGCGTTCCTGTAAGCTCTGCAGCATTCATGACCCCATCAGAACATGATTATCCGGAAGAGCCTTGCAACTCTGTAAAAAAGTTGCGGTACATTCTCTGTTCGGTCCGAGCAGATGATGATGCATCCGAGTTGTCGTGTCTCCTGGAGTGTGGTGTGGTCGAATAGAAAGAGAAGGATCCCACTCCTCAACAGATGATACCATCATTCTCCACCTCCTCAAACTTCATCACAGTTTCTTCACCATCCCCACCCTTCTTCTTACGCCTCCTCTCATTCCGCCTCCTCCTCTTTTCCTCCCTCTCTTTCTCATCAGTCTCCTTGGCAATTTCCAGCCTCGTTCCCAAATCCACAGTCTCCTTACTGCTCTCCTCGTCCCTCTTCCTCTTCAGCCACTCTAACCTCTCAATCACATCCTGCAAACTCGCAACCTTGACCTCGCCACTCTGCCCCGTAGCAATCAAATGCTGTTTACTGTTCAGATGCTCCACAAACTGCAAATTGTCCTTGTACGTCAAATCACACGCATCGCAATAGAACCCCGCTCCCTTTCCTCTCTTGCCAACAGCTGAGCCTGCGGGAACGAGCATGGTTTTGCCAATGTGGGCCGACACATCCAGACGCGAGCGACGCGCCTCGGTGTCCCGCGCATCGGGTGGCGTGCTTGCCCTCTGCCCGTGGTACTTTTTGCCTGACAGCGCCGCTTCGTATTTGGCTTTGCCTTCTTCTTTGAGCCGCGCGCTGCGCTCGGCTGCTTTTTGCGCGTACTCTTCGCGGTCCCATGTTTTGCGGAAGGACGTGTCGCTTGCCGGAGCCCCGCCGTAGGCCCCTTTGTTGTTACTCATGATCGATGTTTTACGTGAGCGAAAGGAGTATGCCTGAGTTTTCGTCGGGAGATTTGCTGCCAGAAAGCCTTGCAGCGGGTGCAGGTGTCGTGGGAGTCGCTACAAACGTGTCTTCAAGCCGGGAGTTATAAGAGTCGACGAAAGTATATCCGAAGCCAGCGAAAGACCCGTGAGAAGTCGGCGACAGTATATCTGAAGCTAACGGTAGTGTTGTACTACTTCTTCAAGAAAGGCAAGTGACTGATTGATTGATAGCTGGTAATTAAGGTAATTAGGTAGATACTGTAGAGTTGCGAAAGCGAAAGTGCAAGTAACGAAAGTGGTCGGCTAAATCGGGGTTAACAGCTTTTAAGTAGAGAGCCTATAGGGCTAGATGGAGTATGATTTATTAATTGATAGAACAAAAAAAAAGAATTTTTAAAAAAAAAAAGAAAGAAAGGCTTCTAAGCAGGGTCGCCCTTGATACTTTAACCATTAAAAGCATTTTATCGGCGGCGACGAGGTCATTCACGGCTTATCGCTAATAAAAACTGCAGCGGCTTAGTTGAATGATAATAACTATTGTTCGTTCAAGTCACAATATTCTACAACCTTAATTTGACGACTATCCTATATCTCAAGGTTGATCCCCGACCTCACATTGCGTTACCACTCCCATGAGAAAGATCGAAACACCGAATTATAGGCAAACAGAACGGAGGAAGCATATGTACGTGAAAGTTTTTGTCCATGTGACCTCTAAATTGAGATTATGAACCCGCAGGCCTTCTTTGGGCCTGGTTTAGTGGATGACGGCATACTCTAGTATCTGTCGTAGCCTCCCCTACCACGGCCACCGCCGTTGCCGCCGCCGCCTCTTCCGCCGCGACCGCGGTAGCCATTGCCACCGCCTCCGTAACCTCCTCCGTTATTATAGCCACCCCCGCCTTGGTTGTTATTATAGCCTCCACCATAACCACCCTGATTGTATTGAGGCGGAGGAGCTGCAGCCATGCCAGGCATCCAGCCAGGAGGAGGAGGTGGTGGTAGCCCGCCACCATTTCTTCCGAAATGTGCAGCTGCTTGCGCAGCTAAACCGGGAGGTAGGTTTTGGAAGCCGCCTGGGGGAGCAGGGGGAGGGCCTCCATAGCCACCGCCATTCCCTCTGCCGTAACCGTCGTTGCGAGGAGGGCCATTGTAGCCGCCACCACCCCTGCCGCCTCGGCCATATCCGTTGTTAGCGCCATAGCCGCCGCCATTGTTGTCATATCCTCCTCGCCCACCACCGTTACCGTAGTTGACCCGACCACCTCCTTGCTCATAAAGAGGGGCACCGCCAAACTGTCTACCCGATGTTCGCGACTTTTGCCGCGTGGATTCAATATCGTTGTAGTCGAGAACAGGATTCGGAGGTATCAGACCGGGGAGAAGCATACTCTTGTGGGTTGTGGTGACAGGAGGCATAACGTAGTGAACAGCTATGCTCTGATCGTCATCAACATCCTGGAACGGTGTAGCACCAGGTAGGGGGAATGTGAGAGCCGAAGAGGGAAGGTAGTCCGGGTTCTTCTCGACCTTGCCAGCCAAACCATCAGAAACCTTTGGATTGAGCTCAAACTGGGGCGCGCCGGCCTTCTTCGAGTAGAAATTTGTAGCAACATCGTCGTACAACTGGTGTTTTGTGCTAAAGATCAAAGCATCGTGGCCAAAAGCATTGCGTGAACGTTCGTCCTCGGTGAGTAGAGGATATTTTGTGGCCATGGCATCTAGCAAACGCTTCGAATCGATGAAAGGCAACAGGGCAATACCCTGCCATGCAAACTTCTTGCCGTTGAGATCGACGACAAAGTCCTCAGGGTAGAAGTCAAGAATATCAGAATCTTCATCAGTCATGAGAGGGTGGAACACTGCAGGCAGTACGTGGTTACTTCGTGCAGGCATGACACCCATGAGCTGTTCGTAAGGTCTGAAGGGCTTTCCCTTGTCGAAACTGATTTTCATATCCTTCAGATCGACAAAATCGGCCGCAAAGGGCGCGTAGTGGTGAGGATAGTACCATGTCCAACTAGCACAGCCCTGGAAGTAGTATAGTAGGACCCAAGCCAGGCCCTCGACGTAGTCACGCGCGACCTGGTTGCGGAAGGCGATGTCTCCAGCAGGGACCTTGAACTTTTGCTCGTAGTAGCGATCGGCATAACCCGACTCCCAAAGCATGACGGTATCTTCAGGTGGACCTTCTGGCTCCTTGGCGGCAGGAGTAGGGACTGGCGAGTTACGACCGGGAGTACCAGAGTCGTTATCGTCGTCATCTGCGGCCTTGCGCTTGCCAAGAACAGAGGCAGGCGATGTTTCGGCAGAAGCATCGGCATTGCTCATCAACTGATCAACAGCTTCCTTCTGAGAGGCAGCAGGCGTCCCGTTTCTTTGTGCCAGCAGCTTCTCTTTCAAGACGGCTGCAGCACTCTTGTTTGCAACGTTGGCCTTGTTGACGACCATTTCGTGAGTCATGGCATAGCGTGGGTCTGCAGAAGTCTGAGCAGCACCAGGGGCAAAGGTAGGCAGGGCGTTGATGTCGGGGACGCCTTCTCCACGTCTTCGGCTGAACTGAGGCGTGGCAGGGGCATCTCCACCGTTGGGCGCGCCTCTGCGAGCGCGCTTGTTTTGCTGATCTGCTCTACGCTTAGCAGCAGCATCCTTGCGTTCTTCAACCTCCTTTCTGCGCTTGAAAATCGTGTCCTCTTGCTTGGCCAAGCCTTCAAGAATGAGCTGTGCGCGGGCAAGATCGACGTGACCGTCTTTGGTGACGTATCCTCCCATAGTGGGGATATTGTCGCGCCAGATGGCAATCAGGGTGTCAATGCCCTGTTCGCGAATGTCGAGAGAAGGCAGATGGGGCAAGAAATCGTTTCCGACAAAGAAACACATAAAGACCCAGTCGTCGAGGGCACGTTCGAGGTCGAAACGGAAGGGCTGGTTTGGCACGCTCATCTCAATAGCGAGGTACTCTCGGAGAACACCAACATGAAGCCAAATGAAAGGCTTCAAGGGGGCACCGCCCTGCTTCTCGCCAAAATCGCCCTCCTTCTTGGCAGGCTTACCCTTGCACTCAGCAGCCATATGTCCGGGTTGGTTGCAAATGCGGCAGCATCCGGGTTTTGTGTCGTTGGCAAAGACGTCTTCACGCAGGATACGGAAATGCGGTTCGTGAGTGGCCAGACCCAACATGATCAAATCAGCGTCCAAGCCGTACATGACGTGGCGGGTGTTGGGATCGTGCTGAGGCGAGCTGCGCTGAGAACGCACAAACTGCATAATCTTGTGCTCTCCTTCTCCAGGAACTGTGGCGTCGGAGATGATGACCTTGAGCTTCTCCCAGGCAGGGTCGGTGTTGAGTTTGTAGGAGCACCAGTAGCGCAGACTGGCAGCCAGAATGTCCATGAAGGGAGTTCCAGGAGTGATGGCGTTGCTGTCCCAAGTCTTCTTGGGCTTGCCGTCGCCGTCACCACCCTCGGGCTCCTTGCCCTGTGCGCGCAACATTTTGTAGAATTCTTCCTTTTCCCTGTCCTTTTCAGCAGCTTCTTGGGCGGCGCGGAAGCGTCTGGAGCGTTGCTGGTTCATTTTTGCTCTGGGAGCGACACCGTCGACGGCTATCATGAGCAACTTGCGGGGTCTGACCATGTTGACGACGCGCTCAGTGTACTCGAATACGGCCAACATCATGTCCTCCTCGGTCTCTGGAGGAGGGCGGTCTTCGGGATGAGAGCAAGGATGGACAATGCCGTTCATGTCGAGGTACAGGTTGTCGAATTCTTCGCCATTGGGATTGGGCTTGCGGGCGTCGATGGGGATCTTCTCACCCTCGACTTCGGTAGGATGGTCCTCGATGACGGGCGAGATGATCTTGGGATACTTTTGCGACAGCCATCGGAACAAGGCTGGGACGCCCATGCTGATGGACTTGTTCGGTGTAGGTCTAAGAGAATCCCTAGCTGAAGCTCATCAGAGTGTGGCTTTATTCAGTCCTGAATTTGACAAGGGACGGGTTGATCGGTCGGGCGATCCAAATGACACCAAGAGAAGAAGGAACAGACGTGCCAGAAGGAGCGAGACTGCGCAGAGACTTTGAGCGCATTCGAGTCGCCGCTGCTTCGCGAAGCGGAGTTAGCCACTTGACTGAATCATGTCTTATCGATACACGAGTCAGGATAAGGGTACTGCTGTCCAGAACATGTGTTTGTCAATTACTTGTCGCCGTGCAAGAGCGTCTTGCGTAGCTTCCAGATATGCTGAAAGCTCCTGCCAAACAGAATGCCGGAGACACGATCGCGACCCTGTCGTCGCGTCTGTCATCGGCAACTCTTCTCGAAGACAGAAGAGCTGCCATCCTGGGTCTCCGCTCCTTTGCCAAAGGATATCCCGCATCTGTGGCCAGTGGCTCATTGCGCGACCTCATTGCCGTCTTGCGTACGGATGGGCTTGGATTGACAAAGGACGGAGAGGGGGACGTCGACACGGTGCGCCTGGTGCTCGAGACGTTGCTTATGCTGTTCGAGCCGGATCGCGATAGTCCCGAGGCCAGCGAGGACATTGCCCTGTGGCTGGCCGATGAATTCAGTCAGGTATGTGATCACGTCCTGCTACGCTTGTATTGCGCGAGACTGAGCTAAGGCCCAGCGTCAAGACAACATCACCATCCTGCTAGATCTGCTCGACCAGCCCGACTATTACGCGCGCATCTATTCCATCCAGCTGCTCACTGCCATCTCGACATCGCGCCCCGAGAGGACGCAGGAATGCATCCTTACAGCCCCCTTGGGCACTGCCAGGCTGGTGCGAGTCCTGGACGATTCGAGAGACGCCGTGCGCAATGCTGCTCTCCTGCTGCTGGTCGACCTGACCAACGTCTCACAAACAGAGTTGCAGAAGCTCATTGCATTCGAGGACGCTTTCCAACGCACTTTCAACCTCATCCAGTCAGAAGGCGGTCTGTCCGAGGGTGGCATAGTAGCCCAGGACTGTCTCTCCCTGCTCGCCAATCTCATCAGACACAGTCATTCCAACCAGGCCCTGTTCCGTGAGTCTGGCTGCATACCACGCTTGCTCGAGTTGGTCAAGCAGGCTTCAACTCCACCCGAAGACGAGAATGAGTTCAGTCGTAGCGATCGCGAAAAGAATGCCTGGGGTCTGCTTGCCGTCTTGCGCCTCTTCCTTGAAAGGGGCGAGCTGAGCACCAAACAGAATCAAGACGTCTTTTGGCGCAGCGGTGTGCTGCATCTCATTCTGGCTTTGGCATTTGACGAAAGAGCCGCTCCTCACATTCGAATCCACGCCATGAAGGCTTGCGCCGACGCCATCATCTTCAATCCTCCTTTGCAAGAGGCCTTTGCTTCCTTCCAAGTTCCTGTACACTCGCCCTCTCCCTCGTCTCCAACCACACCAAAGCCTGCCCCTAGAGTCATGTATGTTATCGAGGCATTGTTGAATCTCGTTCTCTCTGCCTCTCCCTCCCGAACTCTGGAATTGAGATCCGCCGGCTGTTCTCTTATAAAGGCTTATTTCCATGGTCACGATCGCATCAAGCTCCACTTCTTACAGAGGGCCATCGCAGGATATACCCAAGGCGAGCATGAAGACATCAATATCCTCACCACTCTTATGAACGGCCCGCAGCTCGGTCCAGCCACCCCAGACCCGCCTCGCTTTGCATTCGCGAGCGATGTCACTTGCCAGCTCTTGTTTAATCTACAAGACGCCAAGTCCATGCTTATGAGTGTGTCTGAAGGCGATGCCGACAAGGGTGAAGATGTCATTACAGCCATCCAAACCATTTCTGGCCACCTGCTGTCATCTCTGCAAAACGACTTTGCCCCGCAAATTTCCATTTCTTACTTGACCCTACTCATCACCTTCCTCTTTGACGAACCTGCCGCTGTCAATGATTGTCTGGCCGAGGGCTCGTCTCTCACGGGCGTATTGATCAACACCACGCTTTTGACTGCCAACTCCCAAGTCGCTGCTGATCCTATCAAGTCTCTGTTACCTGGTCTCTGCGCCATGTTACTTGGAATCATCTACGAGTTCAGTACCAAGGACAGTCCCATCCCAAGACGAACCCTCTATCCCCTTTTAAACTCGAAACTCGGACGCCAAAAATACTTTGACGCCTTGATGCAATTCCGTCAAAACCCAATTATCCGTGACAATCAGATCTTCACCCCCGAAGTCGAAGATGCAGCAATATTGTTCGACGATGAGTTTATCGACTGGTTCAAAGATGAATATGGTCGCCTCAAACGCGTAATTGATCGCGAGCCTGGTATTGAGGTTGTGAGACCTCCAGACGTCGGCGTAGACAGAGATGTTCTCGACGATCTCCGCGAACAGATCAAATCTCGCGACGAGAAACTCCAACAACTGGCTCAGGACGATATGCTCGCGAAGCAGAAACATGACCAAGCAGAGAACGAACACCGCCATCAGATCCAAAGCCTTCAATCCTCGCAAAGGTCCATGGAAGCAGAAGTCGAAAGAGTCAAGAAAATAAACGAAGCGTTGCAACGGGATCACGACAAAGAGATGCAACGCGTTTCAGGAGAATTACGGTCTCAATTGGCTCAACTAACCTTGGAAAGCAGAAATAACGTGCAAACCCTGCGCGATCAACACAAAACCGAATTCGAAAGACTCAAAGGTCAACATGGAGCAACACTAGCAAGCGAGCGCTCCCTCTGGGAAGACAAGGCGCGAAAGGCCGCTGAACAAGCTTCTCTGCAACAAAAGGCTGCTGTGGATGAAGCCATTGCGAACCACAAAAAGGCAGCAGAGCAAGCGGCAGAAGAACAGCGACTTCGTGACGAAAAAGTGGCCCTGGAACATCGTAAAGCATTGGATGATCTTGCTGGCACCGTTGCCGCTAGAGAGAAAATTATTGCTGCTCATGAAGCTGCGATTGCTGATCACGCAAGAGTCGAGAAGATATTGAAGCAAGAACATGCCGCTACAGCGTCCACTCTCGAATCCACTCGCACCGATCTCGCTACCGCCAAAGCCGAAATTGCAAAGCTGGAGAAGGAGTTCCAAGCCTTGAAAACATTGCAAAAGGACCTGCAGCAAGTAAACACGAAAGCCATGTCGCGAATCAAAACCCTGGAAGAAGAAAACAAAACCCTCTCTTCGAACTTGGAAACAACCAAGAACGCTCTGCAAACCGCGGAAAGTCATGTTCATGCGAGGGATCAGAAGATTGGAGAATTGGAGCAAGAATTAGAGGGTCTGAAACTAGAGTTGGAAGGAGAGCGAAAGGGGTATGGAGAGTTGGAGGTGGAGATCTCTGCTCTCAAGACCAAGAACGAGGAACTTGCTTCCGCCGCTGCTGCCAGCAAAGCCTCCTCGGCCGACGCCTCCTCTAAAGACGCACGCGTCAAAGAGCTCGAAAAAGCTCTCGAGGCTGCCAAAAAGAACACACCCTCATCATCCCCGGAAACGACAAGCAAACTAGAAGATCTGGAAAAACAACTAAAAGTCAAGAACGAAGAAGTGGAGAGGGAGAAGGAAGAAAAGGAAAAAGCAAAGACAGAGTTGGAGGATATGTTGATGGTACTGACGGATCTGGAGAGCAAGAGCCAAAAGTACAGGGAAAGATTAAAGAAGGCTGGGGAGGTGGTGAGTGATGATGAAGATGAAGAAGATGGCGAGGAGGACGAGGACGCAGGTGACGATGACGATGAAGGCAGTGGGGTGGATTGAAAAGAATCGGAGATTGGCCAACAGGCAAGGAGGGCAGCAGATGAAGAATGGTGAAGAGGGAGGCCGTGTTGTACAAGAAACATGAATAACATAAGCATGCACACCCCCTGTGATTTTACTTGTCACATCAGAAGTTTAGTCTCGAATTATCAATCATTTCGGATACGAGAATGCGAGAGAATCACGCTCGACTGTCTTGACGCCTACAGGTTCCCGCATGCAATTCGCTAACCTCGTCAGGATCACGGAAAACCCTGCTACTGCATAACGACCGTCTGTCAAAAATCTACTGGTCGTCTCTTAGATGCCTTGCGACTTGGGCATACGTTACTGTCTCTGTCCTGTCGCTACCGGATTCGTTGATTTTTTCCTTTTTTTTCTTTTTTTTTTTGATACAGTCGTTACTTTATCCTGTCTTCTTTTGTTCTGTCATTCCGTCTCTTTTTTTTCTCGTTTCATCCCGTCTCTGTCACATATGGTTGTCATCTTCTTCCTGTCATTACCCCTAACTGTGTTACGAAAAGGCTAAGTATTAAACTGTTATCTTCATGTGTTGCTGATTTCTGGACTTCTTTTACCCGAGCTATAGTGGTTGTTTCTTGAGCTTCCATTTGGGAGTAGGTTTTCCACTGTTGTTAAGGACTGTTCCACAAAGTTTCTTGTCGTTCGTCGCCGTTTTCATATCCAAAACTCTTTAGAACCAGACAATTATCGCTCTAAGGTGAGTTCGCTATCTAGATCCCGCTATATCATTTCCTTTCTTACAAGCACTTTAAGAATGGCACAAGGCTTTTAAACGACTAAGAGACTATACAACTAGAAATTAGGATAGTCTAGGTCCTCTTGCTGCAGAACAAGCTGTCTCTATTTGTTACCGCTATGGTTTCGAGCTAGTCTAGGATTATGCCGCCTCTACGGTTTTCCTGGCTCTTCGTTGCCTTTTAACTTCCAAATACATCTACACCAGATATATCGCTTGAGTAAGGCCCTTGGTCCAGTCCAAGAAATCTTCTCTTAGACGCTAGGTACGCTAACACGTCCTTTAGACCCTCTAATCTCGCTGTTGATCAATAATACTATGCTTAATCTTGACTTTGTCTAGTAATAGGAAACAAAAGCTAAGATTTCCTCTCTTTACTAACTCATGTCTGGATAAATTGCCAGTGCGCATATCCTTGATCTCGCTTCCACGTCATACACGCTAGAATACATGTATATAGATACACGACTAGATGTGGTAAGTGACAGAAATTGTTCCAAGGGAAATAATTCGGGCCGTGCCGGAAGATCAAAGGGGTTGGAATTGGTAGGATCGCAAACAAAGTTAAGGTATACAGACAACTACAGCATGATCATCAGCAAATCAAGTCAAACATACAGGGCTTGGCCTAGGAGCAAGAGCATAAGATATACGTTACGCACGCTCGGCATAAAATAAGAACCAAATGGTCAAAAGGCAGCAACAACATACGTTCCCCCTGGATTGTCCTTAGCTCATACCAAACCCTGCAGCACAGGGTTATCTTTGCCCAAAAGCGTTCCTTGATGCTCTCCCTCTTGTCCGCTCCCTTCTACCTTACTGACATCGACAATGCTCGAAGTCAAAGACTCGTCGTTAACCTCAACGTCATTAGTAACGTTATAGAAAGTCTCTCCGGCAGGGGTAGTAAAAGTCGGTTGTGAGCTCGTTTCCTCTCCCGGGGTTATGGGAAAAGCGCCGGCAGTGGGGGAAGCGAAGATAGGGGGAGAGCCCAGGACGATAGGGGCATTTCGCGACATTTGTGCGTGTTGTTGGACGAGATTGGCACGGTCAACTTCGGCCAGCTCAGCCTCTGTACGTTGGATCTTGGATTGTTGGATAGCAGCTTGTTGGGCCTCAACTTGCTGTTTCTCGGCATGCTCTGCCTCCGCACGCTCGAGTTCCGCACGTTTGATTGCAGCATCAAAGACAGCAGAATCCGTAACAAGCTGCCCGGTAGGCACTTTTTGAGGCGCAGCAGGACGTTTGCTCTCCTGAGAAGTTCGTGTCAAGACGCTGCTAGAATTTGAGTCTCTTCTGGCCTCGCCTTCGCGGTGCAAACCCAACAATCTGCCGGCAACAGGGAACCACTCATCCATCCAGCGACGCTCACATTCTTCCAGCGCACCTCTGCGGATGGCATTTAGAGCTCTACCGTTACCGCCGAAGAGTTCTTCGAGGAGCTGTTCGAGGCCATCGGCGCTGCTGAAGCCGAAACCGTTGACGCCTTCTTTGACGAGTTCTTTCCAAGCCTCGAAGCGTCCCCAGCCTATCACAGGCAGACCAGCACCGAACATGTCGACGACTTTCATTGGAAGGTCGACGCCAGAAGAAGAGGTGTGCAAGGAGATGCCTAGATCTGCAGAGCCGAGGAGAAGTGCATAGTCCTCTGTGCTCAGCCATGCGGTTTGAATGGTCACGTTCGTGAGCTTCTTTTGCTCCTTCAGCTTTGCAATTTTGTTGATGTAGTACTCCTTTTGGGGTCCTTTGCCTGTAATTATGGCATGAATCTTGGGGTACTTGGGAGACATGGAGACAGTCGCCGAATAAGCGACTAGCGCGTCCAGGAGAAGTGAAAAATCCTCGTCAGCAGTCCAAGAAGTCGAAGAGACGATGAGTTTCCAGCTGCCATGATCAAAGTGCTTTGCATGGCTTGCAGTCTCGGGAAGTCTGTGTAGGAAGTCTGATCGTTGAGCTTGAGTCAGAGGCTGGAATATGGGAGCAGGTCTGTCGTGCAGAGGAGTAGCTTTGACGCCAAATCTTTCTTCCAACACGCGCGCCATGGCATTTGTGACAGAGAAGTGAGCGTTCGCTGCTCTCGCGGCATATTGCTCGTACCACTCCGAGATGCGCACCAAGGGGTGCTTGTTGCCGAGCTTGAGGGCGAGGATAGTGTAGCCAAAGTTGTGCCAGTCGATGATCAGACGAGTGTGTCGGAGGAAACACATGGCTTGAGCAATTACTAGAGTTGGAATAGAGGGAGGGTTTTGGACGAGCATCCACTTTGTGGGCTTGGTACGGTATCCGCATGCATGCCATACGGTGGCGATCTGCCAGAGTACCTTGAGAGGAGCAATGAGCGGGAACAGTACTTTGCTGCTGTTATTACGCAGGGCCTCGGGTGGTGGAATCAGGGGAATGACAGTGACAAAGCGGTTGTTTCTGATTTCGGGCAGCAAATCAGATTCCAGGTAGCCGATCAAACTGACACGACCACCGTGAGCAGCTATACTAGCGACATGATACTGCATGCGTGGGCTCCTGCCAATATCACCCAAGACCAGGACTGTGACTGAAGTATCGTGTTTCAGGGCCTTGTTAGTGCCCCGATTCTTGGCGTAGTAAGTGTATCCGGAATCAGGATTCTCTTGGTCCTGGGTCGAAAAGGCGTCTTGATCAATGTCATCTTTGGCACGGGGGTCGTAACGCGACGGCAAGGTCATGATGAAGATGGTGAGCAGAGTTGAGAAGAAGAGAGCAATTGGGAGGCCGATTGATAGCAGCAATGAGAACCAAGAGCGGGCCTTGGGGACAGCAGCTTCGATCAGGGGGACCCCTGGGGTCTCTATCTGCGGAGCTCCCATCCTTGACTTGCACTGTCTCCCTCGAAGAATGCAAAAGTCAAGGAGAAGGAGAGAAGGCGGAAAAACCGGTATAAAGCACCAGCAGAAGCGTCGACGTCACCTGCTGTGGTGTTGCGGCTGTGGCTGTGCTATTTCCTGTCGCCAAGGCAGGACGAGTTGCAGCGGGGGCGGAGGCGGGACGGCGGAAACGTCTTTCTCCAAAAGATTAGAGTTGGAGCCAGCCCCTGAACCGTGAAGAAATGGATTAAGCTGATTGCAACAACCCCAAGGCCGATAAGCGGCGCGCAACTTGTTCCTTTGACACTGCTCGAATAATACATCAAGTCGCGACTTGAGAGGGAAAGTGCGACCCACGCATCACGAGCGGAGAAATGTCGACAATAAACTAAGCGCTACTACCACTACCTATCATAACAACATGACGACCGTCAATGGACATGCGCACACGCCGTCATGGGCACTGAACGGGAGCGCCTTCGACGAAGACCAACAACGTGCGGCTGCGAACGCCTTTGAGAGCGGAATCGACTTTAAAGAGCAAGACCGCTTCAACCCCAATGGCCTGGGCCAAGGTCCACACACACGCACATATTCCTTTACGGGTTCAAAGTCGCCTGCGAAGCATCTCCGTCAGGGCTCGGGCTATTCGCTGTCACCACCAGTCTCGGCCGCATTTCCCGAACACTTTCTCGAACCCACGCCGCACACAATTAACCACAGCGCGCATGTCCACAACCACAGCGCGCATATTCACAACCACAGCGCGCATATTCACAATCACAGCACGCATAGTCACACCCACACTCATCATCATGCTCATGGCAATCATTCACACGACCACTCACACAGCCATAGTCCCAGTCACAGTCACGCACATTCGCATGGTCACAGCCATGGCCATGCCTCTGACCATCAAAGTTCGTGGCTTTCCATCCCAGAAGTCTTGACAGGCCTCCTTATCCCTTTACCATACCTCCTCGCTTCGGCCGCGTACTCAACCCCAAACACCGATTTTCCTCCTCTGTCTGCATATACTCGATTACAAAAAGCCGTGCCAGATGGAAAAAACATTGCCGACTACACTAATGCCCACCATGCATCCAGTGTGCTACAAGCGTGCACTCTGACATCAGGCACCCTGCTCCTCATCGCCATATTGGCCACTATTCGTGCCTCGGAAAGAGGCTCGGACAAGCGCAAGAAGGAAAATGCTGCTCTCTTGAGCCCGCCGTCAGTACTAAACATGATCACCAGCGTGCTGAGCGTCGCCCTTCCCTATTATGCTGCTGTTCAAATTGGCGGCATGCGCGTTGGTCTTGTCGTCTTGGTCGCACTTGCCTCCAACTTGACCTGCTCTGACAAGCACTCAAAGTCCTTCTTTCCTAAATTGGCCGCTCGTCCTGCCACACTCGCCGCTCTTGCCTTGTGCATCATTGGTGATGTTTCTGCTATAACCATCTATACCGACATGTCCCACCTTGTCACTGGTTATCTGGCTCTGCTCACATCCATTCTCGCCATCCACCCCCCTTTGCCAGCAAATGGCTCTTCAACATCGCCTCTGATTGCCACTCCCTCGGACATAGCGTCTACCATGTACGCAGGGATCGGCCTCACCATCGTCACCATCGGATCCTCCATCGTCTATTCAACAGCACCTTCCGTCACCCCTCTCGCCATCGCCTTCTCGACCTTTGCAATGGCCATCACTGCAGCCCTGGTCCTCTTTGCTCGCCCTGCTCAACTCCGCACCCAAAAGAAGTTTGGCCTAGCCTTGGGCTGTCTTCTGGCCGCTTCGTCCTCCTTTCTCTTCTCTCCCGCCGTTTGGCCCGGCACCTTCTGTAATGGCGCCGTTGCTGCACTGTCATACGTTGGCGTCCTTTATGATGGCTCAAGCCCACACTCACACACTCATGAATCTACTCACATTAACACCCATGCCAATGCGCACACTCACTGCGACCATCACCACGGCCACCAATCTCATACCCACGCCGAAACTTCCATCTTTACATCCTTCCTCTTGGCCCGCTGCCGTGGGGGCTCTCTATTTCACAGTATCCTCTGCGAGCGCGACTCCCGCAGAATTGCATACTTCACCTGTCTCAACTTTGGCTTCATGCTCGTCCAAGCCTTTTACGGCTGGGTCAGCGGATCTCTCGGTCTCCTCAGCGACACCGTACACATGTTCTTTGACTGCCTGGCTCTAGTAATCGGTCTTGGAGCAGCAGTGGCGTCCAAATGGCCCACTAGCCCTGAAATGCCTTTTGGCTGGGGAAAACTGAACGTGCTTGCTGGATTTGGCAATGGCATCTTCCTCATGCTTGTCAGTGTCGAGTTTATCTGGGAAGCTGTCGAGGGCATTATGGAGGGCAGCGAGTTGAGGCATGTCGAGGAACTGCTGGTCGTCAGTACTCTTGGATTCTTGGTCAACATGATTGGACTTTTTGCTTTTGGACACGCTCATCACGGCCATGATCACGGCGGTCATGGTCACGATCACTCCCACGGCCACGGCAACGAGAACATGCACGGCATTTATCTCCACGTTGCCGCTGATGCCGGAGGCTCTCTTGCCGTCATCCTCAGCACCATCCTCACACTCTGGAAACCCTGGTATTTGTGGGACCCGTTGGCTACCATCGTTATCGCCCTTCTCATCTTTGCAGCCGCCGTACCTTTGGTACGCGACTCGGGCAATAAATTGCTCTTGGTTATTCCGGAAGAAGTGGAATATGGGTTGAAGAATGCGCTGCAGGAATTGAGTGGTTTGAGGGGCGTTACAGGGTATGCGGTGCCGAGATTCTGGGTCGAGGATGAAGTCGAGGTACACGATCATGACCATGAACACGATCACCACGGTCACGACCACCATGACCACCACAGCCATGATCACCACGACCACGAACATCATCATCATCACGACCATAGCCACGATGACCACGACCACTCACACGAACACGAAGAAAAGAACAAGAAGATTCAGGGCGCCATCCACGTATTCGCTGCTCCGCAAGCAGACACGGAAGACGTCAGGGAGAGAGTGGTTGCGTATTTCAAGGGCATGAACATGGATGTCGTTGTGCAGGTGGAAAGAGATGGCGAAGGCAGGTGTTGGTGCGGTGGAGGTGGGAAGATGGGGTAGAGAAGGACAGCTCATCGTTAATTTTTCACTCTCGTCAATATCTGGTATCATTCATCCAAAGAGAGGGCTTGGGGGAAGGACTTGTAAGAATTGATTGTATACCTTTTCGTTTTCTTTGCATTCTTCTGCATAGCATGGATAATAAGATAGATTTCCCGAATCAAGAAAACTAGCTTTCTTTATAGCCAGCCCTCTTTGGTCTTTTAATGACTAGGGGGTTCAGGTTCAGGTTCAGGTGGTCTGTTTTTTTTTTTTTGGCTTCAATAAAGATTCAAGAAAGATTCAGACAGAGATTGACTTTTTTCTTCTTCCCCTTCTACACGACTCTTCTTTATTTTCTATTTTGTATTTTGTTTTTTGTTTTTCTCCTTTCTTTCTTCTCTCTCCCTCTCTCACACACACAAAAGATGACTAAGTCCACCTCCTATTCTCTCACAAGACGAGTAAGCCCACCTATTTCCTTTTTTCCTTTCTGATAAAGAGAGAGAAACAAACTTTCATTTATTTCAGGCTAAGCAAGATCCGAAAAGAAAAAAGAAGAAAAAAAAAACAAAAACAAAAAGAAACAACTTTTTGTCGAGACGTCAAATCTCTTATGACTCGGTGGACTCGTCGAGCTTGGTCTTCTCGAGCTCAGTGGTGGCGGCGGCCACGTCGTCCGTCTTCTTGGCGGTCCCGTTAGTAGCGTCGGCGGCACCGTCGGCGTCGGCCTCGAGACGCTCAATCTCCTTCTGGGCCTTGGCAATGTTCTGCGCGCGGTAATGGTCAGTACGATAACTTCAAGTTTGGACGAGCAAGAAATCTCACCTCCTTGGTCTTGCGGTCTTGGTCCTTCTGCCAGGTCTCGAGCTTGGTCTTGATCTGTTCAACGGTGGCGGGGACATCGGCCTGAGACGACGGGGACTGCACGTCAATCTTGGAGAGCTGCTCGATGACACCGATGGACAGGTTGAACTTTCCGGGGGCAGCGGCTTCGGGAGCGGGCGAGGCTGCGTTCTGGGCCTTGCGGTTCTTCTTGCCCTTCTTGCCGCCGGTGCCGGCAAAGTAGTCTTCCTGGGTGTCGGACTTGCGGGGGAGAGCGGTTCCCTTGAGAGCCGAGGCGTCAACGGTACGGCTGGCCTGAGCAGCAAACTTGCCAGGACCAGCGGCGGCCTTTGCCTCTTGCGATGAGGGGTCGAAGTAGCGGATCAGAGATTGGGCGGTGAGGATCTCGTCGTAGTAGGCGGGGGCGCTGGCCTCCTCGAGCTTGGCCTGGGCGACAGCCTTGCGCTTGCCGGCCTCGTAGGCGGCCTGCTCCTGCTTCTGGCGCTCTCTGCGCACGCGGTATGCCTCCTGCTCATAGTCGAAGTGGGCCTTCTTGGCCTGTCTGTGCTTGTCCTTGATGTCGTTCAGCTTGGTCCAGGCGAGCTGCTGGGCCTCGTTGGCGCGGGTGCGCTCGTCGCGCAGCTGGTTCAGGTTCTTGAAGACCTCGTCTTGCTTGGCCTTGATCTCGTCGAGTTCCTTTGTGATTTGGTTGTATTCGTCCGAGAGGGCCTTGTTTGCCGGGTCGTCGAGCGACTTTTTGATGTCTGCGATTTGGGCCTTGATGTCGTCGATCTGCTTCTGGGCCTGCTCGAAGCCGGCAAAGCCCTTCTTTTGCTTGGTCAGGGCGGTGATTTCGGCGAGGTTCTTCTTCTCGTCGACAATCTTCATGGTGCCCTTCTCGACCTGGGCTTGCAGGCGCTTGATCTCGTTGTCAATCTCGTCGACGGAGCGGAATTGCACGCGGCTGCGGGCCGTCTTTTGTTCGTTGATGCGCGTCTTGAGCTGCTCGTCCAGACGCTGCATCTGGCTAATCTGCTGGGCGCGGCCCGACTTTCCCGACTTCTGCGTCTCGCGGATCTCGTTGAGTCTTGAGCGCAGCTCCTGCTGTCTCTTGGCCTCGGGCGAGTCCTTGTTGTTGGGTCGCGAGTCCAGCTTGGCCTTGATGGCTTTCTGTCACGGGCAGTGTCAGTTGCGCGGATCAAGACTCGGGCCATTGCGAACAACGCACCTGTCTCTCGAGAGCGGCATCGAGGGCCTTTTGTGCCTCGGCGAGGTCCTTCTCGTACTGGGCTTGGTCGGGCTTCTCGGGCTTGGTGAAGGCGGCTTTGGTGGGCTGGGCGTCCGAAGTGCTCATGGCAGCGGCAGCCGGCGTTGCAAGGTCAGCAGCCATTGTGAGGAGTTGAACGGGACTATAAAACTGCTGACGAAGGAATGAGGGTTGGGAAAGAAGCCAGCGTTGCAATAAACTCGACACGGCAAGTCTGGACGCCCGGGAATTTTTGGTCGAGTCCACTGGCTTGTGCTTCCGATTGCACAATTTAGGGTTTATGCTTCGCTCTCGCTCCTTCCACCACTTCAACCACCACTTGGTCTTTCCGTCACTCTGATTCCACTTGGTCTTTCCGTCGCTCTGATTCCACTTGCTCTTTCCGTCGCTCTGATTCCACTTGGTCTTTCCGTCGCTCTGATTCCACTTGCTCTTTCCGTCGCTCTGATTCCACTTGCTCTTTCCGTCGCTCTGATTCCACTTGCTCTTTCCGTCGCTCTGATTCCACTTGGTCTTTTCGCCACTCTGATTTCACTTGCGTCTTGGAAGTTGCGCCTGGAGCAATGCACGTCCCGGCAGCTGCCAATGTACTCGGCACTCTAGGAGCTGTATGCCACCACGCAAATTACATGTATCCATGATCCACGCGACACCAGTCTGATTCTGAGCAGGTATGTTGGTCTGTCCAAGTAAGCCGGAATTTTTGCTCGTAGTTTCCTCGTTCTGGGGAGTGTATTTAGAAGGCATCACCCAGTCGTTAGCCCGGACTGACCAAACCCATCAAGCTGGTTCCTCAAATCATCATCAACTACAGACGACACAATGCCACTGGTCTCCAACCTTCCATGATGATGTTCTGGGCTTGGGCAGGAGTGCCCCTCGGAGTCTACAACATTGTCTCTGCCTTCAACATTGCCCTCCAGATCCAGCCTCAGATCCTAGCCTTTCTCAGCCTCGCAACATGGATACAGGTTTACTACTACGAGAAGAAGTGGTCTGTGGCGAGGAGCCTCGCTGTTGTGGTCCCAATTGCGTGCATCATGGTTGCCATCGAAGTTTCTCTGATCTTCGCATTACGTGCGGGCGTTAGCAAAGGCGTCACCTGGCCATCCACTTTGATGGCCGTGCTGGCAGCTCTCTTCCTAGCTCTCGGAGTCCTCGCTCATTATCGGGATATCTACATCCATCGAACAGTCAGAGGCATCTCATTCATCTTTTGCTTCATCGATGCTCTTGGCGATTTGACCTCACTGCTCTCCGTCTTCTTCCAGCCTCGTCTGGACATGCTGGGTATCGTAATCTATGGAGTTGAGCTGTCTCTGTGGATGGGTATTTTTGCATGCGGTGGATATTACAATCTCCGTCTTTGGCTGCAGAGCAAGCACCCGTCGAGACCGCCATGCAATACAATTGCGGCTCCGTCCGGCGAGCGGGAGGCTGCAGCCGCGAGTGTGTACATGCAGGATCTACCGTCCTCGACGTCGGCCTTCAGAACCTCATCTGCAAGCGTGAATAATGCTCGCCGTCTACGCGACAGGCGTGCGAGTACCCCTGCCGCGAGTCAAGAAGAAATTAGGTGATCAGCCATGCGCATTATTATAGAATATTAAATTGCATACATGTATTGTACCAAGGATACATAAAAATCCGAATAGCAGAATGAGTCTTTGAAATTGCTGCGCATCGAAAATCGCCGTCTTGTCATGAAGCTGACGTTTTCTTATGTCCATTATCTGATGCAACCCATACTGCCTACTGCAATTGACAAAATAATTCCGTGTAAAACAGTCGAGCATGATAAAAGTCAATTGGAATTCGTCGAACCGAGGACCGTTAATTTCTATACAAGAGAAAAAGAAAGGCTAATAGATGGGTAAATAAAAACACGAGTAAGCTCCCAAGAAAAGTCAATGCGATAAGAGAGAGAGAGAGAGCGCGCGCTTCTCCTGAAAAGCAACACTCATTAACGCAACCTCACCTTTCCTCTCCTCTCAATCCCATAACCTCCCAATTCCCAGGATTCCTTAGGAAACAAACCCCGCCGTCATCGATAGCTCAAGAAAGCTCAGAACGCAGAATCAAGCCAAGTCAAAAATGTACGTCTTCGCAACTGAAAAACAGACAGCAACCCGACACTATCAAAACAACAAAAGCAAGACTAACAAAAAGACACAAACCAGGACATCGCTCCTGACCTCCCTAGGCCTAACCAGCCCAAGCAACCCCCTAACCACCAAACTCCCCAACTACGGCCCGCACTTCCTCCTCACAAACTTCCTCCTCTCCTACATCCTAACCACCACGCGCATGCGCAAACTGCGTCTCAAAATCGACAACAACATCTCCCCCCGCTACGACCTCCGCCCCCCAACCTCAGACCTGCTCCTCCAAAAAGGAAAAATCACTCAGGACCAACTCGACAGACTCCGCAGAATCCAGAGCGCGCATGAGAATAGCATGGAACATTACACGGTCTTCTGCGCCGCGGTGCTTTGCGCCTTGATTACGAAACTGGATGCTGGCGTGGTGAATCGTTATTGTTGTGTTTATACGCTGGCGAGGATGGCGTATTGTTGGGTGTATAGGCAGAGCACTACCAGGAGGAGTGCGGGTGTTAGGAGTGTGCTTTGGTGGGTTGGTAATATTGTTTGTATTCGTCTGTTTTGGTTTGCGGGTAAGGCTTTGAATTGAGTGTGTTGTTTAGAGTAAGAGTGCGAGGTCCATGTTGTCTAGAGTAAGGTGCGAGGTAGTTGGATGATGGTACTTGCCTTGTACGCATCCTTCAATCAAGACATGAAGAAGAGGAATATTATAAGCCAGGCTTCTTCTAAATGGTAGAAGAGCATTCTTATAAACCACGCTTCTTCCAATTGGTAGGACAGGACATAAATACTCAAAATCCAATCTTTTGATAATCATCTAGACCTCTATATCCTACCAAAACGCAAAAAAGCTCTACACACACGACATAGTCACACTATAACTGCCTCCGGCAAGCCCTTCAATCGTGACCCCACCATCATCTTGCTCCGAACCCAAAGACGCAGAAGAACCCCAAACACCGAACTTCCAAGGCTTCGGCGTGGATTTCGCCTGCCCACAACTAGTCTTCTGCTTCCAGTAAAAGTTCTTGTCATCATCGTTGCTGACAACCTCGATGTTGAGACTGCGATCACAGTCGACACCATCGATAATCAATGTCCCAGTCGTACCCTCGGGGGTAGAAAAGTCGTAAGTGACTGATTCGGCAGCAGTAGCGGTATAGTTGGCCGCATACGCTTGACCTCCAACCACAAAGCCAGCGTGCACATGCTCAAGATCTCCAGGCTGCGGATGCACAACCCAGTTGCTGCGATCAATCACATGCAACCCGGCCGCGAAATTAGTCAGCGCAATGATGGGCCCCGTACTCCAGCCATGCGAATGCGAAATCCTCGCATCGTCAGGGTAAGCAGGATAATGCAGTTTTCCACTGACGTCGTAGCCCTCAATAAATGTGCTGTTAGTCATGCGGGGATCGTCGAGCATAAAATCTGCCCACATGAAACGCATCAGATCAATAGCTTTTTGAGGCTGGCCGGCCAGGAAATGGGCTTGAAGTTCAAAGCCTGTGATGAATGGGGATATGGTGGTGCCGGCTTCAGGGGCGGGAGCACCGTAGGGACCCCAGCGTGCGGCAAGAGCGGAGGAAACCAATGTGCTATAGTTGGCGGGAGCCAGGCCAGAGATGACGGCCCAAACATTGCCGTCTTGCGGGCAGAGGGTGGTGTCTTCGTTGTCTGTGTAAAGATTTTGTTCGGAGCTCCAGAGAAGAGTGTTTGCAGCTGTCGCGACGGCTGCCGAAGCATTTTGCCAGCGAGAGATTTGTGAAGTGTCATTGACGGCTTGAGCGAGTGTGACTGCTACATCCAAGGTATGCTTGAGGATACTGTTTGCTTCGATGTTGTGGCCGCCCATGCCACTGCGCAACCAATCGAAGGGAGAAGTCACGTTTGCGAGTCCAGTCTGATCGACGAAAGAGAGACTGTAGTCCAATGCCAGCTTGACTCTGTTCCATTGCAGCTGTAGAAACTCGGCGTCACCAGTATAGATCCAATAGTTGTGCAGGCCCAGAAGAGTAAAGAGATGGTAGTTGAAACTGAATACAGTCTTACCAAAATCAAGAAAACCGTTTTCCGGGAAAGTATACAGAGGTTGTGCGAACCAAGGGAGAGCTCCTGTCGTGGCGTTTTGGTTTGCGAAGAGTTGTTCGAGTGATAGCTTTACAGTAACTACGTCGTCGGTTGTCAGAAAAACGCCAGGGACTGAGATGGCAAAGTCGCCGGGCCAGATGAGCTTGTCGCGCTTGGGGCCATCGGTAAAGGCTGAGGTGCCATTGGTCAAGGTGCTATTGGACCCCCATTTGGTTGGAACGTTTGGATCTGAGGCATCGAGATCGATGAGTGAGTTTCCTGACGTTGAAGGGATGGTACAAAGTTGGTCGGTATAAGCACCTACGATCATGATCAGTATGGCTTTCCAGACAGACACAACCAGGGGAAATAGCATGACTAAACGTACTAGCATACCATACCCGATTCAACTTCTCATCGTCGCTATGGAAGTAACCAGTATAAGCACGAATTCCATCATCAGGATAATGGGGCATGGCCGTGAACCACGTTTGCAGATGACTCAATCCAACACTGCCACTTCCATTATGGTAGACATTCAGATATCGAAAGCCGCCCCGGTCGTACAACGACTCTACAGAATAGTTGCCCGGTGCAGTAATCTTGAACCAAAGTGTCTCATCAATGGCAACGTTCTGCGTGGCATCTGAGCCTTCGGAAGAGATCCAAAGAGATGATTCAGTGTAGGAGATGCCAATATACGAATCGTTGTCAGAAACAGAGCTAACGATGAAGGAGACCAGGCCGCCAATATTCTTAGTGTAGTCGTAGGTCACAGCCGAATTCCCGGAGAAGACGGCATCTCCAGATCCAGAGGTAGTCACCCCAGCGGCGTTGGATACCGTGCCATTGACATTGTAGACATTGACGGGACTGAGATCTCGCTGGGAAGGTGCAAGGATATATTCAGAATAAGGAACAGCCAAAGCCGTGCCCGACAGCACCGCAGTACAAAGTAGGGACCGCATATCAGATACCTCAGCCGCTGCTCTGATTGAGGATAGATAAAATGTATACTGGACTTGGACCAATTGATATATCAAGATTAGGATGATCTTGACCTCGGTGTAAAGCCCCCCGAAAAGCTGACCGATCATGGTGATCATGAAGTAAGAGCTCGAGAGAGACGGGCCAATGTGGTTAGCTCTTACACAGTGTTTGGTGAGTTGACAAGAAATACGCTGTCACGACAAGGAAGTTCTGTCGTTCTACCGAATGATTGACAAGGGGTGTATCGGAAATGTGGAGGATCGGTGCGGGGTCTTGCGGGGGTATCCAGGAAAATGATTAGGGGTATCCAAGAAAATGATCAGGGGTATCCAAGAAAATGATCAGGGGTATCCAAGAAAATGATCAGGGGCAATTAGGTATTCAGGACACCGGCAAATGTAGGTGGTCGAAATCGGCGTCCACGAGATTTCCAGAAGTAGTGATCATGGTCATGGTTTCTTGAAGTATGTTCTTGAAGTAAAAGAAGGCACATGGACATGAATCAGGGTGGGATCCCCTCGCGCCTTCCATTGGCCGTTCGTTGCTGTAGACCATGCATATTCGTGCCCAAACACTCGCACTGAACAGCAGGTTTCGGGGCAGGAAGGATGTATAACTAAACAATCAAAAGAACAATTCATTAAGTATCAACAACAGTATTTTCGTTACTCAATTATCATCCTAATCATCTCTGCCCTCCTCCCCCTTTACATCCCCAAGCTCACCTTGCGCCTCGCCAACATCAAAGAACCTCACACTCCTTCCAGTCTGCTGACCACCGCCCCCAGTCCCGCCAACGAGAACACTCCTGCCAAATCTACCACTGTTTACACCACCAAACCTCGTCCTCCGAAACGTAGCGGGAGTAAAAGACTCAGCCATTGCCTCATCGTCATCATCACCAGCAGCAGGATCAAAGCTCTTATTAGCACTTCCATACCCGCCCTGTCTCATTTTACGCTCAAAAGGCGTGACCTGCTTTGGTGTCTGCAAGCCCGGATTTCGAGGTGCAGGTGTAGTGGTGGTATAGACCACCGCTTCTCTTGTTTGTCCTTGTCGAGGATTGGTATTGCTCATATTAGATAGAGCAATAGTGCGTGCAGAGCGCTTACTAGGCGTGCGAGTCATGTAGCCCGGTATAGGTGTTGATACTGTCACTGGTCCCGCTGCTGATATGACGCTATCATATCTTTGCTGTTGTCGAGGTCGATTTGTTCCCAACGCGTCAAAACTCGTCCACTCTTCTGCGCGATGGGTAGCCCCGAAATCCATCTCTTCAACATCAGACTCGTCCGTGTCGGCTAGTGGAGCAAGTCTACTTCTTCCCGAGAGCGGGACCTTCGCTGTAGCAGGGGTCTTGCGTGCAGAAGGTAGACGCAGACTACTGAACAAATTACTCGTTTGCAATGTAGACGCGCCAGCAACAGGTGTAGGCGGCACAGTAAAGGAAGTAGCAGCAGGTTTCGTTGGCGACTCCATCCCATCATCTTGGTCAGGCGGTAGTGGTAATGTGCGCGAAGCTCTTCGTCTGCTCGCTTGCTCAGCCCAATACCTCAACATATTCCTACGATGCTGAATCTCATTTCTCTGCTGCAAAGCTTCAGCAGAATCCAAACTGCGCTTATGGCAGAACAGTGCCCATTTGAGTTTCTTGAGGGTCTCGGTTGCTAGCAGATCGATGGTCTGAGAGCGAAGGGCAAGTGCTTGTCGGTGGTGAAGTAGGATTTCTTGGCCTTTGGATACGAGGATGGAAATAGTGCGGAGGAATACAAGGCGTGCAGAGAACTCGTCGGCTTGGAGTGACAGCTGGGCCGTGTGCTGTGTTTTGTCGCGCCAGAGGTTGAATATTGAAGTGCCGGCATTGATCTGTCGTCTATTGGCATGCTCGGTGGCGTTGTTGTCAAGTTGGCGAACGTGATTTGTCCTGTCCCTCCACGCAGCGAAGCAGTCACGGACTAAACGTGACTTGACCCGACCGCGGACTTGGACATATGCGCCCCTTCGTTTGTTACGTTGTGCCTGTGCAGTAGCGTCCTTCCACTTCTTGATAGCATGGCTAGTCAGACAGTAGAACCTAGCATCGTTTGACCAGCGCTTCAACTTCTGCAAGTGCTGCGTTCGTTGTATCCAGTGTGGCAAGACAGCGTCCATATCGCGAACATTCCTGAACTCGATGGCTTGTCGTCCCATCATTTCTTCTGCTCGCGAGATGCCGTGGAATCGCAGCATCACGGAAGCGAGGATTCGTCTACGCTTGTTTGCGTTGAAAATCATCGCTGCTTCTTCTAGTCTGAAGCGCTTTTCGGCTAGTCTCAAGTTTAGAGTCTGCAACGCGCGTTCCTGGAGTTTGCTATCCATGACTCGCCTGAATAGAGCGAGACGAGCTTGCAAGACCCATTTGTATAAATTTTCAAGAACTATTCGGTCATCAATTTGTGCTGTGAGTGCAGAGGTTCGAAGTTTGTCGTTCCATTGAGTCCAGGCATTCTGCAGGAGATACCTCCGCTTCAGGGCAACAGCTTGTTGTGAAAATCGAGTATTAGTGTGCCAGATAGAGATAGTCTTAGTAAGCAAATGTCTTTGTACGCTGGCAGAGAGCGTTTTGGAAGCTCGAGCAAGCTTGGACTCTCTACAAAAGCCATGGAAATGCCTGCCTATAAGTCTCGCCTGGTATTGATCTTGAGCTGTCTGGTTCATGGCCCTGACGCTGTTTTTCCGAGCAAGCAGAGCACCAAACGTGGTCCTGAGTAGGTTGTTGTTTCGCATCTGCAGAGCCGAAGCCTGGTGCTGTCGAAGTTGAGTAATTAGACCTGTCAAACGTTGCATAGACGACTGAATGAGCCGATGCTCATGCCACATGGGAGCTTTACGCTCGCAAAAGGCCCAGAACCACTTCCACCAGATTCTTTTCACAATGTTCTCGTCGTATATGGCAAGAGCACGCTCATTGTCAATCTGCTTGCGAGCAGTATTTGTTCGCCAGACAGATAACCATTTACGAAGGCCAACCTGGCGACACTTGAGGTCATTGACGGCGGTAATATCGCGCCAGGCGTTGAAGTAACGTGTACGCAAGATGTGTCTTCGCGCGACGGATGTTCTGGCAACCTCATCACTAGTGGATTGCGCCCAGTGTGTGAAGGCCTTGTTCAGGAGGAATAGATCTCGCGCTCGTGTAGCCCTGCGTTCATACTGTTCAAAAAAGTGTTCGGTCTCGGCAGCTTGACGACTTTGGAGTGTTTTGGCGGCCCAAATGCCAAAGACTTGGGCCTTTAGTAGACGTTGATCGTAGCTCTGCGCCAAATGCGTCATGTCACGCATGCGAATTGACTCTTGGTTCAAACGACGGAGACATTGACGGGCGGTCCTGATGCTGGAAGTGTAGAGAAATGCATCAGCCTCGTGCATGAGGTCTGCTTCGTACTGTTGGAGAGTTTGTACCGGAGGTTGACGATTTGGCGCGTTGACAGCCAGAGAACTGGAGGCATCCGAGTCATAATCGTCGTCAGTCAAGGCGTCCAGGGGACCAGATGGCGGGTCCCGACGGGATGGTACTGTCTTTGGCGGCAACGGAGCAGATCCTCTGCTGTCCTGCGTCGACAGCGAACGACTCCTTCGACGAGGCTGCGCGGCTCCACGGCCTCGAGAAAGCGTTCCGGGCTTCAAGGGTGGTGGGTTTGCAGGACGCGACAAATCATCCAACGACGCGTGTGGACTGTGTGCTGCGCGCATGGCCTCCAGTCTCCCACCACTAACCCAAGTCTCATCCAACCTGGTATCATTGAAGCTTGCCCGGCGACTCCTGGTCGCACTGCCCATCTCTGGCTCCTGCGCCGGCCGAACATGATCTCTAATCGGCGATTCTGGTTGCTCCTCAATGGCGTCTTCATCGTCTTGAACAATAATCTGAATATCCAGCTTGGCAAGCAGTCGCTTCAGCTTGCTCAACAAGGATCTAGTATGATGGGCGCTGCCCTCACCCAACCGCAGCAAATAGCGGAAGAAGCGCTGGTCATGCTCGGGAGCGATACCATGATCGCCAAGTACTTTATCGTAAGCCGCGAAAAGCGCTCGGAACGGAGGATTGGGTGACCGTTGGGCGTCTGTGACAATCTGAAAGAGGATATTGATGTCTTGGTCACTCAAGGGCGGCAACTCCTCAATGCCCGACGAGTCTGGCATCTAAGGCGCGTCTGCCGCAGGGGACGCGTTGAGTTTCGGTACTAATGGCGGAGAAAGCATTCGCGCGTTGTTGTGCTTCTTTTCTGCGGTTTCCGTCTCTTGCTGCTATTTCATGCTGTGTCGATAGGAGAAGAGAAAAAGAATGTAGCCTTTGTGAAGGCGCAACTTCTAATTGTTGTTGTTGTTGTTGTTGTTGTTGTCGCACGGAAACTTCGAGGTTGCGTGCCACACGCGCCAGACTCAGGGCTGCACTTTCACTCGGCAATTCAGAGACCAACATCAATGACATCGTCGAGACCAGCCCAATCGCCTCATACCATCAACACAAGACACAAAAATCATGTCATCAAAATCAAAGCCCATCGAAAAGCTGATCGCAGCTACATCCAAATGCACGGTCGAGGTGATTACTCTGATTCAAGTCAACGCTTCATCTTTGCCCAAGCTAATCCATACGCAAAAAGGGAGCCGCGTATGGCAAATGCATCATGGCTGATTACCAAAACGTACGCAAGGACATGTGTGCAAAGGAGTTTATGCAATTGAAAAATTGTTACTTGGTATGCACTCCTGGCTTTGGACACGCTGAAATGTATTGATGCTCACAACATGGAAACCCCTACAGGCAGCGGCGGGCAGAAAACGATAAAGGCAAAATCAAATAGAAAACTCCAACTTTTATTCTTTCTTCTTTGCAATCTTCATCGACCCTTCTATCATATCATAGCTTGAAAAGTCTCAACATGACAAGCACATCTCTAACATCAGCCTCCTCTTCCGCCAATGCACCATCAGCAGCAGCCGATTCCTCGCGCTCAATCTCACCCTGGATAGCCTTGTCGAACAACGACTTTTGCTCCTTGAACATGCTATCAATCTCGTTCCTGTCGTCCTTGACAACCTTGTACACCAAGCGCACGTCATCGGTCGGCACAAGGCCGGCCTTCTTGCGCAGACGCTGCACTCTGTTGACAAACTCTCTGGCCAGACCTTCCTGTGCGAGCTCTGGGTAGGCAAAGCTGTCGAGGATGACGAGGCAGTTGTCTTCGACGGCGACCTCGAGGTGCTTGGTCCCGGGTGTTTGCTGGATGCCACGTTTTACGCGGAGATCCTGGGTGTAAAGCTGGCAGCCCTCGATGGTAATCTCGCCGCTTGACATGAACGACTTGATCTCGGCAGATGTGAGACTGGGGATGGCCTTCTTGATCTTGGCGGCGTCCTTCTTGAACTTGATACCCAATGACTTGACGTCGGCAAGAGCAGAGTACTCGACGTGGTACTTCTCCTCATCAGAGCTAAGGATGAGGTTCTGGATGTTGAGCTCTTCGACAATGTATGATTCAAGAGACTTGACATCCTCAAGGTACTGTGCATCAGAGTGAATGACAACGAGCGACTTGAGGGGAGTCTTGAGCGAGACGGTTCTTCTCTCACGGCACAGACGTCCCTGCTCAATGACAATCTGCATACGCTTGACACGTCTCTCAACAACCTCATCGAACAGATCCTCGCGAACCTCGGGGTAAGGGAGGAAGTGGACTGAGCGCATGTCCTCGTAGTGCTTGTCCTTGGGAATGTGCTTGGAGATGCGCTGGAAGATGTTGTCGGTGATGAAAGGCACAAAAGGTGCGAGACCTCTGACCATGGTGTAGATGACCTCAAACAGAGTGTTGAGGGCGTGAAGAGTGTCATCTTGACCAGACTCGCCCTTGAGACGTCTGCGGTTGAACCGAATGTACCAGTTGGTAGTGTTGTCAATCAGTTCAAGCAGACGGGGAACGACAGTGTAAAGACGGTACACAGCCATCTCGTCGTTGACAAACTTGAGCAGCGACTGACACGAAGCCAAGATCCACTTGTCCATGACGTTGGTGTTGGATGCCTCGATGGAAGTGTCGTACATGAAATCAATGTCGGCCTGCTTCTTGAGCAGAGAAACCTGCTGCTCGAAGAAGTTGAAGCTGTTCCAGAGAGGAAGGATGACACTCGAGACAATCTGCTTGACACCTTGTTCCTGGAATCGGAGAGGCTCGGCGCGGACGACAGGGGAGTTGATCATGTAAAGTCGCAGGGGATCAGAGCCGTACTTGTCCATGATAAGGTTGGGATCGGGGTAGTTCTTGAGCGACTTTGACATCTTCTTGCCATCTTCGGCAAGGACGATACCGTTGACGACGCAGTTCTTGTAAGGGAATGTATCGAAGAGATATGTTCCGAGGAGGGACATTGTGTAGAACCAGCCGCGAGTCTGATCGAGACCCTCGGCGATGAAATCACCGGGGAACTTGTCGAGGAAAGTGTCCTTGTTCTCGAAGGGGTAGTGCTGGGAGGCGTAAGGCATGCTTCCAGACTCGAACCAGCAGTCGAAGACTTCCTCGATACGACGAAGCTCTCCATAACCCTGCTTGCTAGGAATGGTGATGTTGTCGACTGTGTCTCTGTGGAGGTCGGCAATTTCGCCAGTGTAGCCGCTCAGCTCCTTCAGCTCAGCAATGCTGCCAACACAGACAATTTCCTTGAAGTCGGGACTTGCCCAGAGAGGGATGGGAGTACCCCAGAAACGATTTCTCGAAACATTCCAGTCTCTGGCCGAGGCGAGCCAATTATTGAAACGACCATCCTTGACAAAACTAGGAACCCAGTGTGTCTTTTCCAAGTTCTCAAGCAGCCTGGGCACGGCGTGCTCAACCTTGATGAACCACGAAGGGACAGCGCGCTGGATGAGAGGAGTCTTTGAGCGAGGGCAGTGAGGGTATCTGTGGTTAATGACGCTCTTCTTGACAAGGCGACCTTTGGATTCAAGGAGCTTCATGATGGCCTTGTCGGCGGCCTTGACGTGCTGGCCCTCAAAGTCCTTTACTTCTGCAGTGAAGTGACCAGAAGAATCCAGCGGGTTGGGGGGAGGGCGCTTGTCGCTGATGATGCCGGCCTTCCAGGCGACTTGGTAATCGTCCTCACCAAATGCCGGAGACTGGTGGACAATACCCACACCCTCGTCGACCTTGACGTAAGTGTCGTTGAGCACCTTGAAGCCGACGCCCTTGAACTGTTCCTTGAAGTAGTCGAATGGCGGCTCGTACTCGATGCCGAGCAGGTCGCTTCCCTTCATCTTTTCCAAAACACTGAACTTTGCCTTCTTGGGGTCCTTGTACAGCATCTTCAGACCGACTTCAAGCAGAATGTACTTCTTGTCCGACTCTTGGTCGTGGATCTTGATGTATTCAAAGTCGGGGTGCACACAGAGGCCGGTGTGCGAGGGGAGGGTCCAGGGAGTGGTGGTCCAGGCCAGGAAGTATTCGTTGTCGCGGCCAAGGATGGGGAAGTTGACGACAATGGCCGGGTCGGACACGTCGCGGTAATCTTCTTGAGCCTCGCTCTTGCTGAGTGGCGTTCCGAGGGCGGTCGAATAGGGAAGGACTCTGGCGCCGTGGTAGACGAGGTCCTTTTCGTAGAGTTGCTTGAAGACCCACCACACCGACTCCATGAAGGTGGGGTTCATGGTCTTGTAGTCGTTGTCAAAGTCAATCCATCTTCCCAGACGGCCAACAACGCGTCTCCACTCTTGGGCATAAGTCATGACGACCTGGCGACATCTGCGGTTGTACTCGGCGATTCCGATCTTCTCGACGGCCTTGCTGCCGCGCACGCCGAGCTCTTCCTGGAGCTGGTTGTCGATGATCTGCTCGATGGGCACACCTGCGCTCTGTCAGCCTGAGCCTCCCAATGGTGTCTCGTGCCATTTACGCACCGTGTGTGTCCCAGCCGAAACGACGCTCGACATGGTGACCCCTCATAGACCAGTAGCGGGGGATGATGTCCTTGATGGTAGAGGCCAGCAGGTGGCCATAATGCGGCGTGCCTGTGGCAAACGGAGGCCCATCGTAGAAGGTGTAGGGCTTCTTGTCGGCCGACAGCTCGAGTTGTCTTTGGAAAGCGTTGATTTCCTAAGTCCGGGCGTCAGTCGCAGCTGCCTGGTAGAATTGAACCTTGTCATACATTCCATTGCGCGAGGATGCGCTCCTCTTCCTTGGGGAAGCTGACCGACATGCTGGGTGTGTGTTTGGTCCGTGTCAGTGGTATGCCACTTTTTGGGGCATCTTCACTCTCGTTGGCGGCGGAGTCATATAATAAATTATTGCGGGGCAGCTTTAGCCTATCATTGCAATTATCTCCCTGCCCCTCTCTACGAGTATCTGCATTCCATGTCTTTTCCATCACTGTAGTGCTGTATCATTCGATTGCCCTTCGTTGTGTCACCTAATACCTAGTGTCTTCCCCTTTGTCTAATGTTCTTTCCTCCAATCTTAAGCTTCTTCGGAAGTCTGTGTGCTTTCCTTCCCTTTTCACTTCCTTCCCTCTTCACTTCCTTCCCTCTTCACTTCCTTCCCTCTTCACTTCCTTCCCTCTTTACTTCCTTCCCTCTTCACTTCCTTCCCTCTTCACTTCCTTCCCTCTTCACTTCCTTCCCTCTTTACTTCCTTCCCTCTTCACTTCCTTCCCTCTTTACTTCCTTCCCTCTTCACTTCCTTCCCTCTTCACTTCCTTCCCTCTTCACTTCCTTCCCTCTTCACTTCCTTCCCTCTTCACTTCCTTCCCTCTTCACTTCCTTCCCTCTTCACTTCCTTCCACTTCCAACTTCGTTTCCAGCTCTGCCTCTGACATTGCTCCAACACCTGACACCACCTTCGTATCGGCAAGGGACTCCAGATACCGTCGGGCACGATCGCTCGGATGAGAATGATATCGAGTGCAGCTGACTACCTATAGGTATATATCTCTTCTCGTTCTGGAATATCTAGGCATTCACCACACATCTGTAGCATAATAAATACTGTCTACCACCAAACAGTTTCAATAGCATATGTAATGTTCTTGATACTGATTTCATTCGCCACCGACGACAAACCAAGGAATTGCAGCATCTTTTTGTTTTCCTTACCTGCCTTGAGAATTCTTTGTCTTCTTGGGTCCGAATCCGGTCATCCATCTAAATTCGTTCATCCATTACTCCAGAATACTACCTAGAAATCGTCCCTACTACCAAAGCATCATCCATCAACAAGCCTATCTAGTCAAACATGTCTTCCGAAGATTTCGACATGGTCTCACCTGATGAAGATGTCGAGATGGACTCAGCTGAAGATCTATCGGATCACCCATTCATCAAGCACATCAGCTTGGAAAAGCTCAACGAAAAAGGATACATTAACCTCGACTGGACCGCCGTACCTAGATTAGACCCGGCTTTTGGTTTTGGCTCCGGAAGAACCTTGAGGCCAGCGAGATGGCGAGCAGCAAGAGATGTCATGGCCGGAGAAACAAGTCGAGTCGAAGCCCCAGGCTACGCTGGTCTGGACAGGCTGGACCCCTTTCACCGCATCCATCCAATCTTTCGCCATAACAGATGGCGAGTTGAACATTTGATCGACAAGAACAACGGTCATTACCGTGCTCTGGAGCCAGTCCTACAATTGGCCACGCTTCTATTGGAAGATCCGAAAACCCTCGCCTTCATCTACAGCATGCTCGAGAGCGATGACTATACGGAAATCGCTTGGCTAGAAGTTGAAGAAAGATTGGGCCATCCCGTCTTCACTTTTCAAAATAAGTCCAGTCTTACTGATGCTGAGACAGAGAAAGTCTGGAAAGAACTATGGGACCTTTCCTCCGTCGTCACGTGGACCGAATTGAACACTGAGGAAAAAGCTTTCTGCTACGCCCAAACAGATTTCGACCAAGATGATGACAGTCATATCCAAATAGCGCTGAACACTGACTTCTTTTCTATACTATGCGGAGATGTTTCTGCTACCAAAGGTGCCATATATTGGCTACCAGGGTCTGAACATCAATCTGCTTATCTGCGAGCACAGTGGGCGCTTGCAGTGACAATGGTCCATGAACTAATGCACGCACTTCATATGAACGCCTTTGTGGCAACCGATGAACCCTACATGCTCGATGTTCGCGTTGCTGAACTTGGTGCTCAATGGGAAGAAATAATGTTTTCTGGCCTTATTGAAAGTGCACACAACAAGCGACATAGGGTGGAGGTTCCATACGTAAGTTCTCTCTCAACTCAGGGGAATTAAGCTGACTTGGCGAGTAGTTTCTGTGCATTGGGGATTGGCCAGGCCCTTTTCCATGGGGTAAAGAAACGTCTGTCATGAGCGCCAAACGGTGGGGAACTGACCAAATCACCGAAGAGTATGCTGTCAAGATGCATTTCGTGCATAGCTTCTTCACAAACCAATTTTGGCTCCATGTAGACCGTTTCGGATCATCATGCTTCAAGCCACAGAGAAAATTGGGCGTACGTCGCAAAACTCACGACGAAAGATTCGTCTACTGGAATGAGGAAGAAAGATCCATCATTGGGCCGGACAAGGACAAGCCCCCAAGGCCTGATATTGCCGACAAGAATGGAGTCATCGACCTTGACTAGAAAGTGTGGTAGCGCATGTAGTTTCAAAGCTGTGCCGAGATTTTGCCATGCTTGATACTGTACTCTATTCTAATATTACTACTTGATTTACTTTGAACCGTCGACCCCATCTCACTGACTAGGCATTGCAGATTTTCTCTCCATGATTGCCGGGCTTTTCAAACAATAGACAGTTTCATCAGCAGCGGGCCGGAGCACGCAGCTCTGCTGGGATTCATCATGTGCGACGCTGTGGTCTCTAACAGCCTGCCCACTGGTAAATCCATCTTCTGTCCTGCTGTCCGTCATCCAATAATTAAGCGCCCGGGACACATATACTCACGGCGTGGGCAAGAAATAGAAGCAGTGGCGCTGCCATGCAAAGTGATTCTCAAGAGGCGCATAGATCTGCACGGCCTTTCGACATGGGGGGAGGGCTTCGGCGCGTAACTACAGCAGGTACAGGAAGCGACAGCCTATGAGCGACGTCTTGAAAGATAAGTTGACTGTGAACCTGCCAATTCTCTATTCTCCTGCTTCAAGCTTGTCTTTGCTGCTTTCTGATTCTCTGTTTGCTCTTTTGTTTTTCCTGTTGCTGAGTGTTTTTTTTTTTCACTCGTGAGAGCTGGGTCTCTGGTTTCTGTCATTTATCTTGCCTTTTTTGCACTTCCAATATCATCCTTCCCTGCACCTGTTGAGATTTTGAGCAATAAGACACAATGCGCTTCCCTTCTCTGGCTTTCGCTGCTGTAGCTGGACTATGGCAGCAACCACTCTTTTCCGAGGAGCACGTCACCACTTCTGTGGGAACATCCATATCTTCGACAGCCGCGGTATCTACCAGCATCCGTGCTTCTGTAACTCAAAGCTTCAGCCCTTTGGCAGCATACACGAGTCTCCCACTTGCCGGCGATGTCAAATTCACACCCTCCTCAAGCTCAGCATCGGCTTCTGCAACCTCTTCAATATACCGCACTAGCAGTGTGCCGAGGCTCCCGGTAGGCCTTGAGCTTCGATCCGATGAGGAGGACACTATCAACACGCGCCAGCAGCAGCCCGCAACCTCCGGAGAAATAAGGACCGAGATTATTGCCATCTACGGCTCTTCAACGTCAACCATAAGCTTAGTGGCTCCTTCGACAGCGGCCGGTGTCATATCGTCGGGGTCGCAGCTGAGGACCTCAAACGCTCAGAGCACTCAGATCACTGATGAGGCCTCTACAACGACTGCCTCATCAAGCGCAAGTGCCTCTTCCTCGACATCGAAGATCTCGTGTTTTGGCAGCTGTTCTGGGGTCACTCAGCCCACTTTTGTCCTATTGTCATCGAGCTTCCCATCAAGCAGCTTAAAACCCACTACTTCCGCATCCTTGCAACCGACGTCGACTTCGGAGAAGAGCGTCGTCATCATTCCTGTTTCGACTAGTACACTGTCAACTACATCCTCCACCGCATCATCGGCACCATCAAGTGTGCAAACCTCGGATGCAAGCGCAGCATACCAGAGTAGCAGCAGCAGCAGCAGCTCCTCAGCATCAGCAGACACCGCAGCCGACAATGCGGCCGGAGCATCAGGCGCCAGCTCCGGCAGCTTCAAGCTCAGCAAAGCCGGTTTCGCCGCCATCATCAGTGTCGTGTCCGTGGGCGTCGGTCTCGGCAGTAAGTGCTTTTCTCTCCCCCCCCCCCCCCCCCAAAAAAAAACAATGAAAATAAAAATAAAAATGAAACAAGAATCAACCGCTTACCAAAAGACTCTTTTCATCAACAGTCCTCTTCCTCATCCTCTTCGTAATCGCCAAGCGCCGCCAATGGCAAGTACGCAAAAGCGTCGCGCGCGCATCGCGCCGCATCACCAAACGCTTCTCCTCGCACCCAAATAGATCCGCGTTTGTGCGTGCCCACGACGAAAAGATGTCCAACTCGCCGACACTGCCGGTCATGGAACCTAGAGTTCCTTGCGGTCCGAGGCCGCTGCGGGCAGGGGGACAGAGGTTTGTTTCGCAGCTGAACCAGCAGCAACAGCAAAAGGAGTTTCCGGGTATTGATGCCTTGATGCGTGGGACGCAAAGTACTTATCGTGGCGTGGAGACTGTCAACAGCAGCACTGTTGCTGCAGATAGTAGTGGCAAAGGACCGCAGGTATGGCGCTGTCAGATGGCCAAGCAGAGGGCCGCGCAGCAGCAACAGAATCAGGCAATAACTGCACAGCAGCAACAAAAGAGGAAAAAGCCGGATTTGAGGGTTAATACTGATTTGAGCTCTGCTTCTTCCATGCGGGATGTCGAGGCTGCTGGTAGCGGCAGCAAAATGCGACAAAAGAAAATAAAGTCGAGGGCTGATTGGAGGGATTTGTTCAGGAGCCTTTGAGCCTTGGATACCTTACCTGATGTATGATTATGCGTAATCAGATTGAGATGTGGCAGGCAGCTGCGACGGAAGAGTTTGCTCTTTTTTTTTCTCCAATATATAAAAATGGTTCGTCATGCGTAGTAGAGTAAAAGTATACTGCATCTAATCGGCACCCTTTTCTTTCTTCTTCTTTTCATTCATCATCGCTGTCGACCAAACTCAACACGGCATCCCTTCCCCTCCGTTGCGTAGAAGGCGCAGGAGTACGACCACTCAACCTCTCCTTCTTCATCCTTGTCGCAGCAGGCTCGTCATCCACATCCATGATACCGTCATCCTCATCCCCACTAGCAATCAGCTGCGCCCCATTCTCGCCACCATCGCTCTCATCTTCCTCATCCCTCTTGGCCTTTTGCGCCCTGGCGATCTTCCTCACCAGCGCATTATCAGTGTGCAAATCCGCCAACGTCAACAATTGCTGGCATCCAGGAACCGGACATTGCACAGCTCTTGACCCGCCCTGAGCTCTCACCATATTGGAATGTGTTTCAATCATCTCGGTGATGGCGGATCGTTCAAAGCTGTGAGGACACTTGCGGGAAGTGACGGGTTGACGGAACTCCTGCAGTGTCAGAGGGCATTTGGTACTAATGTTCTCTTTGGCGATTTGCAGGTCGTCGTCGCTGTCGTCTGCTGCTCCTGCGCTGGTTTGGCCGGCGAGGACGGGTGCGTTGTCTTTGAACCAGAGGTGGGCGGGTGGCAGAGGGTTGTCCTCTGTGGCGTTCCAGCGGGCTTCGTGGGTTACGGATTTAAAACCAATGTACAGATTGTTTTTGCTATACCGCGTCGTCATGTTTTGTGCCGCGTAGACTTCCTTCGCGCGGGCCAGACGTTCCCCAAACGAGTCAGCCATGGCACAAGGCCGCTGTGTAGCATTTGTAGGGTCCGTAGGGTCGAAATCCGGGTATTCGTCATCTTGAGTGCGTTGCGTGCGCTGCGAGTTTGCGTTCTCGGCAACCAACGACGCAAGCGCTTTCTGCATGTCCGAAATGGCGTTGTCGGCGTCAATCATCTTGCGCACATCCTTCTCCATCTGCGCAGTCATCGAATCCACTTTTTGCTGCAGCGCCTCGAATGACTCTTCCATCTCCTGCACCCTCTGCTGCGTAGCTGTGGGGTCTTCATCGCTCCTCGCTTTGGTCCTTGCTCTTTCGAGCGCTTGTTCCTTGTTGCTGAGAGCTTCGTTGACCTCGGCACCGGCATCGCTGAGACAGGCTATTACTTCGGAGAGGAGCAGGTGATTGGCTTCAAACTTCTGGGGCTGTGAGAGGAAGCGCAGTTTGTCGCGGCCGGCGACGCTGAGGGGATGTTGGAGGGGCTGGTAGGGTGGGAGGTCATTGACGGGTGCTCGTTGGGTGGCGCCGACGGTGCTGCGTGCTGGCGTGGCAGCTGCCACGGTGGAATGTCTGCTCCGTAGGGACATTTGCTGTGTGAATGTAGTTGGTCAGGTAGGCAGACAATTGATCTGGAGATGATTGCCAGGAAGACGCGACCAAGGACGACGCGTTCGCGACGCCAAGCAAATGCACATTTTACATTTCCCACTTCCAATTCAGACTGCATCGCTCTTGCCTCATTCTTCTCACACACTCTGATTGTTGGTAATTCGTTGTTATTCAGCCATTTGCTTATATCCATGCTTGAGCGACTGGGCCCTCCTCTTAATCACATGAGAGTATTCGCCTCTCCGCTGAGTATTACTATCTCGTAGGTATTCGTGTCCTATTCAGCAGCCTCGTATCCTTCCATCCATCGCTGCTTACTTGGTTATGAAGCCAAGGTAGTCGGCCACAATCAGAGTCACCATGCTGTGGAGGCTGTCAGCGAACGTTGATTATGAACAAGGAACAAAACTTACGCGTGTGGTGCAATGCGCACATAGTATGTCGAGAAACCTCTGTAGAATCTCAAGGGTCCCTCCTCGGCAGCCACCTTCTTGAAGCAGTCCACCATGCCCTTGTATGGGAGCTTGCCGTCGGGCCCCTTGGTCTGTTTCTGCAAGCGGGTCTTGACAAAGTCGAAGGGAAGACTGAAGAAGGACGCAAAGAAGCCAGCAAACGCCGATGCAGTCAGTGTCTGAGTGCGGGGTGACAGAGAGGTATCCTTGAGCTGGTTCTTTGCTTCGGAGAAGAAGGCGAGCTGTCCAAAGTTGAGTGCCATGGCGCGCACCACGGTGGGTGAGGCTCCTGACCACAGAGCTGCGACTCCCTCGGACTTTGCGATGCGACTCAGAGCGTCAAACACTGACTTGTAGTTGGTGCGCTCAGCGGCGGGCTTGAGACCATCGCTCTGCATGCGGATCAGTGCAAGATCAGCGGGGTTGCCGACCATGGCTGCCAATCCGCCTGCGGAGAGACCAGCCACTGCACGCTCGCCAAAGCCAATGCTCTTGCCCTGGTCCTTTGCTCTCTTGGTCAACTGACCCATGAAGGTATCGAAGATGCCCAGGCGGGCTGTGGTGTAGACGGCTTGTCTGAGAAGGCCTGCACTGAGACCCGTGTATAGATCCAAGGCCTTGCCGCTGGCCAGGAGGTCTCGAGTCACCGACAGGGCGGTGGGCTTAGGTCCGGTCTTGATGCCCTCGCCAGCGAGCTGCAGACGCACCTTGATCATGTCGATCGGCTGGATGACAGAAGTAGCGACCATGCCTGCAACACCGCCGTTGACAAAGGGCAGTGCTGCTCGAACAATGGGTGTGTGCAGGAAGTCTGAAGTGGCCTTTCTCGGGTTCTCAGCGGCCGCCTTCATGGCTTGAGGCGCGTCTTTGGCGGCATTGCGCATGGTCGATGACGAGCTCATGTTGGGCAGACAAAAGTGCTCGAAAAAGGTTCCTATCTTTTCTCGTCTTGGATGTCGCCTGGTGCGAACGGCGAGATGCGTGTGGCGTCTGTGGAGAGAAACACCATCTAGGTCAGTCCAATCTTCGCGCAATAGCAGCTATATCATTCATGTCGTGCCATCTCCACACACGGTTTGATACCGGAACGTGTGGAGGGGCTTGGACAAGCAACCCGCGAATTTGTCTTCAGACCGATGCATAAAACCAGCCATACCCTATCGCGGCAAGCTCACGAGGACATACCGGAACACGCGCTGAGTAACGAGAGGAATTGCTTACCTTGAACTCCTGGTATGCGATTGCTGATGCTTGTTTACCACACGCGGTCCGGCGAGTTTACCAGCTAGCCGATGTTGTTTTGTTCAACGCGCAGCTTGTCTGTGTGAAGAAGACGAAGTAACGCTTGCGAAGATGTTTGGTTGCCAAACGTGCAAGTGACGATCAAGGTGGAAGTGAATAATACTTTATATACCGGCGAAGCGGAGCGTCTCTCTGGAAAACCGGAACGCGCGACCCTGAAATGCTACGATTCGCTTTCACGGATTCAGGGATTCGCTGGCTTGGAGCTTGTGGGAAGGTACGGAGAGGCGTCCTGGTCTGATCAAGTACGAGAGTCGCTACTTGTTGACCTGTTGTTCCTACCTACACCGAGGTGCAGTGCGGGGTCAAATCACAAGTCTCATGCTTCTGTATCACGGCAGCAATAGCCTTCCGCCGACCGGCCAATAGCATGCTACTCTCCCTCCAATAATGGAGCTGCTCTCCGACCGTTTGACAGATACAATCTAGGCAGTCACGAGGATGTAACGGGGTGCATGCATGCTTGGTTTGAGCATAATCCCAGTCCAGGGTTGTACAAAACCCGTTCTAGCGCCCAGCTAAATCTAGAAAATCAGGCACAATACCTTCCATCGCTGCAGCTCAGGGTCATTTCTTTGTCTATTACTCGAGTGTCGATTTCGAGTCTCTACATCGAGGCCGAAGGAAGGCGTTGATCTTGACCACACGGGTGGAGAGACCGACCTCAAGTTTGCGGGGTTAGTTTCCCGCGACCCCGGACCACCCGCTCTGACAGTCTCCCGGTTTTTTCCGACTATCGTGGACGGACGGAAGTGTATCTCAACTGCTGCCCAGGCTGGCTCCTCTCTCTCCTGACTCCTGAGGAGGAACAGCTGCCTGGGACCTCCCCTGGCTCTCTCGCGACCACGTCCGCTGTCGATAGACATGCCTCGGAACCCCTGAACGTCAATGCGATACATGTCGGGAACACAGCGTACATGTCGAGAAATTGCTGAGGTCAAAAGAACAAAGGTACTGTGCTACAGGCTAAACCCCAGCTGCTTGTTGCCGATCAAAGTTGCTGCAACCCCTTCCTGTTCCCGACTAGGGGCTTGTCTTCTAAGTGACGACGGAGTCTGGCACTGTATACTCGAGGTCGCCGTCGCTAGAATTTCAAACAGGAATTCCTCCAAAATCTCGTCTGGTCCGGTCGATTTATTCCATTCTTGTCAAATATCCTATCTCCAGGCGGCTAGCTAGGTCTTTGTTTCGTTACATGGTTCTTTGAGGGCGGCTCTCGATGCCAGCCGCCACGTTTCTTTCATCAAGACGCACCAAGTTCTATTTCCGGACAAACGATCTTTCCCACAGGTAGTAACAGCAGGGCCCGGATTGCTTGCGCTGTTCGTGGAACCCTACTTGGAACCCTATTTGACTGCTGTCTATCTGGCAACCCTGATAGAATCGACGTCATCAATATCGGGCAGGTCAGTCTCAAGGTAGGATACAAAAAGGTGGTGAGCAAGAAGAAACAAAAGAAGTGCCAACTCAAGAATTTCTTCCCGCGCTTCTGGTGAGAAAGAGAAACTCATGACAGCAGTTTTTTTTTTTTTTTTTTTTTTTTTTTTTCGCGATCTATTCGTTCTCTCTAAAAGTTGTCTGAATATTCTTCCAGCAGTTTTGTATCACAAAGAGATGACAGGCAAGCTTTACTAGTGAAATTGCGGAACGAGCCTCATCTCAAGCATGACTAGGGGAAAAAATCCAACTAAGCACATCCGGCCGCTTTCTCTCAAAGGCCCTTTGTATATTTGCTGGGAAACAAAAAGAGTCGAACTCTAAAGAGAATGATGCTGAAGAAGAACAAAAAAAAATGGAACAGCAGAAGTCTGTCCAAATCCGGCAGATGGTTTCTTTATCCAACATTACGCTCTCCGACGAGTTGGACGATATATTTGGGACTTTGATGCAATTTACTCTCTCTTCCTCGCATCCATCTACCCTTTGCACACATTTTCTCACACAATATAGAACAACAAGTCAGCGCAATAGTCTCTGAAGATATGGAAACCTACGAACCTTGGGTCTTTGGAGGAGCAGTGCTCCTCTGGGAAGCCAGGGGTAGCGACTTCTGGATCTACCATCCCTGGTTCATCCAGTATACCTCAGAGGAGAAGATCTTTACCCTCAAAGAGGCGAACGAGATTTTCGACAAAAACGTCTGCACTCAAAGATTCACTGCAAAAATGGCGTCCCAGCAGGACGGTACAATGGCCTTGATATATAACAAGTTCGATAGACTGGGCCAAGGTCGCTGGCGTCGTAAAAACAAAGACGAAGATCAAGAAGAGCTGGACACTCACGACGTATACTTGGAGATTACACCGACCGCGCTCGCTCTGTTTGACAAATGGCAGAAAAGGATCAATGAGCAAGATGATCAAGAGCAACTCAGCCGTCCCGAACCGTTACTTCCCCATCAGCTTCTCAAAGACGTCAACATACCGACTATGGAACGCGTGCAGATCGAGTCGTTGAGTTTCATTTTCGCTGCTGATGGAAAGCTAGTCTTCTGGTATCGGGTGCGCGGAGAACAGGACAAAGTACGAGTCTTGCATCGATACGTCCCGGACGATCGCTTCTGCACCGTGACCGAGCTAAACGACATTTTACGAGAGCACGGCCCGTCCGACTTGCTCACAAAAGAGCTCCTCGTCAGCGGAGACGAAGCTATGAAATGGCTGAGATTCCTCCTGAGTACCAGTGCAGATGGCCTTTCTTGGCGATTGAGAAAAGGTAGAGAAAAACAATATGGCGGTGATCCGAAAAGGCCTTACAAGCCTTTTGAGGGCACTGATTTCACTCAGGGTGTCATCGAGGAGCGAGCGAGACAAGTAAGGGAAGATTATATCCAAAAGGAGGCAAAGCAAAAGCAGCAGCGCGAAATATTGGAGAAGGCAGCAAAAGAGGCTGCAGAGAAAGATCAAGCCCGCAGAAATAATCTGGCAGACGAGCTGATCAGGGAAGAGGAAAAAGACAAAAAGAAAGCAGAAGCAGCGGCAGGGAATAGTCAAAAGTCCAAGAGAAAGAGGAAGAGAAAGCACAAGAAGTCCAAATCAGGGGGCCAAAAGACGGACTTCGAGGAGAAGTCTGACTCGGAAGATGATGCAGAAGAGCAAGACAAGAACGACAACGACGACAAGCCTTCACCAGGACCAAGTCGTCAGAGCAACACAGGAGAAAACCACCCGACTTCTAACCAAGATGAACCATCAGCCAACAATAAGCCTGTTTTAAAGACCGAAGTTCTCAAACAAGGAAAGCCCGATGACAGCAAGAAGCCGAATCTGAATGAACCATCAGCCAATGATAAGCCTGTTTTAAAGACCGAAGTTCTCAAACAAGGAAAGCCTGATGACAACAAGAAGCCGAATCCGAAAGATCCATCAGCCAATGATAAGCCTGTTTTAGAGACCAAAGACCTCAAAAAAGGAAATCCTGATGAGAACAAGAATATGACTCCGAAAGTACCATCAGATCCTGCAGACAGACGTCCTTGGGCAAACGCAGGTCCGATCAGGAAAGAGCCCTCTAAATCGGAGGTTTTCATTCCTGGATACGACAAGCGTCCAGTCGAACGGCGCATAGTAACCTTGAAAGAAGACCATGAAACCGGTCCACCGACAGATTGGGGCATGTGGGCGGAGTCGCGAGACGCCCAGGAATGGGCATATGAATGCGGCGACGTGATAAGAGCCATATTCAGTTGTGGCCAAAGCGATCTCAGGCACAAGTTCCCCAGCAACGAAGTCCAGATGTACGAACACGGTCCCGTCTTGTCCAAATTACGGCCAATGGTCATCCTGTACAAGACCTACGACAACCTGATTTGCCTGCCTCTCTATTCCGCCCAATGGGCAAACAAACCTGCTGATCCCGCGTCAGAGTGGAAAAAAAGCCCGTTGGATGATTACATGGATATCATGACAGAGGACAGCCCTAAAGGTCTCGAGTGGAAAGGTTACTCACGACGCAATGGGCTTCCGCTGGTGATGCAGCCCTTCCCAGACGTTTACATGAAGCCCGAGTCATTCGTCAAAGTAACCCGCCCTATCACCATCAATAAAACCGAGTTTATGATATACAAGCAGGCGAGATTGACGAGAGCAAGCTACCTACGACTTATGGAAGTCGTCAGATTCAGGGAAGCGCAGTACAGAGCTGAGTCTTTCAGGAAGATCGTTCCCCCGCTGGTATACAACGCTGACGCACCGCCCGTGGCTCCTTCTTCAGCTAGCTTTTCGTTTTCGGATGCTTATCGTAAAGCTCAGGTTTTGAGGTGGGGATCGAAGGGGATGGGCTTGAGCGACGACGAATTGAGGGAAGCTTTCCGACCGACGAAGGGCTAGATGGCTGGAAGATTGACAGCTACTACTATAAGTATATCATACATGAGTATTGGCCCCGATATGGTCTCCATCCACTGGGTCTTTTTTCAATCCTCCTTGTACTACATGTATAGATAAATCTTATATTTTCTATCTTCTTACTCGTCTATCTTCATCAACAAACACCTCACACATCTAGCAGGAGATTAAGCGGCATGCGAGGTTCTCTCGATTATAACCAGATCTTTTCTTCGGCTCCAACACGGCCGCGAAACATCGATGTTCCATGAAGCCTCGGTCTCATCGATGCAAGTAAACCCGCGTGCTCCAAGAAACACGAAAGGGTAGAAATGAAAAAGGGCTGTACAATCGGCTGATAGAATTTTTGCAAAAAGGCTAAAAGAAAGACAGCAAAAGTACAAATGAAATGAGAGGAAGAAGCCTCTGAGATACCCAAAAGACATCACAATGTAGACAAGAAAGGTATGCTCTTTTGCTTTTGTGTGAAAAAAAAAGAAGGACACTCCCTGTAACTCCGACGCCCCCATGCGAATGCACGTAATCAGTTTTCTGTGACACGCTCAGTAGTCTCTGTCACCATTGCTCTGAATGGCAGCAAGGATCATGTCCTTGGCGTTCTCAACACCACTCTGAGTGCCGATGATCTCAATGGCCTCCTCGCCGCTCTGTGCCTTGGGCACCTGAATCTTGGTTCCAGTCTTCATGCGTATTTCGTTGATGGTGCTGCCTCCACGACCAACAACTCTTTTGTACGAGTTAGGGTCAGGAAGGACAAGGAAGCCAGCATGAGTCGACTTTTGGGCCTCGGCGAGAGCCTTCTTGACACGGGCACTAGCCTTCTCGATGTTCTCCGCAGAGTTCCCTGTCAGTTCCCAAACAATATCACCCTCGGGTGCGCTCTCGTGGAGGTTGTGAACTACCCACGAGACGTTGTTATCCGCGGCACCCCCAGTGGCATCATCAGTGATCAGAGGCATGCCAGAACCAGCCTTGCGAGTGGAAAGAGCCTCAGGACGCTTGGGAGCCTGTTGTCCCTTGTGACCAACTGACACCTTGAGGTCGCTTCGGAGACGACGGAAGAATTGCCCGTTGTCGGCAACGGCGTGGTGGAATCTCATTGGAACTTGAAGCTCTGTACTCTCTCTCTCTTCATCCTTAGTCAAAGTCTCCATGTGCGCTTTAGCCTTCTCAATGTTCTCGACACGACCTGTGAGTTTAATCTTCGAGCGCTCTGGGCCAGTGACAGTTTGTCTTGGAATGTAAAGCTGCACACCAAAGTCAGACTCAATCTTTCTTCTGACGTCACCTCCTCGGCCAATCAGCTTGGGGTGCTTCTCGGGAGAAACCTCGATGATCTGAGTGGTCTGGCTCTCGAGCTCAGCAACCTGAGCCTGGATAGCCTCTATGATCTTATCGGCGATGGCCTTATGAGCTTCTACGCGGACAGTACTATCCTTGGCTTCGGCACCAGGGAAGCGCACCATACGATCAATCTTCTGCTTATCATCGGGTCCTCCAGCTTGGATGACTATTTCATGGAGATTTGATCCTCGTGAGCCAATGATGTTTCTATGGTGCCTCTTGTCAACTTCTAGAGTGCGGGTAACGATTGAGTCAAACGCCTTAGCGGCCTCTTCGATTTGCTTCTTAGCATCCTCGACGGCCTTCTTTGAGCCCTTGATCTTGATCTCCACGCGACCAGAGGCATCAACAGCATCACGGTTGTTTGGAATGTCGACGTGAGCACCAGTTACAAGGCGAAGGTTGTCAAGCTCACGACCACCGGAACCAATGAGCGAAGGCAACTGGCTTTGTGCAACAGATACAGTGGCGGTGTGAGCGTTGTCCATGGTGTATTGCAAGAGGTTGAGAAGCTCCTCTCTAGCTTCGTCAGCGCCCCTTTTAGGACCCCTGATAACAACCTCATCTGGGGCTTGGTTAGACCTGCGAGTGTTCTCGCCATCGGCACCGTCTTCGCCGTCGACGTTGTTCGATCGGGGGAAATTGATCTTGACATTGTATCTGTCCTGGAGACGGTTCACCATGCTTCCCTTTGTGCCAATCAAGTCCTTGTGGAACTGAGGCTTCACCTTGATAACGTAGGTAGCTTCGTCATCAAGCTTCTTGCCCAAGGCAAGAATGTGAGCCTTGCAGGCATTGGCTTTGGCCTGGGGACCCTTCAGCTCAACCTTGCCATCATCAACCTGAATATCCACATCAAACTCCTCGCGGAGTTTTCTGATATTCTCGCCCTTCTTGCCGATCAAAATGTTGGCAAACTTCTGAGGGAAGTCAAATGAGAGAGTGAAGCCACGTTCAAGCTCATCCTGCTTCTCTTGTTCGATGAAGGCAAGCAGACTCTTGACAAGGGCGTCAGCACGGTCGCTAGGACCGCGAACAGAAACACCTTGGGCAGCAGCCTTGCGTGCACCCTGGCCGCCAAACAGGAGTTGAAGAGGAATCTGATCAGAGGGAAGAGTGGACTGCTCGCGATCAACGTGTCTTCTGATCTTATCATGGAATTTTGAGGGAGCTTCAACATCACGATCCACAATGTCTTGCTGACCGCTGATCAGACCAAGAAGGTGCTGTTGAGCTGCTTTCAGAGCACGCTCAAAGTCCTGGGTCTCATTGGCAGCAGGCTGACGTCTAGGCAACTGGTAATCAGAGGACGAGGCAGGACCTTCGTAGACAAGCAGAATTTCGTTGTCATTGTCTGCAGCGTCAGGGATGACCATGTGAACGTTGAACTGGTCACGTACTTGCGAAGCAGCGGACTGACGGAGGTGCTGGTGGTAGAAGGGGTGAACCTGGACAGGATTAAGACGAGCGGGGGGGTGGCCGCTGATCAAGTTCATAATGTCCGAGCGAGCCTTCATGGTGTTCTTGCCGTCACGAGAGTAAACTTCCCAGGCAGTGGGAGCATTGAGGGCGGTGTTGGCGACAATACGAGCGTCATACAGGCGCTCAAGATCCTTGATAGCACGTCTCTGCTGGAGATACTTGGTAACATTGCGAGCGTGGGCCTGGGCACCGAGAGGGGCATTGGGGTGCGAACGCGAGATATCGACGCTGGCCATGGCCATGCTGGAAGCGAGCTCCATGACCTTGTTCAAACCTTCGTCGATTCTATCAGCGGGACCAACGATTGTCAGGTTCTCGTCATCCTCAGCCTCGGGAGGCAAGATGACAGCACAGCCAGTCTCGGCAAGGAAGTCGTGGAGAGAGGTGCCTCTGTCACCAACAATGAATTGATGACGGCCGCGCTCAATGGCGACCTGGTCCGATACGAGTTCGCGCCGGAGCTGCTCCACTCTGCGTTCGAGCTGAGCACGAGCTTCGTTTGCTGCCAAACGGTCGCCAGCGATCTGGATGGGGAGACTAGGCTGGGGCACAAAAGCAGGAGGTTGGCGGTATGCGGCTGGTTGAGCGGGAGCCTGATCGACCCAGGTGTGGTAGTGAGGAATTTGCACCTTCAAATCGTGGCCGTTTTCAAGTTCACCGATACGCGAATTGTGGACACCAGCGAGGAAGGGGTAAAACTCGGCGGGAATGTCCTTCAGACGCAAGTTGGTCGATGATGTGCGCTCATTGACAATCTTCTCAATCTCCTGACGTGCCATCTCTGCGGCGACAGCATCTCCCTCAATGAGCACGTCAATTGTGGCAGAATCATCGTCATCAAAGGCCTCGTTTTGCTCTGGACGGGGAACCTGGATCTTGGCGCCCGTCTTCTGGCTGAGAGCGGTGATGTTGGCGCCACCACGGCCGATAATGTGAGCACGGACGGACGGAGGGATAGGGACCTTGACGCTTTGCTGGTTCTTGTCAGCCAATTGTGCAATGTGGTGAAGATCCTGCTGGGCCTTACCTTTGAGCCAAGCTGGCGGGCGATTTCTTTGAGGGCCTCGCGGACGTCGTTTGGAGTGGTACCTGTGGCTCTGAATGTGTACGAGCCACCAGCGCCTTGACTCATCTCGACCTTGGCCTTGGAGCGCTTGTTGAGGTCTCTGAGGATTTCTGGCAGAGGCTTCTTGAGATCCTTGGCCTGGGCAATCTGTGAGGGAGCGAATGAGATGTGCTCGGTGTATCGGCCGGGAAGAGATACGCCATGGAAAGCACCATTGGACGAGGCGGGAGCAGCAGCGCTGGAGGCCAGGGTAGAGGCGCGCGAAGGGGCAGAGTTAGCAACTTGTCCATTCTTGAGACCATTGGCATTGGCCACGGCAGCAGGTTTCTTCGACCAGGGCGAGGGACCAGCAGAAGCACGGGACTTGGAGGCACCGAGCGAAGGGAACAGCTCCTCGGACTGCGTGTCCAAGACGGGGGCCTTCTTTTTAGGCGCAGCAGCGGGCTCGGGAGCAGCGGTTGGAGTGGCAGTCGAAGCAGTGGCCGAAGCAGATGGGGGCGGATGGATGATGTCCTCCTCGTCAACCACTTCCTCGACTGAGGGCTTATGGTCGTCATGCTTCTCGGCCAGCCGCTGAGCGGGTGTCAAGCTATCGGCAGAAGCGCCAGAGACGGTGGGAGCCTCAGATGCCATGATAGAACAAATTCCGATGAGAAAACCGTCGAAGATACTGTCAATTGCTAGTCAGAGATACATCCTCGTGCACTTTGGGGACCTTGATGCACCTACGGTTGAAACCGTTACAGAGAAGACTCGAACGAGTACTCGGGACAATGTCGCAGTCTACACCCTTTTTAGAGAAATTCAATGTATGTAAGAAGGCTTTACAATGAAACTTACGATGAATTGGACGTCCTGAACAATGACAAGAGATGATAATAAAACAAAAGGGGACTTGGAGAGCTTCCATCATTTTCCTTCCCCACAATCGGACTTGAACGTGCTCAAATGACCTGCCAAGATTCGTTCTGGCCACCTGGTGTGATGGTACCTTCCTCTGTGCGCATATCTCAGCACGTATGTCAATTGGTCCGGCCATGTAGACTCGAAAATCGATGCTACAATAGTGACAACACACCTCATTCCACTTCCCCAAGCAAGTGAATCACGATCGACTTGAGTCACGAGTTTATGGACTTCGAGATCTAATGCATGGCTTGGCTCGCGCCTCTACGCGCTGCCACCATCCCCTCGTTCTTAACTGCAGCTGACCAACCTGCAACCCATCAAGCACCATGGTCTTGCCAAATACCTAGTGGACATTTGCAACAGTCATTCGGCACTAGATCAGCCGGCCTGCATCCCATCCTGTTCTTGTCACATAATCTGCAAGCCGCACTCAACGTCAGGCATGGGAGATATGTGCACCCCGCGGCACAGAATTTAAGCGCCTGGTCTTCCGCCAATGGTATGAGACCATGTGCGGTATCATCTATTCGAGTCTGACCAACACCACTTCCGTACCATGGGTAGCCATCACTACTCCTTATTGGTAGAGATGTACAATCAGAACGCCCCTTAATCGTCTGCAGCCTCCAGGTGGGGATATAGTAACCATGCAATGACAATATGCCGTTTTGATACGCGCGCGGCAGCTCACTAGATGCTATCATCACAGACCAGCGGGCTAATAACTTCGTGTGTATAAGTAGATCCCGTTCTCACAGGGAAAAAACGTATACATTCCTTCTTCTTCATCTTCTTCATCTTCTTCATCTTCTTCATCTTCTTCATCTTCTTCATCTTCTATACTTACCAATGTCAGCTGTCAGTCTACCGCGTAAAGAAAGCCGGTTCAGATCTTTGTTGCATCGTTCGTCCTCTAAGCCGGAGTTTCAATCCATTGGCGTCTCGGATGCCAAACCTCGGACTGCGGTTCATGCCCTTGCTCAATCGTCGATATCTGGGGTGCTCAGCCCTGATCTGACACAGGGTACTCTACCAACTGTCAAACAGAGAGCCGCTATGCCTCCATCGAACAAGGAAATGCGCCCCTATCCACAACCCTCCGGTCCAATGTCTGCCAGCAGTTCGCCATCTACCCAGTCAGCATCTAGCCTACCAGCCTCTACCTTCCGAGTACCCACTACCTCATCTGGCCCTACGACGGTCGCGCCTAATCGGCCGTTAAACCCTGTTTTAGAAAGGGCGGTAGAAGAATATATCAATGCTCTACCTTCTTCGGACAAGCTTGCATTCACGATGGCTTTCTCGATCGATCAAGGTGATTTCCTGAAAAGAGCTAAGGCTCTCGATGACGAACGCTCCAGATCATCAAAGGTTCTCAGATATGGTCCGGCAATGCGCAACATTCTTACCGTACTTCAACGTACAACAGGGGGCATCTCTGCCACCGTACAAGCAATATCCGTCGCATCAATTATCGTTGGTGGCGCTAAACTAGTCATCGATCTTGGTCTTCGGTTTTACGAGTACTTTGACCAGTTATCGGAAATGCTTGAGCAAGTCATCGATTTTGTGCCTCTCTTGGACCAATATTCGGACCTCAGTCAACATCCCGACATATGCATAATCTGCTCCGCAATCTATGGCGATCTCCTCAAGTTCTACAGTGCGACTCGGAAGTTGTTTGTTGACGCTTCTGGCAATCCGAAGAAGCTCCAAACGATGAGCGCATTCGCACGCACTCAGTGGAAGCCTTTCCAGTCCGAATTCGGCGGGATCAAAACCTCACTTGATCACCGTAAAAGGCTTCTGGCAGACACGGCTCGTTTGGTTCTAGTCAAAGGGCAGCAGGAAATCCAAGGCGTCCAGAATGACACTCATTGTGTCCAGAAAAATATGCACGCCGTCCAGAGAGATATTCAAACAGTCCTGGGCGAAAGTCAGAAAGGAGAGTTCCTCGCTTGGCTCTCCAAGCACACCTTCACGTACAAGCAGACGAAAACTCTTGAGACTAGGTATAAAGGCACTGGTGGATGGCTTTTTAAAACCGCTGAATATGTAGACTGGACTACAACCTCATTCTCAAGGTTATTTTGGTGCTACGGAAAGCGTAAGTATTTTAATTTCATGACCGAAGCAAAACTCCTCGATGTCAAAAGGCGCTACTGTTTACTGACAACATTCGTCTAGCTGGCTCAGGCAAGTCGGTCCTTGCGTAAGGTTCACATTTTCGACTATGGTTTACCCGTATACTGACAACTTTTGGTCTTATAGTTCGCAGGTAGTTGACCAACTTGGAAATCTCAAATCTGTTGCAAGAGGAAAAGTCGGTTTATGCTTCGCATACTTCACCGTCGGCGATGCTTCCTTCCGGCACAAGGACATGCTTATCATGGCTCTCTTAAGACAGCTCTGTCAACATCAAAAAGCCATTCCAGACTGGTTACATCAAGCGAAAGTTGCCAATCGCGACCCTTTGGAACTGGCCAGTATTCAGAATCTCATCAGACTCACCTCAGGCTACCGAGAAACATATATCGTCCTGGATGGCCTCGATGAATGCCCTGAGCTCCAAAGACGACCTATCCTCGAGTTTGTCGACTCCCTTCGTCAAGCCGATAGGGTCTTCAAGATATTTTTGACGAGTCGTGGAGAAAATGATATTGCACGTTGTTTTGATCGCTACGATGTTATACGACTGCAAACTAGCTCCTGCGGCACCTCCGCCGACATCGAATCTTTTGTCCATCGAGAAACTCTAAGACTTAGAAATAGTTCTGGCGTAAGACGGCTTACGGTTCAAAGTGACGCCTTATTCGACAAGATCGTCTCTACACTGGTCCAGAAGGCGGACGGCATGTAAGTCAAGGCAATCTCCTTTGAAAATCTTGATCTCGGCCTTCTCAGATTGTTTTGGGCTGACAAAATATACAGGTTCCTATGGGTCACACTACAGCTGGACTATCTATGCTCGTTGGAAAGAGATTCTGACATTGAATATGCTCTACAAACTCTCTCGCCCACTCTGACTGCCACATATGATCGAATAATGGACGACATCAAGCGAAAAGACCCAACGCAGAAAGAACTTGCTATCGCCTGTTTTCGATGGTTGCTCTCTGCTCACAGAGAGCTACATTGGGTCGAGCTTGAGGTAGCTTTGACCTTGGCCGGCCCGAACCCTGCAGACTCTCACGATCGTGTCAGCGACTGCGCCTCGATCACCTACCTTGCAAGCGCGTGTGGAAATCTGATACACATACCCAAGACAGAATTTACGTGGTGGGGAGCTGAAAAAGTGACCTTCATCCACTCTTCGGTTTTCCAATACTTCTCTACCAACCTGCCAAGCTGGACGAAGACAGAGGATCCTTGGAAGATTCTTTCCGACAAGCAAGCTATGCAAAGCAGAAACGCTATGGACTGTCTGAAATACATTTGCCTCCTCATAGAAAAAGTGATGATTTCAACGGATGATGAGGACATTGAATACAAAGCATGGGCTCATTACGCTATCAACTACTTCGACGCCCATGTCATTGCGTCGCGAGATTGCTTGGACTTCAAATCACCGCTGATGATCTACCTACGACAACTGCTTCAGCGAGACGAGGAATTCATTAGCTTCTTCATGTATCTCAAGTTGTCTCTTCCGACAAGGGCAGGCAAGGGTCTGCTAAAAGACGCGGTTTTTTTCTGGCAACTAGAACGCCCTGCTCATCCTGAACATATCGTATGGTCAACTGAGCTACGTAACATGAAAGGCGGATTGACCAAGTGGCCACCAGAGGGCAATACGCTATCTGTAGTATCATCAACTGGTAGCTTCGAAGGAGTCCAAGCATTACTTGATGTCGCCGCCAAGCAAGGCGGTGTCGATATCAACGCTGAAGATAATTATGGGATCACAGCTCTTTACTATGCTTGTGAGTATGGCTATTCTTCGATAGTTGAGCTGTTGTTGCGCAAGGGTGCGTCTCCTCAGCCTAAAAGTACGTCTCCTGAGCATAACGTTCGGCCTCCCTTTGGAATGGACTCACCGCTTCTCGTTGCGATAAGATCCGGACACTCGAAAGCGGTAGAACACCTGATCAAGGCTGGCGTCAATTTGAACTCCCTCATGTACAATTCCGGCAAACCGGCGTACCCGTTGGAGGTTGCAATGAAGGGAAAGCATCCAGAGATCACTACAATGCTCGTGAAGTATGGGGCTGACGAAGGAATGTTTCGAGGTGTTTAAGATTGCAGTCGGCGGTGCTGGAGAGTGCACATATTAGATTGTCGCTTTTCTTTGTTGCTGGATTTCTAGGAGTTTGTTCATCAATTAAATGCAAAGTCTTTTCGTGCCTGGCCATAGTTTCAATACTGAAAAGTTTTCGGTTCGTTCATGATACGAAGTCACAGGAATGAACCCGAAGCCCAGATCGATTTACTCAGGCTGTGGTGATAGATTGTTTCGTATGCATGATATGGACATCGGATTGACACTGACCCAGTGTATGGTCGCCATTCGAGGCACTGCTACTATTCTCGGACCAGCTACACATCCATGCCTCTGACTCTAATGATGCTCTCCACGCACTTGTCAAAGTCCTTGCCCCGGCATGGCTGAGGCAGCTGGAGCAGTGGGAGTGAGTAGTACTAGCCTCCTGACGTGACTTTCCCGCAACATGCCAATTGTTTGCACAATTCTGGGCAATAGAGTAAAGATGTCTTGTGAAAGGTTTAACCCCGCGTTTGTGCATGTTGGCTCTGACGCAACCGAAGCAAGAGCAAACGGTGCGCCTTCTGTTGATCCTCTTTTAAAGTCTCGCTTCCATTCCGACACAACACACATGACAGCGACCATGGCAGCCTGTCCACACGTATCGCCAGCAGCGCTGAGTCCGCCTCGTCCGAACCAGTCGGTGTACAGAGAGGACTGCACTCTCTGCTTCGATAGCATCGATTCGCCCGAGGGACTGGATGTTTGCCTGCATTGCTTCAACGGAGGATGCGCCACCGAGAGACAGCACGGTACACAGCACGCCCGAGAATCGAAGCACCCTCTGGCTCTCAACATACGACGCACGCGCAAGCAGAAACACCGAGACGAACCTCCCAAGAAGATCTCCAAGCTGGCCATCAACGCCGAGACGGATGAAGACCGATACGACACGCTCGCCCAGGTCAAGTGCCTTGAGTGTGGTAGTGACGATGTGGACAAGAGCCAGGGAAATCTGCAGGCCGTGGTGGAGGGCGTGCTAAAGGCAAACACATTCGCCCAGCAAGAAGAGGTCAAGGCGTGGGAGCAGGAGATGATTCCTTGCGAGCACACGCTCTGCTTGGAACAGGAGCCCGCCCGTCAGATCCACTCGCAGGCTCTCGGCCATTGTTCCCAGTGTGACTTGAATGAGAACCTTTGGCTTTGCCTCACATGTGGCAATCTAGGTTGTGGAAGGGCTCAATTCGGCGGTATTGGTGGCAACTCACACGGTGTGGCGCATACCGACTCTACAAGTCATCCAGTTGCCGTCAAGCTAGGTTCTCTGACTGCCGATGGTAATGCTGATATTTACTGCTATGCATGTAACGAGGAGCGTGTCGATCCTGAGCTAGTGTCGCATCTGTCCCATTGGGGCATCAACATTGCAGACCGCCAAAAGACGGAAAAGAGCTTGACAGAAATGCAGCTCGAACAGAATCTGCGATGGGAGTTCAGCATGACCACCGAGGATGGCAAGGAACTCAAGCCTCTCTGCGGTCCAGGTCTTACTGGTCTGAAGAATCTCGGAAACAGCTGCTACCTTGCCAGTGTTGTACAGAGCTTGTTTGCTATGCCCGAGTTTGCCCAGAGATACAACAGACCCCATGAGAAACTGCCTTACACCTCCGCCCCTGCCGAAGATCTCGAAATTCAACTACGCAAGATGGCCGATGGCCTGCTATCTGGACGTTATGCGATACCCGATTCAGATGTCATCACTTCCGAAGAGACCGCCGAGAAATCGCACCAAAAAGGTCTGGCCCCTGCCATGCTCAAGCATCTGATTGGCAGAGGTCATTCGGAATTTTCTACCATGCGCCAGCAGGATGCATTTGAATTCTTGCTTCACCTCCTCAAACTCATCTCCCGCTCGCAAAGTGCTGCAAAGAGTCAATACAAGGACGTCTCAGATCCTGTAGATGCGTTCCGATTTGTCATGGAACAGAAACTCCAATGCTTGACGTGCAGTAAGGTCCGCTACAGCCAAGAACAGGCAGAAAACATATCAGTCGCCGTCCCCATCAAACGATTATCGAAGGACACTAATATGGAAGGTGTCACTCCTGGACCTGATGCCTCTGCTGACAAGGATCCCGACATGTTTGAGCCTGTGACTCTCCAACGTTGCCTCGACGAATTTACCGCTCCAGAAGTTGTCGACCTCAGCTGTGGTGCGTGTGGCGGCAAAACCTTCACCAAACAGTCTCTCTTCAAAACCTTCCCCACCATCCTGTCCGTCAATGCTCGTCGATTCGAGATTGTGAATTGGGTCCCAACCAAGCAGGACGTTCCCGTAATTGTTGACGAGGGTACTATTGATTTTGAATCCTACCGCAGCAAGGACCCGCAACCTGGCGAGGAACTTTTACCAGAAGATTCTGCGGTCGCTGGTGCAGGCTCTACCGGCTTCGTGCCAAACGAAGCTGCTCTGAGCATGCTCGAAGCCATGGGATTCCCTCGAGTGAGATGCGAGAAAGCACTTCACGCTACTGGAAACACAGACGCCGAAACCGCCAGTCTTTGGCTGTTTGAACACATGGAGGATCCCGACATTGACGAGCCTGTGGATCTCTCTGGTGGCTCAGGCGCCAATGCAAGCGGGACCGTGGATCCTGAGAAGATTGAAATGCTTGGAAACATGGGGTTCAGTGCCCCTCAGGCACGTCAAGCCTTGAAGGAGACCGGCGGCGACGTTGAGCGTGCGGTGGAGTGGCTATTCAACCACCCAGAGGCCACTGGAGACTTTGGCGACGAGCAAACAGAGAATGCTGCATCTGCTGGGGTAAGTGATAAAATGATGAGCATCAATGCCTGCCCGAGCAGCATACTGACAGCACCTCAATCAGGACTCAACCTCGAAGAACGCTATCACAGAAGACAACAAGCCTGCCAAGTTCAAACTTTCTTCCATCGTTTGCCACAAGGGCAGCTCGATCCACGCTGGGTACGTTTTTTCCCTTTGGGAGACATTATTTTCGTGTGGATGACTTATTGATTCGCAAAATAGCCACTACGTCGCCTTCATCCGCAAAGACCCCGGCTGGGTTTTGTTCAACGACGAAAAGGTTGCTCTGGGAGGCGACGTTGAAGAGATGAAGAAGTTTGCATACATCTATTTCTTCCGTAGAGAGTCTGTCTAGAGTAGCAGCATATATATGGTTTGAACGCGGCGTATTCGTACTTGATTGAGACTAGAGACCAAGCAACCAGAGTCATCTCCCCGTTATCCATGCAAAAATGAGCCTGACAGGCATAAATGAGTCACGATGTGAACTTTTCTGTTTGTTTCCTTCTTCTTCGCTGGTGCTTGATTGAGGGCCTGGATTGCATGGACGAGATGTTTATATCTGCTCGTGACGATACAAATATTAGGGAGTTGTTCATCACACCACATCGTGTTTCCCATCTCCTATGAATGATTGAGGTCAAAGCAGTACCCTTATATATTACTTGGAAAAGAGTTGCTCCAGAGCCTTGATATCAAATCCGACGATTTGACCAAACAGAAAGGAGGTAACATTCCATTTTGTTGGTTGAGAACATGTGTGTGTGAAGAAGAGAAAAAGAAACAATGCAAACACCCGCAATACTCCCAAGGTGGTATCACAAAATCGTATCCAGAAAAAAAAGAAAAACATTGCAACGCCCGTATCATCATCAATCGACCCTTCCATCCAAGAAGATCCAGAAACACCACCAAAAACCCAAGAGTTCAAGACACGAAACTGGCCATGGCTTTCCTATCCTTCTTAAGCGGCGAAAACATGAAGCCGTCGTCTGTCGTTAGAAGACCAGACTTCTTCTTCCCCATGCCTCCAATGAAGCTGCCCTTGACGCCTGCACCAGCGAGCGGTCCCAAGCGTGCTGAGGCGAACAAGCCGCCTCCACGGCCGGGAAGCGGCTTTGCCGGGGCATCATCTTCTTCGTCGAATAATGTCTTACCGACGCCACCAAGCTTGCGTTTCTTTTGCTTCTTCTCGGGTTCGGGTTCGTGGGTAAAGGCAGCGAATGTGGCGAGGGACTTGCGCTGTTTGGGCCTCGGTTTTGTCTCTCCGTCTGCGGCGGGTTTCTTTGCCTTGAAGGTAGGGACTTTGGTCGTCGCTGCTGATGGCTCTTCTTGTGAGGCGGGTTCTACTTCTTCGACAACTTGCTCTAGAGCTTGCTTGGTCTTTTGTTTCTTGGCCTTAGGCTCGGCTGCAGGTTTGGCCTTTTTGATGTTGCTCTTACTGGCAGGCACTGTCGCTAATGGCTTGGAGACAGCATCTGTGGTGTTGTTGTTTGCACTTGGTGTTTCTGCTTCAGCCTCTGATTCTGACTCGTGAGCAGAAGGGTTTTCTTGTTCTTCTTCTTCTGGGGCAGCACTCATTGTGCGGTTCAGGAATGGTGTGATGGAAAAGGTAGACTTGTCACCCACAGCCGCGACCTTGCGACTCTTTTTGACAGGTTTGGCATTTCCTGGAGTGCCCAATTTCTGCGAGTCTGGGTCCATGTGTGCAGCATTTCTCTTCTTTGACTGTTTTGCAGGCTTCTCGACTGCGGCAGGGATTGATGTTGTTTCGGCTGCTGCGGCTTTCTGTGCTTGTTCGAGTTGGGCCTCGGTCTCCTTGAGTCTCTCCTTTGTCGTCTTGAGCTTTGAGCGGAACTGGTTGAGCTTGTCGTCCAGAATTGTCTTTGTGGCGTCCCAGTCTGATTGTATCTTCTGCTGTGATTTCTCGAACTTCTCACGGTCCTTGCGCTCCTTTGCGAGCTGACGACGGAGTTCCTCGGCTTCAACGTGAATGTTTGCATGCTCCTCTGCTTTTGTAGCTTCTGTCGTGTTCTTGCGCTGAGCCGCGTCTCGCTCGCGTTCCAGTTCTGCTTGGGCAGCTTCTACATCCTCCTGGGCCTTTTCGCGCAGTCGCTTCTCTCTGGTCAGAGCCTTGCGCAAATCATCGATGGTGTCCTCCTGGTTGAGATCGTGCTGTGTGTTGCGACGTTTGGCCATGGCGCGCTTAGCTTCTGTCTTTGCGTGATCGAGTTCGACCTGGATTTCGGCAACTTGTCGCTGCAAGGCGAGTTTCTCAGCAAGAAGGTCCTGGTTAGCCTCGACTTGAGCGCGCAGGTGATCGAGTTCCGGTTTGAGTGTTGAGAGTTGTCGGCTGAGGTCAAGCTTCTCGGTCAGGAGCTTTTCAGAATCAGTCGTGACATTTCGGAGCGCATTTGTTTCTGCCTGTGGGTACTGAGTTAGACAGCGTACGCGACAAGGACCAGGTGAAAATACCCTGAGAATAGAAAGTTCCTGTTCGACTGTCTGTAACGTCGACTCCAGATCAATGATATGAGACTCTGCTTGCTCGGCGCGCACGAGATTGTCATTGGCGAGCTTCTGCAAAGCATCGGCGCGGTCCTCCTCGGAGGTGAGTTGATCGCGCATTTCTTCGTTGTCGTCTTCGAGCTTGTGCATGTCAAAGCGCATTCTACGCAGGGATTCGTCTTTGGCAATCATGTCGACTAGGTGGGAGCTCTTTTCATACTTGAGCTCGAGAGATGCTGAGTGGATTGATTGGTCGTGCTGTTTGTTGTTGATGATCGTGTCAGCGCATCGATGGAAATCAGTGTGGGTTGTGAGAGTGAGATAGTTACATTGATAGGGGCCATTCTGGGCAAACGTCAAGAATAAGGGCGCGCCGAATAGAAAGGGCGACGACGAGATGAACGTGTGCTTGTTCAGTGTTTGTTTATTCCTCCGCTCGTGCACGTCCCCTTCCGAGTCGCCGACGGAAGTGCCAAGCCTCCGGGCTGCAGCTTCCCCGAGTATAACATACGTAGCCAACACCTAGCAGTACTGAACAGGAGGCATCAATCAACTCCAGCAGCAGCGATGAAGTTCTTTCAGGCCGTGACAGCCTTACTGCTGCCCATTGCAGCTCTGGCCGCAAAGAAGCCCGCGGCCGACAAGTTTAGCAAGTACCGCAGTCAACAGCTGTCGGCCGCCGCGCCGCTCAAACTCGACGACAGCCAATACGCAGAGTTGACAGCTGCTCCGCGCGACTACGGTGTTGCCGTGCTCCTGACTGCTCTCGAAGCCCGCTTTGGCTGTAGCATTTGCCACGAGTTTCAGCCTGAATGGGACCTCCTGGCCAAGTCGTGGACGAAGGGCGACAAGAAGCAAGAGTCCAAGCTGGTCTTTGGCACCCTCGACTTTGTCAATGGCCAGAGGACCTTCCAGACTCTGCAGCTCACCACCGCGCCCGTCCTCATCTTCTTCCCTCCCACCACTGGTCCTGATGCCAAGCCCAATGAGCAGCCCTCTCGCTTCGACTTTACCACTGGGTATGTGTTGCAGAAGCCTCCCACTCCGTCACGCCATCACTGACTTCCAATCCAGTGTCATTCGCGCTGAGCCCGTCCACCAATGGCTCGCTCGTCACGTCTCGGGCCCCACTCCTCCCGTTATCCGTCCCATCAACTACGTCAAGATTGTCACTACCACCGTAGCCATCCTCGGAACCATCACTGCTGTTACCGTTGCCGGGCCCTACGTTTTGCCCGTCATTCAGAGCCGCAATCTCTGGGCTGCCCTCAGCTTGATCGCCGTCCTCCTCTTCACTAGTGGCCACATGTTCAATCACATCCGCAAGGTCCCCTACGTTGCTGGCGACGGCAAGGGCGGTGTTTCCTACTTTGCCGGTGGCTTCCAGAATCAGTTTGGTCTCGAGACTCAGATTGTTGCTGCCATGTGTATGTCTTGCCTTTCCTCGCTTTCTGACGCCTTGCTAATCATTTCTCAGACGCCATCCTCGCATTCGCAACCATTTCTCTTGCATACAAGGTCCCTCGCATGACAGACCCTCGTGCCCAGGGCATTGCTACCCTTGCCTGGGGAGGCATCATGCTCGCCATGTACAGCTACCTCCTCGGCACCTTCCGCTTCAAGAACGGTGGTTACCCCTTCTGGCTGCCCCCGTTCTAGGTCAGCTCTGTTGCTTTCTTGCTCTCGAGTTTGTCATGACATCTCGCCAAACAGAGCTACTACTATCACCTTTTCATCCAAAAAGTCATAAACTTTCGCAAATAGTAAAAGAACCCCATTCACTACATGGTCTGAATAATAGCTTTCTCCACACTTGACTGCCACCATTCCATGTGACATTCGATTTCAAGTTCCGCAGCGGCCATGCTGGGACCCTATGTGTTGAATAAGGTTCAGGCGCGGCGGTATGGACGTCCAGATACTTGTACAAAGCCTCTTCCTGTCCAGCTCACGGTGTAAGTGGAGTGACCATACGTGACCACGATGGGACTCTTCAGCCGTGAAAATTGTCACGGGACCATGGATGGCGAGAATGCGAGTCCAAGATTTTGGTCTGTACCTTAGCTGGGCAAAAGGAGCAGGAGGAAGATGAAGAAAGAAAAGAAGAAGGAAGAGTCACGGTACCTACGCATATATGATTGGACCAATTTCATTCGTAAGTGGATAGCATCATCTGTATCTCGGGGCAAGTGCATGTGGCTCGCATCCACGGCCGAAACAGGTAATCATAACAAGGGTTAGCTGCACAAGTCATTGCTCAGCGCCAAGATGTCCACCAAAACTCCCTCTCCCAACATGTGTACAATATTGATAGGTATCAATACTTTGAGGGAGGAAGCTGAGCGGAGGAGGGGTTGAAAGATGAGCTGCGTCTTGAGCTGAAAAGTGCTTGGCAGCTCGTTGAGAACACAAGCATGCGATGATTGGTCAACTTGCATAGCATCAACAGACATGCTCAGTATATTCCAATCACGCTTTCAGCGACTGGAGACGGCCTTGAATACTCTGGTCGAGTCGGTAGCAGCTTACAATCCTTCGGTCGCCGCAGCCGATGCCCTGGTCGCTGCCGATGATGACGTGAGCGAGAGCTTGCAACAGCGTACGCATTCTACATGCCTTCTTGATAAACTCTCCCTCTCTGACATCTGACCACCATAGTCGCTGTCCACCATGCAAACTACACGCGTATCCTTCAGCTCCGCGCGACAGCCGACGCCCTGGACGACAAGATCAAATCCACCCTGCGCACACTAGCCGACACGCGCAAAGAACTGCTCGAGATACCCTCCGCCCAATCCGCCCCCACCACCCGCCAAGTCGGCGTAGAAGAGCTGCTCTCGTACGCGAAGTTCATCTCCAAAACCACCGTCCCGCCCACCTTCCGCGGCCACATTCCCGCAGAGCTGCAGTCGCATCCTCAGCCGGATGCCTCTACCAAGCAAATCTCAAACGGCATGGCCACGCCTGCTCATAATAGCGATGCTGCCGAGCCCACGGAGCAGTCCGAGAACAGAGCTGTGGCTACGTTGAGCGAAGAGACAAAGGCCCTTCTGGACGCTCAGGCACACCTGGAATTCGTGCCCTGGCCATCGCAAGGAGTTATACAAATGGGCGCCTTGGCTGCTGTTCAGAGTATGCTGGAGCAAGGAAGGGACCCTAGTGCGGTCTTGACTGCCGAGGAACAAGAGGCCGCAGATAAGCGCAAGGCTAAAGAGGAAGAGAGGGTGCGCGCAGAGCAGGAAGAAAGAGAGCGGAGGCGTAGAGAGAGTTGGGCCGTCAGGGGTGGTGGTAGGGCCGCTCCGACAGAAGACGTGTTTGACCCTGATGAACTGTAGACGGTTCAAACGCCTAGGACTGCCTACGACTATCACGCTCACGCACGATGAATACTAATGAATGTCTCCTCTAGTTTCAATTCTACATCAGTGCATTCTTCTGTGTTCACGTATGGATTCGCTTGCACAAACTTCATGCCATGTCTGTAGTCTCACTGACCAAAATACAAGGAAGGAAGGAAGGAAGGGAGATTTTGCAATTTTGCGGTACTCGGGCACTCATGTCATTTTGTTTTTGGAACACAGAGAGATGGATTTATCCTGTGTGATACAACTGTTAAGAAGTCCTCAGCATGCATGCCCTTGACCACCACTTTACATCTACATTATAAAAAAAACCCCCTCCCTTACGCTAACCTAATAGCGCAAAAAAAATACACCAGCAACCAAACCAACCTCTCTGTATTGAGAAAAATAGGAGTGGCCATTTACAATACGAGATGAAAGTTTGTATTAGTATGCAATTCTCCAAATGCAATAATTGAGGGGACCATGAGGTCAAGTTATAGTATTGTATTGTAGGGACTGAAAACTCTAATAAATGTCCATGTCGATAGATATAAGGTTTCGGCACAGATCCGACGGACAATAAACCCTACTAGAACAAAAGTCCCCCTAAAGGCCCTAAAGGAAGCTTTCTGTTCGCAAGCGGATATGGAAGCTTTCAATTTGCATGTGATATGGTAGACAAGCTTTGGACGTGAGAATCCTGCATCAGAAGTGGTCCAAGTTGCCAAAGTGATGAATACAGATACATGCCTAGGTCAAGCACAAGAAACGGGGGTGACTCCTCTCATCCGGTATTAGAACAATGCACATAGAAGCGTGTTCTGATGATTGTAATCTTCGTGTTCTGATGAATGTAATCTTCGTGTTCTGATGAATGTAATCTTCGTGGTCTGATGAATGGAATCTTCGTGTTCTGATGAATGTAATCTTCGTTTGAACTGCACTATGACTACTCTGCAGCACCAAGGGCTTAAACAAAGAAAAAAACAATGTCCAATAACTGAACCACATGCTCTCCCTAAGGCTAGCCAACATTCGTCAAAAAAAAACTTCAAGAAAGCAAGCTCCGAAAGCCGAGCTTGCAAGCGTACTGCATCTTTCTCAACAAGCCTGTTGATATCATTTTCCTTGCCGTCCCAAGACCACCGCCAGTAAAAGTCAAACTCTGGTAACGCCATCAACGCCAACCCTTGAACGCCTGGAAATATCATTTTCGAACGTCACGACGTAAATACAGGAGACTGTCATTACACTGTAATGGCAACTTCGGGACGCTGGCTCTGGCTCGCAATCTCACCACCAGCCCCCATCTCCGCCCAGTCTCCCCAAAGTCCTCTCTTTCCTCGGATGCGAAGGGGAGCGCTCAGCTCGTCTGAGCTCTGCTCCACCTTGATGGCATCTTTTGTGCCGAGAACGAGGACCTCGAAGAACATCTTAGTGGCGTCCTGTTTGCTTGTGCGCTGCTCCGGACAGAAGTCGGTGAACAAAACACTGCGCTGAGCACGAGTCGAGGGTGACGGTGGCTCACCATTCTCATCCGAGAAACGCTCGCGCAAGAGATGCACAGCGTGCTTGGTGCCAAGTGATACGGGACCAGAGTCGGCAGGGTGCAGAACGGGCATGGTGGTTTCGTCGAAAGCAGGCGCAGGAGAGTAGGCGTCCATCTCGTCCTGCGCGGGTTCAACAATGCTGGGAATGTCAAAGGCAGGCGCAATGTCGTCAGCACCAAGCGTTGGCTCTTGTAGGGTGTCTTCGGCAGGAGCTCCGAGACCAAGTGTCTCGTCTCCTTCTTCGGGGATTTCGAGCTGAGGAATGTCGCTGTCTCTCTTGCGCTTGAGCTCTCCAGCCGTGCGTACAACCTCAAGAGACAAGACACCTCTGAGCTCGGGGGCCCAGCCAATGCTGCGACCATCGCCCAGAATGTTGGATACGAATCCACCATTCTTCTGCATCTCCATGAGCGCAAGAAGTACGGGATCCCTAGGGAGGAAGGTGGGAGCCTTCAGGATTTTGCTGCGATCTTCTTGCTGAGCACGGATCTGAGAGTTGCCGAGTTCGGTATTGATATCGGCGGGAAGGACTTTGCGACGCTTGGCCCGCTGCTGTGCCTGCACCATGGTCTCGTCCTTCTCAAGTTCGGTAGCCTGTTGCTCAAGCTGGTAGGTCTGTTCAAGCTCACGCTCAACACTCGAGCGTACCGATGAAAGAGGCGAGATGCTATCACGCTGGCGGGGAACATCAGCACGCGCCAAAGCGTCAAGGTTGCTCTCCTCGATCTGAAGGTCGAGACCGCCCATTTCAATGTCGTCATCCATGGGCAGAGGGCCGGGAGAGGGCTCTTTTTGCATGGTCGGCTCAAGGCCTCCAATATCTAGATCCAAGTCGTCGTTGTAGAGCATACTCTGATCGTTAAAGTCCGGGCGAGGAGTCTCGGCGCGTCTACCAATTTCAATACTTGTGTCTCCTATGGGCAAGTCTTCTCCGATGTCAAGGCCGAGATCGTCATCCTCGAGTTGCAAGGTCTGACTACCATCTCCACGAGTGTCCATGCTCTCGGGAAGCAGCTGACTTGTACCCCAATCCAGGAGAGTAGGATCCTGGCCGGGTCCGGGGGTACTGTCCAGGAGCAGCTCGTCGAGATCGGGCATGGGCGCAAAGAGATCCAGCTCGGTGATGGTGTCGGCAAGCACGAGAGCAGCGGGGTTTGCAATGTGTGACTGGTTGGAGGGCAGATCAACATTGCCAGGGCGGAAGGCAAGCTTGATCTTCATCAGAGCCTCGTTGCAGTCGTCGAGCAGGTACCTGGCCTTTCTGCTGTAGATTCGGACAACACCAAGTAGGAGCTGGCCACTGAGGCGCAAGGCGATGGGGGCCTGGTCATTTTTGATGATGGTGTGGACGCTGCTTCCAATGTCGGACTGCAAGATGTTGTTCTTGGTCAATTTGCGCTCAATGTTGGCGGCTAGCCAGACACGGGCGAGCGGACCCGTCTTGGACAGGAGGGTTTCTGAATAGAACATGGTGGGGGGTGGTTGTTCAGTTCACAGGGCAGACTTGTCGATGGCGTCGGTGTTGACTGGCCTGACGCGCGACGCGTCTCTTTGACTTTGGTCGCCTTGTCACTCGCAAGTCTGCTGCACGCCGGGCGCACGTGATTTTGCTTGATCTTCCAAGTCGCGCAGTTCTGTAGAATCGCGAAATGTGGTTTGCAGCGATTCACGAGCGGTGGCGCGGATGGGATTATGAAATGGTGCTTGAACGAGGGCAGCCAGAAAGGAAAGAGCACGTCGCATGCCGACGCCCGCCCAGCAACGCCCGACCGTCACGTGCCTTGTTTGAGTCCCGTCCTTGCCAAGCCCTGATCCGTCTTCCGTTCCGGGAGCCTCAGCACGGGAGTCCAGTCTTGCACGTTGATCACGATCAGACTAGAGTATTACCGCTGAAGATGCAAAGCAGGCTCCGTTAAAATGCATAATTCGATTTCCATGTGATGGTGGACTTTGCAGAGTACGTAAACGCCCATCAGCCGCCTATATTTAACCATCTAAATCAATATAATTAATGGAAATGCAATATCGCCGTTCGCAGCTTTCTCCACGTTTTTTCTAGCTGGCACTAAAGTATCCCGCCACGTCAATTACGTTGTGACTCTGTCCTTTCTTCGTCTGTCTCTCGAGTGCAAGCATTCCCGTCTCTGTCGCCGGTCCTCGCACGTCACGGCCACATGTTGAGAGCGTCCTGTTGACATGTCCCGTTCGTCTACCCCGGCCCTGCCCATGCACAATGTCTCGAGGCAGGACCTACAGCCCCCTGATCAGCCACGGCCTCCAATAAGTCGCCAGAGAAGTCCGGTAAATATCTCAAGCAATCTCTGCCCTTTCCTTTGTCGGATATGTTCGCCCCTCAGACTGCACAAGCTCTAACACGCGTCTTTCCAGCAAACCGTCACAGCCAGCCATGCCGTCTTCACTCCCCAGGAAACTGCGACACGCCTCTCTACATCGCTGACCCATGGGCTCTTGCCCAACGAAGCCGCCACTCGACTACATGGCGATGGTCCGAACGAGCTGCCTCACGAGGAGCCAGAGCCGCTGTGGTTGCGCTTCGTCAAGCAATTCCACGAGACGTTGATAATGTTGCTTCTGGCCTCGGCTGCTATTTCTGCTTTCATGGGAAACCTCGAGGACGCCATCAGCATCGCCATTGCCGTCTTGATCGTCGTGACGGTCGCTTTCGTACAGGAGTATCGCTCGGAAAAATCCATGGAAGCCTTGAACTCGCTCGTACCGCACTCTGCCCATGTTATTCGAAGCGCCGAACGCAGGCCCGACAATGAAACCGTCGAAGATTCAGACAAAACTCCTTTCCTCGCCAGCGCTGAAGAGGCATCCATCACGATACCTGCCGGTCAACTGGTTGTTGGAGACCTGGTGCTGTTCCACACTGGTGATCGCATTCCTGCTGACATTCGTATCACGCGTGCCGCAGATCTATCCATCGACGAGTCCAATCTGACTGGCGAGAACGAACCGGTCCACAAGTTTGCTGCAAGCATTACCACCTTGCAAAGAGAAGGCAGTTTCCCCGCCTCTCCTGTATATGCGTCTGAAGCCTCAGGCACCGTTGGCGCAGATCTCCGTCTCAACGAACAGAAAAACATCGCTTTCATGGGTACATTGGTCCGCTCTGGATATGGTCAAGGCATTGTAATTGGCACCGGAGGCGGTACAGAGTTTGGCGCCATCTCTGCTTCGTTGCAGGAGATTGAAAGTCCTCGAACCCCTCTCCAAGTATCCATGGACAATCTCGGAAAAGAGCTCAGCTATATGTCTTTCGGAATCATCGCTTTCATCATGTTAATTGGCTTTTTCCGCGGCAGGCCATTCCTGGAGCTGTTCCAAATCGGTGTTTCTCTGGCAGTTGCTGCCATCCCGGAAGGTCTACCCATCATTGTTACCGTGACGCTGGCTCTCGGTGTGCTTCGAATGTCAAAAAGACACGCAATTGTGCGTCGTCTTCCGAGTGTCGAGACTCTAGGATCAGTCAATGTCATTTGCAGCGACAAGACCGGAACTCTGACCATGAATCATATGACTGTCACCAAGATGTGGCATTACGATGACGAGGCTCCCGTGGACGTGGTGAAAGTTCACGCAACCGTTCCTTCGGATGCTGCTACCCGTTCTATTCTCCGCATCGGTAACATTGTTAACAATGGAAGGCTCAGCTCTGGAGCACCATCTCATGCCACTGCGGCCTCTGCGGCCATTTTAACCTCTACAAGCGGGGGAGATCTTGCAAATGCGAAAAGCCGCTGGACTGGTCAGCCAACTGATGTAGCTCTCCTGGATCTTCTGGATGCCTTTGGCGAGGACGACATCAGACATAATATCGGCAGCAGGCGCAATGAAACACCATTCAGTTCAGAACGTAAATGGATGGGCGTTGTCATACACAATGCAGCCGAGACCAACGCAGCTGCGACTGCTTATATTAAAGGTGCTCTGGAAAAGGTTCTCGGTCGCTGCGACACATACATGACCTCTCAAGGACGAGAAGTCGTCTTGGATGAGCAGAGACGTCAAGAAGCGTTGAAAGCTGCCGAGGCAATGGCACAAGATGGACTGCGCGTTCTCGGACTGGCCAGCGGACCAGTTCGCGAGTCCAAAGACCGCCGAGCACCTCGTGAGCCTGTATCATCATCATTGGCCGAGGATGACCATCTATACACCGGTCTCTGCTTTGCTGGTCTGGTCGGAATGAATGATCCCCCTCGCAAAGGCGTAGATCGATCCATCCGTCGCCTTATGGCAGGAGGAGTCAAGGTCATCATGATTACCGGTGATGCTGAAACTACCGCCATAGCCATTGCAAAAAAACTGGGTATGCCCATAAACATGTCATCGGCACTCGGCTCCCCAGTTCTGCGCGGCGATCAATTAGACCAGATGAGCGACGAAGAGCTCGCTCAGGCTATGTCGCGCACCTCAGTATTTGCTCGCACAAGTCCCGACCACAAGATGAAGATCATCCGCGCACTGCAATCGCGTGGCGACGTGGTGGCTATGACAGGTGACGGTGTCAACGATGCTCCCGCCCTCAAAAAGGCCGACATTGGCATTGCAATGGGCAGATTGGGCACCGACGTTGCCAAAGAGGCCGCCGATATGATTCTCACCAACGACGATTTCAGCACCATCCTCGCCGCCATCGAGGAAGGCAAAGGCATTTTCCACAACATTCAGAATTTCCTGACGTTCCAGCTTAGCACTTCGGCCGCCGCTCTGGGCTTGGTCATGTTGAGTAGTGCGTTTGGCTACAAGAATCCGCTGAACGCCATGCAGATTCTGTGGATCAATATCCTCATGGATGGACCTCCAGCTCAATCGCTAGGTGTCGAGCCAGTCGATAAGAGCATGTTGACGCTTCCGCCCCGACCACGTCACGCCCGCGTCCTCACACCCCGTCTCATACACCGCGTTCTGCAATCCTCGTTTGTCATCATGGTCGGCACGCTCTACACGTACATCAGCAACCTCTCGGCCACGGACCTCACCAGCCACGAAGTCTCCCCCCGCGACACCACTCTCACATTCACCGCTTTCGTCCTCTTCGACATGTTCAACGCCCTCACCTGCCGCTCGGCCACCAAATCCCTACTCCTCGGCGAAATCAGATTCACTGGCAGCAAAGCCAATGTCATGTTTAATTATGCCGTGTCGGGAAGTCTGCTGGGCCAGGCTTTGGTGATTTATTTCCCGCCGCTGCAGAGGGTCTTCCAGACTGAGGCTTTGGGGTTGAGGGATCTGGTGGGCTTGGTTGCGTTGGCGAGTAGTGTGTTTTGGGTTGATGAGGGGAGGAAGTGGTATGAGAGGAGGAAGATGAGCGGGAATGGTTTTGTGGGTTATAGTTCGAGGGTGTAGAGTAGAAGATGGTTCGGGTGGAACGAGCAATAAAACTGATTGGGCAATTGTACATACGGATGATTATACCACCTCCTTTGTTTCGAGCTGTCGTTGATTTGCATGGCGAGTCCAAATTCTTCAATGATTGAATTCTTTTGTGCTTTTCTTTTCTTGCATGTACAGTTTTGTGGGATTGATTATAACTATGCCTTGTCGGCTGGGTAAGTGATTCCATTCTGCCTTCTCAAATCGGATGTCACTGATACGATATCGTAGCTCAAGTTCTCCAGCTTAGCAGCAGCGTCGTGGTCATTCTCGTTGATGATGCGAGCAAATTCTTCAGCCTCCTCTTGCAGGTTCAGCTCAGCCTTCTTCTCGGCCAACTCCTCGCTTTGCTTGGTCTTGCGGTCCCACAACTTGACGCTCTCAATATCCGTGACAGAGTTCAAAGAGATGGTTCCGTTCTCGCCGAAGATCTCGGTCGGTGCGAACGAGGTGAAGCACTTGCTCTGACTAATTTGTACACCAAACTTTTCGTATTGCAGCAGGATGAAGCCACCGGCATCAGCGCCGGTATGGCAGATGAAGGGAACATATGTCTGCGCCTTGGGCTTTCCGAACAGAGCAAGGGCAAATGTGACGGGGTAGACACCCATGTCGACCAAAGAGCCACCGGAAAAGTCCAGGCTGAAGATGTTGGGAGTCTCGCCAGCAAGGACGTTGTTGTATCGAGAACTGTACATGGAAAAGTTGAGACTGGCGCCGAGGATGGGACCCAGCTTCTTTTGCTCAAACAGGACACGGCGGAGGAGCTTGAAGTTCACCTCTTGGATATGGCGGTAGGCTTCAATCAAGAAAACGTTGTTCTCCTTTGCCAGCTTGAAGAGGTCTTGCAATTCGGCGAGGGTCGACGTGGCCGGCTTCTCGACAATGACATGCTTCTTTGCCTGGATGATTGTCTTTGCTTGCGAGTAGTGGAGCGAGTTGGGCGAGGCGACGTAAATGGCGTCGAGGCTGGAATCTTGAACGAGTGACTCGATGGATGTGTAGACGGTCTTGACGGAAAACTTGTCGGCAAAGGTGCGGGCGGTGTCTTCACTGCGAGAGTAGACGGCTGCGAGCTTCCATTGCTTCGAAGCCTGAGCGCAATTGATGAAGGACTCGGTGATCCAGTTGGTGCCGATGATGCCGAAGCTGAGGACCATTTTGACTGTCGTGTGGTTTTGAGGAGGAGGATTATATGACTGGTACAGTGAGAGAGTGTTGAATATAGGAAATGGGAGGATTATAAGTGGAATGCTCTTTGAGATTATTCAGCGGGAAAAATTGCAGCTGCCGCAAGCTGTTGATGACGGCCTGTGGGCTGTACCTTCCCCAGCGGAGGTGCATGGTGGGGTTGGTTCTTGCCGCCGCGGAATAGTGGCAGAAACAAGCATTGGGGCAATCGGCCCGCAAAAGATTCGCTCCTTCCCGCCCGGAATTTATTCTCAACCCGCGCGGACACGAGGGTAGGCCAGAAAGAGATTTAGAGACGAGGCACATAAGTGTCAATTCCTTCTTCATCCTGCCGCTTCTTGCTTCCTTTTCGCCAAACCATCATCTGTGTAGCTTGGCACATCAATCATGTTGTTGCCGCCCATTTGATTCCTGATTTTGCGTGCCTCTTTTCTTTGCACCAGGCCGTTCTTGCCCTCTGCTCTTCCAACTTTTTCCACACATTCGCTACATACCTATAATAATTCGACCTCGAGGCGACTAATCAATTGGCCATCATGTTTGGTGGATTCGGAGCTGGTACGTTCTATCATCTCGCAAATGAGCCTTGAGGGTAAGCATACGCTCTTTGCCCATTGCGCAGCCGAGCACAAGATTTGAAGCCTTTTGTCTGACACGTTTGCACCATAGCCAGTGGCTTCGCCAGCTACGTCGATCCGTTCAAAGAGAGGCCTCAGCCGGACCCGCCCACTCCCGTCGCCTTGCCCAATTACTCGAAACAAGAGCAGCTGAGAATCAGAGATTGGCGTGACGAGTCGGATCGTCCCAATCTTCGCCGCGATTTTGTTCAATCGCGCAAAGTGTCTGATATCACGGCCAAGTTCTACACGCACTTGAACGTTCGCTACTCTCTACCATGCCCGGTAGATGAGCTGGTGCCGACCGACAGCGAGGGCCGCCCATACATGCCCTCGGACGATGAGATGCTCAACCCGACTATGGCTCAGAGCACTGTGCAGAACCAAGGCAACTTTGTCACCAGACTGGTCGAATTGAAAACAGAGAACGACATTGCATACCGCACTGTGACTCGAACAAATCTGCCACAAGGCTTGGAGAAGACCAAGATCCGTCTGAGCGACTTTCGCAAATTCTTCACGGCTCTCCATGGCATGAGTGAGCACTGGGAAACGGATCTCGATGACTACTTTTTCTTGGACGATGATGGAAAGAGCGTACGCGAAGAAGACAATACGCCCTTTGCCGATCCGGACATGATGATTGATGTACGGAACCTGGAAGATGACGAGCCTGTTTCGCCGGCAGAGTTGCCTCCTTCGGCCCCTCTAACCTTTCACGAACTCGTCGCTAGAGATCAACAGTCACCTCCTCTCCACAAGACAATGTCTAATGGATCTGATGCCTCTTCCAATGACTTTTTGCGCGAACTGTATCGTGGCAGACGCACGTCGACCGGCAGTAAAATGCCTTGGGTTTACCGCATGGATGTGATCAAGGGTTTCATGGAGGCCGCAGCGTTTCCCTTTCGCTGCAAGATTGGTCCGCCGCGTGTCCATCCGACTCTTTTGCTGAGTGGTGTACGCTTGCCTGTCAACTACCAGTCCTTCCTAGTACATCGCGTGCCGAAAGAAAAGGCAAAAAGACATTGGGTTCAAGGACCTCTCATGGCCGCCTATGTCCGTAAAGAGTTGGAATACTTTGACAGGGGGACCGAGGACGAGAAGAGGGACAAACTCCGTCTGGACCAGTTGAAAGAGATTGGCAGTCTGCTCCACCTTGCGCAAGAACGACGACGACAAGGGCGTAAGGAGGTGATTTGGGAGAAACCTGCTCCGAAAGGAGGGAAGTACTGGTTTAGCGAAATGGCATCGGACGCTCTGGATCTCGAAACACCAGACATGGACGATGCTCACGATCTGATCGTAGCAGCCTTGGGCAAGGATGCTGCAGCCCATGCTGGGAAAAGAAAGAAGCGCACACAATACGAGACATGGAAGGCCATGGAGCCAATGCGATCCTTCTGGGACCCGGCTTGCGAATACCAAGCTATCGGGAAAGACGAGGGAAGCGATTGGGACACGGTAAGCACGGGGAAGTCATCGGATCAGAGTCTGAAACTTACTAACTATTCGCCAGGTCTATGTGCTGTCGAGCATGTACTACCACGTCTCGATTCTCAAGCTGCGCGTCCACGGCGCATATCTTGACTTTGTGGCCACTGGGAATTTCCCAAAGACCATCCCGGAGGACAAGGATTGGTGCCATCCAGTTCTGCAACGATCCAAGTGGTTTGATCTATTCAATGTGAACGACAGAGTCGAAGCGTTCCGCTGCCTCTGGGGCATCATGTGCTATCTGACCAGATGAACATTGATATGACTTAGTGGCTTACTAGCAAAAAGAGATACGGGATCACGAGACACAGATGAGAAGAGGAGCATTATCTACAGCATGGCAAAATATTGGAGTCTAGCTTTAATTGTTTCATTCGGCCTTGATGATGAGAAGAAGAAAATCTCTCAAAACTTGCTGGGAAATGTCCTTTTATGTCAAATTGATATCTACACTCATGTGGATGCAGCCTTGATCTTTTTGAAGTTGTCGATCCACTCCTGCGCCCTGGATTTGGGAACGACATTGATCCTGAGCAAGCTATCCACAATCTCGACCTTGCCCGTGTTCAATATCCTCAACAGGGCCATTTTCTTACCCGCCTTGACCAAGCCACCGGTCTTTGTCTCGATATAACACTCGACGTTCTCTGGCAAGTATTGTTGGTCTTGGTCCCAGGGAAGCGGCAAAATGTAAGAGAGATGCTGGCCCACGGACTCGTCTTCGGCAAAGACTTTGATAAAGTCTGTTTGGTTGTGCAGAGGGTAGAGCAGTAAGCAGGGGAAAGAGAGGGTGCTGGCAGCGTCGTTGGGGTCCGCGAGTTGCACTGCGGCGTCCTCGAGCTGCGGCGGGGCGTTTGTCGTGGAGCGGGTAGCGATGTTGCGGCCTTTGAGCGCCAATTGCAACGTCGCGGCCTCTTTGCGGGCTTTTTCCTCTCGCTCCCGCTGTTTGCGCTCGATTTCTGAAAGCTGGACTCTTCGTGTTTCGATCTTGGAAGAGAGCAACTGCAATGATTTGTTTGTTGGGTCGATCTTGAGGCCTAGATTGCAGGACCAGAGTGCCGCGGGCAGCTTGTCGAGCGCCAGGTTTGCCATTCCGCCGCGGTAGTATGCCTTTACGTTGAGAGGGTTTAGTTTCAGGGCGGCGGTGCAGTCGCGATTGCAGGAGCCGTAGTTTTTGAGTTGGAGGTTGCAGAGAGCGCGGTTCACGAGCGCGGCTTCCTCGTGTTCCTTTTCCTTTGCCGCTTCTGCGGCTTCGTCCAGCGGTTCTTGTGGGCTGTTGTCTTTGAGGTTGTGTTCGGGCTTGTCTTGGCCTTCTGCATCTGGTTGTTTCTGGGGCAGCTTCAATGCGCCCAGGGCTTTGTCGTAGAATTCTCTTGCGTCTTTCCAGCGTTTCAGTCGGGCTTGCTCGTTTCCTTGGTCGCGGAACGAGGCGGCGTTTTCGGCGCGTGTGCCTTCGTACGCAAGTGCTTTTAGCGCTTCCAACGCCAGGTTCTCGCCGCCGTCTTCGCCCGTCTCGTCTAGCTCGGTCATGAACAGCGGTGATTTGTTGAGCATTTGGTACATTTCGTCTGCGGTGTATTGGCGTGCTGTTGCCATTGCTGGGGGCAGTTCTGCGCCTGGTTGCGCTGGGGAGGCCGAGTCGGCAGTGCTGGCGGCGGCGGCGGAAGGTTTGGCGGGAAAGTGGTTGGCTGCAGCTTGCATCATCATGTCGAAGGAGAGGTTGTCGTTCATTGCTGGTGGCGGTGGAGCGGGTCCATGTTGTTGTTGTTGTTGTGTCTTGTTCAGATCCATCTTTTCGTCAAAGTCGTCGGGCAGTTCTTGCACTCGGGACGCCATTGTTTGTATCTTCTCTTTTTTCTTCGCTCTGCCTTTGGAGGTGTTACTGGGTTCTGGGAACGTGTTGGTTTGGTTCTCTGTTCTCTTGTTTTCTTTTCTTCTACACAAGAATTGTGTGTGCGGGTTGGATTGTCGCAAGAGGCGGGAAAAAAATGTTGCTCAGCTTGACGTTTTGCAAGAATTTGGACCCTTGACGTCGAGGTTTTCGGCATGCTCGGGTCATGTTCTCCCGAGGCAGAGTCGTTCGAATTACAGTAACAGCAGTGTCAGCAGCAGTCATACTCTGTTTTTAACGCTTGATCGGCCATTGAGACGAATATAGGTAATTAACCAAGCGAACAAAATCAAACATCCGACATCCAAACCAACGTTGCATTTTCCAGAATCATTTTGAAGCAACTATCTAGCAATATCCACCTCCCTCACTTCAAACCCCAATCCTTCGCATCCTCCATGCCCCAACTCCAGCACGCAGACTTTTGATTCCCAAACTCAGCAAGCTCCCTCGCCCCCTCATCTCTAAACCCAATCTTCCTAAACACACCATTGCTAGCCGCATTATCAGCATCACAAAACCCGAATACGGCAGTCACACCTCTCTCCTTTGCCATATACTGCATCAGGCATTTGGACGCTTCGACCGAATAACCTTTGCGCATATGTTCGCTCAACATGGCAAACCCCAGATCCGGCGCTTTGAATGCCGAGTCCTCGCCTCGATTGAGGGAAACGGTGCCAATGGGCTCTCCATCCCCCTCACCATTCTCAGGCGTCAGGGACACTAAGAAAGTGCCGTAACCGTTGCGTTTGTATTCGGAGAGGAACCGGTTGCGGATCAAGGCTTCGGCGGCCGAGGGCGTGACGATAGAAGTCGGTTTGCCGCCGAGCATGGTGATGAATTCGGGTGTGTTCCAGAGCCGCACTAAGAATTCTGGGTGCTTTGGGTTTGTGGGCGAGAGGTGAGTGATTTTTAGGCGCGGGGTGGTGAGGTGGAAGGTGAAGGGTGCTGTTGTGTCTGTCATGATGTGTTTTTTGTTTTGTCCTCTCTGTTTTTACAGAGAAGAGGATGTAAGGTTGAGTTGTGTGTTTGGATTAATCCGAGTAGGTGTTGCGTCAAAGGTTTTTGCGTGCTAACACGGATGGATGGTAATGATGGCTGCCCGTTCGACTGATATTGAAGCGGAGTGGATTTCCCGAGAGATATGTAACTTTGCGATTCTTGTCTTTTGGTCTCGGATATCGAGATTCGAGAAAGACGCTATATATACCTACGCACCTTATCGAGTCTGCGGATTATTGTAGTGACTCACACGGATAAACCAACATATCAGAATCCTTCCCGCTTGCTGGTGCTAGAAACTTAAAGCCCTCCGCGGGAAGGAAGCAAAGGCATCCATCCAATCAATGATCGCGACAACCGACTTCAAACTTACCAGCTTCCAAACTCGGAAAAAGGGTAAGATAGACTGTGACAAAAAGTCGATTTTCCAAGGCCTTAACTACGATGATATCAGAATGTTCACAACACAACAGGTCGGCTTGTGGCTTATCATTATCAATTGCCGTGAGCTAAGTGAGCGATGCAATCGTGAAATTTTCGACATTTCAAGTATGAACAGAAAAAAAAGAAAACGCGGATGTTGAAATTCGAGACTTGTGCCGATTACACTATGATACACCACCAGGGAGTCTAGAGTGAATCTTCTACTTCTTCTCCTCGGGCTTGGGCTCGGGCTTTGGTGTAGGGAGCTTGAACTGTACGAAAATGTCAGCACGGAGTTAGAAAACATCGATTCAAGATGGACTCACGCTCTCGGGTTTTCTGTCGTGACCGGGACCAACTTGCTCCCAAGCAGAGCTACCGCCCTCAAAGTTTCTGAAGGCCTGAGTCAACTCCAGAGGCTCGACAACAATGCGCTTCGACTCTTCGTCATAACGAATTTCAGTGTAACCAGTAAGAGGGAAATCCTTGCGGAGCGGGTGTCCGTCGAAGCCGTAATCGGTCATGATGCGACGAAGATCGGGGTGGCCAACGAAGAAGACGCCAAAAAGGTCGTAAACCTCACGCTCGTACCAGTTGGCACCGTCGTAGAGGCCGCAAAGCGAAGGAACGGGGGTGGCCTCATCGGCGTAGGTCTTGACGCGGATACGGGCGTTGTGGCGGACAGAGAGCAGGTTGTAAACGACCTCGAAACGCTGGTCTCGGGTAGGGTAGTCGACAGCGGTGATATCACTGATAGTGGTGAATTCGGCGGCGGTGTGGTTCTTGAGGAAGGTGAAGGTAGGCAGGACGGCACTAGGGGCAATGTAGATTACGAGCTCATCCTTCCAGACCGAGAACCTGATCAAAAGCGTGTCAATGGCGTGTAGATGGCCATGCAAGAGTCGTGTACGCACTGTTGGATGTATTTGGGCAGGCAAGACATCAAGTACTGGCCATACTGGTGCAGGCTTTCGGCCTTGTCGGCGTACTTGTCGGCGGGATTGACAATTGGGACATGGAGACGGCCTTGAGCGCTTCTTTGGGCGTGCTAGAGAAGCCATTAGTATTCGGCATGGACGCAGCACAGTTGCAACGAGCTGGGCGACGCACTCTCATGTTGGGAAGGTCCGAGACATCGGAGGCGAGCTCCTTCGCGCGCAGAGCCGAGACAGAGAAAGCTCTGGCAGAAGGGGCGACATTGCGAGAGGCAATACGCAGAGAGCGAGTAGCGGTTTGTCGTATAGCCATCTTGGGAATATGTGCAATGAGGCAATTGGCTGGTATAGCAAGTGAGAGTGATGATGAATTGGAAGTTGCGACCAATCAGCTCGGGTCTTGGCGTTGTCACAGGAAAGAGCGACCGTCTGCATCTGCGCCTTCGCTTCGTGCTTCGATGGAGGAACGCTGCTGCTCTTTTGTTGCACTAACACCCACACCATCCATCGTTTCCTAATCGTTTGCTGGTATTTGCCTGTCCTTTCTTGTTGTCGTTCGTGCTCAGCTCCTTGTCAGCCTCTGCGCACCTTTCTGCCCTTGCCGTTTCTCCACCACGGCCTTCACACTCACACTGCTACAACATGTCGCGGACCCAGCAAGATCAGTTCATCGACGACGATGAAGAAGAGACTTGTCCCCTCTGCGTCGAAGAGTTTGATCTGTCAGATCGAGGCTTTCGCCCTTGTGTCTGTGGCTACCAGGTACGCGCAGCACCCGTCGAGCCTCCTGCGCTGTCAAAGCTAATGCGCTTTTGTAGATCTGCCAGTTCTGTTACCACAATGTGCGCAACAACATGAACGGTTTGTGCCCTGCATGTCGACGCCCCTACGATGATGCCAACATCGAGTTCCGAAAGCCCGGCCCGGAAGAGTAGCCATCCCTGCCTTATCTCGCCGCTCGACAAGCAACTGACAACTGTTACAGGGAAGCTCTATGGAGAGCTAAACAGGCCGCCAAGCAAAAAAAGCAGTCCGCTGCCGCTCAGAAGGAAGCCCAGAAACGTGAGGCCGATACATTGTCCCGCAAACATCTCGCCGGCCTGCGCGTGGTGCAAAAGAACCTGGTTTATGTGACTGGTTTGAGCCCCAGGGTGCAAGAAGACCGACTCCTCGAGACACTGCGCGGCGACCAGTACTTTGGCCAATACGGAAAGATTGTCAAGATTGTCGTCAGCAAAGCCAAGGACAACATCAACCCACAGTCGGTCGGCGTCTACGTCACGTACGCTCGAAAGCAAGATGCCGCCTCGTGTATTGCCGCTGTCGACGGCTCGCAGAACGGTGACCGCGTCTTGAGAGCACAATTTGGCACGACCAAGTACTGCTCGGCCTACCTTCGCAACGAGCAATGCACCAACCGCAACTGCATGTTCCTCCACGAGCCTGGCGAGGAAAATGACAGCTTCACTCGACAGGACTTGTCTTCGATGAACGTAATCTCGACGCAGCACCCACAAGCCTCGTTGCAACCATCCGCGCAGCCTCCACCACAAAGTCAACAACCCATGGCCGCAGCCCACACGCTCAGCAGACAAGACACGCAATACATCCCGCCAAGCCCCATTGTCGAGCACGATGGGCCCGCGCTGCCTTCGACGGCTAGCTGGGCCTCCAAGGCTCCGCAGCTGAGCCGCACCGCTAGCTCTCGCTCCGTCTCACTTGTACTGCCTAAAGACACAGCTAGGGAAAAGCCAAAGCAAGAGCCTCACCCTCAGCCCGAACCATCTCCTATTGCCGAATCTCCCGAGCCCGTCCAGCCTCCATCTCCGAGCCCGCCCCCAGCCCCGGTTGCTCCAGCCAAGAAAAAGCGCCCTGCCGTAGAAGATGCTCTCACACACATGCTCAAGGCTTTCCAGTCTTACGACCTCAAATTGAACCTCTCCACTCAGATTCTGCAAGAATACAACATCGACTACGACAACTTTCCCTCGCTCTTCGATCAGAATGGTGGTGCCAAGAGACGGGCTATGAGGCTGCGCGAGGAGGAGGAAGATGAGGAACGCAGACGCGTGGAAGCCGAAGCTGCTACTCAAATTATTCAGCAGACAGTGCATAGCGTTGATGAAGACAATGGCCCCGAGACCGGTGGCAGCATGCAGCTTGGAGGTGAGCCCGAGGATGTCATTGGTCGCGGCCAATCTCCACAGCACGCCATTGAGCCTCCTTCTCGCACAAACTCGGTCGATGATGGCGGCTTCCTTTCCGGCGAGCTGTCTAACCTGAGCATCAATGCACCCAATCTTACTGCTCAGCAGCGTCAGCAGCTGCTTCTCCAGCAGTTCAAGACGCCCTCTGCCCAGCCCTCCCAAACTCCTTTCCAGCCTCCTACCGCTGCGCCGGCCGGCCACGCGCGCAATGTCTCGCGCTACACATTCGCCAACGACACGGCTTCAGCATCGGCCGCTGTCAAGCCCGTCGCCAACGCCTCACTCATGAATCAGCAATCTGCCATGATGCCTTCACAATCGCCCTTCCAGCAACCGCCCCCTCCAGGTGGCTTCTACAGCAACGTCCAGGGGCCACCTCCTGGCCTCAAGACTACCGGCACTCCTCCATTCAGCGGAGGTGGCATGTTCGGCCAAGGCCATGGTTTTGCAACGAGCGGTCTCGGATACGGCGCCAACTTGACCGGCCGCAACCCTAATGATGAGATGATGAGAGATTTACTGCGAAGTCGCAATCTCGGCGGCAGTGCCCAACTGTCAGACGCCGCAAAGCGTGAGTACCTATTTCCTCCCTTTTTGCAATCGCACCCCATCAGTTCCACTCCTGTCCCAGCCCCTGGTCTCCTGAATCTTCCTTACGGCATTCAGCCTCAAGCCTTCCAAGAATCTGTTCAGAAGCCCAAAAAGAAGGGCAAAAAGCACAAACATGCTAACACTTCCTCCTCTGGAGGTGGTGTAGTTGATGTAGCGGACCCCAGCATTCTTCAGGCCAGACTGCACCAAGCTGGCCAAATCGGAAACCAGGGGCTCTTCACAGCTCAGGGACAAGGTGGGTTGCACAACGTGTACAATGGCGCCAGCGCCGGCGCTTTCGGCAGATGGTAGACAACCGCACCCTCTTGACTTTTTTGATTTATCTTTTGCGTTTCTTTCCCCTTTTTTGCTACTTATTTCACGTCCCGTTTCTCATCTCTTATATCCCCCATACCTTTGCTACTTGCGTTTTGTTCTACGATGGAAAGCGAGCACAGCATTGGCCATTCCTCGAAAGACACCATGAAGTGTCTCATGCCATTGGCGTTTCGGGTTTTCCTTTCTCGTGCGGCGGCCTGTTCGCGTCACGATGCATTCGCCGCTGGGCAAAAGACGGCTGGCAGGAGTTATCCCTTTTTTTCATGCCCCTTACGTCTCTGCAACGTTAGCCACCATCTTGTACGTATCTCTTACCATTCTTTGTCGCAGATTGGTAGATTGACAAAGTCAGTGTCTGCCGTCTTCACCCACAATATATACATCCCTTCGGCCTTTTCGTGTGACTTCACATCATGTACATTAGTTTTTTCTCTTTTGCGGCGTTTTTCTACCATCTGCCGAAACCCAGCAGCTACCACTACTACTACCACTACCGCTCGACGTATACAAACGTTTTTCAAAATAGCGCTGACTGGAGGTATAGACATCTCAGACATTTCATCCCTTGGTGGTGCCGCCCACCTTTCTTCCGATCTCTTCGACGAGCCTGGACGCTCAAACACGCCAGGTCTGGAAGGGTTGGGTCAGTCGCTGTCTCGTGAATTCGATGGCGAAGATGTGCCCAGACGTTCCACGCCTTCCATTCCTCCAGGCTTCACAGTGCCTGCTCACGCCACTCTCAGAGATGAGATACCCGACACCCTACCGACTTCAAGGTCTAGCTCAAGGGCATCCTTGAGACGTGGCAATTCACAGATCTTACCTGCACTGCCAATGCTGCCCGGGACGCCTCTTCGCGTCTCCACACCTCTCAGACATGAGTCCAAACCCTTTGCAGACATTTCCGACAATGTATCCACTCCCACTAAGCGTGGAAGATCTGGAAGCCATCTTGCCAAGGTCGAGTTTGTCGAAAGCAATCATGCTGCTCCTGGCGCCGAAGCTGAGACGCTGTCGAAAGCCGAAATCAAGGCAGAAAAGGCAGAGGCCAAGAAGGCAAAGAGAGCCGACAAGTTAGCAAAGAAGGAGGCTGAACGGATGGAGAAGGCAGAGAAGGCTGCTGCTGTTGCGCTTGCAGCGGCTGAAGCGGCTGCATTAAAGAATGCTGCAGAACAAGTCCAAGTGGCAGCATCTCCCCTAAAGGTCATTGACAACCAGCCATCCGTGTCGGACGCTTCAAAGCAAGACAAAGTCAAGGCCTCGACCAACAAAGTTGATCTCGCAAAAGACTTGACACCCGCCGAAGCCGCGGCTGCAGCAAGACTAGCTGCTGGTGAAGGTGCCAGCAAGAAAAAGCATCCAGGAAAAATCGACATAACAGCGGCCGTCCTCAAGGGAGTCGACGTGCCTACGAGCTCAACGCCAGTCAAGGCCGAGAATGTCCCTCGCACGTGGAATACCATCACCTCATCGCGCCCTCAAAGCCCCAGCGTGGCATCGGAAACTGCTCGTAAAGTGACGGCACCGCGCACCTTGCGCCTCACTACGGCCGCTCCTCCACCGGCTCCTGTTGTTGCTCCTGCTGTTCGATCAATCCCTGCTGCAGCTTCGCGCATGCCTTCTAGACAGCCCAGTCTTGCATCAATCCAATACCCAGGCACCCCGAGCAGTGAACATATCTCGGATGATGTGTCGATGACTTCTGCCTCAATTTCTCGCGCAGGTACACCTCCTCTACCCTCCACCACCAGGGTCGGCTCGGCGCCTGTCCGTCACAACACCAAGAGTCAGCAACGCAAGATCCGACAGGAGAAGGCCAAACAGATGATGGAAGCCGAGCTCTTGTCCAAGGAACTCGATGCCCCTTCTGCTGAGCCCATGCAGGAGGCTATCACCAGTCGTAAAAAGAAATCAAAGCGCGACAAGGTCTCTACACCCACCACTTCGACTCCTGCTGCATCTACCCCTGTTCCTTCACGCTCAGCCTCGCCCAAGACGGCTGCATTGCCTGAGGAACCGATGAAGGTCGAGAAACCCGCTACACCTGTGAAGGTGGAGACGCCTCCTCCTCCCCCATCTCCACCCGCCTCTATTGCCACGAGCCCGACCCCTCCGCCGCCGCCGCCGCCAGCACCGCCCGCAGTAGCAGCCAAACTGACACCTGCCTCTGTCGTCGCAGAAATGCGAAGTAAATCCAAATTGAACGAACAGATGTTTGAAAGAATGTTCAACCACAACGCCCAGAACGCATTCTACAAGCCCAGCCAGCCAATTCCATCAGATATAATTCACAGCAGGTCTATTCCCCCTCGTAAGCCTGACCTCACTCAAGAAGACGTTGAATATCTTCTCACTGGACACGCCTGGCATGCTCCTTCTTCCACTGAGGATCAGAATCGCATATGGGATCGCGAGATGGTGACGCCCGCTGGTACAATTATCCGTCACATGGAGCCAGCACACGAGGATAGATTCCTGGCTCTGGAATCCTCTGACAGCAAGTTTCCCGAACACCTCCGCTTCCATCCTATCCAGCACAGTAACACCCCAACCGACCTCGGATTCCCTAGAATGGATCTGACCATTGTGGACCGTGACTTCGAAGGCACTTCCGATGGTAAACGCTACCGCAGTGCCAATGCCATGGAGAAGGCTGTAGAGGAAGGAAGCAAGAAGGGCAGTTTCTTGGTCGACACTGCTGGCAAGTACGTGAATGAGTACATCATTCCCCCAGTACTTGTTACCCCTCCAAGCGAGCAGGTCATCAAGGAGGAGGAGCAGCGTGTCAAGGACCAGAATCTCAATGCCGATGAACTGGAACGCAGACTCAACGAAGCTAGACGCATCGCTGATGAGAAAGAGTCCAGTCTTCGTCGTATGGTGAAGAAGAACAGAAAGATTGCCGGTCTGGCCTCCTGATTGGAAAACATGGTGCTTCTGGCTGTCTCAGCCGGAGCAGAACTGACTCATTTTTCGTATCTCCTACATCGTTTTGTACTATCAGCACCCAAACACCACCACAGACTAGTGTTTACTTTTAGTTTCGGCCACATCTAAAATCATGAAGATATGGCCGTTGAACTGAAAAATAAAAAACTCATGTATTATATAGAATCAATGAAGGTATTTTAATTCAGTCAGCTTCTGCCTTTCGTGACACTCTAAAGCTTGCATTGACGTCCTTGTTTCCGGAAGATCTGTGCAGCTCGTCCTTGCCTCGGAAATTCACGGACGGATTGCCGGGCAGAATAGCAGACACAACGATTGCTCTCTCGGTTCATGCGGCTTGATGAATAGGGGAAAATGGTGCTAAATAATCCCATACGACATGTTCGCAGTATGTCTTTCTCGCGTGAGCGCAATATCCCGCTCCGAATAGAGAGCATCGATGTCAGGCTAATTACATGTAACCGAGTGGCATAATGAATCATCATAGGATGCGGCACGGTCAACACGCCCTGTGGCTGCGGCACCAACATTGAACTTGATGCATCCTTGGAAACCAACACTCTCGAGAGTCGAGTGCCGACAAGCTGGCCCGCTCTAGGCAGCCGGGGTCAGGCATCGGCGATCCTCCACCTGCCGCAGGGGTTTTGACATATCCATCATGATACTTCGCCACCGCGAACAAGCAGGGATGTCAAGGCGGAACTATGTGCCATCCAGAGGATATGGTCTGAGCCCGACATGAACAAATGAATCTGATCGTCACACTTACGTCTTCTGGTACCGAACTCGTTATCAGCTTCCACGCAGGAACTGACAACACATTGAGAGCCTGCCAACTCTTTCCATGTTCGTGCCGCACTGCAGGGGGAAAAGGTAAGCACGACTGACGCAATAGAAACACACATGTGCTGGTGGTTTGTGATTGGACAGCGAAGCGCTCCGCATTCATGGCATACTATCGGTATAATTATCACAACGAATTGCGAGCTAGTGCGGTTTACGCGGCATGACAACCAATAAGGGTTCCGTACTGATAATGATTCAGGGCTTAGCAATACCGAGCGAGGGTGTAGAACAAAACCCCAAGGACGTCTGCCTGTCAAGAAGGCATGACGAGCGGCCACATTTGTCTTCAACATGTCTGCTCGACGGCCGCGGCAACTGCCAACAGATATCCAAATGGAAATACTGGAACATATGGCAGAAAGTGCTCGTCAAGACGTCGCAGAATTAGTATATGGCGAAGCTTGGCGCCGCTATGCTCAACTTTTACAGTCTGCCATCCTCGTAAACTCTGAGTGGGCTGCCAGGGGCACCGACCTTCTATGGCGCGAACCGTTCACTCCAGCGCTCGCAAAGATACACCCCAAGCGTCGACAGCATTATGCGGACAAAGTGCAGAGTCTCGGACTCTATCTTAACCGCTCAGACCATGCCGGATGTCCTTCAAAGTTCGAGAGGTTGACACTCCCGCAACTGGAAAGGCTTTATATTAACGGTTGTCCGAAATGGTTGGATCTCAATCTTCGTCCGTATCTGAGCTCAAGTGTGACCTCTTTTACGTTGTTGCAGTGTCGACATTTGTCCAAGTCGGTCCTTGACTTGGTAGCCTTTTGCTGCCCGAAGCTTCGCAGTGTTCACCTTGACTTCATCTCCGAGAGGCAAGGGGACGAGCATTTTCTCCGATTTTTGCAAAAGTGCAGGGCCTTGCGAGAGATCATCCTGGGTCAGGACGATCGACCTGGATTTGCCAACACCATCCTGGAGAAGATGATGAACAGCAAGCATCTGGAAGTATTCGACGCGCCACAAAAACTCATCACATATGATTCTACGAGGGCGATTCTACAACGGAGTCTGCGGCTCCGACCTTTCCGCAATCTACGAAGCTTATTCGTGAACATCGAATCGAGAGCAGTAGCATCGGTTATTGCTGCATCTGAGTCGTTGGTCGACCTTGGTCTGAGCATAGTCGACTCTGAATGCGATGTGTTTGGACCCGTCGGCTATCTGCTCTACCTGGAATCACTCGACCTGTGTTTCATGCGACCCAAACACCTCGCAATACAGGAACTCCAAGCCATCTCACGCTTGAGGCATCTCCAAGAACTCGGCATCCACAGAGCAACAACAAGCAACCTGGAACCTACCCCCCTACTGGCTGCCGAAATATGGGTGGACGACTCATTTGAAGCGTGGATATCAAATTATCCCGACTTGAAAAAATTGCATTTCGATGTACAACCAGGAAACAGCCACTGGATATCAGAAACGAGGACCATTGCGGAAAAATGTCCCCAGCTGATCGAATTGACCATGCAAGGACTACATGACATCGGTGCTTGGAGAATCTCGGAGCGGCAGCTTTTTCCGGAACTTCAAGTACTGCAACTTGGACAGTTGAAAGCGTGGCCTTTTCCCATGAGGTATGTTTTTTTGTTTTGGTATCTGCGAGCTGCGATCGAGATGTAGCTAACTTCAGTGGGTGGAAAATCTTAGTGATTATGAAGCACACGAATATGCAGTGGGTCTTGCACGGATGATTGATGTGCATGCTCCAAAGTTGACGGAGTTGCGTGTCGGACGGACTGAGCTCGGCAAAGCGGTCACTGATGCTCATGCTGCGATCAAGGCTTCTTCTGTTACTCTAGTTCCTCGGGATACAGACATCGTGATGGAGAACTGCCCGTGACGATGAGTATTCATCATGGCAACAGGATAATCTACCTTCATTTTCCCAATCCGATCATCCGCTCGCGGGGTTTGACCAGAATGCGATTGGAGCTGAAGACAGCCACTCGATCTGCCGTGTGTAAGTAGGGACAGCCTGCAAGAACAATTAGAATACACCAGTACACGCAGTTAATACCTCAATCGATGGAGACGAAACTCAAAGCCAGAAAGAACAAGGACCGCAAGATCGCCGAACCAGGAGTTTTGCCCGTCTGCAGTCCAAGGCGCTCATCGTTTGCAAAGTGTGCTTGTCTCTTTGAGATTTCCTTGCTGCTGAGAGTCGTGATCGGCGGAAAACCTGACAGCGTGAGCCGATGCCGTAGCGCTGCGTTTTACCCCTCTTCTGTTGTATCACAGCGAACGTCTCCTTTGATTGACGACCACATGTTTTCTCGTTTGTAAAGACAATTTAATCATGGCACAGCTCGCTCTCCACGGATACTATCGATCATCCTGCTCGGCTAGACTTCGAATAGCCCTAGATCTCAAGAGCGTCGACTACCAGCCGGTCTACGTCAATCTCGACAACGGCGACAACCAAAAGAGCGAATATAGCTCTATAAATCCATCTCGATCTGTGCCCACTCTGGTTGTCGATGGCTCTTGGAGCATACCACAATCGATGGCAGCCTTGGAATATCTGGAAGAAGCTTATCCAGAATCTTTGCCTCTGCTACCATCAGACCCGAAATTGAGAGCACATGTTCGCACTCTGATGAACATCATCATTGTCGACACCCAGCCGCCTACAAACCGGAAGATGATGAACCGCGCTCAAAGCCTTGGAGTCGATCCGATCGAATGGTCGCGTTTCTACACTGAGGTTGGGCTCAAAGCTTTTGAATCTGTAGCTAGCACGACGGCAGGAAAGTACTGCTGTGGTGACACTATCACTCTTGCTGATGTCTGCCTGATTCCTGCTCTGTGGAATGCCGAGAGATGGAACGTCACGCTTGACTCCTATCCTACCATCTGCAGAATCTACGCCGATTTGCGGGATCATGCATCATTCAAAAAATCGCACTGGCAGCAGCAACCAGATTGTCCTGAAGAACTCCGATAAGTCATGTGACGACTCGTTAGTCTAGAGTCGTTGTCTCTTGACAGCAAATTGAGAGTGTTTGAAGGATTTTTTGCTCTGCACAGATGACGCGCGGAACTCCATGTTGCGATCCTGCCGGATTCTTGGCAAGTGGCAGCCGGGCCGCTTCCGTCTTCATACCTCATGATAACACACGTCGGGGATCTTGGAACCAGATAGTCAACGACTCCCCACCCTATTGCTGTCTCTTTTAGTTTCTTTTGGACCTTTTCAATTTCATCTGGCAACCCTGACATAATGGCAACTCTTACTGCTCGCGACTTGAATATCCTCAAATCACTATTTGACCCCGAAGCTTCAACGGCAAAACCAGATAACCATGTCCTGCCAACTACATCATTACCAGGAATGACGGAAACACAATTCTCGGCTTGCAAGTCGACAGAAGTGCAGATTGTTTCATCATTATGTGATGGCAATGCGACGCAAGAGACTGTCCGAAAAGCAATAGACGAACTGTCAAAATTGGTCGAACAGTTTCCGCAATATGCCTCTGCTTATATAAACCGGGCACAAGCGACGCGGCTACTTATCACTACGGAAGATTTGTTCGCAGCCGAGCATGTTTTGGAGAGCAAGCAGATATTATCAGACCTACGGCAAGGAATTCAACTCGCTGGACCCACAGCGCAATATTCACAACCATCTGCACATCAGCGCGGAGTCCTGGCAGCCGCATACACACATCGTGGATTTCTGCTTTTGAAAATAGCAGATATGATGCGGCAGGGTAAGGAAATTCATGGTGTCGGCGAATCTCTACAATCGGCATCAGCGGAGAGTATTGAAGAACAAGCGAGCAGAGACTTTGCCGCTGGAGGCGATTACGGAAGCAAACAGGCGCGCGACATGGCTGTGAGGACAAATCCGTACGCGAAGATGTGCGGTGCTATTGTCAAGGAAGCGTTGAAGAAGGAGAATGAGGAGTGGAAGGCTTCACAGACATGTTAGTTCTGAGAGCTTTTTTTTTCATCTCGTCAAACAACCCAGTATCTTCTCTTCTACGATGCACAAGATCTATTTCTGTATACCATTAATTTGGTGTAAATCCTCACAATACCATGACTGGTGCTGTCATGGGACGGAACAGTGCCGCCATACTCGTATAGAAGCTTCCTGCCAGCCCCCAGTTTCAAGCAACGTCCGGGCCGTCTTCCGTGTTTCCGTGTGACTCGGGAGCTTGTGCTCATCAGAGATGAGATATAACTACATCATGCCGGGTATCTTCTATGTCTGATCTGTCATTTTGCTGCCTGTATAAATCCTGTAATTCCTCAATATTTCGTTTTCTTGAACATATAATCAAGCATCACATCAAAACAGTCCTTTCACGAATTTGCAGTTCTCGATACATCAATATGGCACCCATCGCTTTGTCACCACCCCGGGAAGTCTCCCCTCCGCCAACATCTCACGCAGAACTCTCTTCATATCAAGGCTACGACCACGTGCACTGGTATGTCGGCAACGCCAAACAAGCAGCCGCCTACTACATCTCTCGCATGGGCTTCGAAAAGATCGCCTATCGAGGTTTGGAAACTGGATCAAGGGGTCTTGCTTCTCATGTAGTGAGGAATGGTGGCGTGACTTTTGTCTTGACTTCTCCGCTGAGGGGATTAAATCAACTGGATGCGTTGCCGGAGGAAGAGAGGGAGCTGGTTCGGGAGGTTCACAAGCATTTGGAAATGCATGGAGATGCTGTTAAAGGTACTTTTATCACGATCCTTCTTTCCCGATAATGTACTAACGAACGGTGGATGGATAGATGTAGCATTTGAAGTCGACTCAGTAGACTCATTATATTCTGCCGCCGTCTCAGCCGGAGCGATCTCAGTCGCCCAACCACAAACCCTTCGCGACGGAAAGAACGGTTGGGTGAAGACAGCCACAATCCAGACATACGGGCAAACAACCCACACTCTGATCGAACGCAAGAACTACCGCGGCGGCTTCCTCCCCGGATTCCGCAGCGAAACAGCGACAGATCCTTTGAACTTGCTTCTGCCACCCATCACACTGGAGGCCATTGACCACTGCGTCGGAAACCAGGACTGGGATGAAATGGACGACGTATGCGCCTACTACGAAAAAGCGCTCGGCTTCCACCGTTTCTGGAGCGTCGACGACAACGACATCTGCACTGAATTTTCAGCCCTGAAATCCGTTGTCATGGCTTCACCAGATGAGAAGATCAAGATGCCAATAAATGAGCCCGCAAAAGGCAAGAAGCAAAGCCAAATTGAAGAGTACGTTGACTTCTACGGCGGTGCGGGTGTGCAGCACATTGCGTTGAGAACGAATGACATCATTACCGCCATCAAGAATCTGAGAGCCAGAGGTGTCGAATTCATCAAGGTGCCAGAGACGTATTATGCGGATATGAGGAAGAGGTTAAAGGCTGCCGGCATGTCTTTGAATGAGGATTTCGACGTCTTGCAAAGCCTGGATATCTTGATCGATTTTGATGAGGGCGGTTATCTTTTGCAGTTGTTCACAAAGGTATGTGATCTCTCTACTATTCTTACTCAATATGGATTGAAGGAGCTGACTTTCTGTTCTTCTGTAGCATCTTTTGGACCGTCCCACAGTCTTCATCGAGATCATCCAGAGAAACAATTTCTCGGGCTTTGGCGCTGGGAATTTCAAGTCGTTGTTCGAGGCGATCGAGAGGGAGCAGGAACTCAGGGGCAATCTGGTTTGAGATTCATCATCAAATAGCATGAAAAGATAATTATAGACATGAAGTTCACGAGTCTGGTGTGTCGTTCGTTCTGTTGCTCGTGAATCGTCCAACTTCGCTGCGCGTCAGAAGTGTCTCAACGTATTTGCGTGTGTCCTGTCGCTTGCATGTGACCAATAGACATGCATCTCCGAAGCGGCCTCCAGAGCCCAATAATGAGAGCTGTTCGGGGAAAACGCGGTGTGCCAAGTCTTCCCAACGTCGCCTGGCTACCGCTTCCCAAACCACCGGACATGCAATAGAGAAGACGAGCGTGACTTCCCGAAACAAGGCATCTGGGTTTCGGCGCCTACTAACTTCTAAGCGCTCTGATATATATGCAAGATGCTATTTTTGAGTCCTGCCAATAATGACATGTCGGAAGACACACAAGCTGGCCGACGCTTCCATGCAAGCGCTCAAATGCTCCCAGCCTTATTTGAGATATATGCGTTCGACCGTCGTGGCGCTCTCCAAGCGACTAATATATGCACAGCTTCGGGTTCGTGTGTAGCGCCGCCAACAATGAATCGCCAGGGTACTTTACGACCTCGGCACTTGCCCCTTCGCTTGGTACAGGCTGTATTGTAGCATGTTGACTGCATCTTGGGCGATCGTTGTATAGATTCCGTTCCCTGAAAACTTCAGGCTATTGCCAACTACCTCAAAGAGAAGCAGCCTACCGACATCTGGACGTTGTGGAAGGATCGGCGAAACCTCATGCAATGGTACACTTTTTGGGCTGTGATTACATATCGTAGGCGGCTGGAGTCTATTATTCGCGGTTGCACAAACCGCGCTCTCGGTTGAGTTGGTCTGCAGAACACTTGAGCTCTATTGTAGTACATTGGTGCTCCCTGGACTAGGGCTGTACTGTTGGTGGCTTTTTATATCTGATTGATATGTTTTACTGTGTGGGGCTTTTTTCTTTTGGCATCGCCCGGTTAGACGAAGGGTAAATATTTCGGTACTGTTTGTTTTTCTTTTTCTTTTCTCTCCTTTCGATTTTTTTAGCCTATAAACACCTATCAACAACTTTTCTCAAATATTGTTCGCAGTGCAAGTGTAGCCACATAAAGATGTGCTATTGAAACTACATGTACCATTCATTCAGGCTCTCTGGTAACACGGCAGGTATCAATTTACAGTGCTACGTAGCCGACACACATATAACTGCAATTCCTCTGGTTCTACAACAAAAACTGAAGTACTTTAAAGCATCTGTTACTAGTCGACGGTCGCCACCAGTGCCGTGAACTGCTTGGATAGAAACCCTCCGCACAGGGGAAAATCATCGTCGTTGAACACGAAGAATCCCTTCCAAGATGTAATCTCTCTGCTCTTCCGGCTCTCCCGTCGCTTCCACAATAACGACATTATTGCCATGCTCCGGTCTACAAGGCTCCTCAATCCACTTCTTAAACAGTGCACCCGCATCTTCGCCTTTGCTTCCACCAGCACCACCATCTTTCGCAGCATCAGGCGGGGGACACGCAACGCCCCTCCACTGACTCCTCTGCGGGTTCTCCCTCTCCCTCAACCGTTTATCCAGCAATTCGATATCCTGGACTCTGCATTCTACATACCAGTACTTCAAACCATACTTGTGGGCCAGCGAGGAGCCCGCGTTGATGGTTTCCTGGTAATTGCAGACACTGTCCACGATGATGATGTTGATGCCTTGGTTGATGAGGTCTTCTAGTAGCGACCATTGGACATGGTAGGCGCGTTTTGCGACCGAGTCAAAAGATGATGAGGAGGAGGAGGAGGCAGAAGCGAGCAGAGAGGAGCGCAAGATGTCGTGGTCGATTATGACGCCGCGGAGGGCCTGTCGTATCAGTCTTGCCATTGTGCTCTTTCCCGAGCCTGGCGCTCCGGACATTTGGATCAGCAGTCGAAGGGGGTAATCTCTAGATGGCATTGTGGGGGAGGATACTGGAACAGTAAGTTTCGGAAGTGGAGTACAGTAATAGATAGGGAAGGCTGTTCTCAAGCATAAAGGAAATCAAGAAGGCTGAAAAAGCAAATTGCGGTCAGAAGAGGCACCGCGGTTTTCTGACCAATCGAAGCAGTGTGCTATATGCAATCCTTGTGACCCGAAGCGAAGGGGTCGCTAAAGGAGCACCATGGTATGCAGAAGTATTCGTATGAAGCCTTGGTGTTGAGAGGTGATGACGTGAGAGGCGCCATACAAATACAGGGTATTTTCGAGGCCGGCGGATAGCGCGCACCTCAGTGCGTCTGCGTATTCAAGAATTGTAGCGAATAGATGGTGTTACCAAGCTCGAAATGAGCAGTCTGCAAGCCTCACACCATCCATCGGCTGCGTTCGCGCCCTGTACTTCTGCACGCCATGGTGGGGTGGTGGGAGGTTGGTCTGTCTGGGGTAAATCATGCATGTCGCTTCATGGTTGCCGAAGACAGCCGCGAATGGGATGGAACGCGCGATTATAAGGGGCAGCAACCTTGAAGAGAACAGTTCGACTATCCGATATATCGTGGTGCAACTGATCTCCAGTGAGCACCACAAGGTCTGGTTTCTCAAGATCCAAGACCTTTGCAATAAATTCGACTGTGAGGGGGATCTGCATCGCAATGCGGCAGATTGTTTCCGTCCGCGTCAAATAGCATCTTTGCGTACACCGACACTCGTCGCCATATGTGTCTCAGAGATCTGGACGATCTTGAATTTATTGTCCTTCTGTTGAGATGATTGTAGGTAAAGCTCCTTCTCTACACGCTGCCATTTTCGAGGGTCTAGTACGTAAGTAGAGCTGATACCCTCTAGAGGGAAGAAGCATACGGTTAGTTCGGTGACGACTAGGCGCGAATAGAAGGCGGACGGCGGCATCCAAAAAAAAAAGAAAGGGCAATTAAAATACGTAAGAGTCGAAATACGCGTCTCCAAATGTTGTGAAGATGTCGGTGGGTTCGAAAGGGTAGGTACCTACTCTGGCTAATCTACTCCCGACACTATAACGGTTGCTTCGGCATAGACGGCGGCAAGCGCAATAATGCATATAGCGTAGAAAACATGGTGTTAACAACCACTCCCTGGAGTCACTCTATCTACTATTAAAGCCTTATGAAACTCCTTGCATCATTTCGCTCTCAAGCTACGATATCAAGGAGCCGTCCGAGAAGCAAAGAAACATGTGGTTGGGACCGGGTGTGACGTCATACAGACAGCGGAAGTTGCGGAAGACGCCACCCTGCTCTGTATTGCTGACGACAATATCTCGCTTTAATGTGATGGAATCAAGATGCCGGCAAGTTGGATATCTTTTTGCGGACTATTCAAGGGTAATACTGAGATAATGTGTTATTTGGTTGTCATTGGCGCAAGCTACAGAGAAACTGAGGATTGCTGCAGGAAGTCCAACCAAAAAAGAAGTAATTCGACCGATCGACACACAAAAACTACCAAGTTAATCGGACGCGCTTTAGTGATGTAAAGGTCTGAAGACACCGTAACAGATAGTTTCAGCATAATCAAAACCATATTCACGTTTAGGAGGGAGGCATTGTCAAAGAAAGAACGTCTTCTCTCAAAGTTATTGATAATTATACAGGGGTACTCTAAATAAGATGTTTGAAAAACAAAAAAGCAAAGGGACAGTATCATCATACGTGATCGCGTTTTATCAAACATGCAAAGTGACACCGGTAAAAAATCAACACAGCCAGCCAGAAAACATCAAAAAACACTCCAAATCCGTCGTCATCGTAGTTGTACAAATACAGAGTGTCGTAAACCGAAAAAAGCGCCCAAAAAACAAATATCATAGGGTCAGTTTGAATCAAAAGTGATCACCTTTTCTACCACGCTTGCCGTGGAAGTCGATTTCAGGGTGGACGACCCGCATGTGACGAGTGAGGGCATCTGCACGAGAGAAAGTCTTTTCCTCGCGGCAGTACTGGCAGCGCACCTTTTGCTTCTGGCGGTTGTGGATGGTATCCTCGTGCCGCGTGAGATCGTATGGGCGGCTGAATATGCTGTTGCAAGGCTTGCCAGTGGATGGGTTGACGCGTGTGCACTTGTGTGGGCCTTGCTGTGAGTTGCGCTCGGCCAAGGCGGCTGCTGTCATGGAGCTGCCAAGTATGCCTGGAGCAGCAGGAGAGCACGAGGAGGTGTCGTCATCGGCATCGTCTTCGTCCTTCTCCGGAGACGATGCAGCAGTGCCGGTAGATGACAGTGACTGACGGACAGGGTTAGGATGAGCATCACGTCTGTGCTTCTGCAACTTGACGGCCGAGTCGAAGCGCTGGTAGCAGCCGTCAGAAGGACATGTGTAGCTTCCAGTGTCAGCGGAGGTGTTCTGGGGCCTTGGCATGGAAGTAGTGCCCAGACTGCCTTGTGAAGAGGCACCAGGACCCTCACTCAGGGATGACTCCATGGTGGTCAAGTGAGCAGGGAAGTCAGGAGTGTCCATGGCAAAGTCAGTGGGGCGGTAGTGAGCGGCAGCGTAAGGGTTGCTTGGCAAAGGTGCTGGAGGCTGAGGCGGGAGGAAGTTGAAAGCGGCTGAGTTGATGGACGATTGATCTGATGAGGCACGGAAGCTGCCAACGTTTGTGGCAGGAGCAGCCATGTTGCTGGTAAAGCTGTACCCCGATGGCAACAAGTCACCGAACAAAGGCATGTCAGAGTCGTCGTTATTGTTGTCGCTGAAGTCCAAGAGGGCATCCTTGGGCGACATGGTCTTGGTAGGCTCCCTTCGTAGCTTGGGCATGTGTGAGGCCCACTCTCTGGCGCTTGCCTCCTCCCTCTGCTTGCGTCTGGAGTCGGCGGCAGTAGCCAGGAAAGGAGCAGGGCCCTTGAAGTTCTGAGCGAGCGGCGGGGCGAAGGGTGAGTTTTGTCGGAAGGGCGACTGGTCTCCAGAGACATCTCCGGCCGGCGAGTGCGACCTTATGCTGTTGGCGGTGCGTAACCTTTCGTCGATCAAGTTGCGACATGGCGAGAGCAGGTTGTTGTTGTTGTTGTTGTTGTTGTGGACGCGCGGTGGCTGGAGCGAGTCGGAGTTGATGGGGTTGAAGAGTTCGTCGGCAAAGGCGGCCGACTCGGTGCGCTTGAGTTCGACACGAGGAGCGTTGGCTTTGAAGTCTGGCATGATGAATAAGCACCGCTCAAAGTCTGTCAGGTCTGATACGTCCTCACCATTGGTCGGCATCTTGAAAAGAGGTGGTCTCTCTTCATGGTCGGAACTCGATCTGGGCTGAGGCGTCGACGGCGAGTCAGGCGCTTTACTCGACACCGAGTGCCGTGACGAGTGTGCAAAGTCGGGAATGTCTTCGTTCAGACTCGAGCTGTGGTGGTCGATGGCCATCTTCTGCATGGCCAGATGGGCCGCAGGCGTGTGCGAGTGTTTTGATGGTGCGTAGCCAACCGTGTTGAAGTCGTTGTCGCTGTAGTATGACGTCGTAGGGGACTGGTCGGCGTTGGCGATGTAGGGATATGATGCACTCGACTGCATGAATGGTGATGCCGGTCCGTTCGAGTTTATAGTCGACACAGATGCGTTTCTCTGCTGCTCTTGAGCTCGGCCTTTCCGTAGCAGTCCGGAGTTATTGTTCTGCACGGGAAACATATGCCAGCCCTCTGTGGGTGCGAACGACTCGATGTCGAAAGAATACGTGAATGCGGGTGTGATTTGGTGTGACTGGTCCAGAGTCAATTGATGGCAAGATTTTGGTGTTGATGGCTTGTCGTTCTTGGTCGAGAAGAAATCAAAAGATCGAGTGCCTGAGCAGGAAGAGTCCATGATGTGGGCTCAGGGTCGATGACGTCAATCCCGCACTAATGTTATTTTGGACAAGTCTGTGACGGTAGATCTTTGTCGCCGATCGGGTCACGGGGTATCCGTTGAATTGGTAATCCCTTTCTAAGCCTCTCCCTTGGTGGTGCTTTCTGGCTGATTCGATATTCCAGTGCTGAACGGCGGCCCGACGAGGGAGAAGTCGGTTTAATAGTAGTTTTTTCCCTCTCAAGCATGCCATCGGGTATGCTGGCCGAGTGTCTGATGCTGCGCCACGGTCCCCTATGCATGCCGAGACTCACCTTACCGGATCGCGCTTTTCCGTGAAGGAGCCTAGACGACTCTGTCCGCACATCACCTCCCGAAAATACTACCATAGTGCTATTTCCTGACACTCCTTCGTAATCAACGCTTAGTTCAGAATGCGATGTGCCAGATGCTCTGTCGCCAGCACATCAGCATATGAGACGTCTACAGTATTGTGGCAGAACAGTCAATGCCAGTGGTATTCTGCTGCCTTGGACAAATTCGACTCACCCTCTCGCACCGCGTGACCTCTTCGAGTCATAGCCGGACCGCTGAACTTCTATCGGTGCCTGGAATCCTATCTCCGGTGTCGATAATCTATTTTTCCTACCTTTATCTGCTTTTGGCTCGCGGGAAAGACGCGTAAACTCGTTGGATTCTGTGGTTGCAGCAGCGTTGTTGCGCGGTGTGCACCAAAGAAACTCATGGCAGATCTTGGTAATCGAGCGTTGAGCCCAGGGTCCAATCTGGTAGGGCTGCATGGGGTGCTATGCAAGCCACATTTGCTACTCACACGAGATTTTCGGAGATACCTAGCCTACAAGCAAAAAGTTCGCTTTCACCGAAAGACTTCCGAGGTCATTTACTCTATTCAGGATAGCTGCATGCCAGCTTATCTACCAAATATACATATCACCCATGTTTTCTGCCCGAGTGCCTGCATGCTTGTGTGTCGAGGCGCTCACCGAAATTCCGGGAAGAAAGCTTCACTGCGTGCATTCATAGCGAGGTAGCTCAGCCACGCGTGGCTGCATGTGACGCATCTGTGGCTAGTGTCGGACGTCACCGAAACCTCCATGCAACAAAGAAAACACAGGGGGTCAGAAAAATGTGGATGAGCATTTCTTTGCTTTTTGCCTTACTCTCATTATGGCATCGACTAACTATACATAAAGCCCTTCATACGACTTGATCTCCCATTGACCTGCAGTACCTTTCATGTCCCATGCACTTCTCATTCTTTACTCGCCGAATGTATGCTCTTCTTTAGTTGACAAACAAGCTGTCAGAGTTGTCAGACAGACTGTACTGCTTGATCATGTCTGCAAGCTTCTTTCCCTCTGCAGACCAGTTCACGGGGCCTGCCGACGAGACTTGGTAACGAACTCTGTACTCTTGTTAGCATTGTCTCGAGCACTCCAATGTTGCCATCACTTACCTCTGCTGGTCCTGGAATGTATCCATCTTGGCCCTGCATCTGAAGACATAGGTCTGACACACTGCATTCGCGAAGACCTCCTTCTCTTCGTTGTTCGATTCATCCTTCATCCTCACGACATCGTTGGCCGGTCTGCCCATGATCATCCTGCCCACATCGTCGAACAAACTCAGCCACATCTGTCCGGTGTGATCGCTGACATTGATGCTCATGATGTATCGCCATTCAGGCTCCTTGTGGGCCTTGTCACAACGCTCACACCTCCATTCTCCTTCTGCCACCTCGACTACCTTCTTGTTACATCCTTCTGACTTGCAAGCCGGGTATGCAAACGTCGAGTCTGACTTGACAAAGACGATGGTAGCTTTTAGCGAGAAGTAATCTACTGACTCGCCCATGCCCAAGTTCTCGTCACGCACTTGAGCAATCGTCTTTGTCTGGTCGTTGCGTCCGCTTGAAGTAGTTGTGGCCATGCTATTGGCGTGTGATGCAAACGTATCGTTGCGACCTTGGGCGTCGTACCAGCCCTTGAGCTTGTAAGCTTCGTCAATGTCAGGGTTGACATGCATAGAGCCAGACGACAAAAGCGACAGACTGCGGCCTCCAAAGTCGCTGACTTTGGCGCCCTTGAACGCAATGACCGTCTCTACGGGGACGTCAAACGAGACTGCTGACTTGCCCCAGATAGTAAAGCGAACGTTGTAGCCGGTATTGTCGACCAGAGTCAGCTCTCTCTTGTTGAAAGGCTTGGATGTCGTCTTGGACACTATTTCGGAAACCTCGCCGACTTCCTTGAGAACTCCAATGGTATCGATGGTCGTGTCCTTTTCCACAGACTGGAGGTCGCCGAGAGTAGTGAAGTTGAAAGTTATGTCGGGGACGCCATCGTTGTCTTGGGCCTTTTCGATCTGCGTGTCCCTCTCGAAGGTGAGTTCGTAGTCGTGGGGAAGGTTGGAGAACTGCTTCTTGGCCAATTGGACTTTGCAGCCAGACACGTAATAGACTTGTCCTTCTTGCAGCACCTCGTACCATTTGTCCACAGCCTCACCAAAGGCAGTCGCTCTAATCTCACCAGTCTCGTCGAGCCAGTTACAGCTGAACAGCTTACCTTCACTGTTCGGCTTGTGCCAAGTCTTGATATCGCCCTTGTGTGTGCACCTGGCTTTGATGGTCCATTTGGGTTGATAGGGAGAGAGTGCCTCAATTGGGTAAATGTTGGCGCCTTGTGGTCCTTGTGAGCGTGTAGGAAGTTGTCTTTGAGGAGCCGACTGCTGCTGAGGTTGTTGCTGTTGCTGCTGAGGTTCGGGCTTGCTGCCGTAGAACTGGTTGGGGGTGAAGCCAGTGGGCTGTGCTGGCTGTGCTTGCTGTCCTGGGACAGTAACAGATCCGGTCTCTGACTTGACAACTTCGAGCGCGACGGGCTGACCGATTTTCTCGTGTTCACCATACTCTTCAAGAATGTCCAGCTCGATGATAACGAGAATACTACGATGGGCGTCAGCATGAGCCCTGGCAGAGGGAAAACACGTCACTTACGGCTTTTCCTTTACCGAATTGGCTTGGAAGGTCTTGAGCCTCACCAGAGAGCCCTTCTTCAGTTTTCCGTCGTGCACAAGGTAGTTGTTTTGCTGGGCAAGCATGCTCTGGATAAAGTTCTGTGTATCGCTGAAGACGACGCGGAATCTCTCGATACCTGTTGCCGAATTGTTCATGGACTTGATTTGAACGCATTGCAAGATCGGATCAACGATTTCCTCTCCAGAAAAAACGCGGCGGAGACAGGCCGTGGTGATGGCGTCCACAGGATTGAGGGCCATAGGTTCGGCTATGGTGAGCTATTGTGTTCTACGATCAGCAGTGGCCGTTTATCTGTGAAGCGCGAGAATTCGTCGCGTCTTTGAAGAAAAGTTGTGTGAGTTGAGAGTGTTTGTGTGGTGCAGCTGTGTCAAGAGGCAAGCGCCACCACGAGTACTTTTGGAAAGAACGACGCGACGCGCGCGTCGAAGGCAGAAGTGGTCTTGGCGTGTCAAAGCTCATTTTCCAACTGGAAGGCATCGCGAAGGCTTACCCTTTTGCAATGTGTGTGGCTGCAGACAACCAAGAAAAGGATGCAAGGGACAAATTCTGTCTGCAACACGACCAACATGCAGTCAAGACTTTTAGACAGATAGCGGCATTTTATTCTTCCTGACCGCTCCAAACCATCCATAATTTCAAAGTCTATCGAGAGTAAAAAATGTCTGACCTATTTGACGTTCACCACTTGCACATACAGCAAGATACCTGTGACAATCATGCAGAGAAACTCGTAGGAGGCCCAGTCCATGCACTCGAAGGGCAAGGCTCCTACAGTTACACGGTAGAATGTCAGGATGGGCGTGCCATCATTAAATTCGATCCAACGAATCTCTTAATCTTGAGGCAGTCCATCTGGCAAGGAAGATCTACCCAACATTGGTACCTTCAACGCAATATGTAGGCGAGCTAGACGCCTGATCTCTGTCGTTCAAGTTGTATCCACTGCCGCTATTCATCATCAGTCTCTTTTATGATCTTACACCGTGAGATTTCTGGCTATCGAAGAACATCCTTCGCCTCACTTCCGCCTCCTGCACTATCTCGGTACTAAGCCTCAAACTCGGTGCAAGATGCGTTAGTCGGCTTAACTCTGCAATGACCTCTGCAATGACCATTTCTACCGAGAGAGAAGACGGAAGTAGCGCAGCAAGCTTGGGCGACATGGTTGACCCCATGACCAATAGAGTTTGAGAAACAAGGCTGAGTGCGCCCTGCCACAGATATGGTAGATGACCGGCTTGACTAGATTCGTGCATAAGTCTCTGCATCTAGTTACGCACCATGAAATACTTACTGTGCAGCCACATTATCAATCTGTCTCAAGCATGCTTCAAGACATTTCCGACAATTTTCCTTGACCACTGCATCGTTGAGGGTTGCTTCATTCGAGAGCGCCGCGAAAACGTAGGGTCGGAATATAATAGTCCTGCACGCAAAGTATCGGAGTCGCAAACAGATTTGACCTGGCGAGTCTGTGGAAGAGGCTGCCATGGAAAACTTTATCGGTTGTGGCAGACCTTCGTGCCATTGCGATAGTTGGAAGTCAAGCTCCGCCGTGACTCTTTCTAACTTGGACGTAGGGACGGTAGTCGGTGTTTTCACATAGAGCAGATGACTGACCCTGTTCAAGAGTCTGCGCAAAGCGATCTCGGCGAGAAAGTACCATAGCTCGTCCCTGCTAGTAGACCCTTCTTCTATCTCGGAAAATGGTCCAGGCAGTCCCACTATGTCTTCAAAATTGGCTATTCCTGAATGCGGCAGCTCAAGCTCAGCCAACAGGTCCGATTCTGCCAAGAGTGTGTCCCAGAAAAGTCTCACTATGAGCTCTCTTTGCGAGGACGGCGCTCGATCTGGGATACCAAGGATCAGCTGCAATTTTGTAGAGGCGATAGTCAACATGTTCCAGGCCTCGAGCGGTCGAACGAGGTAGAACAGATATGCAGCGGCTAGGATGTGACATTGGACTGCCGGTACGTCGTTTCGGATCGCGAGGCTTGGTATGATTTTCAAAGCGGACGCAAAATAATCAAGCCCACGAGGCTCAGCATTGTGGCGGAGTTTTGATATGCTTCCATGGTGGGCAGCAGATCCCAGCGCAAGGACCAACAAGACCAGACAACTATCTGCTCCTCGAATGAAGCCTGACGATGTAGCTTCATGGTAGTGATTGGACCAGTTATACGAATTCACGCATGCATACCACACATTTACCAAGTCAAAATATGCGTGGGCATAGACGGCTGTATTAGTCATGTCTGGCCGTGGATAGTGAGGAAGGTCAATGGGAGGGCGAGACATTTCGAGTTCGACCAGAACCTGGGGATCCAAGGGCTGCGAAACCAGATCACGGATGAGCGGCCACTGTAGGAGATTGAGTGCAGGAGTGGTATGGCCCTTTGGCATGGAGGATATGTTGACACTCTCCCAAGTCCCAAGGCCGTTCAGACGATTATTCTCCAAGGCAACGCTGATCCGTCTGGTCGAAGATTCATCTGCAGTGCTGGTGCTTGCTGCTGGAGATGTCGCTATTTGACTCGCGGCTTTTACGTTGGCGTTCACATTGGCAGAATTCATGGCAGACTGCAGCATGTCTTCAAGATGTGACAAGCGCTCGAGAATGAGTTTATCGCCAGCATCTAATTTGATGCCGGGCTCTCGATACACACATCGTGCATTGAGCTCGGCGCACAGTTTGCATTTGGCTATGCAACATGTCAATTCCTCGTAGCACAGTCGGCCAAGAGTAACTCACGCTTTGCACCATCACAGCGTGATTTGCGACTACGACAGATCTCACAAGCAATGATGGCTCGCTTTCGCGGATAGTCAAGCGGCGATGCGACCTCTTGATTCTGCGCATCTCTCGGGGACTCGGTGGCGGTGCGCGGTCTTTTTGCAGGACTTGGCTGCGACATGTTTGGGTCTTGAAGTTGCGATTCTATGTGCTACGCGTGAGTCGAAGCGTGACTTGATCGCTTAATATCTGCCTGGTCGTTCGGTGTGGGTGTGTGAGAGAAGTGCATGGCAGATGGCAGCAATAACTAGAGGCGGCCACACATAATAATATACCTTCGCGTATTGGAGCAACTTTATAAGCAAGTCCAAGTTGTAGAGCCATGATGAGTGGCGGGATAATTGCAGGATAAAAGAGCACGAGGCTTGTGAGTAACCAAGTTTGAGTCGGCAAATCACCTCCGCATCTCCATGTTCTTCGGCCTTGGCGGACAAGCGGATTAGCCTTTGCACTTTCCAAAAATTTCTGAGACGAAGCCGCCGCACGTTTCTGTCGCATCCACCACAAAACCCGCAAAAATGGGAAAGAGAGAACGTGAAGAGAGTGCAGCTGTTGCTGATGCCGAGGGACGTAAGAAGGCCAAGAAAGAAAAGAAGGAGAAGAAGGAAAAGAAGGAAAAGTCTTCTTCCGAGGACGCTGAGAAGGCGGCCAGAAAGGCAGCTCGCAAGGCTGCAAAGGAGCAGAAGAAGAGCGAAGAGACGACCAGCAATAGCCATGCCGCTGCTGCTCCTGTTGCTGCCACTGGTGGCTACACCGAGCACCCCGGCCTGACTGCCCTTCCGCAATCCGACATTGACGCCTTCATCGCCGACAAGTTCATCGCCGTCACGGACGAAGCAAAACTGTCCCCTGCATACCGCCCAATCACCGACTTCAAGTTCGTGCCCATCACCGACGAGGCTCAGCGCGCGCCATTCGCTGCTTTCAAGACTCCCTCGCCCATCCAGGCCGCTGCTTGGCCCTATCTGTATGCTGGAAGAGATGTGATTGGTGTTGCCGAGACTGGTTCTGGCAAGACAATGGGCTTCGGTGTCCCCTGCATAAGATACATCTCGTCGCTGTCGCAAAAGGAGAGAAAGGGCATCAAGGCCTGCATTGTCTCTCCCACCAGAGAGCTGGCAGTTCAGATCCAGGAGCAGCTGGTCAAGCTGGCCGGGCCTGCTGGCCTAAAGGCGGTCTGTGTCTACGGTGGTGTGAACAAGGACGCCCAGCGCGCCACTCTCCACGGCGCCCACATTGTTGTGGCTACTCCCGGTCGCTTGAACGACTTCGTCAGCGAGGGTTCCATCGATCTCAGCAACGTCACCTACGCCGTCTTGGACGAGGCCGATCGCATGCTCGACAAAGGTTTCGAAGAGGAGGTCCGCAAGATTCTCGGTGCTTGTGCTCCCACTGGCCGTCAGACGCTCATGTTCACCGCAACCTGGCCGCCGTCAGTACGTGAGCTTGCTGCCACGTTTATGAAGAAGCCCGTTCGCATCAACATCGGTGAGAACACCACTGGAGAGCTGCGTGCCAATACCAGAATCACACAAGAAGTCGAGGTCATGGACTCGTACGACAAGAACGACCGTCTGATTACCCTCTTGAAGAAATACCAGGCCGGAAAGATGAAGGATGACCGTATCCTCGTCTTCTGCTTGTACAAGAAGGAGGCCACTAGAATCGAGGGCTTCATCCGCTCAAAGGGCTTCAACGTTGGCGGTATCCACGGCGATTTAAGCCAAGATCAGCGCCAACGGAGTTTGGACGCTTTCAAGGCTGGAAAGGTACCCATTCTTGTTGCCACTGATGTTGCCGCGAGAGGTCTTGATATCCCCGCTGTCAAGCTCGTCATCAACGTGACTTTCCCCTTGACTGTCGAAGACTACGTCCACCGTATTGGTCGCACCGGTCGTGCTGGTCAGGACGGTAGAGCCATCACTTTCTTCACCGACCACGAGAAGGGTCTCGCCGGTGGTTTGATCAACGTTCTCAAGGGTGCCAATCAGCCTGTTCCCGAGAATCTCATGAAGTTTGGTACCACTGTGAAGAAAAAGACTCATGAAGCTTACGGCGCTTTCTACAAGGACCCTGGCGAGATGAAGGCGGCTACCAAGGTCACGTTCGATGACTGATTTTTCTCTTGGATACATTTATACTTCTTGAAAGCGTGCATTTTACGGCGTTGCGGCGGATTTTTTGTATGTTTAAACTTAAACCAAAAGTGCATTATTGTCTAAACCTGTCTGAATCACCGCTCTTAAAATGTCTTGTGACCGAGTAGTCACAGAGATTGTTTTTGTAGCAAGAAGGTGGCAGGTTCCGGGGACCAGTTAAAAGACCTCAAGCTTCGGCGACTTCGGCGTTTGACTATATACCTATTGTTCACATAAATATCACTTTCAACAAGATCTTCTTCCAACTACATACCCTAAAACGTCTACCAAGGATCAATCATGTGCAAAGGCGCCATCTGTAACAACTGCAGTCAGTGATCATCCTCGGACAGAATTGTCTTTCCCCGCCACCCGCCACCCGATACATCTCACTCTACATCTTTCCAGCCTCACCTTCCTAGGGCCATGTGCCTGCCAGCCTCCTGCTGACTCCACTCAACAGCCAAACGCACCTGGTGGGGTTGCGGATCACACGTGCCCTCGGTGATGGATCCTATTGCCAAAGACGAGTGGTGCACCTGTGAGCCAAAGGTCGAGAAGGAAGGCACAGAGTACCCGCCAATGGGTCAGTCCTCCAGCTCTTCTGACTCTCTGTATCAAGCTGACATCTTTAAAGGCAATATGGCCGGTGTAGCAAAGGCTTTGGGCGACCACGGTCACTAAAGTTTGACCGATCATTTCTGCTTGGAAACACATTTATTGGACTGCATAAGTGCACTACACAATGCTCGTTATTTTGGAGAATGAAATTTTGTCTCAGAAAGCCACAAAGAACCACTTTCGGACCACTTCAGTTATTATAACTCGGCTCTCCAGCCTTGCCGCCTGCAATCTTGGCTACATTTCCACAGCAAGCCATAGACGTGGTCTATCTTACCAGTAGTAGGAGATCAAAATATGCAGAGTGTTGCCCTATTTCGTCAATCAGCTCATTGGTCGATGACGACCGGTTTTAAGGTTCAAAGGAGCCAGACCGTGTATCTTTCAGGCCAAGTCAACCATTCTCGCCTCGGTACTAGTAGCCCAGACTGAGATTATTGAAGTCAGCATTTTTACTGTGATCGATGGGACGGACGATTTGCGATCTATGGACCTCGTGATGCAATAGTCGTTGTTTTGTTAATCTCAACTTTTCCACGGAAACATATGTGGGTAGCTCAGGTAAGGCGGACCACACGAGTTGTCGGCTTGATAAATGATACCAACTCCATCTCTCCAGCGACGCACCCGTAGGCTTCCTCCTGCACCTGCACGAGCAGTCACCAGTAACCCGACTATCCACTGTGCCTCTGTCGTGCAGGATGGCGGGCCCTATGGAATTGCAAGTCCGCTGTTTGCGACCATTGTCGTGGGTTCTTACGTCTACAAGAGACGATGAGCAACCAAGAGTTGTGCAGTCTTACAGACCATCACTTACTCCGCGAGGCCGAGAGTCGCTCATATCTAGCTTGACAAGATCGATCCATGACTCGTTCCTTTCGGCTTCCTCAACAGTGTCAACAGTGTCAACGGTGTCGCTGAACTCCCCAAACTCATCCGAACCTCCATCTCCGTCTCTAACCACAGGATACACACCCCCAGTAAAGGCCCATGCGGCTGCAAAACGCAGACCGGCTTTACGAAGAATCTCACACCCACGGGCAGTCAAGGAAAGCTTGCGCGAGATCCGCCGGAAACAGTCTGAAGACGAGCTGCGACACCTCTACGAAGCTCATACTCTGGCATATCTGAACGATGACATACAATTTCAGCCTGAGAGCTCCACAGACGCGCTCACAGAGCAGAGTGAAGATGGTTCGTCGGTGGGGTGGTGGTCAGATGTAATCTGGCCTGACTACGTCACAGGAAACCGACCCCACCAAAATCATCACGGTGCTTACTAAAGTAAAGCTCCTTCCTCGACGTGCCGAATCACCCACCAGAGAGAGAATTCTTTTCCCTAGTTATCATTTTCTCATTTCAACCACATTGAAATTCGATACTCAGTCTTTCTACCGAAGTACTCGCAATGGCAACCATGCGTGCTGTCGGTACGTCATTGAACCTTGACAAAAGCCTCTCTGAATCAGTGCTGATACTTTCGACCAGAAATCAAAGGCGGCAAAGGCCCAGCAACCTCCCTCTTCATCGGCGAGATAGAGCGTCCCAAGCCTACAGCAGCACAAGCCCTCGTTCGCGTCAAAGCATTCGGTCTTAACCGCATGGATCTCCTGCAAAGGGAAGGCAACTACCCTCTTCCTCCTCAGGCCCCGGCAACCCTCGGTGTAGAATTCAGTGGTATCGTAGAAGAGCTTGCCGAGAACAGTGAGAGTGGGTTCAAGAAGGGTGACGCAGTGTTTGGTCTGGCGTACGGAGGTGCTTATGCCGAGTACATTGTCGTGAGCACGCATATGCTTGTTCACAAGCCTGATGAGCTCAGCTTTGAAGAGTGTGCTGGCATTCCCGAGGTTTGTTCATTGTTTCATTCTCACATATATTTTGTACTGACGATTGAAATCCAAACAGACATGGATCACAGCCCTCCAAGCAATGTACATGGTGGCCGAATACAAACCAGGCCAATCCATCCTCTGGCACGCCGGCGCTTCCAACGTCTCCATTGCTGGAATTCAACTTTCAAAAGCCGACTCGGCCTCCAAGATCTTCGCAACCACCCGCTCCGATGAAAAGAACAAATTCGTCGTTGAAAAGCTAGGTGCCACTGCTGCCTACAACTCGGAAACTCAAGACTGGGCTGAAGAGATCCTCAAGGCGACGGATGGAAAGGGTGTAGACGTCATTGTCGACTTTATGGGTGCAGGCTTCTTGGCAAACAATCTGAAGGCCGCAGCGAAGGACGCACACATTGTTACTCTGGCTGCATTGACGGGGTTGAAGTTGCCTGCCGAGACGGACATGGGAGCCTTTTTGTTCAAGAGAGTCAGGCTCGAGGGGTCAACACTCAGAGCGAGAGATGAAAAGTACCAGGGCAAGTTGAGGGATCAGCTTGTCGAGCACGCCTTGCCTAAATTCAAGGATGGCTCTTTCAAGGTCTGGGTCGAAAAAGTCATGGATTGGGAGAAGATTGTTGAGGCGCATCAGCTCATGGAGTCTAACAAAACGAAAGGCAAGATCATCATGACCATTGGTTGATTGACTGTTGTATAGATTAGTCTAGTGGTGTCTGCGACAAGTCACATTTCAATCATTCTGGCTGTTTGCATCTTGCTCTCGATTTTTGCCATGGAAATAGTCACCTCTGCTGCCAATACAAACCCCAGAGGAAGTTACCTGATTGGCAATAGTGTGAGTGCGGCTGGAAGTCGGTAGAGCTGCACGTTACCGCGGTTCATGTTTTGGACTACACGGGTGTCTGCATGCCAACCATCCCTACCTCAACGAAGAGTTACCACAGCCAAACCTGACACTCGTCAAGCGCCATTGCAAAGGTCTCCTCTAGCAAAAGTTCTTTGCAAGTGTATCTCAACCTCATTCTTGATCGAATCTTTCTCTGTAAGGCACTTTGGGGATAGTGCGAGACCTCGAACAACGATCCTTCCTTTCTTCAAGCACCTTTGAATGGGATAATCGCTCACGCCGGTTGGGCGTTTGTCTTCCGTGCAGGGGGAGTTCAGAGAGTGATTCCAACATAGCACTTGATATTTCAGATCGGCTTGCTCCTTCCTTGTAAGTCTTCGCCGCTCGATTCGTGCAATCAAAGCACCTGCCGTTTCCTTCAGAACAATCACTTATCTTCTTTCCTTCGGTGCCTCAACCCTCGGTGTCTTTTCTTCCCCTCCCTCTCTTTTTCTTTTATGCTTCAATCATGTGATGCCACCCAGCTCACATGACCTCAAGCTCTGCAAAGGCGAGGACTGCAGTCGTTGGTGGTATAATACCGCTTTCCAAGTACCAGGAAGATCCAAACTATCCTCGCGGTGCCCTTACTGCCGCCTTGTCAGCACACAGCCAACAAAATACTGGGTTGGAGGTCCTGCCGGAGCGCGAGAAGGCCCTGGCTACGACTACCCAGCACAACTGAGATCTCCAGTGACACCAAAGACATTAGACGACAAGCTTTCAGTGAAGAGGCCAACGCTTTTCGATGAAATGGCGGAGACACCAAGACCTATCAAGATGAGAAAACTTCAGCAGCAGGTGAGTTTGGCAGATGAGAAGAGTTGCGTGAGAAAACTTACGCTGACGCTTCAATAGCCAAACCCTACCACGCCCAACAGCATGGCTAAAGCCGAGATGAAGCGGAAAGAGAGTATTACTAGCACGCCTCAATCACCCTCTCTCCCTCCGTTGCCTACAAAGCAAGACATGGTTCTAAAAGCCATTAACACAAAGACAAATAATCTTTACGAAGCTTGGAAGAACTGCAAAGGTGTCCCAAGCAATCATCTGCAACTCGACCTTGACTTAGCGCAAACTACTATCGACATGGTCCGCCACACAATATCTGCTATTGAGAGTAAAATTGATATTTCTCAAACTGAGCTCTTGGCTGCCAAGTCGAAAATGAACATGATGAACATGTTCTGGGAGAAGACGAATGCCGCAGCAAAGGAGGCTGGATTGGAAGCTGACAAGGATCACCAAGTGTGGCTGCACTCCGGAGCCCACAAGCCTGTACAACGAGCATTTCATGGACACCAGTGCAAACAAGAACGACACAGAAAGCTCGCAGAAGACTTGACGCAAGCACGGTCATGTCTTCACAAAGCGGAGCTGAGTGCCAACCACATCGAGAAAGAGAGAAAGCTTCTCGGGTTCTTTGACGAGTTCTACAAAGAGGAGCTGCTTGAGAGGAAGGATAGTGCATGAATTTGGCTGATTGCTGCGATATCAACACTTGCTTTCATATTTTCATTGGTGATTTACGGAAAAAAAAGCTCTTGGGATGGAGATGGATAGTGTGGTTCCTTGGGATGGTTGGAGGGGTTGCTTTTCTTCCTTATTTTCCTTTTTTTCCTTCCTCAATTCTTGATGATCTCCTTATGTACTTGCATCTTACATTGAAAATCGAAATTCTCCTCATACTTTACCACCATTTGACCGCAGAGGCTTGATGAATTGCAGTCTCATGCAATACCTCGTCTTCCTTCGCTTTGAAACGGGAAGCAGCAACTCTAGTTCTGGGTTCCTACCTGCTTTAGACAAACTATTCAACGGAACCTTCCGCCAGGATGTCCCTTCTTCTTGACTCGTTTGCTTCTACTTGGACCTTTCCATAACTTCAATCATCTCCCTCCCAGACACTTTGATACAGTCATCCTCATCACTATGCATCCTCAAGACGATGCTTACAACGTGGACTGGATTCTCTCCAACACTTCCAATGTCCACGTAGCCAACAACCGCAGTTGGTTTACAAAGTACACCCCCTTCGAGACCAAAGCCTCAGCAATGCTGGGATCTGATTTGGTCGTTCATGGCGTTGGTCAAGTCGTCCTGCCCACGAGAACCTACGACGAAGGGAAGGGGCCCAAGCCAAGCGAGGAAATTACCCTTCACAGCGTCCTCTACGTACCTCGCTATCCCGTCAACATCTTTGCTATGAGTGTGGAACCGAATTTGGTGACCAGGCTCAGCCAGAATTCCGTCGAGCCTATCACCCAGCAAGGCTCGGACAAGGTCGTCGGTCTGACGGTCAATCTGACGCTGTGGAAGTTGTGGTTGAAAGGCCAATCCAAGACCCAGAGCAGCTTGGATTCAGATGTCGTTCATTACTACCAGGCTTCTTGGTCCACTGCGGAGCGTGCAAGGTTCAACAAGTATGTCTTGGATCAGTCGAAGGCCAAAGAGGCCGAGAAAAATGCACCAAATGCGTCATTGACCCAGGAAGAGAGAAAGTTCCTGCGAGATACATATGGCAGCGAATTCAAATTCCTCTCGACATACCAGCTTTCCATCTACGAGGAGGATGACCGAGACGAAGGTCGTCGTATCCTCAGGGCGCTCATGTCAGATTATCGATGACGACTGTGAGGAAGTTGCGAGTATCCTTCAGGCTCTGATGGAAGATTGAAACGGGTTCAGTGTTCTTGGTGAGATTGTTTTGACGGTACTGGGTTGAGGGCAAAGTCCAAAGCCCTGTGGAAATAATGGATGAATGCAAAGATGGGATTGAGAAAGGCTCGAAGGATGCAAAGGTACAACAATGGCACTGTATTAGATAAAGCTTGATAGCATTACTCAAGACAACCGCAATGAAGCAGCCATGAAGGGAAATTCTGTTCTTGGACATGGAGATGGAGATAAGATAATCGTCTTTGATCTGACGTGTCGCTACAAGTACGATAAGAACAACAGAGAGTAGGAAAAAAAAGCTCCGAGATAACACCTATCGCTACCGCTGCTGCGCCTTCTCCGTTCCCTTTTTCTTTCCCCCCTGAAAATCGGAAGGCGTTGATAGAATGAAATAGGTACCTACAGAGGTATCCGTAATTACCGGAATCTTCGTCACCTACAAAACAGAAATCTCTCTCCCTATTAATCTCTCTCACCTTTTTGCCCCCCCGGGTCTCCGCAGTTCGCTTATATAGAATGGAAAATGTATGATTAGCAGGGTTATTACATGTAAATGAATAAGAGTTAAAAATATGCAACGCAGTTGATTATGCTGTGTTAGTTAGGTTAATGACATAAAGAATGAAAACATTTGGAAAGAAGAAAGATTTAGAAGAAAAAGAAAAAAAAACTAGAAAAAAGAAAAGAAAAAAAAGAAAAAGAAAATAAGGTTCTTCGATTTTGACCACTTTATTTTTTTTTCTTTACCTGTCTAACTTTTTGACTTTTTTGTGTCCCTGTCTAACTTTTTGACTTTCCTTTATTTTCTCCTCTTTAGAATTTTAGATGATGTAACTTTTGCCGGGGATGTTTTGGTTTTGACTTTGGCTGTTTTTACCAGGATGGCTGAGAGGAGAGTAGCAGTATCTGAAAAAATGTTGTATTTTGTATCTCGTAACATGGTAGGAAAAGAAAACTCCCAAAACTTCGCACAATGCGGTGCTCTATTAGTGCAAGAAACCCCCTCTGGCCGGCGAACTCGCCGTACTCTTCAGAAGAAGAAAAAAGAAGAGAACCGTCATAGGACAATATTATAATGTTTTTATCTTCTCTTCGATCGCAGCATCGAGACCTGCTTTCATCGTGGTCGTTTCGTTTTGCTTTCCCGAAAATGCCGCTCATGCGCCGCCATTGCCAAAGAAGCTGCTGTACTTTGTGTTGACGTACGTCTTGGGGTCAACGGGAATGGAAGTGCTGAAGGATCCGAGGAGAAGGAAAAGAGTGAAGATGAGACCGCCGAATACAATGAGCTTTCTGAGCGCAGGGTGTCTAACTCCATATTCGGCCCAGGCGCGACCGGCGCTACCAGCGTAGTCCTTGAGCGCATCAGCTCCGAGCTTGTAGTAGACGAGTCCAGCAAGAGCGATTGAGTAACCGAAGAATTGCAGAGGAGCAACGGGATCGTGGAAAATGACCATCGAGGCGACAACGAGGAGGATGTCCTTGAGAACACCGCAAAGCGTGAGGACGAGAGAGGAGGTTCTGCCGATCTGCAACTTGTGTTAGTTGGGGTATTTTGATACAAGCGCGAGACCAGTAATTACCAAGAAGACGACGGAAACGTTGAGGCCAAAAGCAACCATTGCGTTGAGCAGAAGAGTGAAGTAACCAACACGGTCAAAGTCGGCCCAGGTCATGCGGGGGGCTTCGACGAGCAGGGCGACAATTCCATTCATGATGGTGCAAGCGGGAGCGAAATAGTACAGAGACACCAGGGGGTCCATCTTGAACTCGGCGGATGAGAGGAGACGCTGGACCATGGTCAAGCGAATAGCCTCGAAGATGATGCCGGCGCATTGGAGGACGAAACCGAGCATGACGAACTGGATTTCACCAACGGAGGCGATGACGACACCGATAACGATGAAGGACACGTTTCCAAGGGTCTTCATGTTTGGGGGAGAGAGGCCCATGACCCAGGAGGTGATGAGGACAGCGACGGGGGTGGTGGCCTAGGCTTCACGTTAGTCTCGGGATGCGGGCGAGATGTGGCGGGCGTACCTTGAGCATCTGAATGAAAGAGACCGAAAGGTAGAGGTAGGTGAGGTTACCGCAGATGAGCGACAGAGAGAAGAAGACACCGATGGGCACAATGGCTCGGAGGTAGACTCTGCCGTTCATGGGCACCTTCTTTCTGGAGTCGAGCACAGTGGTGAAGCGAGCGAGGATCTGGGTGCAGAGCGTGGCGAAGCCGAGATGCCATGTTGTGAGGAAGATGGGGTATTCTGCGTGGTTGTGAGCTGCTAGCAGTGCAGATTGTCCATGTTGTGGACTCACGGAACTTTAGTTTCTTCTCGTCCAGAATGTACTTGTTGAACAGAATGACGCTGGAGCTCATGGCAATCCAGACACTGCGCAATCCATCAGCAGCTGCAATGCCGAAATGCGGCAAGGCGACTCACACGACATAGACGGCAGGATGGATGCTGCTTGAAGGAGGTTGCGCCTTCTCGACGGCAGGGTTGACGGTGGGCAAGACAGGCGCCGCATTGTCGCCTCTCTCGACGTCCCCGGAGCTTCTTTCCTTCTCCATTGTGCAACGTGTGAGGTGGTAGAGAGCGAGTTGATGGCAGCAGAATGGGCGGGCGGGAAAGAATGCAGAGAGCGTTGAGAGCAACAATCCATCAAGTTTTGAACGCCGCCCCTTTGATTCGGGGAAAGCTTGACTCGCCCTCACTCTGCGGAGCCGCTCAAAACTACGAAACCGCTGGCATTCGGGTAAGTTATTGTACGCGCAATCACATCCACTCTGATCCTGGACCTCTCTCATGACGATCTGAATACGCTATGTTTCATACTCGAGCACCTTGTGCTGCTGCGGTCCTTCCTTCCTCACGATCCGCCTCTCCCAATTTGAGCCATTTGCTGAACATGTTTGGCGCTCTGCTTTTCATTTGCTACCGCCTGTACCAATCAATCAAAACACGCTGTCATGCAATTGACCATTCGCAGCACATTGACAAAGCTTGAGAGAGCTTGAGGTTTGAAAATCCCCGTTTTGGTGCGACCTGTGGAATGCTGCAGCAAACAGTGTACTTGTAGTGGCTTGTCCGGCATGCGTGCCGGACCGTGTGTGCATTTCAATGGCAGATACAAGTCACTCATCAATTGTGTTGCTTCTTCGTGGTGAGGGTGAGAGCAAGAGGATAGGCGATGAGTAAAATGAGGTCTCCGATCCAACAGCCACATTCTGCTGTATGCACTGGAGCGGAGTAGCGAGATAGATATGGGTCAATCAAAAAAGTCTGGGTTTAGGAAGGTGGGGCGAGCCTAGGACGGCAAGGATCTCTGATGTTGAAACCGTGCCTGTGCTTGAGGCAATGAGGTGCCAAGTAAATCTACTACGATTGACCTCCTTTCCAGATCGCCCAAGAACTTTTTAAGTAGTGATAACAGAACGCTCTTTCCCAATTGCCCTTCGCTTCCTTGTGATACCCCCTTCTCTCTGTCCCTTTTCTTTTCACTCCTTATAATCTGCTCTTTCCGAGACACCTCACAATGCCTAAGCAAATGTAAGCAATTATAAACACGAGGCGTTGCCACTTCAACCCCACTGACAAGAATACACAGTGAAGTCGATGTTCTTGTCATTGGTGCTGGCCCGACTGGTCTCGGCGCTGCAAAGCGTCTGAATCAGCTCGGTGATCACTCATGGATGATTGTCGACTCGGCAGAAACGCCCGGCGGTCTTGCCTCGACCGACAAAACAAAAGAGGGATTCGTGAGTGGCTCCTGCGCAGTCCGTGAAGCCACATTGGACAGCGCTGACAGCCAATATACAGCTCTACGATGTTGGCGGCCATGTTATTTTCTCCCACTACAAGTACTTCGACGACTGCATCAACGAGGCCCTCCCCAATGAGACAGACTGGTACACTCATCAGAGAATCTCATACGTCCGCTGCAAGAACCAATGGGTCCCCTACCCTTTCCAGAACAACATCTCGATGCTGCCCAAGGATGAGCAAGTCAAGTGCATTGACGGCATGATTGACGCTGCCATGGAGGCCAGAGTGTCCAACACAAAGCCCAAGAACTTTGACGAGTGGATTGTCAGAATGATGGGTGAGGGCATTGCAGACCTCTTCATGCGCCCCTACAACTTCAAGGTCTGGGCTATTCCCACCACCAAGATGCAGTGCCAGTGGCTCGGCGAGCGTGTTGCCGCTCCCGATCTCAAGACGGTCACCAAGAACGTCATCTTGAACAAGACGGCCGGTAACTGGGGACCTAACGCCACATTCCGTTTCCCTGCCGTTGATGGTACTGGCGGTATTTGGATCGCTGTTGACAAGACTCTGCCTGACGAGAAGAAAATTTACGGCGACCACGCCACCGTCACCAAGGTTGATGCCGATGCCCACGAGGTGTCGCTCAAGGACGGCACTGTCATCAAGTACGGCAAGCTCATCTCGACCATGTCGGTTGACTTCCTTACCAAGCTCATGGGTAACGACGCGCTTCACACTCTTACCAAGGATCTGTTCTACAGCAGCACCCACGTCATTGGTGTTGGTATCCGAGGACAGCGCCCCAAACATATCGGCGACAAGTGCTGGCTCTACTTCCCCGAGGACGACTGCCCCTTCTACCGCGCCACCATCTTCTCCAACTACTCTCCCCACAACCAGCCCGTTGCTACTAAGAAGCTCGCAACCATCCAGCTTGCTGATGGATCTGCGCCTGAGAGCACTGGTCTCAACGAGGGTCCTTACTGGAGTATCATGCTTGAGGTTTCCGAGTCGAGCATGAAGACTGTCAACTCCGAGACTCTCCTCAATGAGTGTATCCAAGGCCTCGTCAACACCCAGATGCTTGCCCCCAAGGACGAGATTGTCTCGACCTACCACCGTTGCTTCGACCACGGTTACCCCACCCCTTCGCTTGAGCGTGAGGGTGTTCTTACCAAGCTCCTTCCCAGGCTCAAGGAAATGGACATCTACTCTCGTGGCCGCTTCGGTGCATGGCGTTACGAGGTCGGCAACCAGGATCACTCCTTCATGCAGGGTGTTGAGGCTGTCGATGCTATCGTGAACGGATCCGTCGAGCTCTCACTCTTCTACCCTGTAAGTTTTCTCTCCACATTCAGTCATATGTATCCAAGCTAACGGATTTGCAGGACTTCGTCAACTCGAGACAGAACAACGAACGCAGACTGGTTGACGGTGCCCAGTACTTCAAGAGCATGAGGGGCATTCGTGTCGAAGGACGTGACGTGAAGCCTGAGACCAAGTAGAAGCTTGTGGTGGAAGTAGAAAGAAAAAAGATTCGAGATACCCATAAAGGTCGTAGATTTGAGATACACTTGACAGGACCACGGCGCATGCAGGAGTTTCTTTTTTTTTTTTTTCATGCAAGATTTTTTCGGGACAGCCATGAGTGCATTTTCTTAGGACGTTTGTTGTTTTGATAATTAGGGAAGGTTGAATGTGGGCGAATAGAAAGTATACACTTATAAAGTCAGAGCTTTGTAACCATAACGAGTCAACTACGTGTGCCCTCTTCGCGTATAGGTAATTTTGGCAAAATCAGTTGTTTTGCTGCACATTGGTGCCCGCAAATCAAAATTTCAAGATGATAAAGAAGCGGCTCTACTGGTCAGTAGGCTTTGCATTAGTAGCAGATACTAGTAGATAGTATCATGATACTTGTAGCTAGTATTATGTGATACTTTCCTACCAATTCCGACATTTGTAGCGGATAGTATCATTTGGCACTTACCGTGCTCTCTCTCTCTCCACCTCTAAAGAGCTCCTCTTTGATTTAGGTCGATGATATAGTATTAATTGCGATAGCTTCTAGTAGCAGACCCTTCTTTAAGGTAGGAATTCCATGCTGTTAGCGACTGCTTTTACTATAATCAGTGTAAGGAAGGACCAGAGGACCAAAAATAAGAATAACGACTGTCGAGAGACTTACCTTTGTCAAGTATCTTCCCTTCCTCTATACGATTAAGTAAGGCAACGTCGATTCAGGCGTCCTCGATATTGCTCTATTTGATTTGACTTAGAAGGTGTAATAATATGTATGTACTGTCTGACTTTTCTTGTTCCGACCCCAATAAAAAATCGAATGTATCACTTTTGCTGCGAGAAACAGTACTTGTCGTTTTTCCAACGGGGTGGGAGGAGAAACGGAGTGACCTCGGGATACTATCTGTGGATAGTATCATGATAGTATGTAGCTAACAGGATAGTAGCATCGATCACGCCTACTGCTCAGGATGATGGTAACAAAATCAATACAGAATGCTTTCAGACTAACGCCAATTATTCCATCATACATCGTGTGCTTACTCAAGAGTAATTGAATGACCAAAAACAGAACGATGCAACAGCAAAAAATGGGAAGCAAGAAAACATGAAATAGATGAGCGAAATGGCACAAAATGGGGGAAAGATAAAGAACGAAGAAAAAGGAACACAATGGTCGGGTAATCACACGACCTGCCCAAGTTCAGGCACTCATTTTGCACCATATTGGCGTAGCATTCCCTGAACTTCTTCAGAGTGATGTTTTGCACGCTCAAGAACAGAAACATTGCCGCCGCTGGTCTTTTCGTCGACCGCGGCTCCATACTTGAGCAGCAAGCCGATCATGCGTGCCGTGATCATGTCGTTCGCCGGCAGATACTCCAGTGCAAAAAGCAGTGGCGAATCTGCATATGTCCTGGGGATCGCGTGTATCTTGTTTGGGTTTGCGCCCATGGTCAGTAGTAGCGACAACATACGTTCGTGATTGCTGGTCAGTGGAACCGGCTGAGGACAATGTATGTTGTTCACACCCATTGCGTAATAAAGCTGTTCGCAATACCACATGAATCTGTTCGTTCTGTTGATCTGAGCGCCATGTTTGAGGAGCAGACGGACACAGAGTAAAGAACCACCTTCCACGGCATAGGACAATACAGTGCGACTGGCGCCATCTATCGTGTCTGCCTCGGCTCCTTTCTTCAAGTACAGTTCCACGATATCGTCCCAGCCGTTGAGAGCAGCGAATGCCAAGGGCGGTATCTGCTGCTGACCCCTTTTTGAAACATCACTCCCGGCTGCAACCAAGAGCTGGACAATGTCCTTTCGTCCACTGCTTGTTGCGCAATGGAGGGGATATTCAGGGACTCCTCCGTCATCAGGATCCGCTCCCGCATCAAGTAGAAGCTTGACTGAGTTTACTAACCCCGCTCCAACTGCTTGAGAGAGTGGCGTACCGTGAGAGTAAGTGTATTTGGGATTGATCGCGGCCCGTTTCTTGATTAGGAGCGCGATCAGAGGCTCGGACTTGGCTTTCGCAGCTTGAACAATCAAGGATCCATGTGGGCATTCCTCTTCATTCATTTTTGCTCCACGTTCCAAGAGTAAGTTGACCACATCGCTGGAACCAGCTGTTGCAGCCCAGAACAAAGGCGTACGCTTCTCGCTATCCATGGTGTCTACCATAGCATTACGTTCAAGCATCATCTTGACGACTGCCAGGGATCCACCTTCTGCGGCGTAAGAAAGTGCCGTCCGACCACGCCAATCTTGCTGTTCGACTTTAACCCCTGCATTGAGTAAGGTCTGAGTGGCAACAACATGCCCATTCCGGGCAGCATATGTCAATGGTCCGCGAGCCTCGGAGTAGTAGCCTGTGTCGTCCGGGAATTTTGGATCGGCACCATTTGCTATGAGAAGTTCCATTGCAGTCAAGGCATTCTTCTCCGCTGCGTATGACAGAGCGGTTCTTCCTCTGTGATCCCTGATCTGAATTTCAGGTTTCTCCATTTGCAAGAGACGTTCCAAAGCCCTATCGAGAGAAAATTGTACTGCAATGTGTGCTCCCGTAGTCTTGGGGCCCTTATTGACCATTGTCTGACAGGAAGCCGACAATTTCTTGGAATCTGCCAAGAATCCCAATGTAACATTGGCGGTTTCTGCGTCAGTTCCACGAACGTGCTCTTGCCAATGTCTTGAAGCATATTCGTAGAAAGGATGGTCGTTTATTCGCTTCTCCAACCTTCGTTCCTGTGAAGGTGAGGCAAAGCTGCATTGGCCGGGAGCCGGCTTTACAAAAGGTCCATCTGCAAATGCGTCGAAAGACAAGTAGGTTACACAGGCTTTGCCGATACTTTCGTGTCCATGAGGGAACCAATAAGTCTGTTGTCGCGTTAGGTACTCCTGGAATGTCTTGTGGTGCAGTTGCACTGCACCACTTGTTTCATTGTAGGCGACAAGATCAGCACAGGCGTCAACAACCCCCGACACGTTATACATATAGTCCCTGTTGATATGAGACGCTCCCTCTCTTACAGCCAGTGCTTCAAGCAACTCGCGCATGTGCAGTGGTCGCTTCGCGAGGACTATCCAGCATATGGCTTCTAGTCCCAGGTTCCTTCGATTTGGTGGACTCATGTCCATCAATCTCTTCATTGCCTGGTTGTAAGCCATAGTATACGGATCAGAAGAAGACTCTGTGGCATAAATAGCACTCGCGAGGTCAGTCTCGTTCCTGAACCAGCTTAGATGTTGGGCAAATAGATTTGCAATAAGGATTCTGAAGTCTCTTTAGCTTATACTCATGGATCCCCGCGAGATCGTCGGTGATACGTACACTCCTTTTGCTTCCTGCAAGATTGATAAAATTGTCCGCTCCCGGAGTTGTGGGTTTTGTCTCAACGGTTTGGCTTTTTCCAAGATTAGAGCCACGCTAGTCCTGATATCATCTTCACGCGAACGTATGGTGAGTTGGGCAGAGAATCTGCGTGCACCGTCCGAGGAGGACGGTCGCGATGTTGCAAATATATTCAGATTGGACTTGTTCTGCAGTTCGAGAAGCCCACACACTAAGATGTCGTCAGCTGACTGGCCGCATTCCAGCTCATCCAGGCCGTCGATGATAAGGTATGTCTTTGACAGAGTGTTGAGAACAAGGTTGAGCAGGTCAAGCAATTCATGACGCGTAAGCTCATCGTCTGGCTTCGAGTCGTACAACGACTTGAGTTTTTCCGGAACCGTCTCGAGCCTCTCGATAAGTTGCCTCAATATGCTGGAGAAGAGATGTTCTGGTGTTTGCTTCTCCTTTCTGGCAAACTGACAGTAGATATATGCGAGCCCAGTCTGAGCATCGCTCTTGAAATCATTGAGAAGACGACTAATGACGAAGGAACTGATCATTGTCTTGCCGACTCCAGGCATACCTGAGCACAAAAGGGCAGTGCGGTCTTCGCGGAACCACTTCTTGTACTCCGGAGTTTCGAAGACCCATTCGCCGATTCCGTGTTGTCTTCGCCCTTGTAATGCAGTCTGCTGACTTCTGTACTCGTCCCGAGTAGGACAAATCCATTCGGCAAGCATTCGACGTTTGGCCAGTTCTTGTTCTTGCTTTTTGGCCAGGTCTTTGGCGGCCGCACGGTGGTTTATCTTGTTGACCTGAAGCTCCACCCGCTCTACGCCGGCTCCAGTCTGTTCGGAAACGTCACGTATCTTGTTGACCTGAGGCTCCATCCGCTCCGTGCCAGCTCTTATCTTGAGAATGTCGTAGTGCTGGAGAGCATTGAATTCTCTCTCGATGTTATTCAGGAGGCTGCTTAAGTGCAGCTGATACGTTTTCATGGTGCCTTCATCCCAGTTCAACCTGCGACTGTTGACGGAGATTAGCATATTTCACAAGAGTGCGGCTGAGAAGGATACATTTCGACAAACATACCTGAACATCTTTAACTTTGAAAGGCCCTTTCCTCTGCTTGCTGGTCCTGCTTCTTGGTGCTTTTGGACCTCGGATTTGATCTTCTGCAAAAGGGTGTCGCAGTGCACGAAGGACTTTTCGATACGGCGCTTGGTCTCGGGATCCGGGACGCTGTTCAACCTCTCCTTTCCTGGACCATTGACATACTCGGACAATCTGTCGATGCTGGGACATTGTCAGCGATCTCTGAAGTACCCATTCACCATGACAAGATAAAATCGTCGGTCAGTATCAAGACACGCCCAATATACATGGCACGTCCAGCCAATGTATAAATTCTCTCTCAGAGATGGTTGAGTAAGAACTGAATCAGACACTCACTCCTGTTCTATATTTTTGATCTGCTCCGGTGCGTTTTTGACGACATTGATGATCTTGTAAAGGAGCTCACCAGCCGCGAGGAAATCCCCGACACCAAAACCAAAAGACATCGAATGGATAGTGCTGATTTGTGACTGGTACGATACAACGATGAAGAGAGCTTTTGGTGATTGTGGCAAGGCTTCAGAAAGTCCAGTGGCAGTATGGTAGATAAATCGAAGCATGAACAGAGACCATCTGAGGCATGGCTTATAAGGCTTTCTATTCTTGAGCGAGCATCCATTCCAGACATAATGAAGGCGCTTAATCCTCTCTCTGGTTCGTCCGTCACCAAAATGGCGGCACTTTCAAGATGTGACTTCTTGAAATAGATCCTGGCGATCTAGAATAGACGAGGCATATTCTGAACTTGAGACTCTCTGCCGCTCTGCAGCAGAAGGTGTCACCAATCTGGTATGATGTGACCTTAACGTTGGCTTGCCATTGGAGGAATTGTCTGTGATGGCAAAGGTCGCGTCTCTGACGGATAATCCTGTCAATGACTGACCAACCATAAAATGCCGCGTTGAGCATGATATGCAAGCCACGGCGAGAAGGACTAGGGTGAAAGTGGCGTATATCCTTGCGCTTAGGGCGTGACGCCGGTATCCTGGACTATGTGAAGAATGCCTTACTATTCGTAGGACTGATATGCAAGCCATGCTGAATCACGCAAAGTGCAGAGAGGCGCAGTGAAGCCGGCGGCTATCATCCATATAAATCAGAGTCCCGACTGAGCGGGTACTGCCACGGCGTTGTCGTGACTGCCATCAGCATTTGTGTTTAGATTTTCGAGTCCGAACTTCAATGACCGATTGCCAGCATGCCTTCGAGAACCAGAAATCAGACCAATACGAACACGCTCGGTGCAGGCCCTTGTCGTTGTTCACAATGAATTGTATTTTTCGGGCACCGAGCAGCTAAAGGACGGCTGCTATTCCCGAGGGTGTGGTTGTCATCTACTGCAGACCATTCTGGCGTTCACATGCGAACGCATGGACGTCTGCATGCAAGTATGCGCTGGCCGAGGGCTATGCTGTTTCTATCAGTATTTAGGCGCCCGGCTGAGCAGGCATGTCATCAACGCATCAAGAAGAAACAGGGCATTTTGGGATATTGCATGTTGTCTGCCCCTCTAGTTCCCGTCGTGACGTGTCAAAGGTTTATCTGATGGAAGATCGGACAGACTCGAGTTGAACAAGGCAGGCAGGGGTCCAGGAAATACGGGAGGGAGGGTCGGTCGAGATTACTTGGCAATATCATTATAATAGATTGTGCACCTGCATAACTCAGGTACCTACATGTACTATTGACCTTATCAAATAATTCGACAACTTGAAGTTAGAGCAGGCAAGAACGCACAACGAGACACTAAAAGGCTATGGTTTCGATCTTGTGACATACGAATTCGGTCGTTCCAATTCTCCTATACTATATAGTATAGAGGTTATACGTATAATAGATTTCAAACAAACTAATTACATGTATATATATATATATATATAAAAGGAAGATTACATGTAGTTCCCTTCCGTAATTAATCCGAGAAGCTCTAAATTTTCCTTTGTTAGGTCCACTAAGTGTGAGATCCTCGTTTGAAAATCTTTGTTCTCCCACTTTATACGATGGCTAAGGACTGGTCAGCATATATGTACATCTGTGGTGTTTACCTAGTAGTTACATGAAACTATAATGACTTACAAGAACTTTTTCCAATTAGCTCGGAAGCCCTTCACTGAAGAGATCACGTCTTCGAATCCCGTGACCCCCTTCTCCATTTCCCTCAACTCCTCGAGGAATTCCTCCAGCAGGCTCTGGAAGAAGTTCCCCTGCTGTGATGACTGTGGCCCGCATTGCTTATACTGCTCTAAGCAGAGAATGCCGTAGTGGATACTAGCAGTCTGTTAGCTGATCCTAGTAGGAATCAAGTGACGTTTACAGAAGAGAGGTAGCCAGAATATTCCACGCAAAGTGGTCAACTATCGAGCATGCACTGAGACCGTCAAAGAACTAATAGAAGAAATGAACTTACTCCGCTTTGGCAACTTTGATTTGATCAGGGGTGTTTTTAAATCGTCTGCCAATATTGATAGCGACCTGAGCCAGGGCTAAGCCATCTGCTACTCCCAGAGACATTGTTGCGTATTGATTCTGGAGACTTTTTCCTTTGAGATCAAAGAATGAGAGAGGATTGCGTATTGATTCTGGAGACTTTTCTCTTTGGGGTCAAAGAATGAGAGAGGATTGTGATGATGATGGTGATGATGAAGAAGAAGAACAGAGGGACATAATGAAGGACTTATATACCTCTCCGACAGAGAGAACCTCAAGCGAAGTCCTGACGACGATGTAGGGCCTTCCTACGTGATTCGTTCACCATGGCATTGCTCTCATGGTCTGGCAAGCACTCAAGAGCCACACTATTGTGATGCTAAAGAAAGCCACCCCTGCCCATTGGGAGCATCTCTATTGGCAGCACCTCTAGGCAGCAGTGTCTGCGCCCGAGTGACTGAAGCCAGCGAACATTTCCAGGCCGGCGATGACATACTCGTGCAAGAGCACTTTTGCTTCGAGCATCGACGACCAACGAATATCTTGCTCGAAGGCCGGCGAGTCCTCCGCATCGTCGAATCCCGCTTATGTTTTTCCATGGGGTTCCCTTGCGGTACGAATAATTTGCTTCAAGCAGCCTGAGCCAACGGATATTTCGCCCGGAATCCTCAGCTCGTCGACGGCAGCCTACGGTTTCCATAGGGTCCTCTTGTGGTTCAGCCAGTCGCGAGATGCCGCGTCGAGCCCATGACGAAGGTTCCGCAGCATTTGAGGTGGTGGCAGTGATGCCTAAGAAAAATTGAATGGTAAAGAACTTGCATCTTTCTTTACGGTGCAAAGTCTTGGAAATCTGGCTCAAAGTAGGGTTTCCATGCCGCTTCCACAGCCACAAGATCAATAGCGTGGTGTTGGTGTTTGAGATATGGAGAGATGTGCGGCTTCATTTGGTAAGCTCGAGGCAGCAGACCTCCCGGAATCCATAAAGCTGAGCGCGAGCATGGGACGCGTCGTCTGCGCAAGAAACGCGTCGCGCTAGAATAATGAGTTGACAGTGGACATGGATGAAAACGTGTGGACAGTAGACGCCGTCCATCGTCATCTTTCGCACGTAAATGTAGACGACGTCAGTCTCCTTGGCCGCACATTTCAGGACATCAATCTGGCAGTCGATGATTTGATAGGCTACTTCCCGATGGCGAGAAGTCCGACGCAACTTTTGAGACTGCTTGATTACAAAGAACCCTGATCAACCAGACCTGTATGATAGACGACTTCGATTCCGGGAGTCCCTTATATCGGCCTCCAGATCCAAGTAAAGAGTTATTAGCTTCAAGTAGCATAGCTTTCCAAAGTGTGAGTTTTACATGGAGTGTAATCCCGAAAGTTTTAGCGCTCGCGATAACTTGAAACCTGAGGCACAATCATGGCGCCAGAACCCGAGGCATTCGTACCGCCGAAGCCTGAGGCAGGCTGGTGAGGTCGGCCCAAGATAGTCTTCTATGAAAATTCAGACTCAGCCCATGACCATATGAAGTCTTGGACTCAACTCAGATCAGTAATGTTCTGTTTTACGAGTTGCCGTGAATGTCCATCCGAATAGCGCGTGGTCGTCGAGGTAGTTGCCTTTTGCCAAGAGCAGCTTTACGATGACTGACCATTGACTTGGGAGAAATAAGAAATGATTTATCACCTTACGGTGCAGCTCAGAGACTCGTCCCGAGAGGCAAGGTCCTGACAGAGCAGAGGATGAAGTCGCAACCGCCCCGCAAATCCGAGATGCTGCATCGTTTCAAGGTCTTGGCTTCCGATTGGCTCTTGGAATGGGGTCATCAAGAGCCTCAAGCGGCTACCGCAATGAATAAAGCGTGCAAGTTCCACAGGAACAAACGGCTCGAGGATTGGAGCAGCGTGTAACGCAGGGACATCGGATGTCGACAGTAACGGCATCAGACGTGTACAGTCGCCTTCCTGCACGAAGCTCGTGATACCCCCTCGTTCCTTCCCTACGTCACGCCAGGAATAAAGAAATAAAGGAAGGGCGAGTGTATGCGCGCTTTGCCATTCCTCGACAAAGACGAAACTCGTTTTCAACCCAGACCACAATGGCTCAGAGCGCCATCACTGTGCCCGAGATGCAGACGACGGCTGCAATGGCGCCTCGGCCGCTGAAGATTGTCGTGGCGTCGACTGGCTGCTCGGATGCCTCGATCATCAACAAATTATTACCCCAACTCGTGTCGCTGCCCGAATGCTCTGTCAGAGCCGTGCTGGATCCCGGGTCGCAAGGCGCCGACCTCGTTGCCGCGTCTGGTAATTGTCTGGCCATTTCCAACGTGTCGCGGAAGTCGACGAGCGACGTGACTGGACTCGAGAAGGAGGCGTTCGAATTGTGTCAATGGGCTGACCTGCTGGTTCTGGCGCCCATCGATGCGAACAATCTGGCCAAGATGTTGCATGGAGACACGGACAACCTGGTCCTCGAAATCCTGCGAAGCTGGAACGTTTCCAAAAAGATCGTCATGGTGCCCGCCATGTCGTGTCTGATGTGGGAGAATCCCATGACGAAGAAGCAGCTCACCAAGATCAAGAGGAAGTGGAACTGGATACACGTTTTGCAGCCTCTGCTGTGGACCTTTGAGGACGACAAGAAGAAGGTGACGTCTTGGGATGCTTTGGACGAAGTCGTCGACACGGCACGCAATCAAGTCGACTTGATGAACATTGGCCACGGCATTCACGTCGCACCGCACGCTTCGACAAGCTTCCAATCGGCCTCCAAGAAGTCGCGCACTGCCTTGCCGCCCGAGCTCTGGTCTATGATCATCGATGCCACCAATGATTGGGAATTGGCCAAAACATTACACATTTATACAAATCTCCAAGCACCCGCCGAGTGGCAACAACATGCCAGCATCAGAGGTCCTCAAACTTATATGGAACAACTCGAGTGGACGCTTCTTACTGGCAATCTGTCCGACATTGAAAAATTCATTGCCGACAACTCTGTACCGCGCTGGCTCTCTCGTCTGTGCATCAAACTCATCGTGCGCTTCAGCATGACCTCCGTCCTCTCCTACCTCGAGTCTAATCACAAGGACCTCTTCTGGCAAACTTTTGGCGGTACCTTCCTTCCTGATAAAGCATCTTCCGTATTTGGTCGCGTCGAGATCCTACAATTTTGGAATACATCTCCGTCCTTCTTGACCAAGAAATATACCGCCGAAGCTGTTGACGGTGCGTCTCGACAAGGCTTCATCGACGTCCTCGACTGGTGGAAAAACTCCGGTCTCGGTCTTGTATTCACCGAAGCCGCTCTCGAGCAAGCCAGTCAAGCCGGCTTCATCAATGTTCTAGAATGGTGGCGGGACGTCTCCCAAAGCCACCACCACACTTCCAATCCCGACAATTCAAAGCCCATTCGCATCAAGCCTGGCAAATCAATCTGCTATGCCTCACAGTCAGGCAATGCAGACGTGGTGCGCTGGTGGGTAAACTCTGGCATCCCGTTTCCTCACGAGGATACGGTTGCCAAATTGGCGAGTACGCATGGCCATGTCGAGGTCTTGAAGGTATGGCATGCTGTCAAGGGCTCTAAAATGATCTTTGACAATCAGGTTCTCGTTGGCGCCACCAGGATGGGACATATTGATGTATTGCAGTGGTGGAAACAGAGCGGTTTGAAAGTGGAATACAAGACCTGCGATGTCGAGGAAGCGTTAGAAGATGGAATCGAGGGAAGAAAGGGTATGGAGGTCAGGAGGTGGTGGGCGCGCAATGGGTTGAACCTCGGTATTGGCACTTCCGAGTGGATGAAGCCGAAGGTGCTCTGAACTTCTCTTGGTTTTCTTTTTTTAAGGGAGTTAGGTCATTTAGGAAAGAGCGGTTGCATGGTCATCTCAAGAGGTGGAAAGGGTAATCGGTCTCAGTACTAGCATTGCACCGTTTTGGGTCCTTTTTCGGTGCCCTAGAATATTTTAGCGTTGCATGAGTAGATAGATAGCGTTCTTCTTTTCTTAGCAAAGACATGCTCGTTTCTCTGTCTGCTTTTTCTTGTATTTCAGCCTCTGTCGAACTGGGTCTTTATCTGCGAGAATTTCTAGCAGGCTGATAATTACGTGTTTTTCAGGGAGCACATTTGACAACGCAGGTGGATAGGTGTATAACACAACTTTGGAAGTTACATTTACTCACCTCTCGACAGATCAGACAGTTCAAGACTTACACGAGACATGCAAGATTATATGAAGAGTCTATTAAAGCTATTACACCGAGATAGGATCTCTTGTTGTAGCGGCAATGTCGTTGTCGACGTCTGCAAGCAATGTAAGGTATAACACCCTGCTCCTAAAGCCAAAGTTGACGATCCCTACACCAACCGCTCGCAGCCATAGAAAAAAGAAGTTCTGAAAATCATGATGCAGTTCATCAGAGAAAAAGAAACCGCTTTTTTTTCGATATCAAACAGAAATTCTATAGAAAGCTGAAATACACATCTACTGCATGTACCAAAGCTGCTTCTCCTTGGCATCCACACCCTCAACCTGCCACTTGATCTCAATGTTCAAGTTACGCTTGGCATCCTTGTTCTTGTTGAATGTGACATTGCCTTGAATCACCGTTCCCTGTTTCAGAGCCATGTCGTCCTTCTCGGTCGCGTCGATCATCATCACACCACAGCGCCAGTGGGTCTCGGGACCAAAAGGTCCGGTGGTGAAGAAGACGGTCTTGTCGTTCTCGGCCTTTGGGGGTTTGATTCCCTTCAGCATGCCAGCGGGGATGGGATCGCTGCGTGATTGCAGGAACAGAGTGTCGAACCAGGTGCAGAAGCCGTCGAGGTTGTCAATATCCTTGTTCAAGGTGAATTTGACATCTGCCGAGAAGTCCAGTTGGTCGACTGTGACGGTGTGGAGATCGAGGATTTTGAAAGGTTGGTCGTCGGTTGTTCGGCCGACGATGGTGTCTTCTTTTGGATGACGCACGAGGGTGTCCTCGTAGATCTTCTCCATCATGGACGTCATGTCGAAACCGTAGACGTCGCGCCAGAAAGTGATGTTGTCGGAGATCCACTCTTGGTCGGCCAAGGGGGCAAGATGCATGGTGCAGTGGCTGGGCACCATCAGGCCGTCGGGCTTGAGGTATCTGTCTCTGGCGTAGAGGACAGAGTCGAGCATGGCTTCATACAGCAGACAGTAGCCCATCCATTCGCTGACAATGATGTCGACCTTTTCGATGCCGTCGGGCAGCTGAATCTCCTCGATCTTGCCTCGCACGCAGGTAATGACCTTTGACTGGTTGTTCATGGCAATGTTTGCGCGAGCCTTGTTGATGATTTCCGAGTTGTCAACTGCGATGACGCGAGCAGCGCCGGCCTTTGCGCAGAAGAGTGAAAGAATGCCAGTACCACATCCAACGTCAAGCACAGTTTTGCCAGCAAAAAGGTGCTTGTTGGCGTAGATGAAGTCTCTGTATGCGTCAGTGCGGACAGTGTCCTGGAGCATGGTCTGGTGGATGTCGTTGTATGAGTACGAGTCAAAGTAACCAGGGTCCTGGTGGTTTTCGTTCTTTTCGGTCTTGCTTGATCCAGCCTCTCCTTCCTTGGTGCCCTCGGTCCATCGGTCATCCAGAGTCTTTTCGACGGCCAATCTGTACTCAGCGAACTGTTCACGTAGACGAGCGAGCTCCACTTCGAGCTCGGCCGTCTTGTCTGTTGATGAGCCAATGGGCATGTTTTGTACAGCATCCTGGGAGTCTAGGACATCATCCAGAGAGAATAGCAAAGCATCGTCCTCCAAGGCGGGCTTCATGTACTTTTCGTCCTCGAACAAAGATTTCGAAGACACATCAGGCTTGTTGTTTCCGTTCTTAGCCTCGCTGCGAACATAGTTGACAAGCTTGACAGCACCAAAGAAATCAAGGCCTTTTGACTGATCAGAAATTTTGCCAAACCAAAACTGTTTCAACGAGACTGACCCACCAAAATCTTTTGCGATTCTCAAGAAATCGAAATTATGTTGTTCGGCAGCATTTTTGATCATGGAAGCGGCATCGGGAAAGGTCTTTTCGCTGAAAAAGTCCTTGACTGGAACATCTTCATTCTCTTCGGGCTCAGCATCCTCCCATCCTTCGCTATCCTCACGCAATAGGTCATCAATGGATGAGGTGCTCGAGGCATCCGAAGAACCAATATCGCCGCGAGCCATTTTGGGAAGGTGTGATTGATATGCCTGGAATAATTTTGCTCGAAAGCGGCAGGAAGTATTTGCGATTGGGCGTCGAAGGTTAAATCCGGCCTTTCTCCGCAGGGCTCAAACGTCATTAGAAATCGCGACATCGCGGTGATCACTTCCATTAATAAGGCAAGTGCTGCCCTGGACACACCGCTCCGTCGCCCTGTTCTCCCTGAAGCGCAACAGACATGCGATGGCACCCGACCGGGGCTCAATAGACAACAACGACCAGACAGATGTCCGGTCCGAGGCAGCATCGATTCTTTCGGCTCGCGCACAGCAACCGCAGAATTTCACTCTCCGTTCGCTACTTCTAGGATTGGCCATCGGCGTTGTCATCTGCTTCTCAAACACCTATTTTGGACTGCAAACAGGATGGGTCTCCAGTATGGCCATGCCGAGTGCCCTTATCGGCTTTGCCTGGTTCAAGGCTGTCTCAAGGACCTTATCGTATCCCTTCACGCCAGTCGAGAATGTTCTGGTTCAATCCGTCGCTGGATCTGTCGGGACAATGCCTCTTGGATGCGGATTCGTTGGAGTCATGCCCGCGCTGGAATACCTTCTCAAGCCTGAAGAGACTCAGGGCGAGGGCACTGGAGTCCACTTGTCGCTCTGGAAGCTCATTGTCTGGGCTGTTGGCATCTGCTTCTTCGGCGTCGTCTTTGCAGTGCCCTTGCGAAGGCAAGTCATCATACGCGAGAAGCTCAAGTTCCCTTCTGGCACAGCGACTGCCCTAATGATCGAGGTGCTTCATGGAGGAGAAAAAGATGCTACCATCGTCAAGATGCACAACGAGCCAGAACAACGAGACGAGGAAGAACGATTGATCCATGGCCACTCAACTGAGCAGCATCACGGCGACGAGGAAGCTTTGGACAACGACAACCGCGCAAACTGGAAAGCTAGGATCAAGCTCTTGACTCTTTCCTTCGCTGGCTCTGCCATGTACACGCTAATGTCTTATTTTGTTCCAATAATCCGCGACCTTCCTTTTCTGGGCCGCTATCTTGCCAAAGAATGGCTCTGGACAATGAACCCTTCACCCGCGTACATTGGCCAAGGCATTATCATGGGCCCTGCTACAACTCTGCACATGCTTCTGGGTGCCGTCATCGGCTGGGGCGTATTATCTCCGCTCGCGAAGGCTAGAGGCTGGGCACCCGGTTCTGTTGAGGACTGGGACAAGGGAAGCAAAGGTTGGATAGTCTGGATCAGTCTTGCTATCATGCTAGCAGATTCAATTGTCAGCCTCGGTTGGCTAGTATTGCGCCCAACAATACGGCTCGTGCAGCTTTATGGACCACAGGCAAAAGAAAGTTACTATCGCGGAACGTGGAAAGAAGACCTTCGCAATCTTGCCAATCCTCACATGAGAGGCTACAGCCCTGTCAATCTCAATAATACAGACAACCATTCTCCTGAGCGTGATGGTCTGATCTCTGGCTCCACGCAAGCCAACAAGAAGGCTTCGGAAGAATCTGAGCCTGATGCTCCACCTGAGCATTTGATCAGCAACAAAGTCACCTTGATCGGTCTCTTCCTGTCGCTGACTGCGTGTGTGGGCGCAGTGCATTATGCATTCGCCAATTTGATTCCGCTTGCCCTGACACTTCTAGCATTGTTGCTTGCTCTTCTTCTATCAATAATGGGAGTCCGTGCTTTGGGCGAGACGGACTTGAACCCGGTCTCTGGCATATCCAAACTAACACAACTATTCTTCGCTCTCGTCACCCCCTCCGGCTCGCCCAATGCGGTGATTATCAATCTTATTGCCGGTGCGATTAGTGAGTCGGGAGCCTTGCAAGCGGGCGATCTCCTTCAAGATCTCAAAACTGGCCATCTTCTTGGCGCAAGCCCTAAAGCGCAGTTCTGGGGTCAAATAATTGGAAGTGCATTTGGCGCTGTGATAAGCGCTTGCATCTACAAACTTTATACCCGAGTATACGAGGTTCCTGGGGGCATGTTCCAGGTGCCGACTGCCTATGTATGGGTGTTTACTGCACGTCTTGTCACTGGACAGGGTCTGCCTCCGATGGTGGGAGAATGGGCGGCTGGCGCAGCTGCCGTGTTTGCTATTTTCACGGCTCTCAGGATCTATGGCAATTCTATAGGAGCAAAATGGACTCCATTCGTCCCTGGTGGTATTGCAGTAGCTGTTGGTGAGTGGAGCTAAACCCAAGACTCCCCATAACGATCATGTCCTAACAATGATACGAACAGGCATGTACAATACTCCTTCCTTCACCATGGCGCGTACGATTGGCGGTTTGATCAATTGGTACTGGCGAAGCTGGCGGCAGGAATCAGAGACGCCCATCATCATCCTCGCCAGTGGTCTGATTTTGGGAGAAGGTCTGTTCAGTATAGTCAACCTTGGCCTAGCATCTTTGGAGGTTCCACACTTATAGATCTTTCTTCGTTGCTGTTTCTCGAAGACTTTAATCGCCATATGTATCACGCCACATAGTAAATCATCTCGAATCTGAACCTGGGCCCTTTTTCAAGAGCATTTTGTGCCAAGCGGGCCACATTGTAGTGAGTAACCTCAAACAGCCTTGCAGAAAGAACTGTTCAGCAGCATCGAAAGCGGCAATATCCACCAGCAATTTAATACTGGTACGGCAGTGGACTGTCCTATTCCAGCGAGGATCTGCTAGAACAATTGTCAATTCAGATCACAACGTTGCAGACCATCGAATTCTGTCTGGGTAACAAGTCGTCTGTGAGAGAAACTGCGATGCGGCTTTTGCCGAATGAACTTCTCCAGACATCGTGCATGTATGCTCCACCTCGCCTGCGTTTCAGATGTACAAACTTTCCCGGCACCTGAATACCGTTCGCGTGCCGTTCACGTCAATTTTCGGACCCTCTTTCTTCGTCCGTATGGATGCTAGACTGATCCAGTCGACCTCAGCTCAAGAGCTTTGCCACAATCGAGTCGGAGATGGCACTTCCTTTAAGCATCTCAAGCTGAAGACTTTGGCTTGTGCTGGTGATGGTTTCTTCGCTGAGAGGTTCATGCAATGCATTACTTGCGAAGATGTGGCTGACCAGGGACATGGTCGAGCCCTACGCCTAGTGCCCGTCGTTTAGATATACCCACACGGTCTCTACGCACGTACGTGAAGAAGGTGATTGCTCTCGAAGCGAGGTATCGAAAACATAGCTTCAGTATGTAATACGTTTGAATGCCTTGCGGCCTGCTCGTATTTATACTGCCTAATCGTACTGGGCCGGCCATACCAGCCTGCGACTGGGTGTATGCTCCTCTCCTCTCACGACATCACTGAGATCGTCTGATATCATTGATGAGAAGAGTCTGAAGTCAGTCCAGCCTCATGGCTTCCTACATACAACAACCCTGGCTCCGGCTCGGCGGGTCGATATCGGCAAAAGTTCAATTCCAATCACGGCGTACTAAAGGATTACTGTAGATGAAGGGTGTCAACAGGCACCACGTAGCAACCTGCCGTGATCTACGACCTCCACTCGCGAAATATACACCAGCCAACTATGGAAGCTGGTAGAGAAACAGACGGCCATGATCCTGGGCGTTTTTGATTGGGCATCCTGGGTCGGCAGACCTCAGTTGTTCGTGTTTCAAGAATGCAGACGATAAGCATACCCGGTCCATGGAGTCGGTTTTCCCCCAGTCGCAGAAATCAACGACTCAATCCACCAGGAAATCCATTTTCAGACACAACAGCCGCAAGTGCATCGTCTGATTGAGCCTCGAGCTTCTGCTTAGCCCCCGACGGCCCTCATGAATTCGATATCCCCCCCAGGTCCATGCGATCTTTCTTTTTGAGGAAGTCACGATCTTGAGAAATGGGCGCGGAACCTCAGCATATGCCTCATGAGGTGCTTGCTGCTGCCATTCCAGTGTTAACATACTCTCTCATCCGCCTCTCGTTTGGCATTTTGCTTGTTGTAGTTCTGCTCAGAGGCAGAGATGGATTTGATTGTAAGTTTAACATTGACAGTGTGCTTTCATTCTTGCTGATACAAGCGGAAGATGTCACGCTATTTGCTCTCGCGACAACATGTACGACTGTAATTTCAATTATGCAACAATGCAACTATATGGCGAACTGGCATGACCTGCGAATTCAACAATACGAGCAGTCGGTCACCTTCGAAGGGAACCCAGCACTGGCGTTGGGACCCTTATCTCGAGGCTTCAATGCTGTCTTGTTCTGGACCATTTTATATTTCTATAACGTCGACTCAATAGTGTTGCTGTTTTGGTGTGTCATCGTCAGGAGACCTTCCACTGTGTCTTGCTGATATAATCGTAGGTCCATTGCGTTGGTCTTCAGTGTCTGGAACATACGTATTGGATTTATTCAAATATGGCAAAGCTACATTAGCTGGACATCAAAGATCGCAGCGGTAGTTCTACCTGCCATATTCTCCGCCCTAAGAAAAGGCTTCCAAGTCAACGCAGGTTTTGTTGGAACACTGGTTTTGATGAATCTGTTGAGTAAGTACCGGGTGCCACGATGTATGTGAATGCGGCTAACACGAAGCAGTGCTTGTCAGTCTCGCCCTTGGAGCAGTGTGTGTCGTCCTTATCTTGTTCAAGTACTTGAGCACCAAGATAGGACTTGCCAGTCATGCAACTGAATCTCGATCTCGTACAGCTGGGAGTATACCTGACAACGCTACGATTAGTGCAGCAGCGCAACCAAGACCACGCGGTGTGAAGGCCAGTGTTGATGGATGGCTTGTTGTTCGTTTCACCATTGCCTTCATCGTTCTGGGGTAAGCCATGTTCCTCACACTGTTGGAATGTAGATATCACGCTGACTCGGTCCTGTCACAGTGGCTTCGAGATCTTTCTCGTCACTTTCGAGATCAGCAGATATCACAAGACGAAGAACAGCGTCATTGCCGACGCGCCTGACTTTGGCATCCGCGCATCTGTCGTCGACATATTGAATTACCTACCTGGTGTAACAGCAAGCTTACTCGCTTTCCTCCTTTTCGGCACAACAGCCCAGCAACGCGCCATGTACGCACCTTGGATCGCAATGCTGGATCCTACAAAATGGGGCATGCGATTAAATTCAGCCGACAAATGGCTGCGCATGCAGTCTGGAGATGCGCCGTCATCATTACAGCAAAAAAATGGTGCGGATATTGAAATGCAGGTGTCGGCAGCGACGAGAGCGGGCAAGTTTACAAAGACTATTGTGATGAAGGTGGAGACAGAGGAGTCGCCCCAGAGGTTACCGAGGATATCCGGGTGCGGAACGAGCTCTCTCGATTGAGGAGTTCGGGATGCAGTTTGGAGGTCCGAGGAAAGCCTGAATGGCTTGGGGAGCAATCTGAAAGTTTGAGACCACCCTTATATTGTACCAATGACTTTAATTCTACAGTTCTATCTAACGCGGGGTCTTGCGTATACTGCTGCGAGGCAGGCCGTCTTGTGGTACGTCCTAGTAAGAATTGGGCATGATGTTGAGACGTCCTCCATCCTGGCTTGGTCAGTAGATGCATTATGATAGAACTTCCGCTCATAGTTATACTGACAATCATCAAGACATTGCCGTTAAGGTAAGCACCAGCTCTAGAAGCCACATAGAGAATGGTGCCAGCCATATCCTCATCATCGCCAGTTCTCTCGGCTGGGATGAATGACTTTTCGAACGATCCTTCGTCTCGCGGATCCATCTTTGCATGCGCGATCAGGTTAGACGCCAATTCCGAGGGAAACACTAGACAATATGAATACCAAAGTTTCTTTTGCAAGATTTGGGAAGGGTCAACATACAGCCAGGTGCAAGTGCATTACACCTAATATCAAACGGCCACAGCTCACTCGACAAATTCTTGGCCACATGCATAGCTGCTGCCTTACTAGCTTTATAGGCAATGCTCCCGTTCGGCTGCTTGCTGTACGCAGAAATGCTCGCCGTGACCAAGATCTGGCTTTTTGTCTTTTCAAAAACCTTGTTGGCTTGTTTGTTACCTTTGTCCAGGAGTTCAAGGAAGGCGTAGGCTGTGAAGATTACGGCTGTGACATTGATGTTCAGAGTTGATGAGATGGCGTCCCAGTCTTGGGCGAAGGCTGCGGCGGCGTATTGGGCTATGGTTACTTCTTTGTTGTTGATGCCTGTGGAGGGGCCCAGCATGCCACTGTTGCAGATGAGGAGGTTGATGTATCCAGTCTCGGATTCTACCTGCTCGGCTATTGACTTGAGCGTGTCTTTGGAGGTCACGTCGCCCACGACGGGCACAATGATTTCAGGGTAGAGTGCTGCGGCTTCATCCAGTTTCTCCTTCCGGCGGCCAACAATGTAGATCTTCTTTGCTCCGTTAGCTGCAAGGGCCTTTGTCATCATCAGACCGATGCCTGTGAATCGTCAGTTTTTCAGAAAGCCAGTCGGATTTCCAGGCCAATGTACCAGTGGCCCCGCCGGTGATTACGGCCACAAGGCCTTCTACTGAGAACAGATGATTTCTTTGGAAGATGTCACCCATGTTGATACAGACGCTGGTAAGATGTAGAGCGGCTTGAGTATACGGGACAGGTACGAGAACATGGGAGCTGTATCACAGACACATGGCGAAAAACGTGATGCGCGATCCCGGAGTTTAATTGTCCTATCCCCTGTAGATGATTGATAGACTGTCAAAATAAACAATGAAGTGAAAAATAATGTCGTGTCAGTCCATTTACTACTAGTACTGCAGTAGATGTCGCAATGCTTTGGCAAAGTTTGGAGTGTACTTGTAACAAGAGTTACTCGATCGGGCCATGCTGTCGATCATCCATGTCCAGCTCAAGACGCTTTTGAGTACATAGTACTCCGTACATACGCAGCATGCAAGAGACAGATGCTGTTGAACCCCCTTTATTGTAGTACGTTCCCTGACCCTTGCAACTCCAACCTCGGCCCTACGTGGCTGTGGCGGAGACACCAAGTGATGTAACGACCAGGTATATGAGTAGGTTGGTAGGACAGGCTGATAGGGTCAAGAACAGGGGTTTGTTTGTTATGTACTTTTCGTAGCGTCCGAGCGCTCCCTTGGAACAATTGGAAAGAGGAACTCAACCACTACTTGAGACGACTTGCTCTGATTCTGTTCGGCTCAAATGTGCCACAAGTAGCATCTCGGCATATGAAAAAGTTCTAGTCTGGACGTTGCATGCTGAAACAGGGGCTCGTGCAGCGGTCAAGTTACAGACGGATGTGTGGAACAACATGGAGAAACAAGCGCTTGCCACTGAATACGAACCGTGCGGCACAATCTATCACACTTTCACCACGGCGCTGGGTTCGCCGCCTTCTCTTGCAGCAGATCATGAAGCTCCATTAAACAATTCACTAGACAGGTCCTCAGATGTTGTGACGGTTCGTCATATCCACTGCGTGTAGACTGTGAGTCGAGGATTCCGTCTTTGTAGTTTTCAGGCCCACACTCGTTCCTTCTTTCCGAAGTCATCGCCATCACCAACAGCACCTCGGCACACTTGTGATTGGCGTAATCTCTGCTCATCTCCAATTGATTGGCTTTTCCTACAAGGATCATTCGATTGCCAGGCAGTTGACTTTGCTGCTGGTCCGGCTCCTTCTTTCTGTCTGCCTGGGGTTCCTTCCTTGCACACACGTCTTCCAGGGAATGGCCTGCAGCTAGACTGCTGGCTGAAATCGCTCAAGAAGCTGCCTTCGAAAATGACTACCGACTACTTCCAGCAACATGGAGCTCCGGCTTCACCAGTACGGACGCCTGAACACACTCCGCCGCCAGAGCTCTCGCCTTCCAGATCCTCTACACGCGGTCGCACGCACCGCGACTTTACCTCCAAGTCCGCTCCGATGCCATCATTCGAAACGTCCGATACCCAAGATGCCAGCGCTAATGCATTCAATGCCAATCGTTTCACATCCAACCTGCAGGCATCTCTAGTCTCTGAGATCCTCGCACTACGACGTGACTTGGACTCGAAGCATCTCTTCATCAACAACCTCGAGGAATCTCTCAAGACTGCGCAGAACGAGACCGAGGACATGTCGTGTCAAGTCCGCGAGAGCAACAAGAAGAATCGCCAGCTGGAACACAAGATCAAGCAGCTCGAGAACGCAACCTACGACGCTGTCCAGGGCCTACTCCAAGAGCGCGATACTGTCAAGGCCACCAACAAAGAACTGCGGAGGAAGCTGGACGCTGCCAACAAGGACATAAAGCGTATGGAAGAGCTGAACATCCGATCCAAAGACACGTGGGAGAAAGACAAGCAGTCATGGCAGAAAGAGAAACGCCAGTTGGAGAACAAGGCTCATGTGTCCGAAGTGCGAGTGAAGACGCTGGTCGAAGAAATGCGTACTCAAAAAGACGCCGTGCAGACTCGGCACGACCTCGAGAACGTGTCAGGCGATCGTGTCGTCTCCGGCTCATATTCTTTCCACCATGGACACATCAGGAACGAGAGTAGCATGAGCATGAACAGTTTGGCGCCGTCGATCGACAGCCTCCACCTACCCAAGTCGGGCACTATGACTTCTCTGGCCAACGAGCTGCTCTCAGACAGCGAAGACGAAGACTCCGATACCGAAGTGCCAGAAGAGCATGAAGACGATGAAGACGATGAAGGCGACGAGACGGATCTTCCTCTGTTTGCCCAGAACCGATCCAGCATGCATTCCGCAGTTTCGGACAGGAAGGCAAAGTCAGTGCTGGGCCTCACAGATAGGCCCACCCCAAGGCTTTCGATCGATGCAGACCGCGGACGCTCGGCTCCTAGCGAGGCCGTGAAGACACCTTCCTTCACTACACGTCTGGGCATGCAGATGGCCAAGATGAGCTTCCGCTCAGCAAACTCGTCGCGTGCCACCAGTCCTGCTGCGATCTCCCAGCAGGAAGACGACTTGTCCAACCAGCCCTCGCCAGGTCTTCCTAGTTTCGAGGCGTCGGTAACATCAGCCGGTGACACACAACCAAAGTCGATGGACCAAGGCACCCAGTCAGACTTGCCGATTTTAGGATCGGTCGAGACGCCCATAAGTCCACCGGATACGCCACGGGACGACTCCGATCAAGGAATCCAGAACACACCAGTCTACCAGTCTGCTTCGACACAAACAGAGACTGCTGCCGCAAGCACTTTGGCTTCGAGGCGTAACGCCCCCGTGGCTCCAGTAGAGACCCATCTTGTTCCGGCCATCAAGATTCAACCTCCTCTGTCACCAAGGGCCGGTGACGCGGTGCTTCCACCAGGGATGCGCAGTGCTTCTGTTCAGACTGACGCAGTTGTCACACCATCAATGCTGGATGTCGGAGTGCAGACGGAAGAAATGAAGGTTGACCGAACGCCAATAATGCCAATATCTCAACTATTGGCCAGCGCCCTAGGAAACACCGATAGCAGAGGAGCTGATAGGTCTGGCAAGGGTCAGACTCACGATTTATCAAAGCCCAGGCAGAGAAGGCAGACCATGCACCGAAGCACCTTTAGCAAGGATGGTAATCGCATGCCACTGGTACCCCTCAATATTCCGCCACCCAGACTGCAATCCGCATCTGAAGTCCATCGCCAAAAGGGATTCGATAGTCTAGCCAATTGGTATCCACAATGGCAGCCAAAGCCTGAAACGAGCGATCTTTCTCAGGGCAACGATTCATCCAAAGTCTCAAGCAAACAACCATCTGACCGTCGGAGAATAAGACTTGGGTCCGATGGCAGCCCGATCAGCTCGATTCCTGACCGGCCATCTCCTCCTAAAGAGACAAATCATTCGGGGAAGGCAGGACCATTCTTCGGTTCTTATCAAGATGGGTTGTATAGACCAAATTCAAACAGCAGCCACAGCACGGCAACACCCCCGCCGCCATTCCCAATACCTGGAAGGAGCAGCTCACGCCCTGCGACTAAAGATGGATATCAGAGTTCTGGAGGACCTCTCTCCCCACAGTCATACGGACCAACCAGAGATTCTAGAATGGATCTGGCTGGCGGCCTTAGAAAGGTACAGTCTTCGGGCGGAATGAGGGCGAATCCCCGCATGACACCTCGTCGAAGGAGAAAGGGACCAAATCTCGAGCCGATTCAGTCCATGGTCATTGATACAAACCCGGAAGACTTGCCGTTCCTCGGTATGGAGGCGCGTAGCTACGGGGACCTGAAATCGCCGACCAGAGGTCAGCCCACTTACGGCAATCCAGATTTCGACCAGGATAGTGACGTGGAAGAAGAGGAGGAGGAGAAGAGTCAGGACAACGTCATTGTTGATGCGATAGCAGCCACCATGGTTGGTGAATGGATGTGGAAGTACACTCGCAGAAGAAGATCATTTGGTCTCGGCGAGTCTAAGGATCAGAGTGATGACTCACAGACCAGTGGTATCAGACATAAACGATGGGTGTGGTTGTCGCCATATGAGCATACAGTCATGTGGAGCACCAAACAACCAAACTCTGGGCCTGCATTGCGTGGAAAAGCTGGCCGTACACGTAAGTCAACATGCCGTTGTTTTAGTTTCACACATTCTCTAACATCCGCTAGTCGTGATCAAATCGGTGCTGGACGTCAAGGACACCAATCCGCTCCCCAAGAATGCATCGAATGAGACCGTGTTTGACAGGTCCATACTCATCCTTACGCCAGAGCGAGCTCTGAAACTCACTGCGATCAATCGAGAGCGACATTACCTGTGGCTCACTGCGTTATCATTCCTCGCGCAAAACGGCGTCGGCCCACCACAAGTTGCGCAAGGACCGGAAGCTTTGCAATCAAGAAGTCATTCTCGGCGAACCTCTTTTTCGCGGACAAATGGCCTACCATCTGCGAGAACACCTGTCGAGATGGTGTTCCCGCCCCCTGTCCCTAATCGATCGCATCAGCGACTGGACACTGCGGATTCAATCGCCCCTCCGCCCATCCCGAAGGGTGCTGCACCTCGCCATCAACGCAAACGAAGCAATACAGACTCCAAGCTAGCAAGCATGGGAGAGAAGAAGTCGTCGAACGGAGGGTCCATGACTGCCTCCTCTCTATTTTCACGTAGAGCGTCAAGTACGGGAGCGTCCCGACCTTCTCTTGAAGCACGCCCGAGTCTGCAGTGTATGCGCAGCAACGAATCGAGCTCTACCAGGACTATGCGCATGGATGCTTTTACCGGCCAGCAACAGCGCCGTGGCAATGACGATTACACGTCTCAGATGTTGTCCCCGTCTCTGGTTTTCCCGCAGAAACAGGAACAGTGGCGCAGGGGCAATACCACGACCGTGGTGACGGTGAATGGTCACACTTTTGGCGGTGGCGAGCCCGACCCTTTTGAGGAATTCTAGAGGACTCCCAATCCACGGTGGTTATGGTGCTAATAGGTTTATTGGTTCCCTTTTTTTTTGGCTTTTTCTCCTGCAATCGTGTGGTAATGGTGATGATGTTGGTTTGGGGAGAGGCACACAGGGACTTATTGGGGTACGTTGCTGGCGACGTGGGTTGAGATGAATCCTCCTCCAGAGTCGTAGTAGATACTATTAATCGGAAACAAAACGCGCATATCATGTATATGTACATAATTTATATTTTCTTCTTCTTTTCGTTGAGTCGCAACTTGCAAGAGGCTTTTTTTGTTTCTGCCGTTGCTTTTTTTTATTCTTGTTCTCCACATGTCTGTTTCATGCCTGCATGATGCATATAGTTTAGTGAGGTAGGTATCTAGGTATGATTGATAACCTTGATGAATGATTCGCAAGTCGTTCAATAGACGTCGCTTACAGCCTCCCGCACCAGAAAAATCCCTACCTACCTCTCCATCAATTCAGAGAAAGGTCTTCCTCCACGTCCGTACAAACAACAGTCAAACAAAACGCATTTTTTATTTTTTTTTCACCACTTCTGCGGTTTTTTTGTGGATTTGATAGCAGTGGCTGCTCTAGGTAAAGGGGGAGAAAAAAGAATATATATGGGGCAGATAAAAAGAGGCAAAAAAAGAAACTGATTTCACTGAGGCTCGAACTCAGGACCGCCTGTGCTCACTCGGTGTATAAGAACCGTGTTAGACAGAAGTGATAACCAACTACACCATGAAACCATTGATGTGGAGGGTCTTGTAGCTGCGGTATATATCGTTATTCTTTTAGGCTTTGACGTGGATGAAGCTAATCGGCTGGTTTTACTGGAGTATGTGGTGTGGAGCATTGAATCAATCAATCACCTATGGCTTGTAGAAGTATCCGTATGGCGCCTCTTACTTCTTTCACTTCTTAACATCAAGGCTTTATACGCATACTTTTGCTCGCTATGGGTGCAGCAGGGAAAGCGCGAGGATTGATTGTATTTCACTATTTCTATAAAAAGAAGCTAAAGGTATGTCAATGGAAGTGCAGTTCTGGGAAAAAGCAATCTTATAGTTGTTTGATTTGACAATCCTCTGTGACTTGCTGGCTGGCATTCATTATTTCTGCGCAAAAATCCCCTCCGAGGATGCAAGAGGCAGGTAAAATGTGGTTTGAGAATTGAAACACAATGTAAGGGGGGATGTGGCAGGCTAATCTTTGCTTTTGACCCTTTTCGATGGCGACACGTGGTTAGAAGAGAAAAGCTCGGCTTGGGTAGAAAAGCTCAGCTCAGGTAGAAAAGCTCAACCCAGGTAGAAAAGCTCAACCCAGGTAGAAAAGCTCAGCTCAGGTAGAGAAAAGCTCAGCTCAGGTAGAGAAAAGCTCAACTCAGGTAGAGAAAGCTCAACTCAGGCAGAAAAGCTCAACCCAGGTAGAAAAGCCCAACTCGGGTAGAGAAAGCTCAACCCAGGTAGAAAATCTCAACACAGGTAGAGAAAGCTCAGCTCAGGTAGAAGAGCTCAACACAGGTAGAAGAGCTCAGCTCAGGTAGAAAAGCTCATCACAGGTAGAAAAGCTCATCACAGGTAGAAAAGCTCATCACAGGTAGAAAAGCTCATCACAGGTAGAAAAGCTCATCACAGGTATGATTCGCCAGCTATCGTATAAAGCGGACGTAGGTGAACATCAGAACATGTAGCCATGACAAAGAAGGCATGTGTACACGTTGAGAGCTAGAATCCGTATTGTACTGTTTCCTGCCTTCTTCCCATTCGACTTGGGGGAGAGAATGGGAAGTTCTGTTGCCAATTCTTTACATAAAGTGGAGCCCAGCGCTGGCATTACGAGGAGCAGGTATGGAGTACAGTACCCCATGGGAGAGGGTGGCTAGCAAGCGAACAGACTGTTTCAATTGCCTTCGAGCAGCCGAAGATCAAACTGGATGAAAATGGGACGGACGATGCAGAAGAGACTCGCTTACGAACTGATCTTTATCTCTGCATCTCTGTCACTCACTGCGTTGTTTCGAGAGCCGAATTGCTGTGGTATGATTCTCTGTGAGCTACGCAGCAGGAGATATAGATTTTCCCGTAGAAATGCAAGAGAGAAGGGAAAGGGATTGCTCGCTGCTGCTCTGGCAGTAGTAGAAATCACCAGAGCTCGAGGCGATTGACCAATTTTGAGCTCCTAAGGGATCGCGGCCTCCACATGCATGTTTGATCGGCCAGCCCGCGTTTTCCGCCATCAACCCGAGCATTTGGTTCATGTTTAACTGTTGTCAAGTGGCTGTTTTGAAACGAAAGAGCCGCATATTGGGCAGCCTTCTCTCTACCAAAGTTTGCTTCACACGGCGGCGAAGACAACGTAGTAGATGGCTGTGGGGACATCTCGCAAGGTTTGTAACGGCGTGCCTGCATGATTACCGATACCCACATATCTCGCAAGTCGAATGGCAGTGTTGATAATGGCCGATTAGCATACATATCTCCCAGTCTTGGAGAGGCTGAGTAGTGAAAGAGGTGATTGGCAAAAAGAAAGAATCAACTCTCGGGAGTGATCCCCGCAAAAAGCAGACCGCAGGTCCCCAGGCGGGAAAATCAACGCAACTGAGAAGCCTGCGACTTCCTCTCATCCCGTACCGACTGGATTCCATTGAACGACGCCAAAGGACACTGTCCAGTAGATGCACATATTCGGATCGCCATGTTCTTGCTTCGCTACTTGTACCATTGAGCACTCGCAGACAATCAAGGTGAAATGACGAACGCGTAATACAACCCGTGAGCGATGGGGCCGCGCACATATCCCTGCACCTCTTTTCCCGACCTCTTGCTGCTCGTTATCAAGTCCATGACGACGGCGCAGCTTCGGCCGTTTTTTCAATCACGGCGCTCGCGGACTTTTAACCTGGATCTGAGTTCACGCACATTCTCACACACACCCTGGTCGTGTCGGTAGAGGTTGGCTTTCTGCTACAGTGCTCATGCAGCGATCCACTGACATCATGGAGACAAGTGTGCACCTGCTTGCCTTTTGGGATCGGGATGGTCTTTACCTGAAGAGAAGATCCCTGCAACAGCGGGCATGAGAGGTTGAGGTCGCTTTCTGATTTTCTTCTCCCCAATGCTTTGTTTGGAGAGACCGGGGTGCAGTACATAAAGATGAAGAGAGAAGGGCAGGTAGGTTTTCTTCGTCCTTCCAACTCCTACTCAACCGGTCTGCTGTTGCTTTTCACTGTCTTTCTTCCAATCAGCAATAAACACACTCACTCAACACACTCTCCTTTTCAAGCTCAACTCAAGCTTTCTCCTACTGAGTAGTACCATCACAACATCTACACAAACACCACCACAGCAAAAATGTTTGCCAGACTATCTCTCATAATCTCGGCTCTTGCCTTTTACATCAACTTCGCTGTTGCTCTCCCTCACTACGGTTGGCCTGCTCCCCCTGGCGGTTTGCCTGCTCCCACCGGCGGGTCCCCACCCGCTCCCCCAGGCGGCCGTCCTCCTAAGCCTCCTGGTGGCTTCCCCTGGCCTGCTCCCACCGGCGGGTTCCCACCCGCTCCTCCTGGTAGCTTCCCCTGGCCTGCTCCCACCGGTGGCTGGCCTGCGCCTCCTGGTGGCTTCCCCTGGCCTGCACCCACCGGCGGGTTCCCGCCCGCTCCTCCAGGCGGCCTTCCCCCTAAGCCTACTGGCTGGCTCCCCGGCGGCCCTCCCCATGCCGTCCCACGCCACGCCAAGCGATCGTTCGAGGGTGCTCGTCAAGAGAAGCGCGATGGTTACTGGTGGGGTCCCTGGAACCCTCACCAGTCGAGCGAGAGCTGGGTCATTCCTACTGGTACTGCTTCCCCTACTGGCGAGCTCCCAGTGCCTACCGACGGCTGGGCTCCTGCCCCTACTGCTCCTTGCTCCACCGCTCCCTTGCCTACTGGATACTAAGTGTACCTTTGTCAGTCAGTCTTGCATGACAGGAGTTATTCATCGACGGCATAGCTTTTGAGGCGAGTGTGATGATGCTGGTCATTTTCATTGCTTGCACCATTTGTGATCATTGCATGGGCTTTTTTTTTTGTTTTGGAAGATCGGCATGAGTCAAATGTGGTGGGAATTATTATATTACTGTCCACAGGGTTGGCAAGACACTTGCTCTTTCGAATGATTGATGGAAGACTATAAAAACTTTAAATAAAAGAGGGTTCTCACATGAAAAACAAAATCAAGTTTTCTCGAACCATTTATGCTTTCGTCAACAACTCAATAGACACCTTGCCCACCTGCTATCCAGCTTTTTCTATCCAGGTACGGTCTCTATCCAGGTTTAAGTTTCCGCTCCGGTGACGCACTCATGTTACGTAACAATCATATAGCTTGTCCAATCAGAGCTGTCGCTTCTAGCCTAAACGCCAAGATTACCCCAGATCGGCTCATCTTTTACCGTATCTGTAAGACTCGAAGCTGTCAGAGGCCATCCAGCATCTGGATGAGCGTGCTTCAGCTTTTTGCCACTTCGAGCCGAATCCGGTAAGTTTGACCTGGATAAATGAGCTGTCAAACGGTTGGGCAAGGTGTCTAATGTGATCGTTACAAGTATCCGCTTGACACGTGCAACTAGCTGTCAAACTCTATGATTCAGTCGCGAGTCGCCATGCTTCTGGTGCACAGAAGTTCTCGAGGCCGACCACATTGCGGCTCTGCGACGTACGGTAGGTACAAGTATTTCTGTCAGACCCAGGACCGCTCGCCCCGCACTACTCCTGATGACTTCCCGTTAGTTTGCATGAGCCATCCATGCTATCTTGAATGAACTCTTGTCATGCATGCAGATAGGATGTATTCTCGTAGATGCCTGATACAAATGCCTGCTCTACGAGATTCTGGATAGCTGTAGCTGCATGGGATATCGGATCTCCGGCACTGCTATTGTGTTTTCAAAGACATGAACTCTTCGCAGATTCCTTGGATACCAATGATCATGTCTATAAGTAAAGAAAACGTTAAGTGTACTTCATGGATCCCTGGCTCCTCTTGCATTCGTATTTGTTCAACTCTGTTTAAGCTTGTTTTCTCCAGATGTCATCCCTGTTGGGAGACACATGCTTGATGCCTTGAGCTCTAAGCTTTATTTGATCCGTAGCGATTTTTTTGATAAGAAAGGATCATCGTAAGAAAGGAACTAAAAAAAAGATTGTTGTACAAATAACTTATTAGAATCCCATTTCAGCATGCATTTGCCACTGGTTGGAGTTTGTGAATTTTATACACCGGAGCTGTTTCCAAGCTTACGGTAAGACGTCAGCGAGTCGGGTTCCGGCCTGCAGCGTACGCTCTTTTTTGCACCAGAATCCCACGCAAAGAATTTGTCCATGTCTGGTCACATTATGATCTTTTTGAAGCTGGCTTTTTGGAGCTGGCCATGCACACACACATAACTCTACCGTACTCGGCACTCGAACAAGAACAACTGATAGAGCGAGACATGAGTTTTGTCAAAAGAGCCCTGGTAAGCTGCATTGAGCTTTCAGCAAGAAAAGCTTGACTGAGCGAGCGAGTGAGTGAACGACACCAGGGTTTCAAAGACGGCAAAGTCAGGCGGGCAGTCCGGTTTAGCTTGACAAATGCTTGATAGGCCAAGCTTTACGGATGTTATACACAGAACATGACCTGTTTTTCACCCCTATGATTTGACCTGAGTTGCTCTGTTATCAGTAATTGGTAGAGTATCATGGTCGTAGCATCCGCCCGGCACTGTTCCTATGCGGGTGTGGAGATTATGGGGATCAGAAGGTTTGAAGATACACCACCTCGACAGCTGATCCTCTACCTACACAACCATGATGTTTACTTGGGTAGAGAAACAAACCGATCAGAGGCTGGACAGCTTACGAAACGGGACCAAAATGACGTGACAAGCGCAGGCACCTCGCTGGGCATCAATGACGTGTTTGACTTCATGGACGCCATGGGCTCAGTACTGTAGTACAGAGGATCGTCTTGCCTCGCGCTAAAGGAGCACCTTAATGCTAGGACAATGATAGCATATCTCGACAATGATAGCATATCTCGACAATCGCTTCTCGCTCAGACACGGTTGCGACCAGCTGAATCAGTAAGGATTAGTGATCAAGACACATAACCAAAAATGAAATTGCCGTCATTCGTCGAGGGCCAGAATCATAAGAGACCGGCTAATGCGTGATTTTAAAATAGCCCAGGATCACAAAGAAACAAGGATTCGATAATGACCGAGTTGGGTATGCTCAGGCCTTTGGTTAAAAGTGGAGAGAAGAAAGAGAAAAGCATCAGAGGCACATCCAACGGGCTCTCCGAGGACAAGAAAAAGCAGAAAACGCCAGAGAGCCAGTGATAAAGAAATGTCGCCGTGAAAAGCTAGCCGCGAATACGCCAGGACCCCTTGACTCTCCCTAAAAAGCTCGTGTTGATTCGTGGCGAAGGAAAGGTGTGGTTGCCTCGATGATGGCAAGCTAAGCGCACGCCGCGCTTGGGAGCCACAGCCGGCGACTCGATGGGACCTTGGGCTAGTTTGAAAGCTACAAGCGTGGATGTAGTAGACAGGGCCGGGTCGAATGTGTCGCCATTGCTGATGGCTGGGGCTCCCGCGTGTCGTTAATCGATACCGTGCTGCTGTTTGAGCTTTTCTAGCTCATCTTGACGCTGCTGGAGATTCGTCGCTGCATTGAGCTTGGAGGGCTGATGATATAATACCACGAGATAGCGGTTCTGAAAGTTGAAGCCGTTGAGCTTGTCGCAGGCTTGTTTTGCGTCTACGACATCTTCAAAGACAACAAATGCGGTGCCTTTTGTGTTGTTGGCAATTCCCTGGCGGATTTGGCTGGCCGCGGGTCAGCAGGTGTATAAGGCAGACCGTCTTGATCGCAAGCATGTGGGCGGAATGATGTGGACGACGGAGAAAGATTCAATTGCTCACCGGACGGGACCGAATTTGCCAAAGAGCTCAAAGAGGTCGTCGGGCTTGACGTTGTAGTTGAGGTTCTTGACGAAAAGCGCGCTGCGGCGTTGTTAGTGGCCTGAGCAGGCAGCGGCAGGCGCGGGCGGCAAGAGGACATACCGGTTCACTTCGGGAGCAAGTTTACCACCGCGACTACTCATAGCTTGGATACAGGATAGAACGTGTTCGTAACTGAGGCTGATAAAGGCCGATAGACAGGATGGCGACCGCGAGCACGACACTCTGGAGAGTCCTCAGATTGGTCTTGGCGGCGCGGTATGCTGCGGCTATTACCGTGTCGGCGGAGACTGGACAATGGACGAGTGCCGTGGAATGAACAGGCAGTTTGTGTTAGTGCTGCTTTGTGTAAGGTGAATGCCGTATCCGATCGAGGAACAGCCCAAGAATAATCCAATCACTTCAATCGACCCCCAGGGAGGCCCAAGGTCCAAAGATCACTTGTGTTCGCGCGCGGAAGTCACGACCGACCAATCGACCCCGCCAACCTTTGGCATCACTCACCTGGCAGGCGCAACCACTCGTCTGCAACCAACCACCTGTCCCACATCAAGACCGCGATTGCTCTATCGCTTTGATCCAATGACCTCCATCGCGGCTGCCTCTTAGCCTCTGACCCCGACTCCCGTCACGTACGTCCAGCACCGCAACACCCGACGTGCCTGACTCGACGGCTTCCGCGCAACTACACCATGATGCCCTCGACTCCCACCGCTGCGCCTCGACCGCGCTCGACCTTCAAACGCCCATCACCCTCCATCGATCCCCGCACGCGTCCCTCCACTCCCGAAGCACCCCAATTCGAGCCGCTCTCTCCTCCGCGCCCCGTTGAGCCCACTTTCAACTATTCCGCCGCACCACCACCTCCTCCATGGACACAAATACCTCCTCAGACCAACGCGCAACCACCCCGGGACAATCGCCGATACCCTTACATTACTCCCACCACTGAAACTTCCTCACAAGTTGCCTCGTCGGCGAGCCCGCAGCTCCCTACTGCTACAGCCCTTACCAGGTCCACTCCTGATATCTTCGTTACTCCCGACTTGTCTCGCGGCACTAAGCGTGCTCGTTCCGATGCAGGACCAGGACCGCAATCATACGCCTTTTCGGCCCGCCCGTCATCCAGCCATCATCTTCCCAACCTCGGAGTGCCTCCTCTAGCCTGCAATACTGACCGCCAACGACGTCAATCCACAAACACGGCCACAGTCACCTCACTCGAAGATGCCGAATTGCTCTTGAACTTTGCCGGCCGCGTTGCTGCTCGACCTCATCCACCACTTGCTCCGCCAACGCACCGTACTCCTTTGGGTCCTTCCACCATGCCTGCCGGTTTCTACTCTGCCTCCTCAGCGCCTCCAATCCAGCCGTTTGTCCCTGCTCGAACACCTCTTCACGCTGCTCCCACGCCCAACCAGAGCACTGTCCGAGCCCCGTCAATAGCTTCGGATCATGCATCGGCATCGCTCCCATCACCACAGGGCACCAGCGAAGACGATAAGAGTATGGAAATATCGAAAGGCGTGTCCCAGGTCTCGGGAAACGATGTGGTGCTCACAGCGACCAAGCCGGAACCGCTGACCCCGCGCGCACTGCAACAAACACAGACTCCGCCTGAGGAGGAGCGCAGTATTCCCGAGTCACCCACTCTGCCGCTGACACTGCCTACAAAAGAGTTCGCAGAACAGCCTACTGCTTCGATCGAGGTCCAGCAGTCAGTAGACACGCCGGCGGCGAGGCCACGTCGAGGCTGGCCAAAGGGCAAACCCCGGGGGCCCCGAAACAAAACTTCGGTCGCGAGCAAGCCCCGATCAGCTGCCCGTCGTTCGCGAGCTTCTACAACAAAGTCGGTTGCGGACAGTACTGAATCAAGCACCGAGGAGAAGCGAGTGAGGCGCAAGTCGGACTCGGAGTTTCCATATGTACGCGCTGAAAGATCCCCATTTCGGCTGAGCGACCCGCGAGCCGCGACTGTTCCTCCAAGCCTGCGCTATGAGATTCTACATTCGCAAGCTGGATCTTCGGCGACGGTGAATGCGTCAGCTTCGACAGCGGCACGTAAGCCACTGAAGCAGGCACAGGAGACGACATGCGCTAGTTGCGCAAAAACTCGGGAGTCCAGTCATGGCGAATTGGATCAGTGGATCAGCTGCAACGGTTGTCAGCTGTGGTTCCACTATGACTGTGCCGGCTTCAAGAATGAGCGTGATGTTAGGGACGTCGGCAAGTTCTTTTGCAAGAGTTGTGAGCCTCATTTTGGTCCTACTACTTTTGTGCGCAAGTCAAGTCGCGCTCATGCTGCCGTCGATTATGCCGGACTGAATCAAGGCATTCTGAAGACTTCCGATGACAATCCTGAGCATCATTACATTCAGCCCATCAAGGATGGTTCTCTGACATTCGACCCAGAGATGTTCCCTCGAATACGCCCCGAATTAGTAACTCGCGAGTTCTTTGAGACAAGCTCTGCCTTTTCCGAACCTGTTGTTATCCCTGCCGAATTCAACCCGAAGCTTCCTCGCCGAAAGCCCGACTCCCAAGTTGAATCCGACAATGGGGCAGCAAGTGCATTCCAGGATGGCAAGGAAGAAGAGCTCATGACTGATCTTTTCGAATATGAAACCGTATTTGATGACGGCCAAGACCGCCTCGATATGGTCGTGCCACGCGACCTGACTGTCAGACAAGTGGCCGAACTCGTTGGTCCTGGCGAGCCTCTCGAAGTCATCGATGTCAAAACTCAGGGTACCGAAGGCAAATGGAACCTCGCAAAGTGGGCCGATTATTACGAAGCAGACGGTGAAAAGGCTGTCCGTAATGTCATCAGTCTAGAGGTTTCCTCCACCAGACTCGGAAGACTGTTGCGGAGACCCAAGGTAGTGAGAGATATTGATCTCCAGGACTCAGTGTGGCCAGAAGAAGAGACAGCCAAGGGTATCTATCCCAAGGTCCAATTCTACTGTTTAATGTCAGTCGCCGACAGCTTTACCGACTTCCACATCGATTTTGGCGGTTCATCGGTCTACTATCATATCTTGCGTGGTAAGAAGACCTTCTTCTTCATTCCACCCAAACCGGCACATCTCAAAAAGTATGAAGATTGGAACAATTCTCACGAGCAGAACTTTACATGGCTCCCGGATGCAACCAAGGAGTGCTACAGAGTGGATCTTTCGGCAGGAGACACCATGTTGATTCCTTCTGGCTGGATACATGCTGTCTGGACGCCGGAGAACAGCCTGGTGATCGGAGGCAACTTCCTCACTCGCATGCACTACTCAACTCAGTTCCGAATCGTCGATATCGAGAAAGCAATCAAGACGCCGCAAAAGTTCAGATACCCACATTTCCAGAAAGTCATGTGGTACACTGTGATCAAGTATCTTGAGACTGATCCACTGCCCGCGCAAGTTGCTCAAACTTTCTACAGTGGTGCAAAGTTTGTACGTGAGCGTCCTGTTTCGGAGGAATTCAATCAGCATGGAGAAACCTTCCCTAATGCTCCTGGAAGTTCGTTCTACAACTACCGTTACTACTCGCAGACCGAGCTGGATGGATTGCCTGACTTGGTGAACTTTATCTTCCGGACTGTCATGATCTCTCTAGGACGCATCGAGGGAGTGACGGAAGATACACGAAAGAAGGTGACCAAGTCCATCCCAAGATCACGGGGTGAGCCTCTTGAGCTGGCTAGGACTTTTGCTTTATGGGTAGCATGGAAGCGTGGTAACGAGGATCCTCCTGCATGGGCACACCCTACGGCCGACCTCCCGGACAAGGAAAGTGCAGCTCCGAAGAAACTCAGCGCTCGAGCACTGAAGGCAATGCAAAGACAAGAAGCCTTTGAAGCGTACAGAGCGGCACCCGAGAGACAGTCTGCTCGGCAAAATGTTTCTCGAGAACCTGAGTCAGTGGCTGATACTTCTCCCGGACCTTTATTGCCTCCCTTGCCAGCCTCTCAGCCCCAAACACAAACGACTCCTGGACCTGAGCTCCATCACACCAGCACGCCGAAAACATCAGTCCTTGGGCCTAAAAGGGTTGCATGTGACGCATGTAGAAAGCGGCGGATCAAGTGCAAACACAAGGATATTGTCACCACGACCTCTTCATTCGGCCCAGGCGACATGTTCCACACGACTCCCTCTCTTGACGGAGCTGGTGACTCTATGCCCTATGATCTTCACAGACGGGAATCACGTGAATTCTTCGCCGCCAGTACTGCTAGCCCGGTCAAGCCTCCAGAACAGATCATGCAGTACTCACCGTTCGCTCCGTCTGTGCAGCCTCAGCAGAGTCTTCAGACGGGATTCAGTAGCCAAATAGCTGGGGTCGCTCCCATGGCTCAGATGACATCGGTAGACATCAATGGTCCTACTCTCGTGACTGGCAGCGCTTTGCTAGCCGATCCTAACAGCAAACGTGGAAGAAGCAAGGCATGTCTTGATTGTCGTAAGAGCAAGGTCTGTATCTAGAAGGGGTGAGACTGTGTTCACCGCTAACTATTCTCAGCGCCGATGCATCCACGACGAGGCTGGTAAGATCGATCCCGTCAAGGCAGAGCAGACACCAGTTCCACGTGGCACTGTCGTGTCCAAGAAGAGGAGAACAAGCGGTGAGGGCGAAGGCTCGGTCAAGAAGCCAAAGCAACCTCGAACTTCACAAGCTGCGCCAGTGATGCCATTCTCGATGGAGTCTACTTACCAGCAAAATGCGCCGTCGCCTCACCAGTACAAGCAGTATCCCTATGCTGCCGAAGCTAACATACCTCACTGGCCACACGCTGCTTACATGTACCCCGATCCATCGTCAACCAACGGCCGTATCAGTCTGCCAGGTAATCCATATCACCAACAAGCAGATGCGAATGGCTCCTACAATGCGCAATCATTGGAGCAACTGGCAAACGATGTGCTGGACTCTCGGTATGTCAATGATGGGGACTACACGGTCCCGCAGTCGAACGGCGACAGCATGATCCATCCTTCATTGCAAGGTTCTGTTTCAAGTCAGAATGTCGGGCAGAACGACCAACTGTCGCCATTGTTCTCTAAAATCCAGCCGAGCAATGGTACTTCAAACGGCCTCGGACGTGCCAGTAAGCCTTTCGATAGCAACCCAGATGGACGCCTGCCATCGGGCGGTTCTGTGCAGCCTCCCAACGCCGATCTGCCTCAGCTGTGCTCTCGACACGGCACTGAGGCTTCCCCAGAAGTCACGAAGACTGCGCTGATGCATGCTGCCACGCAAGCCACGTCCGGCTCCCAAGCGGCTCAGCCAATCATTCAGAATCCCGCACCTCACATTGAAGCATCTTCACCGCAAGTTGCCAAAGACGATGTTTCTCCATCGAAGCAGACGGCGGCTCCCACTCCCATGACAGGTCTGGCCACCATACCACTCTACCAACCACCGGCACCACCATTGACAAAATCCCAGACACCCAAGATGCAACGCAACTCATTCAGTGCTGAGACGGAGAAGTCGACAAGGACCAAGAGGGCTCTTAGCAAGACACCCGTGCCAATGCCGGCTGCAGAAACTACAGAGCTCAAGACTCCTAGCAGCAGGAAGAGTAAGCGTGATAGTGTCTCGGCCACACCCGGTACAGCCAAATCGAAAAAGCACGAGCATGTTGTAAGAGAAAAGACAGTCGAGGAAATAGAAGAAGAGGAGAGTGTGCGGCTTGCACGTGAACTACAGGATCAAGATTGGGGATTGCGCAGGCGTAGCAGAGGTTGAAAAGGCAAGACCATCTGGGTTTAGTCTTGAGCATTGCTTTTTTGATTATTTTTCTTTTGTCTTTGTTCTTGGGCAGGTTGGGATGGGGCTTACTGGCGTTTACTCTAGCATGGATGAGCAGAGGGGATAAGCAATTGCTGGGAGGAGGCTCGTTTCTCTCTTCTAATCTTGAGCTCATTATGACTGAGGTCTTGCAAGCATTCATGAGCATGACTCACAACGTGGAGGTAGCATTCATGAGCATGACTCACAACGTGGAGGTAGTATATCAATACTGAGTAGTCCAACACACACTAAGCTTTGAACATTCTCTTTGCGCGTTTACGGGATGTCCTACAACACGCCATGTGAGTGGAAAGGAGTGGTAAGAGACCATTCGATACGGCAATCGCGAACCACAGGTGAAGAGGTCCAGGTAGATAGGTTGTAGTAAAACCAAGTCAGGGTCACCATGTGTCTTGCATATGACGGACCAACCCCACGTACCTTCGGCTTTCCATCACTTTCCCTTCGACTTTCGCAAAACCAAACAAGCACCACTCGTCACGCTCGCAACTTCTTCCACCCAACCAAAACATACACCACATACATATCTACGCAAGAAACATCAAAGGCGCAATCATGTCCGAGCCCATCCCCGAATCAATCCCCACACACCGCGACAAGCGCAGCCACCGACCGACGAAACGTCTCGCGCTCACGCCTACCACAAAGCAAGCCGCGCAACTGGAAGCCCTCTTCGCCAACCCGGACAAACCCATCAGCATACCCACCTCTTCCTCATCCACAACATCTTCCAAGCCATCCTCGGCGCCCGCCGAAATCGTAGCCAACGTGCAAGGCTCGTCTGCGGGCGCGGGCAGCGGCGAGTTTCACGTCTACAAGGCCAGCAGACGGCGCGAGTACGAGCGCCTGCGCGTCATGGACGAAGAAAAAGAAAAAGAGGAAAAGGACGATGAGTTTGAGAGGCAGAGGCAGCAAAGGGAAAAGGCGGACAGGGAGAAGACGGAGAGGAATAGGCTGAAGAGGGAAAAGGCCAAGGCGAGAAAGGGTAAGAAGGGAGGTGGGAATGCTAATGGTGGGGGTGTGGATGGGATGGATGGAGTGGAGAAAAGGGACAAGTTTGTGGCTAATGTTGTTGGTGAGGGGCGGAAGGAAGAGGAAGAGAAGGCGCTTGCTAATGGTGCGGAAAAGCAGCAGGAGGAGGAACAGGGTATTGTGTTCGTGGACGATGATTGAAATCCAAGTGGAAAGCGGCACACGAGCAGTGAAAACAACGGAACGAAGCAACCACACATGCCGGATCGACACAAGATCACCCAGTCTTTCTAACGCATACAACAAAACGATTAAACAAGCAAAGCAGCCTTGTCTTAAGTCGGGAGCAAAATGGCCAATTTTGTCGGTCATTCACCATCATCTGCTCTCGTTGCAACTTCTCCCGGTTTACAAGCAGTGAGAAAGGCATCTAGCCAGTCTCTAGCTCGAGTTTCTGCTTCTCAAGTGTCATTGACCCAGCGTTCTCACTCCGGATATACTACAAATGGCTCTGGGCGAGAGCCTCGGAGCATCAAATCACGAACGCATCATGCCTGCAACAGGCAAGAGTCATATCGCTTTGAGCCGAGCAATCAGAATCTCGATTATTCATCTCTTTCTCTCCAAACCGCTCACGGATTCCCAGAGACACAAAGGAAAAATGAAACAAGACAGGTTTAACCCGCACACATAGATACAAAACTCAAGCTCATAGCGTACCTACCATCTGACGGAATACCAGCAAGTTACGCTCCCACGCTCTTTCCCACCAAATCATACACAATTTCTAGCGATGAACCTCCCAATTAGGCGTCTGTTCCCGTTGCCTCCTGCTTCCAACAACATCGGTGATGTTCGCAGCGCCCTGCCTCTCCAGCTCGACGACACTGGCGCTCGCGAGATCAAAAGGCCCGCTGCGCAGACTGATCATGCTGGAAACCTCGCTCCTCGTCGGCGAAACACTGTAGCTTCTGGCCAATGGGCTTACACTAGCGCCATTATGGGGCTGCGGTGTCGGTGATGGCGACGAAAATGGTCGCTGCTGTTGTTGCCGCCGCCGCCGCTGCTGCTGCTGCTTGAACGAAGGCACTTTTTTCATGCGGAAACGCTGTTGCGGTTGCGGTTGCGGTGGTAGCGGTGCCGGTGGAGCCAGGAAATCTCTGCGAACGATGCCGTTGCTGTAATTTAGCCATGTTGGTTTCCCCGTCGGAGCAGCAACGGCAGTGACGAAAGGGTCGTAAGGGACGCCCCGATTGTGTATGATGGTGCCATTCGACATGGCCGAATGAGCCGACACGGGACGGTGGTCGACGTCGGCTGCTCCTCCTCCGGCAAGAATGACTTCAGAAGGCATGGTGAGCTTTGCATTGTGCAGTGGTGGTGGTGGTGGTGCGCGCGGCGGGATGTGCAGTGGCGATGGACGCAAGTGACTTGCATCGCTGCCGGCGGACTGCGGTCGCGACTGTTCTGTTGCTGTCGCCGCCGCCGCATCTTGACTGGAGAAGGAGCGTTTGACTTGCAGCAGCGCTGTGGCCAGGGCTGTGCGTTGGCGTTGCAGGAAGGTTTGTGGTGGTGTGCTTCCTCTTGTCGTCAGCGCTGCGGTCGTTGCTGCTGAAGACGTCGAGGCGGACGGATTGAAGATGATTGGAGGAGGAGGATCGGGTGTGGGCGTGGGAGAAGGATCAGGGTTCATTAGCCGCAGAGGCGATGATTGAGGAGGGCCCAAACGAGAGTCTCGACGAATATACGGTGCGAGAAAGTCGAAGCCGGAAAGCCGGTTCTCCGCCGTCTTGTCCTCTGCTGCTGCTGCGGGCACAGGGCGGCGAGGCACAATCGAAGGCTGGCGCCTGCCTGTTCCGGCTACTGCTGCCATATCGAATGGCAGTGCTTGTGACGACGAAGACATCCGAGGCTGCTCGGACGAATCCGCGCGCTTCTCGGCGAGATAGACCAATCGCTGTCTTTTCCGCCGGCGGAAGAAGAAGAAGACGAACAGCAACAGGATGAGCAGGATGCATCCGAGACTGGCCGTCATGGAGCCCGCTATGACCGCTGCTCGCTTCGAAGCATCTGGCGAGCCGACCATCTGAGGAGAACCATGTCCCGCATGGCCTGCTGCAACCGCACTACTTGAAGCCGCAGCAGATGCTGTAGTTGCACGACATGAAATCCGACACGTCTCCAATCCAGACGCGGAACTCGTGACTGGAGGCGTAGAATCTGTCAATACAGTCCGCGTGCTTGTCGCAAACACGGTCGTCTGCACCGTCGCAGTCGAGCGTGTCGTCTCCGTTATCGACAGTGTCGTAGGCTCATACTTCACAGAAGCATATGGCGATGGCAATGCCGTCGTGCTTGCAACAGTGCTTGTTTTAGAGCTGCTGCCCGAGGACGAAGAAGAGTGTGCGTTCGAGTATATATATGTCGTGAAACTCGTCCTGGTGAGCACGATGGTAACGAAGCTTTGGCTTCTGGGAATTATTAGACCCTGATAGAGTAGGATGTCAGCATTGAGATGAAATGATGGTTTGAGTGTATGGGAAGAAAGATATACCGCTGTCGATGCTGAGTGTACTGGAAACCGAGAAGAAGAAGGAGGAGAAGGAGAGATAAACGCATCACGTCGTTTTCTCATGGCTGATTTATTATGATTATATCTTCTCATCGAATCATTCGTACCAACATCGTCTCTTTCTTTTTTTTCTCTCTCTTATTTTTTTGTCACCTGGACAAACAAGCTAGAAAAATCGAAGGAGAGAAGAAACCAAAAAGAAAAAAAGAGAAAAAGAGACGAGAAGGAAACGGAAAATGGGTGGATATAAGCGGTATATAATAGCAAAAAGTGAACATGAACCTTTTTATCCCCCACGCGCCCTCCTGATACCGGGCGGCTATATATACTAACATGTACAGAAAACGCATAATATGCATATTTAGTATTACTGTTCTTGGAACCGATGCTTAGATCGGCTCTTTGTCTACCATTTGTGATGATGCTGCTGCTGTGTGACTGACTGATGATGGGGCGTTAAGCGCCGAGAAAAGTTGACGCTTTTTCGCCTCCAAAAAAAGCCTCCCCCCGGGTGGGCGCCAAAAATAAAATAAAATAAAATAAAAATTTATTCATTCATTCATTGATCCTGCCTGCACATGCCCGGATCGCATTTTTTTTCTTCTCTTCTTCCTTGGTTCATCAGAGTCGAGAAAAATGGAATCGAGCGTTCCTTTTGAAGACGTGCAAGCATCTGTGTTGATGTTTAAGATTTGAAAAAAAAAAGGAATCGGATTGCAGCGCAAAAGAAAGGGAAGAAAGGTATCATGTATGCATGCATCATCCTTCTTCGTTCCCCAAAAGTGTCATCAATACCAATCTTCAAACAAGACCCTTCCCAAATCATTCAAAACACCCCCCAAAAAAGCCCCCCCGAACAAAACAGAGCGGAAAAAGAAGAGAAATACGAAATGTCGCATGTACCAGATACACATCAGCGACGTCCATAGACAGGATCCTCATTTCTGATCCGAGATCCGCTATTCCTCTCATACCAACCACGACGATCGTTGCGTCCTGGCGGGGAACCTCTTCCAGACCCAGAGCCATGCTTTCCAGCAGCAGAATCAGCGCCAGGTCTTGATGATACCGCACGCAACACTTGGCCATTCTGATCCCAGGGCGTCGTGGCGTCGGTGACACCGGCAATCTCACGATCTCTACCGACAACTGCATCAGGGTTGTGGCCAAACAGACTCATGATATCCTTCATGGTCAGTTTAGCTACGGCCTTGCCACCTTCTATGGCTGCCTTGGCCAATTCACGCTTCTTCTCCTGCAGCTCGATGATGCGCTCTTCGACTGTATTGCCAACGGTCAATTTGTACACGTGGACGTCAACTGTTTGGTTGAGACGATGCACACGATCGATAGCTTGCTCCTCGACGAAGGGGTTCCAGAAGGGCTCAATCAGGACCACACGCGAAGCTGCGGTGAGATTCAAGCCCAGCGAACCGCATTTGAGGGAGCAGAGGAGTACGCGGGTCTTGGGATCGTTGCGTAGAGAGTTGAGAGACGCCTCGCGGGCGTCGTTGCGCATGCTACCGTCGTAGCGGACGTAGCGGATAGCTGCCTTTTGTAGATGCGGCTCGATCAAGTCAAGCATGCTGGTGAATTGCGAGAAGACGATCGTCTTGTGTTGTGGAGTTTCGGCATGCAAGATACGCAGCAGGTGACGGATCTTTGTAGAAGCGGCCTCTCTCCCGGATGCACCGGTAGAACCTTCACCTTCCACTTCGGATTCTGTCTCGGACTCGGATTGAGAATCATCATCGTCTGATGCAGAGTCGATGGAACCCAGAGTCTCACCACCTCCTTCTGCGTCTTCGTCATCGGTACCTCCAGCTCTCCCGAGACCCAGGGTCTTCTGCTGAGACTCGTCAACAAGCCAGTCACCCTCTCCTTCGTCCTCTTCGTCGTCACTATCGACAATGATCTTGCGATTTCTACGAGCCGCGATAGGAGCAGGATCAGGATGGGGCTCGGCCTTTGGTTTGTGTTTCTTCTCTCTCTTCTCTTTCTTGCTGCGCTTCTTCGGAGTGGCCTTGGCAATAACCTCGCACTCCGAGCAGCGAAGCGCGCCGGCCTTTATTTCAGCTGGGAGGAGTCTAACACTGCAGATATCGCAGTCCTTGACTTGGACGTCCATTCCGCCGAACATGTCTGCAAGAGCATCGAGCTCGTTGTCTCGGCTGGTCGATGCTGAGGTCTTTCGTGGTGTCTGGCTCGGGGCAGGCTGACCGGTAGACAAGGCATCCTTGTCCTTGTTCATGGATCCAGAGACAAGCTTGGGATGGTTGCAGGCTTGACGGAGACGTAGGAGGAGGACGAGAGCACCAATGTAATCTGTCTTTGCACCGCCCATCATATCGTCCAAACGTTTCTGGGCTCTCTCTTGAAGCTGATCGTAGAAGTCGCGCTCTCTTGGGTCGAGTTTGCAGACGACAGTCTCGACCCTGCGCTCCACGATCTGCATACCTGTGCTCTTCTTTTCGCCAGTCTTTGACTTGCCGCCAAAGCTGAGGGCGCCATCTTCCTTGAGAATGTCCTTGGTTCGGCGTTTCATGAAGCCCTTGAGGAAGTACTGGATACGCTTGATAGCGTAGTGGCCTTTCCCGTTCTTCATGGGCAGAGTGATTTGTTCCTTCCAGGTGGCGAGGTTGTTGTATGGTTTGATCTGCAAGAAGCAGATGAGGCTCTGCAGCTCATCAAGATTGTTCTGCATTGGAGTACCGGTAAGACACCATCTGTACCAACTGCGTAGTGCATAAGTAGCCTGAGTGGACTTTGCATTGCGGTTCTTGATGGAGTGGGCCTCGTCCAGAATGACACGGTACCAGTGGATGCCGTAGCAGCCGACCTTTGCTCCATCAGGGTGGTCAGAAGAGCCCGCAAACTCCGAAGCCAGGATCTGGTAGGTTGTGATTACGACGTCGTATTTTTTGAGCTCTGCAGCGTACTTTGTCCTCGAGGGACCATGATGAACCAGGACACGCAGGGCATGATCTTTGTGAACCTTTGTCTTGATTTCGGCCTCCCACTGGCGAATGAGGGCCAGGGGAGCGACGACAAGCGTGCCCTTTCCGACATCCCTGTGAGGCATCTTGCGCTTGGGATTCTCGGGTGGCGGCTTGGCATCAAGCTCAGGACGGGGATTGAGAAGGATCAAGCTGACGGACTGGATAGTCTTTCCAAGGCCCATGTCGTCGGCGAGGATGCCACCCTTGGGTAGGACACCGTTCTTCTTGCGTTGACCAATTTCCTTGTCAATCATCCAGGATACACCGTCGACCTGGTGAGGCAGGAGCTTGATATTGAGACCCTCAATGGTGCCGTCTTCCTCGTCGTCCTCTTCGTCTTGGTTGGTATCCTTGTCTTTGTTGGACTCGTCCTTTACGGCATCGAGCTCAAGCTTCCTAAGCTTTTCTTCGAGCGAGAGGACCTTCTTTTCTTCCTTGATTTGTTGCTGCTTCTTGGCGATTCTTTTGCGCAGACGCATCTTAGGCTTGTCTGCATCATCCTCGTCAAAAGCGCCTTCGAGCAAGGCCTTGATGTTCTGGCTGGTCTGACCAGGGTCGATGTACGAGTAGGGATCGGCGGCGCCAAAGCGATCTTCTCTCAGAGCGGCATCAGGATCAAAGGCGTCATCGTCATCGTCGGCGTTGGTCAAGTCGATGGGCCTGGGCTTGGGAGCAACGACGGGTCGACTTATAGCGCTGGGGCCTGGGGCGGATGAAAAGACTGGTCTGGCGGCGGGAGGGATGTCTCTGAGCGGAGGGTTTGCGGGCACGCGCACAGCACCCCGGTTCGCGGCGTTAGCGTAAAGAGGGTTGCCGAGCTGGGCCGGATGAGGCTGAGATTGCGAGGCGGGATTCTGGCCTGGAAGGTAGAATTGGCGGGAGGGTGGAGGAGGGTTGGTGCGGTGCAGTTCAGGCTTTCGCGGATTGTTATTGAACAGGTTGGAGTAGGGATCTCTCAGCGGGTTTCGCAGAGGACTGGCCGTGCCAAATGTGGGCTGTGTGGCGAGCTTGGTGGCAGCAGTGGGGGGTGCTGTTGCCGAAGTCTGAATGGGTTGGGAAGGAGCAGTCTGCTCTGCTTCAGGGCGACGTTCTCGTGCCATGGTGGTTGATGCTGTGTGTTTTGTGTAAATGTCTACTTCCAAGCTGCCATCGGTCATGTCAAACAACGAGCTAGAGTCACCGATAGAATGGTCAAGATGACTCGAGGAAAGGGAATTTTGTTTGGACGACAGCGTGTTGACGGGACGGAAGGGCTTTCTCTTCTGCTTGTCCATGTGCAAAAAGCAAACACACCTGACAGAAGGGTAAACAAACGATTCGTTCGTATCTCGGTCTTAAGATGGACTCGATAAGATCAGATGGATAAGATAAAACAATATGTCACTCCGCAGTCGGCTTTGTAGATTGCGTGCTCGTCCGGTCGGCAATGGACAAACGGCAGAAATGTTGTTGACCAGACCATTGTCGCCGTCCGCCTGGAGATTACATATTCCTTTTCTTCCTTCCGCTCGTTGTGTGTTTGTCAGAGTCGCCTTGTGACTAGATATTTCTTTTCTCCCTCCCGCTCGTTGTGTTCCCAAGGTTGCAACTGCCCCAGTCATGTCGGCTTCGTCGAGCCTGCCGTTCGGCCAGAACGTTTCCCTAAAAGACATCAGCGGTCCCACGTATTTGACTGCGCAGACTCTGGTCCAACAAGTCGCCTACGCCCTTTCCGACAAGATATTCTCCTACTCGCCCGAGTCGTTCGATCTCGATGTCGCCGCCAAGAGCTGGGAAAATGCCGGCGAGAAGAACGCCCATGGCTACAAGACACACATCTCGCCCATGGAGACTCGTTCCGGCGCCGGCTCCATCGCCCTTGGATACATGTTCTCCAAGGACTTTGACTTGAAGAAGCGCCACATTCCCCAGTCAATTGTCGCCTCTTCGGCTTCTCTCGCCCACCTGCGCGCCGCTCTCGACCAGTTGACGCTGCTCTACAACGTGGCAAATCCCACCGTCCTCCAGGTGGCCGCTGTCGAATATGCCGCCAACTCGTCCACCGGTCTTGTCACTGACTACGTCTCGGCTCTCCGTCTTGCCGAGGAATTGGGTCTGGGTCTGGTTGCCAGTGCGTCGGCTCACGAGATGCAGCACATGTCCCTCTTGGCCACTCTGATGGCTTCCATCGTTCCTTCTCTGCACGTCTACGATGGCATCACCGTCGGCAGAGAGACCACCAGAATCATTGATGTTCTCGACCAGTCCGGCCTCAAAAGGACCTACGACGCCATCTTGGCCGAATCTTCCCAAACCGAGAAGAAGCACTCGGACAACGAGGGCAGAGTCAGCCGCCTTCTCAAGGCTTTCAACAACGAGCTCGGCACCGAGTACAAGTTGTTCGAATACTCGGGCCACGCCGAGCCCGACTCGGTCTTGGTCGTTTTCGGCACTGTCGAGGCCTCCCTGGCCACTCAGGTTGCCCGCGCCCTTTCCGACAAGGGCGTCAAGGTCGGCGTGGTCAACGTTCGTGTATACCGCCCCTTCGTCGAGGAGGAGTTCCTCGAGGTTCTTCCTCCTTCGGTCCAGAACGTTGCCGTCCTTGGCCAAGTCTTGGACCAGTCTGCCGTGACCGACGACACCGAGCACTCTAACCTCTACACCGACGTTCTCGCTGCCCTGAGCTTCGCCCCAGTGAGCAGAACTCCTGCCGTCTTTGATATCAAGTACGCCAGAGAGCAGGTCTGGACTCCCACCTTGGTTGCTGGCCTCTTGCAGCAGATTGGCCAAAAGATCAATCACGCTCCTACAGAAGCAGAGCGCTTCGAGCTTCCCACTGGCACCCTTCAGCAGTACACTTTCTGGGACCTTGACAGCTCAATAGCCGCGTCCGCCCCTCTCATGCTCGGTCAGCTGCTTTCTGGCGACTCCAAGCTCAACGTCAGTGTTCGCACTGGACACGACAACCTTGTCGCAGGCGGTGTCGTTCGCACCGACATCAGAACCTCGACCAAGTCCATCGAGGCTGCATACTCTGTCAGCTCTGCCAACGTTGCCGTCATCAACCATGTCAGTCTGCTCAAGAACTTTGATGTCATCAAGTCTGTCAAGGACGAGGGTATCGTCATCGTCAAGTTGGCTGGTGTCGAGGATGAGGAAATTGACCAAACCCTTTCTGCCCAAGTTCGCAAGGCTCTTGCCTTCAAGAAGATCCAGCTCTTTGCTCTTGACCCTGCCGCCTCTGAGCAGCCTGAGCTTGAGAGTTACCTCGTACAGCTGGCTTTCCTCAAGATTGCCCGCAGCGATCTTTACGAGACTGGTGTCAAGAAGCTTGCAACTGCTCAAGATGCTCTCACCGCTCTGTCTCAGGAAATCGACAGTGTAATCCGCCAGGTCGAGGTGCCCGAATCTTGGCTGTCCGTTGAGCCCGAGGCTGACGAGCCTGTCATCTTATCCGAAGATCTGAACATCAACAGCTTCGTCAACTTTGATAAGGAAGAGCCCGAGGAGGCCTACCTTCTCAGAGATTGGCAGAAGGTTGCCAAGGGTCTTGCCTTCAAGGAGGCCTACGGGACCCAAAACGCACTGCGTCCTGACCTCAGTGTCAAGACTCACGTTGTCACTGTCAAGGAACGCCGTCGCCTTACTCCCAAGACCTACGACCGTAACATCTTCCACATCGAGTTTGATCTCGGTGAGACTGGTCTTACCTACGACATTGGTGAGGCTCTTGGTATTCACGCCGAGAACGATCCTGTCCAAGTCGACGAGTTCATCAAGTGGTATGGTCTCAACCCTGATGAAGTTGTCGAGGTTCCTTCCCGTGAAGACCCTCAGATCCTCGAGAACCGCACAGTCTACCAGGCTCTTCTCCAGAACGTCGACATCTTCGGCCGCCCTCCCAAGCGCTTCTACGAGGCTCTTTCCGACTTCGCCAACAATGAAGCCGAGAAGACTCAGCTCCTTTTGCTCGGTACCGGCGGTAACCAGGAAGCCCAGGTCGACTTCAAGCGTCGTGCCGAGGTTGACACCATCACCTATGCCGATCTCCTGCTCGAGTTCCCCTCTGCTCACCCCTCTTTCCACGACATTGCCCGTCTCGTTGCTCCCATGAAGCGTCGTGAATACTCCATTGCTTCTTCGCAGAGAGTCACTCCCAACAGCGTCACCCTCTGCATTGTCACTGTCAACTGGGTTGATCCCAAGGGCCGCGACCGTTTTGGACAAGCCACTCGCTACCTGAATGCCCTCAATGTCGGCCAGACTGTGACAGTCTCAGTCAAGCCCTCCGTTATGAAGCTCCCCCACAAGACCACCGCGCCCATCATCATGGCCGGTCTTGGTACGGGTCTTGCTCCTTTCCGTGCCTTTGTACAGGAACGCGCCTGGCAGAAGGAGCAAGGCATGGACATTGGTGCCGTCATGCTGTACATGGGATCCCGCACGCAAAAGGAAGAGTATCTCTATGGCGAAGAATGGGAGGCCTACAAGGACGCCGGCGTCATCACCCACATGGGCTGCGCCTTCTCGCGTGACCAGCCCCAGAAGATTTACATCCAAGACCGCATGCGCGAGTCTCTGATGGATATCCGCAAGGCTTACCTGCGTGACGAGGGTGCCTTTTACCTTTGTGGTCCTACATGGCCTGTTCCTGATGTTACTAGTGTTCTTGAGGAGGCCATTGAGGCCGAGGCCAAGGACAGCGGCAAGAAGGTTGACTCGCGCAAGGTTATTGACCAGCTCAAGGACGAGGAGAGATATGTTCTCGAAGTCTATTAGACGTCTTTTCATGCGAGCGATGTTTCTGTTCTGATTTTTTCGTTTTTTTTAGAAAAGCATTTTCATGGAAATTTGATTGGTTTTTGGTTATCTCAAGCGAGTCCGACCGACATTTTAAGAAATGTGTTCTGATATGATATCCTCTGGGCTGACCACCACTTTTCCCTCCTCGTTTTTGATAGTCCGTGAAGATCAAATAATGCATAGATTTGAATCGCGTTGAATCTTGGGTTTGTTGGTTTGTTGATTGGCACCAACAATTAATAAGTGGATTTCCGGCTTTCCTGTTCCGCGAGAAGGCTGTGCAGGCCCCAGGGCGACATGGTCGATCATTCTCTCCTTCGTATGCAGGAACACATTCGTGCACACTGCATGCGGTTGATCAACTCAACAAGCCACAAGGTGACATGATTATTTTTGTGAAACATGGAAGATATTCCTTGCATGTTGTTTGCAGTGTGAAATGACCTCTCTCCTACTAATTCGTTTGCTTTGCATATGTTCTGTTCTTCATACAAGATCTATCTCTTGTCCTTAGCCATATGATTGCTCGTGTGCGGCTAGGAAAGGTTCTTGTTGACAGGAAAAGTCGTCGCAAGCAATATGACGTTGACCGTGTTCCGTTTTTAGGCCAGCCCTTTTTCCCTTCCCCTGCGGCTCGTGTTTGTCGCAAAAGCTGCAACTTCGTAACACACCAAGAGAACACCACGCCCCGAAATCTCCTTCTGTTTGGCAAGGACCACTCACATTCCGTCAAAATCCAGTTCTTTTTAACAAAAGCTGATAGCCAAGAAGCTCAGCTTTGAGTGTTGTTATTGCTCGTGGCGAAGTACACTATGAGAGGCTGTCGAGATAATAATAGAAATTCGGCGGGACAAAAAAAAAGAGGCGACACACCAAAAAAGCATATGGCTTGGTTGCTAGGGTTTAGATTATGCGGGTGCCAGGTACACCCGAGCGAGAAGGATTATTGACGTCTCTGATCATCACGGTAGGAGGACCAAGTATATTATTTAGGCCCTACATCTATTCTTGTACCTGCTCCCTTTCTCTTTCTCTCTCTCTCCATCACACTGCTTTAAAAACCAAAAGCACCCACTCTCGCTCAAACTCACCGAAACCCACTTTTAACACGCCAAAAACACTTTCAACCGCAAATATGAGATTCGCTACCATCTTCGCACTGGCCGCCTCTGCCTCCATGGCCGTCGCCGCCAACTCGTCTCCCGCCCTCTTCGCCCGCCAGTCCAACGACGTCACCTGCTCGAACGGAGAATCCAAGTGTGGTTCGGGATGCTACGACCCTACTGCCTTCGTCTGCTGTGGTGAGGCCGGCCAGATCTGTGCTACCGGAAACTACTGCGCCAGCGCCGACCGATGCTGTCCCATCGGCGCCAACTGCGATGGTCAGGGTACCTCGACTGCGGCCGGTTCTTCAGCTACTGCTGTTCAGTCTGGTTCTACGATTTTGGGAAGCTGTAAGTCTTTGATATTTCTTCTTTCTGATCTTTTTCTGCCTTATCATGTCATGATTCCCTTTTGTACAATAAGAGGCCGGTAGTGACGAACTCGTCATGCAGCCCGTACTTCTTCCTCTTCCACGGAAGCCTCAACGACGGCTCTCGCCTCACAGTCTTCTGCCTCGCAGTCGTCTGAGACGTCCTTCCTCTCTCACCCCGCAGCCCTCACCCCCCTCTCCCTCTCATCATCATCATCATCATCATCATCATCATCATCAATTCTAATCTCAAACTCCTCCACAACAGCCGCCTCCTCCGCCGCCAGCAGCGCTACCTCCGCCATGTCCAGCGTGTCCTCCTCGGCCTCCCACTCCGCTTCTTCGGCCTCGTCCTCCGAGTCCAAGGCCGCTTCTTCCGCCTCAAAGTCTGCTTCTTCGGCCGCTTCGTCGGCGTCCAAGTCTGCGGGTAGCGCGGCTTCGTCGGCTGCTTCTGCTACCTCTACTGGTGCTGCTAGTGCTGGTTCCGTCACCAACTTTGGGCTTGCGCTTCTTGGTCTTGCTGCCCTTATTTAAGAGAAGAGTTTCTTTTTTTTGAGATTTTCTTTTTCTTTTTTTTTTGTCTGGATAATCTTTTGATGGGGGGGTTGGCATTGTTTGTGCATTTTTTGAAAGGAGGAAAAACACACACCTTTTGAGGTGCAAGATCTGAGGATTATACTGGACAGATGTAAAAAAATGTTTTAAAGCTCTTATCTTCTTCTTTTTTTGTTTTTTTACAAAGTGTACTTTCATCAACTCTTCTCATTCTGTTTTTTTCTTTTTCTTTTTTCCTTGATGAGCAGCTTTTACTATCTACTTAATCTTTTGTTTTGCATATATTATATCACTTATAGAAAAACATGATAGAGTATGGGAAACGGTAGGGGGAAATATATCACAGAATTAATTTTTCTTTCCCTTTTTTTTTTCTTCTTTCTTTCCTTTTTGTACGGCTTTTTTGCATAACTATTTTTAGCCATTATTTTTGCAAATATATATAATTACTTGTATCGAACATTGGCAACTCAGTAGCTCCGTTAGATTCTCCCGCTGATGTCTGGCTAGATCGCTCTGGTCTTGAAAAGGCACATCCATCACGACGGGGTTCCCGGCAAAGAGGGTGTTTGGATTTAGATGATACTGTACTGATCTTGGTTATTCATGGCCTCCTGGATTGGAGGAGCTTCGTCTCATCTCAGCGAGGCCTCCTCTTGATTGATGAACTTCTGCCAGGAGAGCACGGTCTGTCGATACCGGGTCGCTACTCGTATGTGATCGTGGATTAGGTACAGTCGCCGCATTAGCTGCTGGAGGAATCATTGCCGGTGGCTGACGTTTCAAAGTGCCGTGGGAGTCAGAGAAAGTCCAAGATTTGCTTTGTGTCACTGTTGGTATTACATATGTAGACATGGGGCGTACGCTTGCATCGATTTATCCCTTTGTGCAAGCCAAGTTGCTAAATAATCCAAAATCCTGGTGATGATAGAGGATGTGGATATGTTGAAAGCCGGACCATCACGTTCAAGACAGCTGATAAGTCTGCCTGGACGAAATAACTTGCCATCACTACTTCCTGCTTCTCCCATCCACAGAACCTATTGGTAAAAGACATGAGTGAAACCAAGATCCGTGCGATCTGCAGGAATTATTGTGCGAACGCCAGCATGGCCGTCAAGGCACGGATTTTTGCCAAACTCTGTCAGCCTTTGTTGAGCTCTTGATGCAGGTCGGGTCGAAATGATGACAAGCGCTTGAGTGCATAAGTTCAAGCCTGGTTTTCTGCGTGGGCATGCAGGTCTAGGCGAATCGAAGCCAGGACCTGCATCTTAAACTCATACACCGGCCATTGACAGCACAACATATTGCTTACTGTGTCCAATTTTACTCGACTTACTCTCGAACACCAAGTTACCAGGAGGATGCAGTAAGATGGCCCGTTGCCATACTCAACAAAATTTTCCACGGTGGACTTGTCAATATTCCTCTCGCTAAGTGCGTCCTTGCGAAAGGTAGAGATGGGTCCCGATTGTAGTGCCGAGTTCCGAGGACGAAGCCAGCTGAGTCGAGTGGATCGGAAAGTTGTCGTAATCTACGAAGTCGGTCGCGAGCGAGAGAGAAAACTCTGTCAAGTGTATCGCAGCATATCTGTCTGTGTTGTGCTTGCGTATGCAACTACGAGGCTGAGAGGGGCTTGTATCTTTATTTCCAAGGCACATGTGGTCCGAGAGATACTCCGGCTACGAGACGAAACTGCAACGGTTTCTTGCGAACTACTAGTCGGTATGTATGTTGAGTGTTAGAGGATTATTTAAAGCATGGCGAATTCGCCTTGCTTGCAGATGCAGAGAAATCGTGTACTGGTGCCATCCTGCCATACTGCCACCACATGTCTCCTCCCCCTGTCCATCGCTCTCGGCTGCTGAAGAAGGTTGTCGGTCCAGCCCGTGGGGGCGCAAATCTGAAACAGCAGCCTTGCGTGTGCATGGGGTCGTTCCTGCCGTTGGTTCCAGGTCTGGATGTGAACGGTTCCTGTGCTGTTTTCAAAGTCCTTCATCTACAACGAATATCTACATGTAAACGTATATCACGTTGTACTATCACGGCGGCTCATAGCAACATCACACATTGTTGAAGAGCCAACGATAGCTCCGATATAAAGAAGGGGCAGGAGCGACACAAGCTTTTCTTCGGCGGCAAGACGTTACACCATGCTCCGTGCGAACGCCGCATATCAAGAACCAGCGAATCGCACTTGCGTACCCCTGGTCCTTCTAGCCTCGATGTGACAGTGTAGCTGCCCTCAGCGTTTAGCTGTCCGAGGCTGGATCTCACTTTTTGCAGCACATAGAGGTGGTAAAACGGGTAGGGGTACATCCCCTGGCGAGGGCCCCACTGCACCCTTTTTGCCCTAATACATGTGAAAAAGACGGAAGTGACAAGGTGACTTGCGAGGAAAGCGTTTGTCGCGCGTGCATGTTTGCGGAAGTGAAGAAAACCGAGCCCCGAGCATGCATATGCGCCTAGTATAAAAGTATCTGGATAGACGCCGTACAACATCTTGACCTTCTTTCCCCCTCATCGCGTCCCCATTTCACACCACTGTTCCAAGAGCATTCGCTCGTTTCATTCTCTTGTCTATACAGACTACACTCTCTTTTTCTTCATCAAATCCTCAAGCCCTGGTTGGCTTCTGTTTTTGAGGCGCTCTAGCAGCAGCACTTTTCCGCACACTATCGACCACACACAACAAACGATCTTTACGGGTATCTATCCTTTCAATTGCTACAAATCATTGTGAAGATGTCTTCTTCTATCAACACTAAGCTCGCTGTCCTGGCTCTCGCCGGTTCTGCATTGGCCAGACCCAGCTATGGTCACGGCGGTCACCACGCCAAACTTCACCACCACAAGCATGTCGTTGGTACTTCCGGCCACGTTACTGGCACTGGCGCTCCTTACGGCGCGGCCAACGCTACTGGTATCTGGGGCACTGGCACTGGTGTCGTTGCCTCGAGCGGTCTTGTTCCTTCTTTCATCCACCCTTCGGCTGTTGGTCCTCAGACTGCTTCTTTCGATGGCTCTGTTCCCTCCCAAGTTGCTGCTGCCCCTGCTGCCTCGGATGGCACTTGCACTGACAACGTTGTGGTTGTGACTCACACCAACCGCATCACTCTGACCGTCATCGCCTCGGATGTTGTTTCGGCCTTGACTACCACTAGCACCCTTGTTGCCAGTGACTCTGTTGCTCTCAGCAGCTCAGTTGCCGTCAGTGGCACTTCTGTTGTCCCCAGCAGCTCGGTTGCCGTCAATGACACCTCTTTCATGACCAGCTCCGCTCCTGTTTTCGCCGCAGTTGCTTCTAGCAGCGCGGCAGTTTTGTCCAGCAGCGCCGCAATTCCTTCCAGCAGCTCGGCAGTTGCTTCTAGCAGCGCCGCAGTTGTTCCTAGCAGCACCGCAGTTGTTTCCAGCAGCTCTGCCTCTTCCAGCAGTGTTTCCTTCTCGGCTGACCTCGGTTTTGCCAACAAGCTCTTCCTCAGCCACGGCTACTCTTCGTCGTCCACTGCCGCCATCTCTAGCGCTGTTGCTCAGTCGTCCAGCGCCAGCATCTCCACCGCACCTACCTCTTCTGCAGTCGCAAGCAGCTCTTCGGTCCAGGTCTCTTCTCCATCTTCCGCAGCTGTTCCCAAGTCTAGCGGCAATGGCGTTGGCAAGCGTGGTCTCGCCTACAACACGGCATCTCTCCTCACCTGCTTCGAGAACAACGACCAGATCACCTGGGGCTACAACTGGGACTCTGCCAGCGGTGGCTTGTCGAGCAGCTTCAACTACGTGCCTCTTCTCTGGGGACTGAGCAACGGTCACGCTGATGTCTGGAACCAGCGTGCCACCGCCGCCATTGCAAGCGGCTCTACTCACCTCATGTCGTTCAACGAGCCCGACATGAGCACCCAGGCAAACATGTCTCCCGAAGCCGCGGCCGCTGCGTACAAGACGTACATGATGCCTTTTGCCGGCAAGGCCAAGCTTGGTGCTCCTGCCGTTACCAACGGTGGTGGTAGCATGGGACTCAACTGGCTCAGTGCCTTTATGGATGCATGCACTGGCTGTCAGGTCGACTTTGTTTCGCTTCACTGGTACGACAGCGCCTCCAACACTGCCTACTTCAAGGAGCACGTCCAGAATGCCAGTACCGTTTTTGGCAAGCCTGTCTGGGTGACCGAGTTTGCGCCTACTGGAGCCTCTGACTCGCAGATCTCGACTTTCCTCCAAGACGTCATGCCTTGGATGGACAGCCAGGACTTTGTTGAGCGTTACAGCTACTTTATGGCTGGTGACGGTGCACTCCTCAGTGGCACTGAGCCCTCGTCGTTTGGCACAACCTATGCGTCGTACACCAGCTCGTCGTAGAGTACAACAGTCATGACTTGGTTGAGAAACGTGATTGAGGGCATGGCATGAAGTTGCAGAAAAAAGGGGTATACGACTGGGAGTGGCATGAAGTTGCAAATAAAGTTTATACGACTGGGAAGGGCATGGACTGGCTTCAGCTTATGACAAGGATAAATTAAAAGGTGGAAAAACATGCAGTACAAGGATTCAAACGACACAGACATTGCTACGCGAACATTGATTCTCTGTTAAAAGTGAATGCTGTATTATGTTATTGAGATGACGCAGGAGAAAAGGGTGGAGATCAAGGCGGGCAGTTGAGAGTCTGGAACACGTGCGAGCGGTGATTGGCTGGTGGTAGTAGGCGTGCCTGACTTTCAATATATTCTCTATTCCACGGATTGGACCACTACAATTCTTTCTGTTGTTGCCCAGAGTTAGCAAGGGAAGGTGCATTCGAGACGAACAAAGCAGTTGTAATTGCTGCAAGGAAGCGACGACGCCGCCATGAAGTGCGTAACACAAGACCCACCCGCAGCAGGAGCAGCAGCTAACACTCGACTGCAGGTTCGGCCAGCAATTGCAGAGTTCCCTGATCAAGGACTGGTACTACTACTACATTTCGTACGACGAGCTCAAGAGGCTCCTCCAGCCCGAGCCCGCCACCAAACCAACCGCCGAGAACCCCCGCCCGCCGTCCAAGGCATGGACCGACGACCACGAGACGCGCTTCTACAGCGAGCTGGAGGCCGAGCTGGACAAGGTGTCCAACTTCCAGCAAGTCAAGAGCGGCGAGATCCAGCGTCGCATCAAGATCAGCGAGCGCGAGGTCAACGAGGTCATTGCCAGGGCTAAGGCCGCCCATCAGGAGTCGGGCGATGACCAGCAGCAGCAACATACGGAAATGCCCAGCGAGGAGGATTTTGGCATGCTTGAGGAGGACCTGTCAGACATCATTGCCGACGTGCACGATCTGGCAAAGTTCACGCAGCTCAACTACACGGGCTTCCAAAAGATCATCAAGAAGCACGACAAGCTGTACCCCGACCAGCAGCTGCGTCCGCTGTTCGCCGCTCGTCTAAATGCAAAGCCGTTTTTCAAGGACAACTACGACCAGTCCATCGTGCGCCTGTCGCAGCTCTACGACTTGGTGCGAACACGCGGCAATCCGGCCAAGGGAGATTCGGCGGCCGGTGGCAGCCAGCAGAACTTTGTGCGCCAGACAACAAAGTACTGGGTGCACCCCGACAACATCACCGAGCTCAAGCTCATCATCCTCAAGCACTTGCCCGTGCTTGTCTTCAACCCCAGCAAGGAGTTTGAAATCAAGGACTCGGCCATCTCGTCCATCTACTACGACAACACCGCCACTTGGGAGCTGTACGAGGGCCGTCTCAAGAAGACCGAAGGTGCCGAAGCCATCCGTCTGAGATGGTACGGTGGCATGGAGGTCGACACCATCTTTGTCGAGCGCAAGACGCACAGAGAAGACTGGACGGGCGAAAAGTCGGTCAAGGCTCGTTTCGCCCTCAAGGAGAAGAACGTCAACGCCTTTATGCGCGGCGACTACACGGTAGAGCAGGCCTTTGAGAAGATGCGTCGCGATGGCAAGAAGAGCGAAAGGGAGATTGCCGACCTTGAGCAGCTCGCCAGGGAGATCCAGTACCGTGTCATTACCCGCAAACTCGAGCCTGTCACCCGCTCCTTCTACAACCGCACCGCCTTCCAGCTGCCCGGCGATGCCCGTGTACGTGTGTCGCTCGACACTGAGCTTACCATGACTCGCGAGGACAACCTTGATGGCCGCCAACGTGCCGGCAAGAACTGGCGTCGCACAGATATCGGCATCGACTGGCCCTTCAGCCAACTGCCTGCCGAGGACGTCGAGCGTTTCCCCTACGCCGTCCTCGAGGTCAAGCTACAGACTCAAGCCGGCCAGCTTCCTCCAGAGTGGATCCGCGAGCTCACTGCTTCTCACCTTGTCGAAGCTGTGCCCAAGTTCTCCAAGTTCATTCATGGTACCGCTACCTTGAATCCCACTCGCATTCATCTGATCCCCTTCTGGATGCCTCAGATGCATGTCGACATTCGCAAGCCCGTCTCTCATCGTTTTGGTATTGAGCGCCCCGGTCAGAGCACAGACATTTCCACCAGCGGTCACATGGACGACGACTCTGACGATGAAAATGATGACGCCGCCGCCGCCCTTGCCAACGCCGATGACAGTGAGAACTTCCGCCGTCTGCGTGCTGCAAGGGACGCGCTCGAGCAGCACGAGATTGCACAACATATGGACTATGGCGCTGCTGCTAACGGAAGCCACGACCCCAATTCTCTCGACGAAGAGGAACGTCTTGCAGCACGCCCCCTCAACCACGAGGACGACTACCCTATCTACGACAGCGATGAAGAAGACGACGACGACCTGGAAGAAGCCAAGCGTATCGGTGGCTGGACCTATCGTCGCAAGCTTTTGTCCCACTATGCCAGCCAAGTCGGCGACAAGATGGCAAGCACCTTTGGCTTTTCCGGCTCATCCAAAACTGCCATCTTGCCTGAGGCTCCTCCTATGGGCAACCTCCCCAGGCATTCTAACCAGATGCGCGAGAAGAGATACAAGGCGCCCAAGGGCAAGAAGATCCATGTTCCTGTGCGCGTGGAACCAAAAGTCTTTTTCGCCGCAGAACGCACTTTCCTATCTTGGGTAAGCTATCACTTCACCAGAAAGAAAAAACATAAAGCAAAACTAACAATCAATCAAAAAATAGCTCGAATTCTCAATCATCCTCGGCAGCATAGCAGCCACGCTCCTCAACTTCGGCGACTCGATCGCCCTCGCGTCGGCCTGGGCCTTTACTCTGGTCGCCCTGTTCGCCATCGCCTACAGCATGGGTCTGTACCTGTGGAGGGTGGAGAGCATCCGCAACCGCCACGCCGTCACGTATCACGACAAGTTCGGCCCCAGCGCGCTTTGCGTCTTGCTGTTCTTTGCGGTGGCGGTGAGTTTTGGGTACCGCTGGACTAGAGGCGGGGAAGGTGGGTTTAAGGGGGATTTGAAGGGTTGAGATTTGAGATAGGGGGTTTTTTTTGTCATGTTGTATATAGGTATCTGGAAAAAGGATGACATTTCTTTTTTTTTTGTTTCTGTTGTTGTTGGGTCTTGATTTGGTGCATTAGGGAGAGCCATATCGGGGTCGAGGGAGGGAGAGTGGTTGTCGTAGCATGTTCTTTTTTTGATCTCATTGCCGTTTTGTAGATTCTGTTTGTTTTTTTTTGTAATTATTTACTGTACATAATGTTCCAACCCCAGAACTTGAAGTACATTTCTTTAAAAAGATAGTTGGGAGATTTCTTCTTTTTTTTCTTCTTTTTTTTTCTTCTTTTTCTTCTTCTTTTTCTTCTTCTTTTTTTTTATATTCTTTCTTTTCTTTTCTTTTCTTCTTTTTTTGTTTTTTTTTTATCTTTTTCTTGATACATTTGTTCTCAAGTTTCTTTTTTTTTCCTAAAAGGGAATTTCTTGGTCTTTCTTAGTAGGTAATTAATCTTTTTTCTTTTCTTTTCTTTTCTTTTCTTTTCTTTTCTTTTCTTTTCTTTTCTTTTCTTTTCTTTTCTTTTCTTTTCTTTTCTTTTCTTTTCTTTTCTTTTCTTTTCTTTTCTTTTCTTTTCTTTCCTTTCCTTTCCTTTACTAAGATATTACCTATCTGTAAGATTTTTCTTTTTTTTCTTCTTCCTAAACGTAAGTGAGAGAGAAATGAGTAAGTGAGTGAACTTATGAGCAAGAATGCGATCGAAAAACAACAAAAGTCCCATCCATGATCCATTTTTGAGTGAGTGAGTGAGTGAGTTACATTTGTTCGCATATTCTTCTCATTGAGCACTTAAAACCTGCTTTGCAAAGTAAAATAAAAAAGTCACAAGAAGGAATCTCTAGGTATTTCTCTCTCTCTCTCTCCCTCTCTCTCTCTCTCTCTCTCTCTCTCTCTCTCATCTCTCTCTCTCTCTCTCTCTCTCTCATCTCTCTTGATCTCTTTCTCTTCTGTCTCTCTTGATCTCTATAAAGGATTCAGAAGGACTGCTGTGCTCTGTCTCGCTCTCTGCCTCAATTCCTTTCAATCCCCGAATCCCAAGACACAACAAACATACAAAGCAGCTTCTTGCGTCGATAATCATCCTCGCTCCCCATCATCATCACTACCTCTCTCTTCCTCTTCCTTCTTCCCCCCGTCCAAAAAGCACAAGCAAAGATGACGAAAATCTTCTCCTTCCCATCTTTCTCCGACTCCGAGGTCGAAGTCGTCGACACCAGACAACACAAACACACCAAAACCTTGACGCCTCCAGAAATCGAGGTAAATACTTTCCATTTTGTCGTTGGAGTCTTTTTCGAAAAGGGAAAGTGTCGAAGATCTTGTTGACTGACATGTGCTTTTTATTTGCAACAGAAGAATGAGTGGGTGTTGTACAACGGCAGTGGAGACAGCCATGTCGAGGCGGCAGAGAAATCTCCCTCTTCCACTTCCGCAGAGCAAGGCAGTACAGACGAAACAGCCGTCGTCATGACTCCTTCCTCCTCTGAGACCCTCCAAGACAACGACGACAAGGAAACCGCCACACAGAAGAGGCCCAGAGCCGAACTTGCAGAAGTGGCTAAGACTTTGCCGCCGTATGACCGGCACCAAGCCAAGGGAAAAGTTGTTGCTGCAATGCAAGCGATGATGGAAACCCCACCCATGAAGCCAGTAAAAGACGAAGCTGAGCACCACACACCTTCGGAAGCAAGTTCCTCGGGCAAACATATTCGCTTCCAAGACGTAGACGGCATCGCCGCCTCAAAGTTGAAACTCGCGGCCTCCTCGTTGCGGATTGAGACCATGCTCAAGCAAGCCAAGCAGGACGCCGAAACCATCAAGAGGCTGGAGCACACCAACAACTTGTCACTCGAGCAAATCTCCGCTCTGCAAGCACAGGTGGCAGCGCACAAGAACGCGCTCGAGATTCTGCAACCTGCCTTGGCTGACTCGCAGGCAGAGGCGACCGCGTCTCGCCAAAAGCTGCTCAAAGAGCAAGAGCAGTATAAATTGCGGACGAAGGACCATTCAGTTTTGCACAACAGGTGGCGGGAGCGTGCCGAGATCCAGAAAAACACTCTGCTTTACGAGAATGATCTACTTGTCCAAAAACTGGCTCAAGCAAAAGCCGAGTTCAAAGTGCAAGAGCAGTATGCACTGAATGTGAAGTACCGAGCCGAGTTCTACGAAGGGTTACATGCAAGTGTGTCGAGCCAGAATGTCAATCTCAATAATGAGAAGACTCAACTGCTTCAGCAGTTGAAAGAGGCACATGTTAGCAACTCCGGCTGGTGCGAAACAATCACCTGGTTTGAGGGGGAGCTCAGAACTGCTCGCGAAGAATTGGCTGCTGCGAAATTGTCCGTCGAGACAATGAAGCACAACAACGATAAAGTTTCCGCTGAAGTTTCTGCTGAAGTTTCTGATGATAAGGCTTCTGGTGATGAGACTTCTGATGATGATGTCTCTGATGATGAGGCTTCTGATGATGATGTCTCTGATGCTGAAGTTTCTGATCAAGGCTCTTCTGATGATGAGGCTTCTGCTGACGAGTCTTCTGATGATGACACTTCTGACGAGGATTCTGATGATGAGGCTTCGGGCAGCGAAGCTTCCGACTCGACCAAGGATGAGACCGACAACGATGTTTGCGAGGAGCCCCTCTATCTGAACATCAACGTCTGGACGGACTGCCCAGAAGGCATCGACACTGAGCTTGCCATCATCAAGATGATGCCCGACACGCCCTTTGGAGTGGTCATGGATCAGCTGCGTAAAACACACCCACTCAAGGTTCTCAGGACCTCAGATGACGATCGCTTGGTCTTTGAATCCGACACCTCCAGACTGGTAAGTTTTTTGCAAGATGATTTCTATACCGTCCTTGTATTTCTTGCTGCCGTTTGTCTTTGGTGGGACATGCCCTCTTTCTAAAATTTGTTTCCGTCATCATGTTGCTTCTTGCTTTCTATTTTCGGTGCGATATGCTCTATGGCTAACGACATTTTTTCTTTGATAGCTGGGCTTGCAGAACGGTGCTGAGTTGGATTTCATCCAGGTTTGGGGCGAGCCGGGTGCTATGATTGATGCATGCACGGAGGATGTTCGCTTCTGGAGAGCAAAGGATACACGCATCTAGATCCGATCGAGTGAACAAACAACGGAAAGGGGCTTCCGCAGGGGGGCCGGCAGATCCCGACAGTCAGCCAGCAGCTTGTCGGGAAAACACCGAGAATTAGAATCGTGAGATCGAAGGCGAGCAGATAGCAGGATTTATCTTTTCTTTCTCTTTTTTCAGAATAAAACCTTCGTGCCATTCCAACCTCAACTCAAAAAGCATGACTCAGTGACGCAAGGCCATGCTTGAGAAAGTCGTCTCTCTTGACCTCGAATGCTGCGTCAACTTTCAGACTGGCAACCAGGGACGCTCCAGCCCAGACACCTAGCGTTTCCACACCTCGGACCGTACTCTGAACTGGTATACCACGTTTCAGAGCCTCGCGTTGTAACTTTTCAGCTACCTCATCGCGTTCTTGTGGTAAATCCCGTGCAGGAACATCATCGGCTGGGACAGATGAAGTTGAAGTTGCTGTATTTTCGTAGTCCTCGCTACCAGGTGGCTTGCCCCTGGTTGGCAAATTCATGTGTGGTCCCTTGTCGTTCTGCTTCTTTCCAGTAGCTGAACCATAACTCATGACTGGGTCCCATCCTTTGGATTGGACTAGAGCATCAATTTCCTGGAGAAGGCGAGACTTGAGACCTGGGATGCCGCTGGCGCCGCCTGTGATGACAATGCGAGAGATACAAAGAGCACGTACATCGAGTGGCAGTGATAATAGGCATCTATATGCTAAAAGAGGCAGAGGGAGTTCGTGGTCGTCAAGATGATCAGCAGAATCGGAACTGTGGAAGAAGGCTTGCTCGGCGGGTTTTGCCAAGTCGTCGAAGGGTAATTGTAGGGAAGAAGTACCTAGCGGAAGGTTGATGGTTTCCACAGATTCAGCATGATCTGGCTCACTGCACCAAGCCATGCGAGTCACTATGTCTTCTGTAGTCTCGAAGGGAAGAGACTCGGAGGGTTTTGCGTGTTCACGTAGGACATCAGCCATGTTCCGCGTTAGCAACTTGGCGCCCCTGGTGGAGCGTTTGTGCAAGACTTCTCGATATTCGTATAGAGCAGTGACTGTCGTTTCGTGCCAGCCAATGTCAATGGTCAAGGCAGAACGTAAGCCGGCAGAAACAGCGCAAAGAAGGGGGGTAGCCCAGAGCTGAACGCTGGTCGGCTGGTATGCGTTGAATATGACATTCAAGATGGTGGAGACGATTGGATGTGGCAGAGTTGAGGGAAGGGCAAGGAAGACCTTGCGAGGGCGTTGGTCCAGCATCAGATGGTCAGTGTGGGCATTGCGTAGTGCACGTTCGATCTTGTCCCCAGTCAGGCCGAGGTTGACATGCCGTACATCCAAGTCCCACAACTCCCAGTCTTTTGCCCAGTCATTGTTGGAACGTGAGGGTGGGGGTGAGGTTGAAAAGTCGTTATGGCGTCTGTTCTGATCAGGGCCGAAGGGGATGATGCAGCGAGGAGCCGAGTCGCCGGCGAAACCAGCTCGCAAACGTCTCGAGCCAAACTCGTAGATCAGACTCTCCTCGCCGGTGCGTGGATACGAGGCGCCGGGAGAGGCGCCGAGTTGCGACGAGAGAGACCGTGACAGCAGCGGAGTGTGCGGCGAACCCGGCGAATGACCCGACAGGCCTGGGCGGGAGCGGCTGTACGCGGGTTTGCGAGCAGCGAGATAGTCGGTGGCAGGCATGAATTGGATGTGGAGACAAGGCCGAGCCTTGCCAATGGAAACCACGTCAAGTCATGGCTGTCAATCATGACAGGAAGCAGCAACTGTTTGGTCGTGCCTGCCCCGGTGTGGCGGGAAAACTTCGGGAACTTTGTTGGAAGTCGCGCTAGCGTGGAATTTCTTTGCGCCGGAAAAAAACTACTCCAAGCTCAGCAGCAGCAGCGTCCTCGATTCTACCACCGACACGACCCGACACGCCGCCGACACAATGACTCTCTTTATCCTTACAGAGACGGCTGCTGGTTATGCGCTGCTCAAGTCCAAGGACAAGAAGCTGCTGAAGCGCACCGACATCCACGAAGAGGCTGCCACTGCAGAGGGTGCCGCTGGCCTGTACGTTCTTTCCGACCTTTTCTGCATCCAGCATTTCCTTCTCCTTGCGCGGATCTCTTGCTAATCTTTTCCCGCAGGCTTAAGCTCAAGCAATTCCAAAAGTTCGACAGCGCCGCCGCTGCCCTCGAAGAGGCCGCCGCTCTCACCGATGGCAAGGTTACTCCCATGCTTGCTGGCCTCCTCGACAGCCTGAAGGACGAGAAGAAGGTGCAGCTGGCTGTTGCCGATCCCAAGCTCGGCCAGTCCATTGCCAAGCTCCCCAAGCTCGACATCGAGTGCATCGCCGACTCATCCACCAACGACGTCTACCGCGCCATCCGCGAGCACCTTCCCTCGCTCATCCCCGGCCTCATGCCCGATGACATCTCCACCATGTCCCTCGGTCTCTCGCACTCTCTCTCGCGTCACAAGCTCAAGTTTTCTCCCGACAAGGTCGACACCATGATTATCCAGGCCATTGCCCTTCTTGACGATCTGGACAAGGAGCTGAACACATATGCTATGCGCGTCAAGGAATGGTACGGCTGGCATTTCCCCGAGATGGCAAAGATCATCAACGACAACCTTGCCTTTGCCCGTGTGATCCTCGCCATGGGCGTCCGCACAAACGCTGCCACCACTGACCTTTCCGACATTCTACCCGAGGAGATTGAGGGCGCCGTCAAGGCCGCCGCCGAGGTTTCTATGGGTACTGAGATCACCGACGAGGATCTCGATAACATCCAGGCTCTTGCCGAGCAGGTCGTTGGCTTCACAGAGTACAGACAACAGCTTTCGTCATACCTCACTGCTCGTATGCAGGCAATCGCTCCTAACCTTACCGCGCTCGTCGGCGAGCTTGTCGGTGCTCGTCTGATCGCCCACTCTGGTTCTCTCCTCAACTTGGCCAAGTCTCCCGCCTCGACCATCCAAATTCTCGGTGCCGAGAAGGCTCTTTTCAGAGCCCTCAAGACCAAGCACGACACACCCAAGTACGGTCTCATCTACCACGCATCCTTGATCGGCCAGGCCACTGGCAAGAACAAGGGTAAGATTGCCCGCATGCTCGCAACCAAGGCCGCCCTTGGTCTGCGTGTCGATGCTCTTTCAGACTGGGGCACTGCCGGTCAGAACGAGAAGCCCGAGCCCAGTGAGGAGGAGAAGATGGCCGTCGGTGTTCAGGGCAGACTCTTGGTCGAGAGGAGACTCAGAGGCCTTGAGGGCAAGCCTATTCGCAGCACTGTTGGAGGTGAGAAGCCTACCAACCAGGCTCAACCCGCCAAGTGGGAGGTCAAGGAGGCTCGCAAATACAACGCCGACGCCGACGGTCTTTCTGCCAACGCACCCGCCGCCAATGCCCCTGATGTCGAGATGGAGGACGCCGCTGAGGCTGGTGCCGAAGCCGACAGCGACGAGGAAAACATGACCAAGGACGAGAAGAAGGCTGCAAAGGCCGCGAAGAAGGCCGAGAAAGCGGCCAAGAAGGCGGCAAAGGAGGCCAAAAAGGCCGCCGAAGCTTCCGGTGGCTCCAAGAAGAGAAAGCACGACGACGATGAGGAAAAGAGCGAAAAGAAGAAGGAGAAGAAGAGCAAGAAGAGCAAGAACTAAGCAGTCCTGCGTTCTCGTCTTTTTCCTAATCTCTTCTGCTGCCATTTATGTTTGCATGTGGGCGCCATACATCATGGTCGGAGTACTGGAGTCGCTGGTTGTGGGGTCCAAAAGAGCGGTTTCTCGAATTTTGTTTGTCTCTGAAGGGTTTCCTTTGGTTTATTTTCGTACAAAAGAGTGGCCGAGGCGTTTCTTTACATATTAGCTGATTGACTCGATAACCTCTGTACAAGTTGTAGTACCATGTAAAATGGTACTGCAGTTACATTTCAAAATGCTCTCCCTCAACATGAACCTCCACATTAGTATGGATAAATTCATGGCCAAATAGAGTTGTCCATCTGCTCCTTCCTCGTAATACGATGTACGACCCCGACACAACTCTGATATGCGAGACTCATGTCAGCTGCCTTGATTCGACTTCGGAATACACACAACTCGAAGGCCAAATCTTTGCCGCGCCTCGTGGAAATTTTCCCGCCATGCAGTGGAATCACACGTCATCAAGTTGTAGACAAAGAATGTTCCATCTCCAAACCAACTCGACAAAGCTGGACCGTACAAACGCTATCTGCTGTCTGATAGACATAAGTGTCGGACATTGGATACGAACGCATGACGGTGTCTGGCTGATCAGCGACCAACTTCTCAAGTCATGACCTCGTTCATTTGTGGATCTGACCTGATGATGGTTCCAACATCCATGTCCACGGCTGCTTCTCATCCTCTGTACAACGCAGGCTTGGGTTCCATGACAGACCATATGCTCCTGGCCGTCTCACTCGTGACACGGTGAGCAGAGCAACCTCGCTCGCTCGCAGATTCTGGAATCGGCAGGGAACGTGGCCTATCTCCGTGTCGCACAATTCTTGGATATCCGGCTTCAGAGCTACACAATATTTCAAATCAATTTCACCCTTTCTGCCAACGGGTGTTTGATACGGCTACCTTCACAAAGGACCACATGCTTCGCAATGCTCTGATTGGACGAAACTTGTCTTGAGATAATCTGACTGAGCGGCTCGCCCCTGTCCAAGTACCCTCAAGGCGTCGGCCTTTCATCTTCTTGGACGACCCTGCAGATAGAGGCCTACTTTTTTAAGTACGACATGGGTGGCTACACAATCTCGGCGGGTTCGCACATGTTGTCTTTGGTATCTTGTAGGGCAACACCGTCGGTCCAAACTAAACATTGAATGGCTGCCTGTCGAGTCTTACCTTTCTCTTCCGATCACGATGCAACCGTACGAGCGAGCTTTTTTCATAATTCTGCATCTCTTGAAACCTGACAATCTCTTTGGGAGAAGAACTGAACGCGAAGTCGAAGTGTGGTGATGCGACGACAGCTCTGCCTTAACAGATTGACCCAGTGAGGATCTCGATATACGCCTGGGCACGAGACTGGTGTGATCACCACTAGACCGGCTTTGATTTTCTCAAGATTCCATCATGGGAACGATAAGTTATGCTCAAGTACCTCCAACGGCAGCGACGATAGCCCTTAATGCTTCCATCTATGGCTTTGGTGGCCATTCTCTTGTCACACCGCACGCAGCTCTCAAGCAACTCTGGTGGACCGAAGATCGCATTGAGTGCAAGGTCACCCGAAAGTTTGTCGTCTCACAGATCAAAGGTGAAGAAAGAGACTTCTTAGACAGGCCCCTTGCATTCGGTGAAGGACTGACCGATGACACCTACATGGAATGGATCCTTGGTCGTGCTAGGAGACTGTTTCTCATTCTAGCAGAAATCGGCAAACCAGAGCAAATCTTTGGATTGATTGACGACGCCCTAGACGACGGAGAATTACCACTTTCCCTCGAGAGTATCAGTGCTATGGACCTTTGTGTCGACACGGACGAGCGAGTTAATAAGATGTTCTACACGACTCAGTTCGTATATCTCTTACGACAGCTTGGGCAAGGAGATCATATCGATTATGGAATTCAAGAACACATACCCATGGAGCATATTCACAAGCTTCCACCAGCTGTATCGATTCAAAGCTGGGACAGGATCCACTTCCCCAAGGAGTCGCAAATCTACGTTCGGCGCAAATTCATTTTCGGAGCTGGAGAGGAAAGTAGCGAGCTGCGAGAGACGTATATGCAGGACATTGCGGCGGCCAAGGGTCTGAACCATCCCCATATTGCTCGTGTATGGGCGTCCTACACCGCAGGAGATGCTGGATACGCTCTGTCTGATTTTGTACCAGAGCACACGTTGGCGTCTTTCATTGCACATCGGACACCATATCAGTTCATGCGCGTACCTCAAAGCGAGAGGCCTGTCATCCTGCTTGAGTGGATGCATTGTCTGGTAGACGCGCTTGCCATGCTGCACCACCAGGGCGTTCATCACGGAGCGATACGTCCGTCCAACATTCTTGTAAACCATGACAACTGCATCGCTTTCTCTGACGTTGGAAGCCTAAGGACATTTCAGCGTTCCAAAAGAGTCATAAAGAACGAATTGACAGATTACTGCGCACCTGAAGCAGATCCAGGGTCAAAACTTCGGGGCGTACACTTTGCCGACAAACCGAGCAGCCCGACAGCTACAATGCGCAGCTCTGGCGATAGCTTGTCTAGCGGGGCCTCACTTTACTCCTCCACTCCTCCAAAGATCTCCAGCCCGATGCTGATCCGTGGCTCAAGCCCGATGGTAGACAGTCCTATGAACAGCTTCAGCAATCCTTCGATGCCACCGCCAATACCACTGTTTCGCAACTTTAGTAGGCACTTGCCTCCACCGCCTACGCTTGCATCTGCGGGTATGTGGTCCTCTACTTCGACTAAACCTCGACGCCTTTTCAGAAAGTCCAATAGCCCGTCTGCATCACCTGGTAGCTCGCCTTCTGACGATGGAAAAAAGCTCTGTCTTTCCGATCAAAGACGACAATCACCCCCACCAATAAGAACGGAGAAGCGACCGTCCTGGGCATCATGGGTCACATCACCATGCCCTACCCCTGATCCGTCGAGCGTCTTGTCTGAACTCCTGAATGAGCCGTCGAACCTACCACGTCCACTCATCATCCGCAAGACCAGATCTAAGTCGGCATTCAAAGGCACTCCGCTCCAGATAAATACCAAGCATCAGGACACGGGGTTTGAGAGAGACGTCTTTTCCCTAGGATGTGTGTACCTTGACCTCGTCACCTACATCGTCAAAGGCAAACTGTCAGACCTCCAAAAGTTCCGAGCTCAAGCGAAAGCGCCATTGAACAGCGATATCGCCACTCTGCACACGTGGCTCGCGCATCTGGCCTCTGACGCCATTAGATTGGCACCCACAGTACCAGTGTTGTCAGCTCTGGTGCCCATATTGGGTGTTGTGAGAGACATGCTTGCGCCCGAGCCGCATAATAGGCCCACTGCGCCCATGATCCGCGAGCGCATCGCTGCAGCACTCCAACAGGCCAATCTGCACTCTCTGTGCTGCAAAGACCGCACTTGGCACCCTGAATCCATGGCTTTGCAACGGCCGCCTCGGCTCTCTCCCCGGCGAAGCGTGACTGCTCCTGCCAAGTCTTCTGTGGCGGCAGGGAGAGCAGCAGAGGGGAAAGACAGTTCTTCCGACTCGAGTATGGGCGATGTCAGTGCTAGTGCTAGTGGCAGTAATAGCGGCGATGTCACTGATGCTAACATGACGGCCGAGAGCCCTAGTATCCGCACTTTGAGGAGGAGCTTGAGTGACGGTGCTGGCATTTTTGATGGGAATGGGGGAGTGAGTGGCAATGGTAATGGGAGGATGAAGAGGTTAGGGTTGGGTTGGATGAGAAAGCCGCATGGATTTTGATTGACTTATGTTTTTCCTCTGTTTTCCCCTTCAAGTTTTTTCTTTCTTCTACACTATTTTGTTTTTATCTTTTCTCACACACATTCTCTCTCTTCTTTCTCGGATGATAGTACTCTTTGGTCCCTTGTGCTTCATTATTCTGTCCCTGGGCATTTTATTTTGGTTGTCTTTACCCCTTTTTCTTTCCATTTCTTTATTTTCTATTTTTGATAATATACTTGTAACAAATGTACACAAACCTTTTCACATTGCAACTGTATGGTAAGATTTTCGTGCGAGGAAAAAAAGAGGCAACGACGGGTGGGTAGGGGCATCATCATTTGATCATTGTATAAGGCAAGGTATATCTATCGTAAAGCTAAAGAGAAAAGAAACATCAACTCCACCAATATGCAGCCCAAAGAACAAAAAAAAAGAAGAAAAAGAAAAGGAAAAAAGGTTCTGTGGTTCCGTTTTTTTATCATCAACTCAGTAGACGCTTGCACGAATACTCTTGTCCTCCCTCTCAACATCCTCCAGCTTGAGCTGCTCGATAATCTCGCTGGGCTCGTTCATGGGCACCTCATCCTCGTGCTCGTCATCCCCGTCGATATCATTGCTGCCGTGATCTTCATCGCCCAAAGGATCGGCTCTCGCGCCGCTGCCCATGCCGCTCTCCCTCGCCCAGCCCTCAAAGTCCTTGGCAGTGGTCTTGCGCGCCTGTTGCTTGGGAGCACGCTTTGGAGCAGCAGTAGTAGCAGCAGCGGCGGCGGCAGAAGGGTTATTGGGGTTCGCGTCTGAAAGATGGCGGTTGTGGGCGTGTTTGTCGAGGCGGGCGAAGTAGTCGCTCTCGGCGCCCGAGACGTCTGAGAAGCCGTCGTTGGGCGTTGCCATGCCCGAGTGGGAGCCGCCGCCGTCGCGGCCGTGCAGGAAGCTGGGGCGTGTGGGCTGGCGCGTGGTGGTTGGGGAGGTTAGACTGGGCGAGTCGGGCGTGCTTGGTATGCTTGGGGAATGAATGGTGGTGAAGATTGTGGGAGAGTCTTCGTTTTTCTTGTCGGGGGTATCGGTGAGTCTCAGCTCTTCTTGCTTCTTTGCTCGGCGAGGGAATTTGGAGTGTTGGTGTGTGCAGCCGCTCGCGCAACCGCCCCATTTGCGCGAGGGAATGACGTCGGACGAGTGTTGTGGGACGGACTTTCGCTTGTACTCAGACCAGGTGCGCATCTGGTTCTGCAGAATGTATTTGCCGTTGTCGAGGTTCTTTTTCATCAGCACAAACTCGCAGTGATTGACGTTGCGGAGATCCTCAAAGTATTCGACGGACCAGTGGTACCACTTCATGAGGAAGACTCTGGTCATCAGGCCGTGCGTGACCAGCACGCAGACAGACGGAAAGTCGTCGTCGTTGAAGTTGCGCCACAGACTCTCGTTGAAACCGCTCACTCTGTCATAAGCGTCGGCAGCACTTTCCCCATCAGGAATGCGATAGAAGAAGTGGCCATAATCGGCTCTTTCCTGCCACATGCGTTCCATCTCCGCACTGCAGGGCTGGAAGTTTCCGAAATCTTGTTCTCGCAGGCGCGGTTCTTCATAGACCTTGATGGTGTGGCGGGGAAAGGGGGAGGGGCCATCTTGTTCCGTGTCGGCGGTGAGGGAGGAGAGGATTCCTTCTGTTGTTTCGCGCGTGCGGCGGTAGGGAGACGTGAAGAACTGGATAGTGTCGTCGGGTCTGAGCATGCCTCGTAGTCGGCGGCCTGCTTCTTCTGCCTGTCTCTTTCCTTCGTCCGTCAGCTTCACGCGGTGATCCGGGATCATCTGGTGAATGTCGCGATTCTTGTTTCCTTCGCTCTGTGCATGGCGAATCACAATAATCATCTACGAATCATCAGTTGGCTTTGCCCCTCGCTCTTGAGCCACTGCAAAACTCACACGAGGTTTTCCCATGTTGGCATGCAAGTTTGGATGGGAAAGGAGAAGACGTGACGGCTTACGGAGTATATCTCAATCTTTGTCTTGAGACTCCCTGTCTGCATGATGTCTTGTTTACTGCCAATGAATGACGCCTGGGCGGTGAGTCAAGTCATCCAGTGTCGCTCATGTTTCTTTATTACGTGTTCTACTCTTCGCTTGCAAGAACTCCCATCAATCGCCAACCCTCCGGTGCCTCGCAGAAATTCTGCGTGCACTGATACTCTGCGTCCAAATTAGCCTATCAAAGCTACCTCTACCACCGACCCGAACAGCGCACGCATCTGGCGTCGGCGTTGATGAGAACCTTGAACCAACCGTTGCAGAGGTCGCGTGCACGCAATCTGAGTCGTCGAAAATCGAGACCTGGATTGAGAAGCAGGTCTTACGCACATGTATTCCAGACACCAAAATCCTTCAATACATGCATGCTGTGCAGCTCTCAGATCCAGCCCACGTCGACAGTCCACGCTGCACGTTGATCATGCTGGCCGCATGTACGACAACTGACCATACTCACTCTAGGTACGCACGCGCTGGACCATCCGTACAGCCGAACCTCCTGTATGAGACAGTTGCTAGTCCATCATTCTGTCTATGAATCCCCTCTTGACCAATAAACGCGCTCCTGTGCGGATCGTGGGCGGCCAAAGCTAAAATTCATGCTTATTGAAGCCTCTACGGCCGCGGCCCACGTGAATACCATCACCTTTGATATGACGACTTAACTGCAATCCCAACCCTCCCGAAATGCTCAGGCAAGAGTTTATCTGTAGGGCGAGCGACTCGGAGCGAAGCTTTTTAGGGTAGGCCGAAAGAGGTAGGCGGCCTAGGGGCTCTGTGTTTCAACCTTGCACTTTATAAGTATCTGGCGAACCTTCGCGAAACAAAAAAACAAGTCAAGTCCCTTTCGTTACCACTTCCAGCTTTCGCTGTCGTCCTTTGCGTGCCTCGCACCATGGGTCTCTCCTCCCACGTGATCCAGGTGCTGCCCTTGTTGTCGGCTATGGCGCTCGCGTTTGGTGCAGATTACCCCAGTATTCCCCAGGACCTCACTACACCTGTACAGCAGCGCATCGCATTCAATGGTCCTGACGGTATGCCGAATTCCGATCACATACACACAAAAAACCAATTCTGATCTCACCCCCAAGCCATCTCTGTAAGCTGGAACACCTACATGCAACTGGGCCAACCATGTGTTCAATACGGCAAATCGGCAGACAACTTGTGCTCGCAGGCCTGCTCCACTCGATCCGAGACGTATGACACTTCTCGCACATGGTCCAACCGAGTCATCCTTTCTGGTCTGGATGCTGCTTCCACGTACTACTACAGGATTGTCTCATCCAACTCGACCGTCAATCACTTCATGACTGGACGTACTCCTGGAGACATGACGAGCTTCAATGTGAGCGTAGTAGTCGATCTCGGCGTCTACGGCGCAGACGGCTATACTACCTCCCGCAAGCGCGAAATCCCCTACATCCAGCCCGAGCTCAACCACACCACCATCGCCGCCCTGGCCCGCACAATCGACTCGTACGACTTTGTCTTGCACCCCGGCGACTTTGCCTACGCCGATGACTGGTACCTCAGGCCGAAAAACCTGCTTGACGGCAAGAACGCCTACGCAGCCATCCTCGAGAGTTTCTACGACCAGTTGGCGCCCATCACAGCGACGAAACCTTACATGGTTTCCCCCGGTAACCACGAGGCCGATTGTACCGAGATTCCCTACACGAGCGGCATATGCCCCGAAGGCCAGAGAAACTTTACCGACTTCCTCAATCGTTTCGGCGGCACAATGCCCACCGTCTTTCCGTCTTCATCCACCAACGCCACGGCCAAAGCCTTGGCGCAAAAAGCGCGCGGGCTAGCCAACCCTCCGTTCTGGTATTCCTTCGAGTACGGCATGGCACACATCACCTTCATCGACACGGAAACCGACTTCCCAAACGCACCCGACGGAGCAGACGGCACGCAGCACCTGAACAGCGGGCCCTTCGGCCGCTTCGCGGGCCAGCAGCTGCAATTCCTAGACGCGGACCTGGCATCCGTGGACCGCACGGTGACGCCCTGGGTCATCGTCGCCGGGCACCGGCCCTGGTACTCGACGGGCGGCGGCAGCGCCAACCTCTGCTTGCCCTGCCAAGCGGCGTTTGAGCCCCTCTTCCTCAAACACGGCGTCGACCTCGGCGTCTTTGGCCACGTGCACAACTCGCAGCGGTTCTTGCCCCTCGCAAACAATTCCGCTGACCCCGCTGGCCTGGATAACCCCAAGGCCCCTGTTTACATTATCGCGGGCGGCGCGGGCAATATTGAGGGGTTGACGGGGGTTGGAGATAATGCTAGCGCTAATGCGTTTGCGTATGATGAGGACTTTAGTTATGCGACTCTGGGGTTTAGGGACGCGCGGCATTTGCAGATTGATTTTTTTAGGTCGCAGACTGGTGAGTTATTGGATTCGAGCGTTTTGTTCAAGGAACATTAGTTGAGATATTGCTTGCTTGTTTTGTTTGTTTGTTTTGGGGGGGAAAACTTTGTATTATTAGTTACTTTTGTAATTATAGGGAGGGTCTGCCTCGAAAACAAAATTTAATGCTTAATGTTTACTTTTCTTTTTCGTTTTTTTTTCTTCTTGTTTCTCTTGATCGAATAACCTCACATTGTCGGTAATGTGGTTCAAGTTGTAATTTTTTTTTCTAGGGGGGGTTTTTTCCTTATAGCAAAAGGAATGAGCTAGCTTAAATCTATAGGGGATAATACTACTATATTCAAAGACCGGTTATAGGGATTCCCGGATAATTAATAGTATCTCTATAGACGACTGTCTAATACAAAAACATTTCCCCCGACTAATAATCCATACGAACTTCTTTTTTACTATACGAAGGCACCCCGGAATCTTCTACATCACTAAAAAAAAACCCCCCCTACAGCAGCGACTTAAGGCCATCAAGCCTCGAGCTTACAGCCTCCTTGCTCTTCAGCGTCAGAACAGCAGCCTTCTGCGCGACATCAACCAATTCCTCCACTCTAGCATCTCTGCCCCGCCTAGCTAGACCAGCAATAATGGTGCCCAAGAAAGTATCGCCGACGCCATTGACACTAACAACATCGCTCTCGTCGACCTTTTCGGCAGCCGCGAACAGACGCATGTAGACGCCTCCAACCCCGGCCGAGTCTTCGGGTGCGTTGAAGCAGCGGCTTAAAATGTATGGCGAATACGCGGGATCTTGGAGTCTTGGGTCTGCTTGCGGTAGGATTTGTGTGAGTAGCACGCCATCGGCACCCAACTTGACGCAGACGGTGGGGATGAACGGCAACAGCTGCACGCATTGCTGAGGGACACCGGCATCTACGAGTTCGGAGTTTGTGGCCATGGTCATTGCGACGCGAGCGCCGGTCGACGGGATGCCCAGGGCGTCAATGACTTGCCACCAATCGTTACGCTCGAAAAACCCGAGCGAACGGGCTGCGGCATACATGGCTGACAATTCCATAGCGTTAGGAGTGCTAAGGTGGACCGATGGATTGGGATATGTTTGCAGCGGTGCTCCAGTCGGAAGCTGGAAGATGCCTATAGCTTTTACTGTGCTTACAGGCTCGAAGGAGACGTGAGCAGATATGGATTTAGCAGCTTCGAGCCAACGGCTTAAGGATGCCGGTTGCCAATTTGCATCCAGCACCAGATGTGTGGGCTTCTGTTCACGTAGCTGGGGCAACCAGAAACTATCCAGAGTGTCGCTTGATGTAGATGTGGACGCTGGCTCATCCAGGATATCCATGTCCGCCATTGCCAGCACCAAGTCTTTGTTGGCATTGTTCACCGCGACGTATTGAGCTGTGGCGCTACCGCTACGGATTTTGATGCCACCGCGATCTAACCCTTCCGTTGCCAATGCATCGAGAGCAGCTCTACCTGCGAGATCATCTCCGACCGAGCTGCAGAGGCGGACAGGGTCGCCTACAAGATTCGCTGCTCGGGCAACATTGTGAGCTACGCCACCCAACGATTGCTGGATTTTGGCTGGGTTGGAAGTGTGCAGGACGGGATCTTTGCCTGCAACTGACGAGATTGGAGCATAGTCACAAGAAAAGTCGACAGCAAGTGCTCCAGCCACGAATACAGATGAGGGTACGTCACGCGTAGCTTCACTCGGCTCAGGAGGATTTGATGCGGGGATTTTGCTGGACACGGTATGGCTGTTGGGAATTGTTCTTGATTGTGGTGCTGGCTGAAACATCCTACCAAAATCAGCCGAGGTGACTTGAGTCCTTATCCAGACACTCACTCACGTAGCTTGCTGCTGACCAGCTTCAAGTTGTAACTTCACAAGTTCAGCTGCCACAGAAGTTCCTCTCTTGACATTATTCTCAATCAGCGCTTTGTTTGCTGTCACGCTGTTCTTTCCCGTCAAGTCCTTAATCTTTGCCAGTATGAAGGGAGTATTGGCGGCTCCTGTGGCACCGGCCTGGGCAGCTTCTTCGAGAGCCTCTTCAATGACCTTGTCCATATCGTCCTTGGCGATACTGAAGGCTTCAGGGATGGGGTTTGCGAACAGCAGACCAGACTGCAGACCCAGCGATGTGTGTGCGTGGATGACTGCGGCGGCAGTTTTCTCATCATTCAGGACCATGGGGCTCTGGATACCGCTGTCCCGTGTCCAGAAAGCAGGGAAATCCAGTTTTCCCTGGCGGCCGTCCGCAAAGGTAGCTACGGGAACACCTTGGGTCTCGAGATACTCCAGAGTTCTTCCAATGTCAAGGAAACTCTTGCAGCCGCTGCTGATGACTGTGACCGGAGTGCGGCCAAGCTCGGTCAGATCAGCTGAAATGTCCATGGTGCTTTCAGCGCCGCGATGAACGCCGCCTAGTCCACCGGTTGCAAAAACCTGGACACCGGCAAGATGAGCTAGAATCATGGTACCCGCTACTGTGGTGCCTCCGTTGTAGCGACGTCCAGGGGAGCCTAGACCGCATGCGAAGCCGAGATCTCGTCGAGATATCTTGAGCGTGTCAGGCTTGCCCGAAGCACCAGCAAGACGAATGACTTCTTCAGCGGATAGTCCAACCCGGGCAATGCCATCTAGAATGCCTATTGTGGCAGGAACACCACCACCAGCCCGGACAACACTTTCGAGATGTGAGGCAAGTGCAATGTTGTCTGGATAAGGGAAGCCATGGGTGTAAATGGTACTCTCCAGGGCAACAACAGGGCGATTCTCATGCAGAGCCTGTTGAACCTCCTCGGATACCTTTAGAAAGGGGCTCTTGGAGGACAATTTGCGAACTTGACGCGATCTACATGGTAGCTGATGCCAGTCCTGGTGAGTTGGAAGGCGTCGACGCAATCTTAACATTTACGGTGAGAAGCACTCGAGATAAGATCTCGAAGATGTTTGAAAGAGAGCAAGTAGCCTGTCAAGAAATGTTTGATCAATTCCATGAGCATCTTGAACTTTTAGGAGACAATTCTGACCTCCGTGTCGCTACAGATTGGGTTATTATGATAGCGATATGCTGGTTGTTGCCTCCAGTATGAGTATCTAAGGGAGAGACGCGGCTGAGGGAAGCGCGATTGGACGAATGACGCGCGGGGAAGGTGAGCCGAGAGGCCACGCTTCCCCCAAAGCTGGAGCTATGAGATGCTCCAGAAACTCAACATACAAATCCGACAAGCATGAGGAGCTTGGGTTTACTCGCAGGCTATGCAGCAGCGCTGTTGTCGTTTGCACAGGCCGAGGCCAATGTGTCCAAGCAGATGCTCAGCGGCACATTCGAACCGCCGCAGGTCTTCCAGCACACCAACCTTGTGCGCACCGTCAATCTGGAAAAGGAATATCCCCGCGAGACGGTCAATGTCGTGGTCGAGAACATCGATAGCAAGGCTCAACAGGACTACTACCTTCCCTTCCCTCAGGACTTGATTGCCAGAGTTGGAGGACTGGATGTCAAGGACAAGAACAAGCCCGAGGCCATCTTTCCCCGTCCAGAGATTGTTGGAATCGATTCTTACAGGTGAGCCAATCGTCTTGTTCCAGCGGCGGGTCAGGTGCTGATCAGACAGTCCCATGGAATACTATCTCATCAAGCTGCCCACTCCCCTAGCGCCCAAGGAGAAGATTACCCTGTCCATCACCTACTCGGTCCTGTCCGCCTTGAACCCTCTGCCTGCCAGCATCGAACAAGCCGACAAGCAATACGTCCAAATCACTCTGAATGCCTACACCAACTCGGCCTACAAGACTGTCAAGCAAAAGACCAAGCTGAAGTTGCCCACCGGCGATGTCCCCGACTACACGGTTGTCGGGACCAACGCCGAGGGACAGAAAGACCCCGTCAAGCAAGGTGTCACTTTCACCTATGGTCCTTACGGCGAAGTGCCCGCTGGTGCTCAACAGCCCGTTTCTCTGAGATACGAGTTCACCAAGCCTCTGCTGCACGCCACACTGGTCGAGCGTGACATTGAGGTCAGCCACTGGGGCGGCAACATTGCCACAGAGGAACGTTACTGGCTGGAGAACAGAGGTGCCACGCTCAAGAAGCAGTTCTCACGTGTGCAATGGCAACAGACACAATACTTCAACCCTCCTACTTCTGCTCTCAAGGAGCTCGAGTACCCGCTGATCATGGGTAGCGCGAACCCTTATTTCATTGACGACATTGGCAACGTCAGCACCTCTCGTTTCCGGCCGCGCAACACTCCCAAGGAAGCTCTCCTGCAGCTCAAGCCTCGTTACCCTTTGTTTGGCGGGTGGAAGTACAGCTTCAAGGTCGGCTGGGACAACAACCTCAAGAATTTCCTGCGCAAGCTCAAGACTGGCGATGGCTACGTGCTCAAGGTTCCTTTCCTCGAGGGTCCCAAGCAGTCCGAGGGTCTAGAGATTGAGAAGTTGGTCGTCAGGCTTATCCTGCCCGAGGGCGCAACGTAAGTTTTGACAGCACGTGTGGAGCGAGTCATGGAGAAACTAACATGACAGCAGGAACATCAAATTTGAGACCAAGCTGCCCATCATCTCTTCTGATGTCAGCACGCATCGCACCTTCATGGACACGATCGGAAGATCGACGCTTGAGCTGACGGCGTTGAACGTGGTGGACGACTTGCGCGGCAAGGAGCTTGTCGTGACATATGACTACCCCCTGTCTGCAGGCTTCAGGAAGCCTATTGTCATCTTCAGCGCACTCATGGCATTGTTCGCCACGACATATCTTGTCAGCAAGGTCGACGTCAGCATTGGCAAAAAAGCGTAGATTCTGTTCTTCTGTACAACTTGCTAAACAGTCTTCCAAGCATGTCTATCCTTTTGTGTCTATGGTCTGAGAAGAGCGGTGGTTGAAGTAGGAGAGTATTATGGTGTTAGATTATAATGGGCATGGGCAGGCCAGCTGCACTTTGTGCGTAGCCTCAAGGCTTCTTGACGCGCTCTGTTTGAGTGCCGTCGTCCCAGAACTCCATGTCGCTCTCAGAGTCCAGAGCGCCCTTCTTGAGCAATTGGCCCTTTTGCGCGAGGATGTCTTCCAAAGTGATGGCTTTGTCAGAGAAGATCTGCATGCGTTCATGTCAGCGGAAGTTGGGTGGCCAGAGTGATGCGTCCACGCACCTTCAGATGATCGGCAATCAAATGTCTGTTTTTGCATCCCGGACATGTGATTAGGATGGTGCCGTGGTGATAGCCTTGCTTGGACATGCGATGCGAGGAGCGGTGTTGGCAGGCTTTGCAGGTGAAAGTCATCTCGTAGGACGGGACCTCTTCTCGCGGCTCGGTTTTGGGGAGTTGTTCGGGGCGGTCTGTGAGTGGCCGCGCGGTGGATTCACATCGTCGTTGTTCTCGAGAAAGAGAAGAATTGAGGATGGAAGGGCGTGGAAGGCGGAGTGGTGGTGATGCGATGGGCGGCGTGGAAAAGTGTCGCAATGGGTTGTGGGCAAATTGAGTGAGAGTGGAGGTGCGACATGTTTGTGAGAAGGCCGTGTGCCGCAAGCAGAGGCGCTGCAGGGTGTTTTGACGGAGAGACATGGATGGTGTGGAATGGAAATGATGATGCTGCTGCTGCTGCTGCTGCCGCCGCTGCTGTTTCCGGCGTTGCGTCAGTTTGGAGAAGCAGCAAAGGCGGTGAGGAATTCTGCCGTGCGTCGTGCCTTCTTCCGTCTTCCGTGCAGTTGCCGAATGCGGCGGGTGACAGCTAAGACGAACATGAAGACGGGCATTCTTCAGTCTCACATCTCTCACATGCCCTCGGATCCCTCTCACATATCATTCACATGCCGCCGTCACTCTTCTCCGTCAGACGACCCACAAGACAGACGTCCGCCTGAGTGTCGCTGAACAAGACCATAAGAGCCAAAGCTGTCATCACCCAAACGGCTGTACCGCCCTCAACTTTTTCCAAAACACCCTTCACAACCACGCTATGAACGGCAGAAATACACGCACAAAGATCCGCGCTCCTAGACGGGTGAGTTGCCGACAAGACTCCACCCAATGCCTACTAACACTCAACGCACAGGGCCTGGCTGGTGCCCAGGATGTCGACTTCGACGATACCTGGAACGTACTCGCCCATGCCTTTCACGAGATTCACACCCAGAACGCCTCGGCTCTTTCCTTTGAACAGCTATACCGCGCCGCATACAAGATTGTACTGAAGAAAAAGGGCGATGAACTGTACAAGAAAGTCGCCGATTTCGAACGAACATGGCTGTCCAACGATGTGCGGTCCACCTTGACAGCCGTACTCAAGGGCACAATCATTCTCAATGACGCTGCCTCATCGGCCGACAACAGCACCACCGCCCCGGAACGGCGAGAAGCTGGCGCAACCTTCCTCCGCACGCTGAAAGACAAATGGCAAGAACACCAGACCGCCATGAGCATGCTGACAGACGTCCTCATGTACATGGACCGTGTTTATTGCGCCGATACCCGCCAACCCTCCATTTTCTCCAAAGCAATGAGTATCTTTCGGGATAGCATCCTGTACTCGTCCGCAAACGACGCCTCTGGCTCTCTTCTTGACCTCTTGAACCGCGTTATTCTCGACCAAATACGAATGGACCGCGACGGCGACTTTATAGAAAAGTCTCTTATCAAATCAAATACATACATGCTGGAAGGCCTTTTTGAGACCGAACAGGAGGCCGAAGACGAAAAGCTATATCTCACTCGATTCGAGCAAAACTTCCTCGACACCAGCGCACAATTCTACCGCGACGAGAGCGAGCGGCTGCTGAAAGATACCGATGCAGGCACATATTGTCGGCACGTCAGGAGGAGGATAGACGAGGAAGCAGATCGCTGCCGTTCCGCCCTTTCTGAGTCAACAACAACCAAAATCGTAACCGTCGTCGAGGATGAACTGATCCGACATCAGATCAAGGCCTTGATCGACATGGACAGCGGTGTGCAGCACATGGTCAACAATGACAAGCACGACGATCTCGGCCTTGTTTTTGATCTGGAGAGCCGCGTCGATCCAAAAAAGCCAGAGCTGACGAGGGCCATTCAGAAGATCATACAGGACATGGGAACAAATGTAAACAGCAACGCTCTCAACCAGTCAACCGCACTGCCTGCGCCCGTCGAAGACGGAGAGGCCAATGGAGACAAAGAAAAGGCGAAACCCGCAGAGAAGGTGGTGAATCAACAGACCGTTGCAGCTCTCAGATGGGTCGAGGATGTACTGGATCTAAAGGACCGATTTGACCGCATCTGGAAAGTCGCCTTCAAGCAGGATCAGGTCTTGCAAACCGCTCAAACACGCAGCTTCTCAGAGACCATCAACTCGTTCCAACGGAGCTCCGAATACATTTCTCTGTTCATCGATGACAATATGAAAAAGGGCATCAAAGGAAAGACCGACCAGGAGGTCGACGAGGTACTGGAAAAGGCCATCACATTGGTTCGCTATCTCCAGGACAAGGACGTCTTTGAGACATATTACAAGAAGCATCTCTGCAAACGCCTGCTCATGGACAAGTCTGTGAGTCTCGACGTGGAAAAACAGATGATCTCTCGTATGAAGATCGAGCTCGGCAACAGCTTCACCGTCAAGATGGAAGCCATGTTCAAGGATATGGCGCTTTCCGATGAGCTCACATTTGGCTACGACCAATACGTGCTGAACACGCTCGGTGACGACGATCCGAAGAGAGTCGCCCTCAAAATCCATGTCCTTACCAGTATGACATGGCCAATGGAGACCATGAGGGGACTGGAAGACGAAAGAGATGGCACAGTAAAGACCATCTATCCACCGGCGATAAGAAAGGTCAAGGAGAGCTTCGAAAAATACTACACGACAAAATACTCCGGTCGCGTGCTCAGCTGGCAAGCGAACATGGGTACAGCAGACATCAAAGCGAGCTTCAAGGTGCCCGGCAAAGACGGCGGTCCGCCCAAGAGCAGAACGCACGAACTAAACGTATCCACATACGCCATGATTATCCTGAGTCTCTTCAACGACATTCCGCTGGACGCATCTTTGACATGCGAAGAAATCCAGGCACAGACAAACATTCCCAAAAACGAGCTCATACGAAACCTGCAATCCCTGGCCGTGGCACCAAAAACACGCCTCCTGACCAAAGTGCCCATGAGCAAAGACGTCAAGCCCACCGACCGCTTCTCCTTCAACTCCAACTTCAGCTCCAAATTCATCAAGATCAAAGTCGGCGTCGTGAGCGCAGGCAACAAGGTCGAGAACGACAAGGAGCGCAAGGAAACGGAAAAGAAGAACAACGACAGCAGGGGCTTTGTGATTGAGGCGGCCGTGGTGAGGATCATGAAGCAGAGGAAGGAGCTGCCGCACTCGGCCTTGGTGGCCGAGACGCTGGCGCAGCTGAGCGCGCAGTTCAGGCCCGACGTCGCCATGATCAAGAGGAAGATTGAGAGTTTGATTGAGCGCGAGTATTTGGAGAGGGTGGAGGATGCTAAGGTGCCTTCGTATCGTTATTTGGCTTGAGTCGTTGGAAATTCAAGGACGACAGGGGAGGGAGGGGGAAGATGAGAAAAAAAAACAAGAGGGAAAAGAGTTATGGAGATTTAGGAGATCTTCTTTTCTTTTTATCCTTTGTTCTGTTTCTAGAACTTTTTTTTTTTCTTCTCTCTCTCTCTCTTTTCCTGAAAGCGTTTCTTTGGGCGTGGAGTTAGTTGTTGGGAAGCGCGGGAAAAAAGGTTCTTCTTTACCTACCTAGCGTTATAAACAGAGCGATATACCATTTTCTTTTCTCATATTCAAGGCAAGAGGACTGGAAAGGGCTGTCATGTGTGCTGTATCTACTACATGTAGTAGTAGTAGTAGTAGTAGTAGTCATTGATGATTGATGCTATACAGCAGCCTATCCAGCTCATGTAGCTAGTAAAACAATCATCCTATTCGTCTTTTTCTTTCCTTTTTTATCCTCATTCTTTTTCCCTTAGTCATTTTTCGTCTTCTCGCTCTGCTGCTCTTGTTTTTGGCTAGTAGTAGCAACAGCAGCAGCAGCACTCGCCTTGCCGAGTTTGCTCTTTTGGCGCTTCTCTTGCATGTATCTCAGAGAGCGGACCGGACCGGCAGTCAAGATGCCTTTGATCGACTGGCTGGTGCTCGGCCAGCTGATGGTCTGCTTGATGCAACTGCCCACGGCCTCGGAGATGTCGGTTTGCGCGCCGATCCTGCGCTCAAAGTCCCCTCCCTCTCTTCGACGGATGCTCATGGCGTCCTCGTCGGTGGCGTCTTCAATCACCTTGTCAAACGCCGACCCGGGGATCCCGAATTTCTTCTTGTAGTTCCAGTAGAGCTTTTGGCGGAAGCCTTTGGGGAGACGGCGGACCATGTTGCCGCGGCGCTGGGGGTCCATGTCTTGTTGAAGTCTGAAACCATTAACGCCGCCGATGAGGTCTTCGGCGGGGATGGCCTTGCCCGAGGACGAGAGAGCCTGGGCGATGGCTGCTTCTTTCTCCCAGCCAGGTTCGGTGGGCACTTGCGGGTCGTTGAAGTCGACGTTGGGCAGGGATTCGATGATTGGGACGTAGAGTTGGCGGAAACTGGAGAGTTGGGCGTTGACTATGTTGGCGACTTTGCGGGGGTTCTCGCCGCCAAAGGCAGGGTTCATTCTAGGGTCGCCCATGTAACTTATGCCGGCGATGGTCGTGTACAGATCCTTTTCGGTGAAATTTTCGGGCAGCATGAGAAGGGCAGTTCGGACGGCGGACATGAGATTGATCTGGTTGGCAAGTCTGACTCTGGGATCGTCTCTGAGAATCTTGACAGGCTTTTGCAGACGACCAGCAAGATATAGAGAGTCCCATTCGCTCAGATCCTTGCAGATGGTGTTGATGTTGACGACGCCGTATTTGATCATGACGCCGTTGACGACAATGTAAGGGTTGAAGTAGACGCCAGCACCAATGCTGTCCTGGACCTTGGATACCGTGTAAGAGCCCAGATGCCTCAAAAAGCTGTAATGCGAGGGGTTCTGGCGCATGTTGGTCGAGTGCCAATGCTCCGTGTGTGAGACGCCGAAGATGAAATCAATGATTTTACCGCCTCCCTCCTGCCACTTGGTCACGGCCTCTGGGGGATGCGGATGGGGAGATACAGATTGACTGGTTTTTGTGCTCGGCTCGCTTGACGATTGAGCAAAAACCCCGCTCCCGTATGCAAAAGCGTAGCGGATGGGAGCACGGAACTGCCACAGGATCTGGCGCATAGTTTCTTTGAAGTCCTCATTGATCTTGATGTGTTGGTTTGTTCCGAAAAAGCGGTGGGGCAGCTGAGAAAATGCCGTGATCTGGGAGTAATCGGCATTGTCTTCCCAGTCCTCGGGCATCGTCTGACTTGATGATGCCGAGGACTTTGGACGATTCGAAGACTGTGTGGAGGCATCGGACGAAGTAGAGGACGTAGGAGAAGATGCGGAAGAGTATGGCGAACGAGCTACATGGCGTTGTAAGAGAGAGTCGGTGGAACGAAGACGACTGTATCGGAGAGCAGAAATTGACAAGTTGCGGCCGGCAACAACGGACTGGAAAGGACGGAAATGCTTGACCGAGCGTTAGCCTGGCTACGGATGACGTCGAGGAGTGTACGGAGGCATACAGAGAGCATTATAAGACCGAGATATCGGACAATTGGCTAAGTTGCTTGCACCGGAGTAGCTTTTTCAGTTGATGATTGGTAAAAAATGTAGGACGTGTGATAGGAAAGAGCATTTTCAACAACACCAAAGTTCAATGCATGGCAGACGGAACGATATACAAGGAAGGTGACGAGGGGTTTCAAGGACTGGCAGGAATACAAAGTAGGAGCAGGGACAGAACACAAAGCAGCTGCAAGAATGCAATTACTAGCAGCCGGCGAATCATTAATTGGCTGCCGACAGGCTTGCGTCAGGTGTGCTGTGCTGGAGAACAGCCCCACTACCCGTGTTCCTGAGTGGCTTGCTTGCTTGGCAATCACGTGTCACAGTCCGCTAAGCTTCGATGCCCGCATGTTTGTTGTTGGTGCGCGCGTTCAAGAAAGGAAGTCGCGATTCGTGAATTCCTACCACTCGAGCGGGTTATTACAAGAAGAAGGCGCGGCCTGTATCAGTGCAGGCAACCCGCGTCAAAATGTCCGCCATACCAGGACTGGACGTGTCGATGCTGACATTCTGCGCTCGCCTGGCTACATTCAACAATGAGCACCAGGTCACCAAGAGACGCGCTTCGTCGCAAAAGAAGAAACAGCCTTCTGCCGTCTCATGGCCTCACCAATCGCCTTCTGGCGAAGAGGTGGGATCAATCATTCTCTTTTTGCATACACTGAAAACTAACATCTTGCAGCTCGCTCGTGCAGGCTTTTACTTCAAACCAGCACCCGACAGCGAAGACAATGCGCAATGCTTCCACTGCGCCGTGAAGCTCGACGGATGGGAGGCCCAGGATGTCCCCCTCCAAGAGCACCTGGCCCACTCATCGCAATGCTCCTACGCTCTCGCCCTTTCAGTCTCGGACAAGACCGAAGATCGTGATCCCATGTCGCCCGAACTGGTCGAAGCCCGTACAAATACTTTCGCTGGCTTGTGGCCGCACGAGAACAAGAAGGCATGGAAGCCCAAGATCAAGCAGATGGTCGAAGCTGGCTGGGCATTCGACCCTTCGCCTGCTGATGAGGATGGCGCAACATGTTTTTACTGCAACATGTCGCTGGACGGGTGGGAACCCAAGGACAGTCCGCTGGAGGAACACCGTCGCAGAGAGCCCAACTGCCTTTTCTTTGTCCTTGTCGACCGTTACAAGTCTTCGAGACGCAAAGGTGGGCGCGGTCGCACCTCTACTGCCTCCAAAACCTCTCGCTTGTCCACCCAGTCCATGCAATCCACCTTCTCCGAGGCGCCTTCACTAATGTCGTTGGGTGACGCAGGTCCTGATCTTGACGTCGAAGATAGCATCGCCATCGATACCACCATCTCGTCCGACGTTGGAAAGGGCCGCAAAAAGACCACCAAAGGGAACAAGAAGACGAGTCGCCAACAGTCTGTCGAGCCCGCTGCCACCGTGCCTGTGTTGCAAGACGCGTCTACTGCTCTAGCCGAGGACACGATTCATGCCGTGCCTGACGATGACATGGAGCAACAACCAAAACCCAAGCGTGGTCGTAAGCCGAAGGCCACTCAGGATTCGTCTGTCATGGATGACTCCATGGCAGAGCCTACAGCAAAACCTGTCAGGGGCCGGAAGAAGGCCAAGGATCCTTCACCTCCAGTCGAGACCTCCCTAGACGAAAGTCAGCTACAGTCAGAACTGCAGGAAGCCGCAGAGGTGGCTGCCCTCCAACAAAGTCCTCCCACAAAATCCGCCAGAGGCATCAAGCGAACCAGTGATGGAGCAGAGAAACACACAACTGCTGAAGACTCATCTGTGGAAGAGCCCCAGGTCAAGCCCAAGAAAGTAGCCAAAGCCACCAAAGGCAAGAAGAGCAAAAAGTCTGTCAAAGAAACTCAGGAGGAAGCAGAAGAGGTCGCGTCACCACAACCAGAGAACAAGCCGAAACGCACGAGGTCAAAGAAGACCAAGAAAGTCGAGCCTGAGCCTGAGCCCGAAGTGGAGCCAGAACCAATGGAGGAAATTCAGGTTCAACTCGACGCGGAATCAATGGAGAATGGCAACCTGGAGGTTGCAGAAAGCGATGCGGGACTCGGCGAAAATGTTGAAGAGAATGAAATGCAACAAGATCTGGACCAAGAAAACGCTGACCCCGAGGCCGACGTGGAAGTTTATACCGACAAAGACCAAGATCAAGAGAACGATCTTGCTGGACAACAAGCCGACGATGTATTAGACGCAGAATTCGACAATATTGAGAACGTGGAAGTCGCAGGAGAGGATGTAGAGGTTGCAGAAGACGTGGTGGCTTACGATGAGGATGAAGAGCAACATGCCACATCGCTGGCTCCAACACCTGCGGCCGAAGAATTCGAGCCGACACCAACCCCCGAAGTCCACCGAGCATCCGCGTCTTCTGTGCGCAGATCTGTAGTACAGTATTCGGTCTTTGAAGACGGTGCAGAGTCCGTCCATTCGACACCGCGCAGTGCGAGTTCGCATCTGTCCGATTCCGAAAACCTACCACCGTCTTCAACAATGCAAGCACCAGCCACTGCTCAGAAAAACGGCAACGCATCTGCTCTTTCCCTGAACGCAACAAACGCAGCACTTCAGCCCAGAGAAATATTTGCCTCTCCTACTAAAACTACGCGGGTCCCTCTTGCCGTATCAACTCCCAACCGCTCTCCTTCCAGAAATGCCCCCTCGATATTTGGCAAGCTAACCTCCACAATCCCCTGGGAGCCCGTCGATCTTGAAGCTGTCTTCTTCCCCGACTCGGACGAGAACGGAAACGGTGACGATGTCTTCAACAAGCTTCTCGAGGTTGGTGGCGCCCTGACATCTCCAGAGAAGAAAATGACGGTCGAGGAGTGGATCCGTTCGCGTGCCGAGTTGGCCGAGAAGAAGCTGAAGAGCGACTGTGAGCGAATGGTCATGCTGTTTGAGAAGGAAGGCACGAGGGCCATGCAGGCTTTGAGTGGCATCCAGACTTCATGATTGGAGTTTGGGGGCTCGAGATGACGAATCTTAATTTTTTTTTTCTTTTAATGATCGGGGATGAGGGAAAAGGGATTGGTCGGGGATTGAGTCACGTATATACGAGTCTGTCTTGTTCTCGGTTGTACTGCCAAGTAGGGAGTCGCTGTCGAGTTGAGAATGAATCGCTTTTATTGTTGTTTCTGTCTTTTACTGCTGGGTGACGTGCACAATTTACTTTCTTTTTTTCTTCCTATATGTGCTATTAGGATCATGCTAGAAGATCTCTAGGCGTGCTCTCGTTTTCTGAGATAGTATCGCTCGTCTTTCGGCATTTCAAGCACAGCAGCACAAAGACCGTACCGTACGTTAGAAAGAGGATTTCAAGAGTAAACAATATACATATTGATACATGGCTGTGTATGCAAGTCCGAATCAGTTCTCCAGGAGATCTACAACAATGGGGGTGATCTTCTCTACACCATGAGCCTTGATGGCACTGATAGGAATGGCATGGAGCTTCTTCCTCCAAGCATTCTTCTTTCCGCTAGGATGTTCCAGCTCTCCCAGCGCCACCTTCTGCAAATACGCCTGCAGCGCGACGAAATTGTCACGCGTCTCTGGCAAATCGGCCTTGGTGGCAACGACCAACCACGGCTTGGACGAGATGGGCGGGAGCTTGAGTTCGGGCAACACGCGGGTGCCGTCGGCATCCATCAGGACGGTGCCGTCTTCCATCCACTTGGGAGCTGCGGCTTCGACCAAGGGCGAGTAGCGCACGAGTTCTCGTTCTTCTTGGACGCGACGCTCGGTTTCGGCGTTGACTTCGTTGTCGCGCAGGCGTTCGTATTGGCCTACTTCCGTCCAGAGACCTTTGAGTGCTGTTACGGCGTCGCCGGCGCTGAGATCGATTACGAAGGCTAGGATTCCGGCGCGCTCGATGTGGCGCAGGAAACCGAGACCCAAGCCGCGGTCGAGGTGGGCGTCTTGGATCAAACCGGGAATATCTGCAATGGTGAAATTGGTGCGAGGTGGGCCTTTTCGAGGGACGGAGATTAGAGGGCGACCTTTGTAATTGTCAAGAACGACGGTCCCAATGTTTGGCTGCAGGGTTGTGAAGGCCCAGCTGCCAACGCGAGCGCGACTGTTTGTGATTGCACGCAGGAGGGTGCTCTTTCCAGCATTGGGCAGACCGACCAGGCCAACGTCGGCAAGAAGCTTCAGCTCAAGTTGAATCTCAATTTTCATGCCTTCATCGCCTTTGGTACCGTATTTGGGACGAGTGATACTCTTGGTCACAAAGTGAGGATTTCCAAAGCCACCCATGGCACCGGCAGCGAGCAATTGCGGAGCCTCCATGGGCTGGTCCAGGTCCAGACGTATAGGGGCCGGAGGTTGAGCCATGGCGATCTGCGAGCGGCGAGGTCGCGGCAAAGCAGGAAAATCAGCAGAGGTGAAGGCGGCAGGCAGAGCTCCAGGGAACAGCAGCCATTTGTCGCGCCTCCATTTGCGCGTGTTGTCGACGGCATTGTCATCAAAGACGGCATCTACGCCCATGCCCTTTGCTCTCTTCTCTGCAATCTCCTCTTCTACGAAGGGATCGTGTCGCCACACCTCACGGACGATTGTCCCGACAGGAACGGTGATCAGGATGTCCTCGCCTCTTGTGCCTCCCTGCCCTTTCCCCTGGCCATTCTTTCCACGACCAGCCTTCAGAATCCCTCGTCGCGCCAGCTTGTGCAATGATGTTTCTCCCTGTACGGCCTGTATGTAGATGTTTCCACCCGTTCCACCATCACCTCCATTGGGTGGACCGTTTTCGATATATTTTTCGCGTAGGAAACTGATGCAGCCGTGTCCTCCACTGCCAGCGTGCAGGGTGATGGTGCATCGATCTGTGAAGGGAGTGATGGAGTACGAGTCCGGCGGCGGGTTGAGGCGGTCAATTTCACCCTCCTCGGTTGCATTGTCGAGCAAGCCATCTTCATGGCCACCCTGCGTGCTGGACACTGTCGCAATGTGCCTTTGCGAGAGACATTGAAACCTCGTGCTGATTCGTCCTAGGCGCAGAGAATTCCGTGCCAATCGAGGCACATTGTCTTTGGTTGTATTCAAGCAGGGATACAGGAACGGCAGGAACATCCCGTTCATGGCCATCCTCGAGGAAAGAACCAACGTCTTCACTTGCTTCAAGCTGTGGCGTTGATTTCAAGATTTCACTGATGAGCGAGTCACGACCGACGCCGAATGGGGAAAGCACCTCGGTACGTCGCTAAGACTTGCAACTCTGGAACAAACCTTTACCCCTCATGATCATCATGGTCGTTTTGTATATCTTTGTACTTCTCACCACTGTCTGACCTTACCGCATCTCCGCTTAGTACACAGCATAAGTATTTGTCGACATGGCTATCACTATCAGAAACGCTCCCTTCTCTCCCTTGGTCACTGGAGCTGTATTACTCCTCTTGCTCAAGAGTCCAGAGCCTGTACGCCGAAATGTATATGATCGCTTACATCAATTATTGAAGCCTCACAACATCGCCCGTCTGGTTACCACCTTGAAGTGGCTGTTTGGCTTCGGGCTGATCCGAAATGCGAATGAGGCCATGAACGCTCTAGCTCGCAACAACTTCTCTTTCGCTTCCAGCAAAGCCGACTGGGACTGGGAGAATGAGATTGTTGTCGTGACTGGCGGCTCCTCTGGATTTGGAGCTCTATATGCAAAGGACCTCTCCGCCAAAGGTCTCCACGTCGTCGTCATGGACATCAACCCTTTGCCAAAGCACTTGGAGAATAATCCCAAAATCAGCTTCTTCAAGTGCGATGTCACAAGCCCGGAAGCCGTCAATGCCACAGCTAGCGAGATCCAGAGCAAAGTCGGTCACCCGAGTGTACTAATCAACAATGCTGGCATCGGCGGTCAAAGGTCAATCCTTCAGACCTCACCCGCTCAACTCCAAAAGCTCATGGGCGTCAATCTTTTTTCCTCGTACTATATGGTCCAGGCTTTCCTTCCTGACATGATCGCGAAGAAGAAGGGTCATGTTATTACTATTGCTAGTATCGCGTCTTTCATGACAACGCCTGGCATTGTCGACTACTCTTGCTCCAAAGCAGCAGTCATGGCTTTCAACGAGGGTCTCAGCGCTGAGCTCCGCAGTGTTCATCACTGTCCCGAGATCAAGACCACGATTGTACACCCCTTTTTCGCCGATACACCACTGATTGCTGCCGGCAAGGCCGAGATTGAGAAAGCCGGCATGAAGATCTTAGATCCTCAAGATGTGTCAGATGCAGTGGTGGCACAAATCTTGAACGCGAGAAGTGGACAGGTCATCCTCAGTAACGGTATTGGACCTTTCTTCAGGGCTTTCCGTGGTTTGCCTTGGTGGATTCAGGAGTCTTTCAAACGGCTTACTGCGACTGATAGCCCAAGTATCTTCAAGAAGTAGAGAGACAGAGTTTGAGGTCGAGGCGTTCTTATGAGTTTAATGATAATCACATCCACAGACAAGCAAATACCGACCTTTTGAGTTACATTCAATGTCTGCGTGTTAGCTTTCGTAAGCCTCTCAGTGTTAACAAGTCTTGTTATCAGTTGCGCATGCGCATGAATCCTATAAGTACTTGAAGCAGATCGCTGCCTTTTCTGGACAACTCATCTTCTGACGTAGCCATTCAACGTTGATCTCTGAGTCAATTGTTGAATATATGAGTAATTATATTATTCAGTTGTTTTTTCTACACATACATATATATATATATACATATATATATAAATATACATGCGACTCCTGGCATGCTGCATGTCTGTTTGCACGGCTCCATATCACTCCATCACCCAAAATGTCCAAAGCAGCGTTGGTGAGCGAAATTGACGCTGACCGTGGAGAACTCATCAACTTTCTCCGGTCTTTCGCGCGTGCCGACTCGTCAAACCCACCAGGAGACACTATCTCAGCAGCCTGTACTGTAACAACATTCTTGGCTTTACGTGATGTGCCATCTACAATCATCGCACCAAAGAGCAATGCGCCAAACATTACAAGCACCTTTCCCGCAGTCTCGCCGTCACATAGTTGGACATCGTCGACAACAACTCAGCCGGATGATGGATCCTCCAGCTCAACACTCTCAACGCCTACAAGTAGTGGCCTCTTGACTCCCAATCCTGGGCCGCGGCTGGTTATGAATGGCCATATGGATGTCTTTCCGGTTTCGGAAGCCGAGAGAGCGCGGTGGACACACGATCCGTGGTCTGCAGATATCGAGAATAATCGATTGTATGGGCGCGGTGTGGTCGACATGAAAGCCGGGACTGCTGCTACTATCGCCGCTTACACGTACATCTATGCTCATCGACACCTGTTGAACGGAACAGCCGTGTTAGAGGTGGTTTCCGACGAAGAAACGGGAGGCAAATGGGGAAGCAAGTATTTGTTAAATGACGACGATAGAAAGGAGACCTGGACGGGCGATGTCAATCTCAATGCCGAGCCTACAGGTCTGCAAAGTATACGATTTGCGGAAAAGGGTACTCTGCGCGTTACGTTCACGATAAAATGTAAGAGCGCGCATGGCGCATACACACACTTGTCTGAAGGTGCGGTACGGATTGCCACAAGATTGATCACCGAGTTGGTCAAGCTTGAAGACTTTCGCGATTTCACGGTGGATCCAGAGCTGCAGAAATATCTGCGCAAGAAGGAGGTCAAGGACACGATAGACGAGATCATGGGACCTGGGGCTTCTGCCAATATATTGAGGCCGACGGTCAACATCGGCACCATCAGTGGTGGCAGCAAGGTCAACACCATCCCCGGATCTTGTGACTTCGAAGTGGACATACGCCTGCCTATCGGACTGGTAGCAGAGGTTCTTCTCGCAAGAATCGACACCATTCTCAAAGACTTCCCAGAAGTCGCCTATCAGATTCATGAAGCAGCTTCCAACCCGCCTGATCAGTCTTCCTTTGATCACGACCTCGTAAGGGCTTTGGCAGCCAATGCTGAAAACATCCTCGGGAGAAGACCGGTTGAGATTCCATCACTCGGCGCTACTGACGCAAAACACTGGCGATACAAAGGGATTCCGGCATACAGCTTCGGACTCTCCCCTGAGGGTATGGCTGGAGTTGATGAAAGTGTTGATCTGGACGACTTTATCAGTCTTGTAAAGATTCTGACCTTGACAGCTTGGGACTTTCTTGATGGCCCTCGTTAGAATATGATTTGGTCGTGAATGTGTCATCACTCTCCGAAAGCAAGATGATTGTGTTATCTTTTTTTCCATAGGCTAGTAAGCGAGCTTGTCATCAATGCTTTGTTCACTACATCTCCAGAGCTAAATGCATGGTGTAGCAATGCAATTCCATCTTTGCACATTCTTCCAGTCCCAAAGAGAGACGTATAAAAAGTACTCTCCTTTATAAGAGAGCTTGAAATCCAGAGGGTGTCTGTCTGGGATTGTGTACAACATGACCAAGACATCCTGCACTCAGCAAGTACTTCGCGAGTAACGGTCTCTGTGCACACCAAAGCAGGAAGCAAAAGAGAAGCCTGCTAGAGACCCCGAACGAGCAAAAATGGAGCAGCTGGGAATCGAACCCAGGACCTTCTCCAACTTAGACGATTCCAAATTGGGTAATTTCGAATGCTAAGAAGACGTTATACCACTAAACCACAGCCCCAGACGATGCAGTGTTTGAAAGCCTTTCGGTAGATCACTAGTCGAAAGTATGGTGGAAATTGCGGTGGAACAGCAATCGCACAATGAGCCGCAATAAAGCCGGCTCACCATGTTCGTCAAGCCGGCACAGGTCTATTGAATACTTCTTTCCAAGATATACACTCATTCGTCTTGATGCAGGACGAGTTTGGGGATGTCAAGAGCTGGGAGCTGGCAGTGTCTTTGAATATGTGCCGACAGACCATGGCGTTTCGTATTGATCTCTGTCGAGGACTCGTGCTTTACCAAATTGGCGCCTTCTCTAGCATATATGCTTACGGCGTACACGAGACTATTTTTATGATCAACACGATCCCTGAAATACTGTATACTGCAGTGATAAGACTGCGCCAGTATGAACCTCGTCATTTGTCGACCCGGCCGGTCCGGTAATTATGAAGGGCCAGACAGGATGCCTTTTCGCTCTTTACCCGACATCTGGGGAGACTGGTGCGGGGGATCGTGGGGGCATACCCGTCGATCATCAACACCAAGGGCATGGCTCCGCCACTCTATCCTCAATCCTCCAATCATCAGCGAGCACCCAAGGACATCAATGCGCCAGATGCTCACGCGAGGGCATGGTTAAAAAGATGTTCGGTCCGGCAAGTCATATTTACTGGAACAGTGCAGGTGGATGAATTGGATATCTCCCGTGGCACTCTATACGTTGGGCCAAGTGAGTCCGAGTGCAGTATGCAGGTAGCCTTATCATATATAAGTGCAAGGCAGGTGCGCTCTTCTTTCGTACTGGAATCAGAGTCGGTCCCGACATGGTCAAAATGAAGTTCTTCTCTCTATTAGCCAGCGTGTCTGCGCTCGCATCTTCCGCCATCGCTCAACACGACGAAGCAGCGACAATCGATCATGTCACTATTTTCACGCCTCCAAACAACTACACCATCCCACGTACACTCTACGCCAGAACCCTCTTGCTGAACAAACATTTTGAAGAGGACAATGTGATACTCGCGACCTGGGAAAACTACCTCTACAACAACAATTCCAACCCGTATTTCCCAATCTATCAGAGTCTTGATGGAGGACATACTTGGTCGGAGCGCTCTCGCGTGTACGACCAGGTCAACGGTTGGGGATTGAGATATCAGCCTTTCCTGTACGAGTTGTCAGAGCCCCTTGGCAACTTTCCGGCAGGCACAATCCTACTCGCCGGAAGCTCTATTCCTCAGGATCTGTCAGTGACTCAGCTCGAGCTCTATGCCAGTACAGACAAAGGGTATGTGTTTTGGCCATCCAAGGTTGTGAAGCAATACTAATGTCACCAAAATCAGGTATACCTGGAAATTTGTCTCGCACGTTGCACGCGGTGGTGAGGCCATACCCAACAATGGTCTCACTCCCGTGTGGGAGCCATTCTTGATGGAATACAACAACACGCTCATCTACTACTACTCTGACCAGCGCGACCCCAACCACGGCCAAAAACTGGTTCACCAAGTCTCTCGCGACCTCTTGGAATGGGGTCCCGTGGTAGACGATGTGGCCTACTCGACTTACAACTGGCGTCCTGGCATGACCACTGTGTCGGCCTTGCCTCAGGGCCAATACATCCTGACATACGAGTTCTATGGCGCAACGGAGGTTAACTTCGCAGTCTACTACCGCATCTCCACCGACCCTACCAACTTCAGAGCTAGCGTCGGATACCCGTTGGTAACGACCGACGGCACTGTGCCAGCAGGAAGCCCTTACAATGTATGGACGCCCGTAGGCGGAGATCTGGGTACCATCGTCGTCAGCTGCGGCACTTCGAGCCAGGTGTTCCTGAACCACAATCTCGGTGCGGGCAGCTGGACGGCAATCAACACAGTCGAGCCGACTTCGTACACGAGGAGTCTGTTGGTCTTGCCTGGTCAGGAGGAGATCCTGATTGCGGGAGGTGGCGTGCTGAATGGTGAGCACAATTCGGTCACGGCGAGCTCGTTCAACGTCAAGCCGGTTGCTCCTGCGTTTGCAAAGTATCGTTCCAGGAAGTAGCGTGTTCGTCATGTAGAGCTTTTTAGAACCCTTGTCTTTGTATTAAGATTTGCTCGCTGTTTATATCAAAAAGCTCCACGGCCTCTCTCCTTGACTGAAAATTTGGCCTTTGGTTCTACATTCTTGCCTTATATTTACCGTACATGTCGTCTTCCGATGCGCTAGCACTGAGCAGCTTTCGCTAGCATCTATTCTGGACAAAATCAGAATGATTGATGTTTTTTCTTTTCTTTTACTGTCTTTTCTTTTTTTTTTTTCTTTTTCCTTCTCTCCAAGGCCCACTCGCACAAAACCCGCCAACCCAGAAATTCTGCTCCACACCTAAAAAAAAAAAATCCGCCCCCAACCACCAAAACTTCCCGCAGCTTTGATTACGCACACAACAACAACCTAAAAGAAAAAAAGGTAATAAGACACCAATAGAAGGGCAAAAAAGAAATATTGAACAGAAAGGGATTCGAACCCTTGCTCTTTCGAACTAGCAAGATCGGATTTTTCTTATCTTGAAGAAGTGAAGAAACACCTGAAGCTAGCGCCTTAACCGCTCGGCCATCTGTCCTTGGATGGAATAACGTGTTAGTGCTTGGAAATATGACTCAACGTATCCGTACTTTATGAAAAAAATGTCTTGACAGACACCCTGGCCTACACCTTTGGTGCCTGTTTTTCTGGTGTTATGGTCAGTGTTTTATCTCCCGTTGCAGTTAAGAGGAGAAGTCAAATTCAAAAACTATTCTTTCGGTCGAACACGGAGCAACAGGCAAGTTTGAGCGGCAGGGAGAAATTGGTTTTGATAAAAGACTTCTACTATAGAACCTGCTAAATAGATATTATACATTGTGTATTAAGAAAGACTGTAAAGCCTTTGCTCTATCTCTATAATATGGCGTTAAAACGTCGTGATATGTCGTTAAAAGAGAGAACATGCTGACGCATCTCGAACTGTGTAGAGTCGATATCATCGCAGTGTTGAGTCTCGGAGTCGGAAGAGGCGTAATAATTCTCTATACGTGCTGACCAGCAGCCGGTTGTGCCCAAATGCCTTCCTTGTAAGACGGGAAAAAGTGCAAATGGGATCGAGATGTGGAGTGCTCAGCGCTCACATCTGCTCTCTGAAGTGTTGGTGGTTTGGGCGATTTCCTCGCCGCGTGAACCACGAGGAGTCCAGGTTCAGTGCTTGAGTAGCACCTCTCAGGACGGGGTTTGTGCAACTCGTCGGTGGAGTGCAGGTTGACTCGGAAGCTTCTACTGTATGAAGCATATGAAGCCTTATTCCCAAAAGAAGAAGAGTGTTTGCGGTAGAAATTCGATCTCTTTTCAAGGCCATGCGCCAAGTTTGGCAGCCACATCAATGCGAGGCTTCACCTCCACCTTGCCGTTCGGACCTTCATTCTGACTCCAAGCAAAGGGTGATTCCTCCCAAGGCCTGACAGGCGACTGATACAGATCAAAGTTGTCCAAAAACTCGGGAACTTTCCAAATAGCCAAATGCGAAAGACCAACCAGACTGCCGCCGAGAACTGCGAAATCGGTACAGTGTTCCCAATCCTCCGATTGCATAGTCATTCCACAGAATATGTAGCCGAGAAGTGTGGCGGAAGAGCCAAAGAGGATGGAAAGGGTCGAACCGGCCAGATCTTCAAGCGTGCCTTCAACTTTTGCGAATATGGGAGATGATGAAGTTGTGTTGAAGCTGGAGTTGCTGAAGGACGGGATAGGCATGGGTGTTTTTGTGTCCACACTGTCCATGCTGCTGGCCGAGAATTGTTCGAACTGATGACTCAAGGGTGCTGCAACGACAGTGCTCACAAAGGGGACGGTTGACATTAATGCTGTGATCTTCATGATTGTGTGTATGAGCAGGAAAGAAATGCACGAAAGAGCAAGTCGCTGGAAAAGGTGAAGTAATCAAAAAATAAATAAATCAAGGACGCGACAGCACTGTAGCCATCTACTTATCTGTTTGCCGATGGTCCCCTCCTGCACCTGTCATCGTCTTATGAATCCCTCGAGTTGCGCCGTAGCACCTAGGTTAAACTTCCCTCCTGTACGCCTTTTCGAAACATGGAAGGTGTCATGCTCTCAGACAGATCGAGAAGAAATAGCTTATTATTGTTAGGTAGTGAACGACACCAACGCTAGCCAACGAGCGTTCCGCCAGCGGCCCTTACCCGCGGCTTCACGATGGATGGTCGTTGGCGGTCGATCGTTACCGCCAGGCAAGTCTTCTTGCAGACACGCAGCCCGCATATAATATCTGTATATATTAATCGTGTCGAGACCATCTCCACTCCACCGCATACCAAGGCCCGATCCTCACCTCGTTGCCGCCCGTCCCGGAAACGAGTTGCTATGCGCGACCTTTCTGCTTAGTACACCCTATAGACTCGCTGTTAGGATACGGCAATTTAGATCTGTACCTGAATAACGGACTTGGGGGCCGAGACCCTTGTGAACCAAGCGTTTTGGTTACAGATCGGCACATCTGAAACCCCCCAGGTTTTCGACAATAATCTTCCGCGTTTTGGAACGGCGAACATGTTACAACATTCTTCAATGCCAATTCTATTACTTCCCCATCTTCGTCATGTATATCGCTGACATGTTACGGTAGTGGCAGAGGATCCGTGGTGATCTTTTCGGAATTTCTCAAATCATGTTGCTAGGGTACGGCGCAAACAGAGGGAGGATCTTTAGTACAACATCCTTACCACGACCAGTTCAAGGGCCAAACAAATTAGCAGCGAATGGAAACCTAAGTTTTTCAGTAACATCTGTATTTTTACCTGATGTGCCCGTTGCGACAAAAGACTAAACATAGCAGACGCCATTTCCCCATTCGCAAACGCCAGATCAACTTTATCCACAATTCATACTGAGTGAAGATTGTGCTGGAAAGATCAAACAGTAGTGGCAGTCCCCAAGATTCCAGAATGGCCCATTCCGACCGAGAACCCTCCTCCAAATCCCATCCGTCATACATTTCGTGTGGTGTATTTTGAAATCTGCTGTCGGGTACCATTCTCATTCCTCTGAAAGCCTCTTGAGTGCTTCGTCCACCGAAAACTGATTGAAGAGGTAATCGTAACCATTCTCAGAGTGTGTGGCATGATATTCATCAAGCGGCAACTCCTCTTTCGTCGTACCTGACAATTTCTTGAAGGCGGCATCAACGTATTCTGATGGTACAGTGACGCCAGACTCTGAACACTTTGCCTTGGCACGAAGCTCAGCACAAAGATTGTCAAGATCGAATTTGCCCTCCTTGAAATCCTGGTTGGACTGCAGTTGTGACCTTCGAGATCTGTCAGCGATCATGAGCGGTACATTGTCTGTGGATTCGACGCACCATATCGTGTTGCAGTTGAGCATCTTTTCGGCATCCTTCAAATTGACCGCTTCAGTCTTCTGTTGGGGAGTCGGGCCCTGAATAAGATATGCATCATCGTCGCCACCGTCGCGGGCCTTTTCCACTTCTGCAAGCAAGTTTCGACTTGCCGAGGCCTGCTGTGCGGACTTGGGAGAGGAGAAATCGTTGACGTTGAACGGTGTGGTCAAGTCATATGGGAAGGCAGCTTCAAAGAAGCCACTGTTGAAGTCACCGTCTCCAACGATGGCATCCTGACTTTCACGATAATCACCGAACAGAACAGGATCGAACTGACCACCATTCTGTGCGGTTAACCAGTCGAGACCAAGAGTCGGATTGTTGATGAGTGTGCTATCCGACCCCGTTTCTGATGATACGTTAGTGCTGAGCAGAATTATGGAGCCATGTGGAAACATACTTTGCGCTTTGTCGGTATGAACATCCTTGAGTGTATACAAATCGTGAAATTCATTGACACTCGCCTTGTTAGCCTCGGATTGAGGAGAGTTCAGAGACTCGGGGGAAGTGCCGCAGGAAGAATTGTTGCAAGAGGAAGCGTTGAACTGCGTCAGCGAAGGCGCTGAAGGGGACTGGTTAGAAGTTGATGCAGATCCGCTGTTGAATCTAAAGACTCTGGAGATGCCACTGGTACTGTCGGTGCCGTTGTCGGCGTACTGGGCGAAGGCACGACCATCATCGTTTGTGCTTTGCAGGAGATAGTCGTTTGATGTGGCGTTTCCGAGCGTCGAAGGACTAAAGAGATCTGCATAGGTACTGCCTGATGCGATCTGGGCGGGAGCATTGTTGGCGCCCATGTTCAAGCTACCGCTTCTGGAGTTGTGGGCAGAGTTGAGCTGGCTGCTGTTGACTTGTGTCCCAGGACTGGGGTTCCTAGCCAGGCTGTTGAATCTCGATGAGGCCGGGTAGCTTTGACTAACAGGTAGACTGTCCGTCTTTTCGCGGCTGGTCTGGAGGTTGTTTCCAAACAGCTGGTTTCCAGGAAGAGCTCCAAATTTGGGGAAGTCGAACTGGAAGTCAGTCTGAGAAATGACGCCGCGGGCAGAAAAGGGTGAGGTTGTGGTGATACCGCCACTAGAGTATGACAGTCTCTTCTTGTACTCGCCGAGTTCGTTCTGCAGGCGTTGGACTTGGGCTCTGAGCAGACCGTTCTCGTGCTTGTCTTTTTCTTGTGCTTTACTGAGACTCTCGACCTTTGTTTCGAGGTCTTTGAGATGCTTCTCCTTGCGCTCTCTGAAAGCGCGCTGCGCAGCCCGGTTTTGAGCCTTGCGTTTCTTTTGCACGTATCAGCCTCTTGTAACGCAGGGATGCCTGTGGTTGATACACTTACGGTAGTAGGCTCTGAAGTCAGAGGCTTTCTTCCTGGCTTTTTGGCCTCCTTGGGATCGCCTTCTCTTCTCTTGGCATCGACTTCGTCTTCTGGTGAATCTTCTTCCGGGCTCTTACGTTTGTCCGGTTTGTCGCCATCTGTCGAGTCGGATTTGTTGCTAGCATTGCTGTCCATATTCTCGAACATGTGTTGACCGCCGAGATCAGAGGCGTCGTAGTCGAAAGTGGTATCGCCGTCGAGGTAGTCCAAGTAGGGACTTGTGTCTTCGAAATCAAGAGCATGCGTATCGGCGGCTGGCTTGATCTTGTTACGATTGTCAAACATGGTGGTAGATGGGTTGTTTGAAGCCAGTGCGGCAAGGAGGAGCTCCTGTTGGGCGTTGGAGAGATATGGGTTGAAAGGCTGATTGGTGCCAGACGTCTGCCCCGCCATTGCTAATACAGTCGCACAACTTTGACACCAATGTGGGATGGACGGCCGGTAGTGAACAAGGCAAAGACAGGCCTAGTCGGTGTGGGCGCGAAGATTGTATGGAGCTTGATGGGGAGAGAGAGTCGGTGGAGGGGTGAAAAGACGAGGTGAGGTGACTTCAAGATGATGCGACTATGACCCGCGATATCGGTCGTATTGTAGTATTGGAGACGCGTCTCTGTAGTTGGCTGGCGTCAAATTGCTGGGTTGTGGAAAGTTTCAAATGTCAGATGGATAGGTCAATTTCGTGAGTCGAAAATTGGGCAAGAGTGAGAATCGAATGTAGACACCGCAGGCAGTAACGACCTTCCGCTCCCTCGGCTTCTACCGATGCTGAGAAGTTCAGACGTGGAGGGGTGCTTGCTTAGAAATCCAAGCCCTGAGCCTCAAAAACGGTCAAATCCAGCCACCTACCCTACTCGTACAAGTACCAATTTTCATTCACAAGATTCGACCTCCTGCTCTCGGTGACTTTCCGAACCCACGACACTTAATCCGAGAACAGTGGGCTTTCCACTGTCGTTGTCGCATCTCTTGCCTTCCCAGTAGGTACCTAGGTAGTATGCGCGTCGGATGACGGAGTGATTTCCATTGCTCGGCAAGCCGAGCAAATCTCTTTTTGTTTCTTCCACAGTCTTCTCCTCCGCTCTGCCATGCATCCGGAACCCGGCCTTTTTTTTATTTGGTTCTTTTTCCTCCCTTTTCCCTCCCTTTTTCCTTCTCCATCCCGATGCTTTTCTCCGTGTCGGCCGACCCTTGTGATACAATAGCCCTCCCGTGAAACTTTCATTGTATCTTTTGGAAGGGCACAGTGCACCAGACAAACTGTACTGTATCATCGGAGGCAAAAGCACCGTGGCGACAGTTGCAGTAATACACGGTCGCTCAATCACCTGATGGATTTGCAACCTCCAACACAAGTAATACTCGACGTCGGAGCTCAAATCCTCGAAATGGATAACCTAGGCATTGCTCGATCTTGGCTGAGAAAGTATGACTCCATGAGTGAGGAAACAGTTCAAGCCGTCGTCTTCTTCAATAAGGAAGACGAATTGTCTGTCTTAGATCGCAAAGGAAAGGTGGAGATCTTGCAAACGTCGTCGTATGCACACTAGCTCAACCTTTGTCTTATATTCCTGTACGAGGCGCATACAAGGGGAACTAATCTAAGGCTTCCGCTACATTACATAGCCGCAGTTACATTAGGACCTAACCTGACGAAAAACAGGTTCGTACAAGGTGAGTGACTCGTAAATAACCGACATCAATTGCTGATCTTTCTATAGCTTGTATAAGGATGCGGAAGCTTAGTAAGGGGCAGAGTGTCGTCTTCTACATCCCTAACGGAATCCGAAGGCGAATTGAAGACGTTACAGGCTAGGGACATGGTGTAGACATTGCTATGTCCGACGTCCTCTATTAGGCCATATTAGAGACCTTCGTCGATGTTCGCCGAAGCATACCACTCTAGGCGGTTTAAGGTAAGAGATTTGTTAAGCACGATCACTTGTGGCAAGATGTTCGGGAAGAACGTAGTCCGATGACTTAGAATCTTGCGACATGCTTCATGGAAGACGAAGCGTAGTCCCTCGAAACACGTTATAGGCCGAAGCAGGGTGGTCATCAATCAATTAAGCGCCGTAGGCCAAAAGAATTTGATTGATTGCTCTAAGATTGATGCTTGATTGCTTAATTGCTCCGCGATGCTTAATTGCTTGATTGCTCCGCGATGCTTGATTCCTTTTACTAGTACCTTTCTTAGCAAGAGGATAGCTAAAATCCTATATCTTTAAGAGAGATACGCGATTAGTCGGCGGTTGAAAGAAGTATTTACGCGATAAGGTATCTAAAAGCTTAAAAGTTCGAGGGATATACGTGTTGTTAGGGAAGTCTAATTGATTATAGAGCTCTATAAGGTCGTCGTAAGAAGAAAGCTCGCTTGCTAATACGATTGATTCGGCCATACCGATAGATATTGGTTAATGTAACAGGTATAAACATAGAGCGTAGGGGACGCGACATTGAGAAGTTGAAAAGTTCGTGTTTGAGGCTAACCTAAACAGGCATATATAATAAGATCAGGATCTATTTCAATTCATACAATCAAGCGCGCTTAATTGACTCGCGCTTAATTAATGACCACCCTAGGCCGAAGTGTTCGGCCGCCGCTATCTCGGATGCTAGAGGGAATCTAAAGCTACGTGCCATTACGGACAGATGCCATTAGTTCGAAGACTTGCAATTCAGCGATAGCGTACTCTAGGAAGAACAAGAACGGGAGCTGTCGCCAGAAATTGAGCATAAGCGAGAGGTGTAGAAACTAGAACCTGCAGCGCCTGCTAAACATTACCTCCATCCCGACGTCCGCAAATTTGCAACTTACGGGACAATCACAATCGTTAATGCTTCAATGGGGTACATGCCTACGTTCCTCAGCTTATCCAACATCAGCGCTTCTAGTACTTACGACATTACCTAACTTGCTGGAGATGGTCATCAACTCGTGACAGCAGATTTTGCGCACACAGTGCAAAGAGAAGGTATATCATTTAGATCGGACGCATTTTTGCGATCTGTCCAGTGGATCCTGACCTTTACGCCACGAGAAAGCAAGACAGTCACATAGGCGATGATCATCAGCCCATACGAAGCCTAAGAGTTCTTCCCGAGCATTCTTCAAGGCTCTGCTGTGGTTCTCCATATCTACAAACCATGCGTGAATGCCGGATACTCACCTATGGACGAGCTGGATTTCCTGACCATACCTACAACAGCCAGGCCCGGCAGACTTCCACCCACGCTGAAGTCTCAATTAAACTTGTTCGCCGGTCAGTTGTACTTCGGTTCTCACGACGACTACACCAGCGCATGTCAGTCCCTAGGTCTTACAGCGGAGAAGGCGAGAGACGGTTAGAAGGTGCTACCCTTTGCACCAATAACTCTGAGATCTCTGACTGCGTCCCAGTATGGATCCTCCATGACTTCCGACATCGTTGCTCTTTGGGCCGGATCGAGATTTGTCATCCTTGAAATCAACCCTTTTGCCTCGTGATCAAGATTCGGGAATTTGTTCTGTGGCCAGTCGTTGAAAGGCTCGTACAGTCCTTCTTCCTCGATAGCTTCCCACAAACCTTCCATGAGTGCCCCTCCTTGTTCGTCATTGACATGCGATACAAGCGCCTTCGGAAGCGGTCCAAAGGCTGTAAGTAACTTGTACAGTATGACTGGCTCAGGGTCCGTCTCTAGATCGTCGAAGTTGGGGTGAAGCCACTCGACTCCCGTGATCACAAACAAACACTAGGAATTCTGCGTTAGCAAAGTCGCATCGGGGAGAGTGTTTGACCTACAAGAAGTCCGAATGAAAAGACTTCCGAAGGCTTGCCAATCCCCTTGCCTATCTGCCCTTCAGGACTACGCCACATGACATTGCCCATCATGGCGTTGAGAGGTTTCTCCTCTATCAACTTTAACGCGCAATCCATGTCACCTAATGCCACCTTTTGTAGCTTCCTGACAGACGCCCTTTCATCTAGATCACATTCGACCATGACGTTGTTTGGCTTTACATCTAGACAGAGTAGTTAGCAAAGACTGACAGGAGACAGCAGCTGAAGATCCATGGCTTCGTACCCAAGTGTATCCAGTCCTTCGAATGCATACCGCGAAGAGCTAGGCCAACGTCTTGAAGAATTGATTTTCTTGATTGAACGGACATTTCTGGGCAGTTCTTCACTAGCGTGAGTAAGTCGGTTCGGAAGTACTCGTAGACAAGGGTCCGCTCCTTGTCGCTATGATCAATGTGTAGTCGCAAGTGAGGATTTCCACTGAATTCGTCTTTGAATTCCTTCAGAAGACAAAAGATTGAAGGAGATACACGTTTCAAGACGTATTGTTTGTTGCCAGAACTGGATTGATCCATGGTTAGTTGACATTCATTTCACTAGGGGTACGGATAAGGATTGTACATAGGGCAGAAACTTACGATGCACGATATACATCAAGTTCTGGTCGCTTGGGATGAGCCTGTAGCAGCTTATCACGTATGTATAGGCGGCCAGATTGACCCGCAAGAGTCGAAGACATCGTTATAGACCTCAAGGCGTGGGTACAGCGAAAGAGCATAGGGTGGTGTCGTGGATCTGTAAGGGCGGAAAGCTAGTGAAGTGAAAATCAAATTGGAGTCGAAGGTCTTGATCAGATGGAAGAAGTGAGTAATGTGGGAGGGCTTCTAGCGTGTAATCCATCACATGAGTACTCACAAGCATTCTCGTCGATTTCACTCCGATATGATATCGCATGCTTGATTCCGTGCTTGATGTAATATGCTTCTTAGTTTGATTAGATGCCGGAAAAACGAAACGGGGGGGTTACACTGCAAAATTTACCTGAGAGCTCGCGACGCTCCACGTGGCAACCGACTTGGCTTATCCCGTGATTCTATTAGGCCTTGAAGCTGTAACTCGCGATGCGAAGTCTCAGATCTCGGTTCAGAATGCCACGAGTAGTTATACTACCTGTCCGTAGATAGCCTATTAAATATTACTATACCTATATAGCTACTCCTTCCCCTAAATACCTAACTAAATCTATACTTCTCTCTGTTCGTGCTTCCTCTCTAACAAGCATGAAAGGTACGCGGTTCTTCCGGGAGACCACCTACAGCCAACGTACTAATGATCAAGGACTCGTGTACCTTAGAACGACGTGAGATTGACCAGCCGACTGTTTACATGCATAATGCATTGCATCTGATAGTCTTCCGTGCCTCCTTTTGGATCTAGCACGAATGCATCACAGTATATGACATGCTCCCAGAATCCACAAAATAATCCTATGTTCGTCTTATCTTTCAGTTCGAGTCTTTGAACTCATGACACAGACTCCCTTGTGAGCCCAGGAGTCAGCAGAGAACATATTCAATCGAGGATTTAAGGCCTGAAACAGCCCCTTTCTCCGTGTTTTCAACGAAGGTCCGAGTCGTCGTACGTTTTTGGTACCGCATGACCCCCGCACTGTTACCTGTGTTTGACCGACTTTGGTTAAACATTTTTGGACCCTTTTATTTTCTCTGGCTTGATGTGGTTATCTACTTCCTATCTCCGAGTAGCGATGTTACGTCTATCGGTGATGTGCCGCCACTCGCATTGCTACATGTGGGCCTAGTCGTGCTTATCGGGCATCTCTCTTATCGTTTTAGGCAGGCTTTCGAATAGGACCTGTGCCGCACTGGCTGAAGCGCAGCTGGTGATGGAGATAATTGCAACGCACAACCGCCCTATTTCTCGGTACGCGCGTTGGAAACATTTCTCTGGACCTTCGACCGGCCCCCCTCATGACTCTGATTTCTTTGTCCAGATCGGATAGCTAATTGGACGCAGAAATGAGCTGGCCCTTTACTTGCAGGTACAGAAGGTAGCTCCCTGCCAAGTCGTATCAGTCTTTTGAGGGGTCAGAACGTATTTAACTGCACCTGCCCGTGTGACCAGTGGAAGGTGATGCGTGCCTCTCCTCTTCAATCCGCCTGTAACTACTGACTAAGATGACTGCTGCTGTCCAAGCAGAGGGATTTGACGATGATGGTGCGAGGTCCAAACGCCAGAGGATGTGGACTCCTTCGACTGCTGTTGCACCATCACACCCGGTCAAGGCGGGCACTTATTATACCAAGGCAGAGCTGCCGCTACGTCAGAATTTCAACCAACATCCAATCCACGCACAACGACAATGCCGCTTCTTCCAGCTACCGCTCGAACTTCGAGAGATGATATACGACATGGCATGCGTCAACGACGGCGTTGCAGCGCTCATGAGCAAGAATACAAGTCGAGATGCAAGTCAAGAGTCGGCCAAAGAACCATCATTCCTCCTAAGCTGCCGGCTAGCACGCTCTGAAGGGCTGCCAATCTTCTTCCAGAAGAACGATTTCGTAGTCAAGCAACGCGACTCGATCAACTTTCACCCACGGCCTGTCATGGATGCGCCCGTCGCCTTCCCGTTCAACCCTTTCAATACCGGAGTACCCAGATGGTTGGAAAACATGAGCAACGAGAACGTTGGCAGGATCAAGAGGGTAGTGCTGGTGCAGATTGCGCGAGGGGTGTACAAGGACATACACAACGAATGGCATCGCGACGCAAGCGCGTGCTTCCGGCTCAAGTACTCCAAACGAGGACCCAAGGGTTACGAAATCGAGTACATCCGTGTTGACCCGAGTGGAAGGTCAGACAAGTATGGCGAAAGACTTGTGGAGGCGCTCGAGATGAGAATGGACAAGCTGGTGAAGCATGCGGGGATGATGCAGTGGGACAGGCAGTCGATTTGGGACATGGCGTATCTCCTTTGATGGGCATTCTTCAGGCGGCATGGCGTTTAGATTGACTGGGAAGGAGCAGGGTCCAGGATGTTTGTGGATTATCGGGGCATGAGCATCCTGGAGGGCGCAGGCATTCTATGGCGCGGCGCTACAAACAAATTTCCTAAAGCTTTAGCAGCACGATCAGTCTACGCGATTGAAGACTCCAGTCATTTGGAGTGCTCTGTGTTTGTAGTTGAGGAAGGAGCGAGGGTGCATGCAGCGAATATACAAGCCCCACTTTCTATCATGATCCGTGCACGCAGATTTGGGTCGTCATTGCCATCGTTGCGCTTGCACATACGCAGTGAAGTTGTTGCACACATTAATTATTGTCTTCAAACCGACCGCTGCATCTCCGGACTCATCGAACTTTCAAAGAACGATTGGTAACTCTCCGCGATTACAAACACACACGCAGAAGGCTACTAAACGCACCATGAGTCTTGACCAGCTACTCGCCGAACGTGCCGACTATGAGCGCAACGTGAGTCTTGGTTCCATTGTATCGTGCAACGACTTTGCTGACGAGGTTTGATGTAGCTCGCCGAAGTCGAGCAGATGCTCGTCGATGCGCCCGGCATGGAAGACGTTCTTGAAATGAAGGCAGAGATCGTGACTCTTCTAGCCGATGTCGACACCAGAATCGCCGCCCTCACGCCCGTCGGCACCAGCAAACCAGAAGACGCCGCATCGAGTGAGAAGTGGAGCAAAGAAAACCACCCCGCATATCGCAAACAGTCGTCTACCGCTGTTCCTGCTGCTGAAGAGAAGAAAACTCCCGTCTCATTCCAGGTCAACGATAATGTGCTGGCCAAGTACGCAGGCGACAAGCAATACTACGAGGCCCGCGTCATCTCCATCACCGGCTCATCTGCCGCTCCAATCTACACGGTCAACTTCAAGGGATACACGGGCACAGAGACACTGCGACAAGAACACCTGCGCCCTCTTCCTGCTGCTCCGTCTTCCACCGCTCAGAAGCGCAAGGCTGATGGCTCTCCTGCAGTCTCGTCCTCCGTGACCCCCACTGTCAAGACGCAAACTCCTGGTGTCATTTCTGCAGCGGCTAACATCAATCCTGCCCTAGCAGACGCGGCAAAGAAAGACACCATCAAATCGCTCGACGGCGACAAGAAGCCCCCGAAGAAGGTCAAGACCTCAAAGGCACTTGAAAACAGTAAGAGTAACTGGAAGTCCTGGCAGTCAAAGGCCTCCACTGGTAAGGTCGCCAAGGTTGCTCAGAAAGAGAGCATGTTCCGTACTGGTGATGCTCCTTCTGCTAGAGGTATGTACCGAAAAACTTTCATCCAAGCATCACATGCTGACATGCGTTGCTAGTTGGCTTCACTGGCTCCGGCCAGACCATGCGTAAAGATGCCGCGCGCACCCGACACAACTATGCGCTTGAGTAAAGCCAGAACGTCTCACTCTCGTCTTTGAGTGGCACTGCTAACCAGTGACTGCCGCAATCTGCGCTCAAAGTCAATTCTTGACAGGTAAGAGGAGGAACACTCTATGTGGCCGACAACTTCTTTCCCTACAGCGTTTCATTCATTTCTTAAGTTTCTGGCTATTTCAACTGGCGCTTGGGAGGAAATTAAAGGCGTCTCGGGTCTTGAGGACGGATAGACACAGTTCACGAGAAGAGAATTTGACCATGTTGCGTGGGTCATTATGAATGTCAATGCGATCGATCAATGGAGAAGAATCATCCACGTGGGCTGGACTTTCCTAGAAGAATTTCTGCCTTATCAAGCTCCGAATATGAAAAAATTCTCTGCGTTCTTCCTGCATATTATTGTGGCTGTAGATTGCTCTGTGTTGTCGTGCACGTGGCTCTGCGATTGGGTCGGGGGCACCTTCGAATCATCAAAAGCGCCGACTTCGTACCAAGTCCGCCCGCAGACTCCACTCGACGGCTTCATACGAGAGCCATCAGCGGCGCACGGCAAAGGTTGAAGGCACGCGAGCACAGCGTGCCCATTGCACATCATGTTATTCGCTATCGTGTCCATCATGCTCGAATTCATCTTTCCCAATCTTCAGAACGCACCCCTAATCCAGAGTATATCAACCTCGACAATCACCCATAAATACGCAGGTAGGTACTCTGATTATTGCGCATCTCAAACAGAGTTCAGTCCTTCGCGATGTATTCTTTGCCCTATTTGATTTCCATTGCCGTGTCTTTGCTTGCACTGAGCGAGGCAAAAGCCATTAGCACAACCGCCAGCACACTTTCTTGCAACACCATTGGCAGTACAACTAGAGTCCCTACTACCTTCTCCATCCCCACCGCATCCACCGCTCCCTCGACTGCTTCGTTGCCCACAGTCGACAAAGGAAATGAGTATATCAACTACACGAATGTCGCAGGCTACTTCCTGCAGGATCTGAATACTACTGTTCCCAGCACTTTTGACTTCGTAAGACCCTCGAGCAGAAGACGCTTCTACCATTCTTACATGTTTTAGACTGCAACAAACTTTGGTCTGATCAATCAGACCTACGACTCCGACAAGAAGTCTGATGGCAAACGTACCCAATGGCAACGATTCAACAAGTTCTTGAAGCATTTGAACAGTAAAGCTCCCAAGAACGTCGAGTATAAGTTGCTGTTCATAGGTCGTCACGGAGAAGGCTATCACAATGCCGCAGAGACTTACTACGGTACTCCCGCCTGGAACGTAAGTGGTGTGCCAACATGGCATCTCTGCCGGCTGCTTACTATCTTTAGTGCTACTGGAGTCAGCAGACTGGTAACAGCACCAACTCATGGCAAGATGCAGATCTCACTCCCAACGGTGTAGCTCAGGCACTCAGAGCCAATGCCTTCTGGGCTCGAGAAATTGCTCAACAGCATATTCAACCTCCAGAGTCATACTACGTCTCTCCTCTGACACGTTGCTTGAAGACCGCCAACTATACCTTTAGCGGGTTGAATCTGCCCGGCTCGTCGCCTTTTGTGCCCACCATCAAGGAGCTTATTCGCGAAGGCATCAGTAGTCACACCTGCGATCATCGCTCCAACAAGACTCACATCTCTTCCTTGTTCCCAACTTGGAGGTTTGAAAAAACTTTTACCGAGCAAGACGAGTTTTGGAATGGAATCACTGCAGAGTCAAGCTCTGCCCAGGACTACAGAACCAAAATCGCGCTTGACGACATTTTCTTCTCTGACCGCTCTTCAATCATTTCAATCACCACTCACAGCGGTGAAGCTAGCAGCTTGCTGCGTGTTCTCGGTCATCAATCTTTCTCCCTTGTCACTGGCGCCGTCATTCCCGTCCTCGTTAGGGCTAAGACCATCAAGTTGAAGGGCAGTGCGACAACAACTACGAGTCCTTGGGCCCCGGATGCTTGGTGCACTAACGGCCCTCCTTTGACCAGCAACAGTGCTTGCGTCTGCAGCATTGGTGTCTCCCCTGTTGCTACGACTGTCTCTGCCAGAACCACCTCTAAGTAGACTTGAAGTTTGATCCTTCCATCTTGCGTCCTTGGCAGGATCCAAAAGTTAGACTCCTATACATTGACATTCATTCCGAAGGAGAAGGGTTTTCTTCTTTTATATTGCGACATTTTGCTTCTCTTGGAAACAAACCTGTGTTATCTCGTCTTGGCCCTTGGGGTTGTCGTACGGACGAGGCTGAAATCCGGATAATATGTCCAGATGCCGCCAATAAGCTCTACGACCCTTGCATACTCCTCTATTTACCCTCTTGCATCGCTGTCCATTATGCCCTTCCTATCTGATTCTTCACGTGGAGCATCTCAATGACCCGTGATCTACACGGAAGATCATCCAGTTGGTGGCCTTGCTGATATTGTACTGTATGCGCCCCGCAACCCTTCCCTCCCTTCAAGCCTCAATGTTCTGGAGCGGCCGGAGACTGGCTCAATTGGAAAAAATGGTCACGGTGCACGTATAGCCGAGGACATGTGTTTTCATCAGTCTTGCTGAGTATAATACCGGTAGGTTCTCTCAAGCAGTAATTGATCTCCAGTAAATATCATTTTTCTTGTCTGCCTTTGTCCTCACCCCCAAAGAATGCCTTCTCCTTTTTCGATCGCTTCTGCTCTGATGCTTTTCATGTTGGCGGTGGCGGCTTCGCCTCACAAGCCTCCACCGAATCAGATTGACCCCTTCTTCTACAAGGGGTTTGATCTGTCGTCGCTGCATATCCTGGAACTAGGCAATGTGACGTACAAGGATACTGCTCGCCACAACATCACAAGGCCGGCTGAAGACATTCTCGGAGATGGTGGCATGAATACTGTGAGATTGAGGTAATATGGCCACTTCCTGACAAATAACACACGTGTATGAGGAGATTAATACGAACGGGGGGGCCTTTTCAGAATATGGGTCAATCCTGAGCCTGGACAGTATGATCTCGCCTATACATTGAGCCAGGCCCAGCGCTTCGCCAAAAAGGGCTATCGCATCTATCTCGATTTCCACTTTTCCGATACCTGGGTAAGCAGGAAGCAATAGGCCTTTTTTTTGGTATACTCTCGCTGACAGCTACCAAACAACAAGGCGGACCCAAACAAGCAATACACACCAGCGGCCTGGCCGAACAAAAACCTGCACGCACTGGAAGCAACTCTACGCAACTACGTCAAAACGACGCTCGTGGCCTTCAAACACGGAGGCGTCGATCTCTCCCTCGTAAGCCTAGGCAACGAAATCCGGCACGGGATGCTGTGGCCCACCGGCTACGTTGACGTGGACACGGCACCGGCCTCCGCACGCACCGCCAACTTTAGCAATCTCGCAGGACTGTGGGCGGCATCGCGCAAGGGCGTAGACGACGCAGTCAGAGCTGGCGTCAGCAAGCCTCTGGTCATGATCCACATTGACGACGGCTGGAACAAGACATTGCAACTGGCGTGGTTTGACGCACTCACCGGCACGGGCAAAGTGCAACCCTCGGATTGGGACGTGTTTGGCTTTTCCTTCTACCCGTTTTACGGCACGGCTGCTACGTTGGCTAATCTCAAAGACACGCTGGATGCGGTGGCTTGCAAGTATCAGAAGCCTGTCCATGTTGTAGAGACGGATTGGCCCGCGGTCTGCGGTGGTGCCGGTGCGCCTGAGCTCAGTGTTACCAGTGTGCCTGTCAGTGTTGCCGGGCAGACCGAGTGGGTGCGGGATATTGTCCATGTGGTCAAGAGTGTTGCTGGCGGGTGGGGCAAGGGTGTCAATTACTGGGAGCCCACGTGGTTGAACAATACCGGCTTGGGCAGTGCTTGTCAGGATGCCATTCTGTTTTCTGCTGATTGGAGCGGCTGGCCGGATAACATTGTCGGGTACACGAGGACGAGTGTAAACATGTTTGCTGGGTGGTGGTAGCTAAGTTTAATATGATATTTCTAGCTACATTTCATCATTCTCCGATACAATTATTATTATTATTGGAAGTAGTATGCCTATATCCTCGATAGCGAGCAAAAATCCAGTTTAAGCCCTACAATGTTTCCGCGGTATTATGCCGTGTGATCAACTTGACTTCGTTCCTACCTTATCAATGACTACACGCAAGTAGCCTGATATTCTACAGAAATACTTATGAAGTAGTAGTAGTAGTAGAATTCAGTAGGCCGAACCCAGTGGCGGAGCCACACAAGCGGCTTAGCTACCTAAATATAGCTATCTGTCCCTTTTCTGCCGCTTAACCGCTTTACCTTCTTCCTCCGTCCGCCTAGCTTCCCTGTTAGTTAGCCGTATGCTTCCCTCGTCCTCCGGCATAGGTATACGCGTATGTAGTAGATTAGATACCGTTACTACTGTCGTAGTATAGGTCGTCTTATTAAGTGGTTACTGTATTACTTCTATTAGTAGGAGCTAATCCCTCCCTTTAGTCCGCTAAGAACCTAAACTACTGTAATAGGCCGATCTTCCTTATAAAATATGCCGCTTATCGCGCCGCGTTAGGGAGAGAGAGTGTTTACCGTAGATCTAGAGGCCCTTTAGAGAGAGCTCGATATGTCCTCTAGAGATCCGTCTAGTTGTCGCATTAGAATAGAACATAGTAGATAGTTTACCTTACCCTCCTATAGCTATATAGAGGGCTGTCTATTAGGTCTAGGCTATAAAGGTACGTAGCGAGTCTAATCTTGTTTGTCCTTATTTGTATAATTATTAAGGCAATAGACTTCGGAGCGCCCTTATATACATTAAGGGCGGCCTAAGTCGGCTCTAGTAGGTATTTTTTAAGGTAGCTACTAGTAGTTAAGTCCCTCTATAGTTATAACCATTTTTCCTTAAAGTGCTGTCTAAGTCGTAGTCTCGGGTCCGGTAGTACGCTCCCTACTTCCTTAGTGTTACTATTATTATAGGCTCCTTTAGCTGCTTAGTCTACTGCTTCGTTACTAGGGATGCCCTTATAGCCTAGTGTCTAGTAGATTATAATCGATAGGCCTATTGTCTTCGACTCGCTAGCGGCGTGTCGGATTTAAAGGGCTATCCCTACTTCTATATAGTAGGAAGGTTATCGTATTAGGCGAATTGCCCGCTATAAGTCCGTAAATACCCTAATGTGTGTATAGTAGGGTTCCCTTAGATCCCGTACGTAGTATATTCCTTAGAGTATACCGATAAGCTCTCCTTCTAGGACTATAGTCTATCCGGTATAGTACGTCCTAGGTAGATCTCCTATCTCTAGTACGACTATTACTACGTAGATGTCCTAGTCCTTCCTAGCTATGTCGCTATACATATAGATTTCTTATATAGGTAGGTACGTTATAGGCTAGGTCTCTTCTAAGTAGGCTTCGACTATAGGTTCCTAGGGGGCGTTATAAAATAGTAGTCTTAGTAGTAGGTGTTAGTCGATCCCTAGATTATTCGCGAGGTATAATTCCTGTCTTTATAGCCTGCTTATTTGTTTAATCTAGTCTAGAGCCTCCCCTCGTACTTATTTAATTCTTAGGTATAAAGGGGATATAGTTATCCTTATCGTTAATAGGGCTATAAGCTACTCTATCCGGATTCCTATTAGTATTATATAGGCGATAGTGTCGAGTACGTTTCCTAAGGTACGGCGGAAGGCTCCTATAATAGTAATGTTTGCTTCTTTTTATATCGCGCGGAGTTTACTTAGTTTAGCCTCCTCCCTTAACTTCTAGCCCCTAGCCTAGTTAGGTAAGTACTATGCTATGCTAGCGAAAGTCACTATTAGTATAACTACCGTTTCGTATACTTGTCTCTATTAGTGTAGGGTAAGTCCCTATACGGAATTGCCTAGCCTTCTAGCGGCGTAGATAGCCCTATATGCCTTCTCCTTAAGTTGTTAGGTATACGGTTTCTATATAAGGTAGGTATCGATAATGACGCCTAAGTACCTATAGCTCGCGCTAGGTTAGATAGGTTCCCGGTGCCCCTTAAGGTATAGGGCGGCTGTTAGTGTATTATTTACTAGCGCGAAGTGTATAAGCTCGTACTTCGTTAGTGTAAAGACTAATACGTGCTTTACCGCCTATAGTAGGCATTCCCTCGAATATAACCTTAAGAGGCGTTTATAGTTTCCTTTAGCTGTCTTACCTATAACTAGGGCGTTAACGTCGTCGATCTAGCCTATCGCGGTAATGTTCTTCCTCGGCTATATATAGCGCTATATAAGGTCCGCGTTATAAAAGAGGTATAGGATAGGCGAGATAGGGGAGCCTTATAGGATTCCTATAGATATGTCTTCCTACTCTATAGCTAGCTCCGGCAGGCGTATTAAGGTCTGTCTACCTCTTATAAAGCTAGACACCTACTAGACAATGTTTAGTAGTATACGTCTCTTACGTAGATTATAGAGTAGTCGGTCCTATAAGACGTTATCGAAAGCTCCCGACACGTCGAGTAGTAGTAAGCTAGCTACTAGACCCTTGTTAAGTCCTACCTATACCCTCTCTAGGAGGAGGTATATAGCCTATTCTAGGGAGTTAAGCTTCCTACCTCCTAAGTAGTCTACTAGTAAGAGGTAGTAAGTTTCTACTAGGTAGCTAATCCTTATAGCTATAATAGACTCGAGCACTTTCCCTATAGTGTTTAGAAGAGCGATTAGACGGTATAATTTTAGCTCCTTATAGGTTATTTTACCCGGCTTACGGAGGGCAACCGTAGTTAATTGTCTAAAACATACTAGGTAGTACCCTATCTCGAGGATGCTATTATATAGCGATTATAGGGTAGGTGCTATTATAGGACCTAGTATCTTAAGTACTTCCGTAGGTATCTTATCTAGGCCCGGGGCCTTATTTATTGCTACCCGCCTAATCGCTTCTAGGACCTCCTTCTATGTAATTAGTATGTCCGGGATAGGGCCCGGGTAGTTATATCCCTATATATCCGTAATGTCTACTATTAGTAGAGGGGGAAAGAAGCTATCCCGTAGGATCGCGGCCTTTTATTATAGGTTTGTCGCTATACCGTTTACTATCTTTAGTGTCGAGGTAAAGCTCTATATGCCTTCTTTGCCTTATGCCTATCTAGCTATCCGGTAGAGTCCCTTCGCGTCGGTAATGCCTTATACGAAGCTCCTCTAGGTAGCCCTATCTTTCGTCCTAATTGTATTACGTATCTTGTTCCTCGCGTTCCTATATTTCTTCTAGTCCGATACTACCCCTATTAGTTTCGCTTCGCGGCGTAGCTTACGAGACTCCTAGACTAGAATCTTACATTCCTAATTAAAACCTAGGTACGTACGGTCGTAGACTTAGATCTTTAGGGTAGACAGGTCGATTAACGTCTTTATCGCCTATACGAGCCGTATAGTAAGGCCTTCGACTTCCTATAGGGTAGTTAGCTATAGTAAGGCTAGTAGGTAAAAGGTGTTATATAGGGTAGCCCGTTCCATTTTCGACTATATATATCGAATGTTTGGTTTAGTTTAGGTATACCCTAGGTTATATACTGTCTTAATTAGTAGGTAGTCTAATCTAGTGTCCTTGTCCTCTACTACTTTATAAGTGACTAGACGGGCGTAGGTCTAGGGCGTACTAAAGACAAGGTCGATAGTGGTTTAGGCTTTACGCTAGTACTATATACGTATACCGACGGGTAGGTCGAGGTAGAGGTTATACCGTATTACTAGGCGGACTAACAGTTCCGCTCTCGCCTCCGAGAGTACTAAAGGGCCTAACTACATTATATGCCGTATGTTAAAGTCGCCGAGTACTATATGTTCTCCTAGGGCTTAGAGCCGTAGCTAGAGGTTAGTAAGTAGGGGAGTCGGGTTTGCCCGCGGCCGACTATAGACGTTATATACGTTAATCTGTCCTCCTTAGGTAGAGGGTAAGCGGATTTAAAGGGTTTGTATTTGTTTTATAAAAGCGGAATTTAGGGGGTCCTATATAAACTATATAGATAGATCTATTCTTTTAGTAAGGAGGAGGGCTACCTAGGCTCTCTATTCCGGGTATATAGTATACTAGCCTGTCTTCGGTACGTGTGTTGTTAGGTTTAGGCCTTTCTTAGTTAAGGGCTCCTATATGGCGATAATGTCGTACGCGTCTATACTATCTTATCCTACGAAGTACGGCTATATCTTTACTAAGTTATATATGTTATACTAAATGATTAATAGAGATAGGTGTCCTATTATTAGATTTCTATAGTGTCTAGTGTAGATTCCTAAGTTGCTACTACCCTCCTACTAACGGCGCTATACCTAGCCTTCGTAGTAGGGATCGTTTACCTTCCGCTTCTTATTGTCCTAGAGAGGTCGGACGACGAGGAGGGGTTAGATAAGGATAGGTCCTCGGTGTCCGATATGTTAGTAGTAAGGTCCTAGCACTAAGCTTGTCTCTTCCTTAGGCGTACCTATTCTATTAGCTTAGGCGCCGTACTACGGGTAGGCGCCGTACTAATTTCTAAGGGTCCGGCTATAGAGGGCGTAGGTGTCTTCTAGTATATAGGGAAGGGTTCTCTCTAAAGGGTCCCTTAGAGCTTATACGCTTCTCTCTTCCTGTCGCGGCGAGTTAGACAATCTATGTCGGTTAAGCGGTGTCCTAGCTTGTTATACGCGGCGTATTTATAGGTGCTAGGGTCGGCTTTCGTTTAGCATTAATCGGACCTATATAGGCCCGCGTAGGTGTTATATGTCGGTTAGGATTAGGAGCATCTAGCTACTATATATCCGTACTTTTAGCAGTTATAGTACTAAACTACCCGAGCCTCTTAGACGTGTCTCCTCTTGCTCGTCTTATATTTAGCGTTCTAGTAAAGTCCTTCCTAGAATACCTTATTAGCTTATTCCGCGGTAGTAAATTCGATTCGTAGGGCGGAGTGTCTCTTCTTATGTCCCTCTACTAGGGGGATAAGCTAGCCGGCGTACGCGATTATCTCTCGCGTTATCTATTAGCTGTTCTTCGCTACGAGTGTAGTCTTAAAGTCGTCTAGATCCTTAGTGTTTCCTAGTATAAGCCTAACTAAGGTAGGGAAATAGTCGACGATAACCCTATATGTTAGGACTATAACTTACGCGTTAGTGCCTAGGTAGGATTACTATTTATATGCATGTTGTTTAAGGACCTCGGCTATCGCGGGCGTTTTAACATAGAGCTTTATATCCCCGCTAGGGAGGTATACTACTACTATAAATCTTACTGTTTTTAGGATATCTAGCCCTACGGTCTATACCCTTCTCTAGAGGTTAGAGCGGATCTCGGCTAGCGTTATAGCTTTATATTTTCGCTTAATAGCGTCTTAGCGTATACGTATAGTGATTTCGTATTCCTTAGGACGAGTAAAAGTAGCTAGTAGGGAAGTAGAGGAAGAAGATGCCTTTAATCTAATAATAGCGGACTAGGAGACTACTAAGGTAGTAGAGCTAGTTCTAGATAAGGCGGCAATACGCTAAATTGTCTAATCGGTGTAGTGTATGTCCTTCTAGAGGTCCCTAATAGTAGTAAAAATTTTTTCCTTCTTAAGGATGTTCGATCCGACTAGGCCTAGATATCCTTAGAGGGACTCGAGGAAGGGCTTAAACTTCTTATTAGAGCGGGAGGAGGAGCCGTCGATGTACTAGATAAGTGCTACTATGGCGTTAGTGATGTTTAGGTGATATTGCTATAGGTTGTTACCGCGTTTAGCAGTACTAGTAGGGAAGGCCTTCCTAGCCGCCCCTAGGGGCGCTAGGTCTTCTGCCATTAAGAAGACAGCGTCTTAGGTTGATTAGAGTACTATATGCTGTTCGCGTGACCAAAATATCCGTTCTGGAAATTGTGGCGAGTATTGCTTGTGAAAAATACTTATGAAAGATTCGGAAACCTTTACGCAGCGATTCCAGGGGGCTGAAGTCGCGACCCATGATTGCAAAGCAATATATTTTGTATAGATAAGCGTGTATCCCATCAAGGACAGATGGCCGAGCGGTTAAGGCGCTAGCTTAAGGTGTTTCATCCCATAGAAATCTGATATCGCTAGTTCGAAAGAGCAAGGGTTCGAATCCCTTTCTGTTCAACATTCTTTTTGTCCTTTTTTTTGCTGGGGCGTTTTTGTTTCCTTTTGTTGCGTTGTCGTTCGGTCGCCCTTGCCATCTGCACTGCATTTGTGATTCGAATCATCTAAAAACAATCGTAAGATGTGATCAAGCATGTAGTGAGAAGAAGCAGCACCAAAGTGTCTATCATATGTATCCGTACCAAATGACAGAAGACCAGGTAGCAGCCTGATCGAACATTACGTTTTTCTCTCTAAGCATATACTCTAGACAGCAGTTGATCAATCTAAGCAGCAGTAATACACAACCATTTCCACAAGAAGCTTGAAAAAGGAAGGGAAAAAGATATGTGTCGCACACAAGATCATATCTGCTACGCACAAGACTCGCGTCAGCTTGAGATAAGTGCAATACAAGCGACACTGTGCCAGAGAAAACATGGAGCAAGCCCAGAGAGGTTTCCCAGCCGGATCCAAAAATCAGAATAATCTCAAGAAATGTCACCAGTAGTGACGTAACAGAGATTAATCTATCAAGAACAGATACTACACTTGATCTGTAGGAAGAGAAAAAAAAACAGTTAGCAAAAAAACCGATCATGAAAGAATGGGACAGGGTTAGACCTACCCAAGCCAAAAGGCAAGAGACTCGAGGAAGAGACAGACGAGGGGGAGGGAGGGGAGGTCCTTCTTATAGGTGCATCTGGTGGTGGATGTGGAGTGATGGGATCACTCGTTACTCACGGAGATCACTCGCTACACTCGCTGCCAGCAGAGGATCACTCTGGATCATTGTAGAATCATCGCGGATCACTATGGATCACCATCAGCGAACGGAAGCGAGTGAAACTTGCTAGGCACAGACGGACTGTTGTTCTCCATCACTTCTCCCTCACTTGGTAGCCAGAGCTCCGGGCAGTAAGCAGCGTCATCGGCCAGGGAGCGTGAACAGGAATATCAAAGAGCAATTCACTTACATGTCCAACCTGCTGGGCGAGGTGCTGTCATGCGAGACTCTGGAATCACACTATTCACGCATGCACGAGCAAAGCCCCTTCTTACCCTCCTGACTTCTCACCTGTCTTTTTGGATCCAGCACTCCACACAGTGCGAGTCTTACACATAGATATTCCAACCATGACCACCCGTGAAGCAAGAGTCGAATGGAACACGCCACGCAAAGCACCCCCTCTCGCCCGCGCCATCGAGAACCGCGTAAACGGCGGCTCGCTCCAAAACCTCTGCTGGGAAAAGCGAGACGATGTCAACTTCCCAGCACAACTGACGCTCTGGCGATGGCTTTCGTTCTACGACCGTCTGCTACAGGCGGGCGTGGACAAGACTCAAGCTTTCAGCGATGCGTCGCGGCGTGGTGGGAGGACCAATCGTAGTGGACGGCCGCTGAAGAAACGGACACCTGAAGAGATGGAAATGAGGAAGAAGAAGGCGGCGCAGAAACAGATGGGTAGAAGTGCTGTCGCGAGGAGCAAGGCCGATGCGAAGAGTAAGGCTGGTATACAAAGCGAGGCCAATGTAGAGGACAGCGCCAGTTCAGGCTGTGGACATAGTGAACCATGCGCCTGACGTGTACGGAAGGTGTTTGTTGAGAGAGCCATAGGCAGTCATTCTCCCAGACTTCATGACTGAAAAGCCTCGTTGTTTACGCATGCAAGAATGGATCCAACGATCTAAACGATGGGCGAGATCCCAGTGCCTTGGAAAGAGTATACGGCACAAGAAGGAGGGAGGGCTTCGGATCAAGACGGCAGCCCTAAAAACGAGAAAAATGCTTCAAGGCAATTCGGCCCTTGGGACAACCGAAGAACAGAAGACAAAGAATGTATATAAGAAAAAATCCGAGTCGTCCTTTTCTATCTAAAACCTACTATAGCCTTTGTTGTTGATAATGGGGCTGTCGAATAATTAATAGGGCAAGGTCAACCACTCACCTCGAGCCGTGCCTACTGATTTTAGCGTCTTGATAGACGGTACGCTGCAGTGAGATGGACCTGGAATTGGCTACGGGAGGGGAAAGACGAAGGCAGGCGCTGAATTGTCATCGCTGCTGCATGGGGAGATCCATCTAGAAGAGGCCGAGGGTAGAGTAATGGAAGAACGGTGTTGCCGTGTGTGAAGCCTACCTCAAAGAACACGACACCTTACTAATTCGTATTGGAGACTCGGATAAGTCGGATTGATGGGACAGGAAGGTCATGAGATGTCACCAACGAAAAGGATGGAGGAATGATTGCAATACGGTAGTCGATAGCGGAACCGGGACGGAAAGAGGAAAGTGTTTCCATAGCTAATTATCGGAAAGGAAACAATTCGCTACCCGAAGACAGACAAAGCTTGCGACAACAAAACTACGTGGGGGGGAAGGGAAAGGGAAAGAAGGGGGGGGGGGTTTTTGAAATCAGCAAATCAGGAGGCGCGCATTGGATTTCGCAAGGGTAATCCAAACAATTAGCGGGCCCCGGCATATCTGTGATAGAGAGAGAGAGCGAGCTTTCTGTGAGAGATTGGGAAACGGTGTTCGACTTCTTTTTCTGTCCCTTCTTCTTTCTTTCCCGCGTATACCACCAAAAATTCTTCTTGTCACCACCTGCCTTGTTTGACACGTGTCTGTCAAATACTCAAGTCGCCTTCCACACAACCCGCAGTCATGTCTAAAGAATTCACCTTCTCGGACGTTTCCGAGCACAACACCAAGAAGGTGAGCAGAGAGCATGTCCAAGAAGGAGGACCGTCCACATGGCACAGAAGGAGCAAAGCAAAAGGACAAACATCACATCATTGGACTTGGGCGGACGTGGTGAAAAGATGGAAGGAACACACCTCAAGCTAACATTTGCCTTTGTAGGACATTTACATGGTCGTCCACGACAAAGTCTACGACTGCACATCATTTGTCGATGAGCACCCGTACGTGCTCACCCTTCATCATCCGACCCCTCTACAACAGTCAAAAAGAAAACAATCCTAACACACCATCTCCAGCGGCGGTGAAGAAGTCATGCTCGACGTAGGCGGCCAAGACGCAACCGAAGCCTTCGAAGACGTCGGCCACAGCGACGAAGCCCGCGAGATCCTCGCAGGCCTCCTCGTCGGCTCCATCAAGCGCCAACCGGGCGACCCCGCCCCCAAGGCCTCCGCCCAACCCACAGGCGTCAACACCAAGGGCGGCCCCGACGCTGCCGGCCTCGGCGCTGGTCTCTACGCCATCTTGCTCGTCGGAGGCGCTTTGGCTTACTTTGCCTACTCTTATTTGCAGGCCAACGGGAGTGCTAAGCAGGCCTAAATTCTTTCTTCTTCTTCTCTTCGTTGTCGTGTCATTCAAGAGTTGAGATACACAAGAGAAACGAAAAGAGCTTGGTTCAGAGTGGGCGAATGATGAGAGACACAAGACAAAAAATACCGACATTGCAGACACGCCAATTGTACTTTTCCCCACGAAATTGACCCGTAGCGCTTGATGAGCCATGGAAAGAAGGAGCTAGGCAGAAAGCAATCACGACCCCAGGCGACAAAGTGGGTGCAGAGAGTGCCACGGCATGGAGCTTGTTTTTTCTTGTACAATCCCAAATGGCCGAACACATGCATATTGGGCCTAGTTCGGGCGCTCAGCAGTAAATATTTCTTTGTTTGTGACAGTTGGAACCCATTATTCTCTCATGATTTAACTCGCATTTTTCAAGATACTATAAAGGGACAAGGAAGGACAGGTCGGATTGAACAACACCACACCATGCTTCGGAAAATATGATAGGGTATAGACAAATAATATCTAACTACACATCTGCAAAGGACACATTGCGACCATGTTTTGACTTCCGCGCCTAGCGGTAATAATCACTTGCATCGTCGCCCCCGGCCCCAGCGGCATGTGGCGGTGGTGGCTGCTGCTGCTGCTGCTGCTGCGGGTGATCCTGCGGTGCAGCATGTGGATTGTAAGCTTGATAGGTTGGTGCCGATGCCGCAGGTGGTGCAGAAGGCTGAGCACCGCTGACACTGGTATAGGACTGATTTGAATGCTGCTGGGGAGGGTACTGCGCAGGGTACGAGGTGGTGGTGGTATCCTGAGGGGTTTGAACCGAGTATATGGATCTTGAACTCTCACTCTCAGAGCTGGCCGTGCGCTGTCTTAGCGGCATTATGTGCGGATGCTGGGCAGGAGGAGCAACAGATTGTCCAGTGTTCTGTTGGACTTGGGGTGGGTTCAGAGGAGGTGGGAGGGCAGTGTAAGCAGCATTGCGGGGGTCGGTAGGGCTATCATAGGCATTGGTGCCGAGCTCCTGCGGGTTTCCCGAGTTCAGCGTGTGGATACTTTGCGGACGGTTGTTGTAGGGCGAATATGCATCTGCTTGAGGAGCACTCGGACCAGGCACAGGACTCTGACGCATATCTGCCGATGGAGCGCCATTGGCAAGGAAGTGGAAGGGAGCGGGAACAGGAGTGGCCGAAGGATTACCGGCAGGGGAAGGGTAAGAGTAGGGACCCGGAGGAGCGGCATCGGTAGGCGGTTGGTTGTAGAAGCGTTGGTCAGTGGGCGGTTGAGGAGGGTAACCAGTTGGCATGGGAGGGTAAGGGTTGTAGTAACCGGCACCACCACCCGAGGGATGTCTGGGGGGAGCAGTGTATTGCGGCTGTGACATGGACGACTCCAAGAGAGCCTCGTAGTCCCGACGGGCCTTGATGAACTTTTCGTTCAGTTGCGTAAACTCATCTGCCGCAGGGATTAGCCCAAGAAAGAAACAAAGTGGCTCAATATCTCACCCTTCTTCTGCGAGTACTTTCCAATCAGCTCAATCAACTTGGGCCGGATGGACAAGGTCTGGTTGTAAAGGTCGGTTATCTCGTCTTCGCTGCCAGTGTCGCGCGAACCCTCGCCCCTGACGCTCAGCAACGCCAGCAGCTTCTCGACGTTCCTGATCTGCGAAAAGACGTCTGCCTCGGTCTGGGCGTCTCTCTCGAGCTCCTCCCGCGTGGGATCTTGCAGTTTTTCGACGTAATTCAGAGGGAAAATGCCCGTCTGCCCGCGCAGAGACCCCTTCCACCAGTCCTTGTACACCGACTCAATCACTGCAATAATGTCTCCCTTCTTGAAAGCCAGTTCACCCGCCTCGGAGGGAATGAAGTCGTACAAAGCCTTTACTCTGCTGACAGTGGCGGCTGTGGTGCCCTGCTGAGCGTCCGACGTGGCCGGATCTGAAGACGACACAGGCTCAGGCTTCGGGTCCTTCTCCTTGAGACTCAGAGCAAGAGCCATCTGCAACTCTTCTTCTTCTTTGCGGCGGTCCACATCCTCGATCTGCCGTTTGACGGGCTTGCTGGGCGGAGCAAGACCAGGGTTGGACGATCGTAGCCTGTCATAGGCCTGATCCATGATGCCCAAATCAGCATCCCCTTTGAACATCTCCTTCCACTCTTGCATGCGCTCAAGAATCTTGCTCTTGACTTGCTGGTGTGTGTTGCGGTCAGCGGCCAGACGGAGCAAGGCATCGGTAAAGGATCGTGACGACAACTCCCGATGGAGGGGGGCACCGCAGTTTTGCGACAGCGCATTGGCTAGTTCAAGAGTATACAGCTGAACGTTGGCGTTGCGATGGGCCAGGCGCTTGATCAGAGCGGCTGTGACTGACTGAGGTCCCGATGGCGATGTCGTTACGCGGTCGCACACATCGAGGATGAGAGCCCAGTTCTCAGACGTCAAGTTTTCGTCCGTCGCCTTGGCTGTAATGTCACTGTCAGTCTATCGTGTGCTTGTCCATCAGGAGAACGAACGACTCACTGACGACCTCGTCGAACGTGTTGGCTTGGGCGCGAAACATGGCGGCTCTTGCCTGTGTTGCAATACAAGCAGTCTGGTCTTTTGACTAGGTAATGTTGGACGCAAAAGTCGTTGCCTGAGCCCAAAGATGGCCGGTCAGTCGCAACTTCCACTTGCTCTCCCCCACAGCCCGCACGTCATGCATGGCTCTCACTCGCTGCCGTAGCCAAGCCAGAGGACAACCATTCACTTTAACACTTGGGCCTGAACGCGTATCTTGCTTTCGTATTTCACATCGACACTGCCACCTCGGGGGCTAGGAAGTATTCTTCTTTCTCTCCTCATATACTTCTTTTTCTACAACTTTGTCGTAAAAGATGTTTTGTGCGCGCCACGCAGTAGTGCCTGCTCAAAACAGTCACATGTCCGTCGATACGTAAGGTACCTTATCCATACCTCAATTTACTCTCGCCTTTTTAAAACATGTCTTGAAAAAGACAACACAGCAATCTCCTGATATCCCACACGAACCGATGGAAAAAGAAGGGAGCCAAAATATCGAAACAGCAATGCCTTTGCTGTAACAGAACGATAACTCCCACGAACCCTCTTACGAGAGTCCAACACGATTTGGATGCCGGCCTTGATGAAGCCGGGTTGTGGCGAGAGATTAGTAAATCTCCTCGAACCATAGCCATGTCATATTCCATAGAAAACACGAAAAACATTGTCGCTCAGATAGATGCCAGAAATTCACAAATCGTATATGTTGTCAGACTACAAACCCTTTGTCTTGCGCTCTTCGGCTCTGGCAATGCGTGCCGAGCGCACCAGAGGCGAAAGTGTAGCAAGTGGCTCTGCCGTTTGAATAAAAGGATGCTTGAGTCCATGTTAGCCTACATGCCCACATTCGGAAACATCGATACTCACCGTAAGCAAATCGTGTGCACTGGCACGCTTGTCAGGATCAACCTTGAGCGCGAAAGCCAAGAAATCACGGAAGGTGGGTGTGAGTTCTTCCTCGGCCTTGATGTGAGGCGTGCCATTGGTCGCAATCAAGAACAGGGCCCTCAAAGGCGACTCATTGAGGTATGGTGGCTCACCCTCGATCATTTCGATCGCCATGATTCCGAGTGACCAGATATCAATTTTGCGGCCGTACTCCTTTCGTGTAACGACTTCGGGCGCCATCCAGTAAGGAGTGCCTACCATTGTAGTACGCTTGTGCTGAGACTCGTTGATCTGAGCACAGAAACCAAAGTCGGCTGCATGTGGTCAGCCAATTGACCTCGCATTCTCATGTGTGCGCAACCTACTCAGCTTGATGTTTCCTTCAAGCGACAGGAGAATGTTGTCGGATTTGATATCGCGGTGAATAACTCCTTTGGAGTGAAGGAACTGAAGACCGTGCAGAGTCTGTATGAAGGAGTCAGTGCATCTGCAGTGTTTCTTAGGATACAAGACGCACCTCGCGACAAACAGCGGCAATTTGTGGTTCAGACATCATGTTGTAAGTGACCACATCCGTGAGACTGCCACCTTCCATGTACTCCATGACCACCCAAAGATCTCCTTTTACTAGGTAGCTGTCCATGAAGTTGACTACATTCTTGTGCCTGCTTTCCTTCATGACCAGAATCTCATTAATAATCAGATCTTTCTTCGGTTGCTGTTCCAGGTTCATTTGCTTGATAGCGACGCATTTGTTAGTGCCCACCTCATGAGCGGTAAACACACCACCGGAAGCACCCTGACCGATCTTGTTAAGATTGCGATATTTCTTGGTGGGGTCGGCGGGCGTGCAAATGGCATTGAGCTTCTGGATGATATCACCGTTCTGCTGGCTCTGACGCTGGGGACGTTGCCTGGGCCGAGGAATCGGGCCACTGCGAGCTTCTTGACCAGGAGCAGGTACGTTCTGTGGGTTCGTGTGCTGCGCGAGTTGCTGCTTATGAGTGGGCTGGGTCTGCTGAGGAGCGCGCTGGCTTTGATTGCGTTCAATGCCCATAGCGTGCTGAGCCGCGGCCATGGCATGTTGTTGCTGCTGCTGATATGCATAGGGCGTTGGTAGACCACCTTGTTGTGCCTGAGTTGCAGTATTTGAACGTGAACGGGTTGTTGGACTTTGAGAATTTTCGTGAGTCGTTGGAGGAGGAGCATGGGCAAGGGGGAAGTCGTTAGGAGCTTGCTGTTGGTGGGGAGAAGTCGGTCCAGAAGCAGCAGGAGCGGTGCGAGCAGAGTTGATGAGGGGAATAAGCGGGGCAGGGCCAACAGGAGGGCGCGGGGCTGGACGTAAGGGCATTGTGCTGCTGCCGCCGCCTGGGGAGGTTGGTGACATGAGACTTGGCGACATTGGACTAGAGCCGGCATTACGAGGTGGAGGTGGAGCAGCCCTGGGATTCTCAAAACTATCCTCATTGTTTGGTGGGAAGCGTGGACTCTGCGGAGGGCTGACAAGCGATGCGAAACCTGGGCCAGACGTGGTGATGGGTGATGTGAGGCCGCCTGGAGGAGACATGTGCTGTGGCGTGTCGCGCGCATGGGCCTGTCCAAGTTTTTGCCAGATGCCATCTTCAGAGTTCTTCTCGGCGTTTTCTTTGTAGAAGGTGACGATGTCGACAATAGCTTTGGGGTCCCGCTTCTGTTCTTGCTCAGAGATGCCGGCGCTGGCTAGAATGTTCTGCCACTCGCGGGGGAGTCCCTGAAGAGTACTGTCAGTATGTGTCGTGGAGGAGCACACTTGGCGCTACCTACCGTGAACTCGCCGGTCCGGTTATCGACGCCGACATGGGTAATGTGGACAGGGTTCTCGGGAGCTGAAATGGTGGGCCTTCCAGGAGATTTGAACAGGCTGGAGATGCTGAAGCCGCTCTTTTTCTTTGCTTTCAATTCGTCGCTAAGGCGTTTCGAGTTTTCGGGCCGAGGAGATAGGTTATCCATGGATGCGGCGGTAGGGGGATTGGACGAGTTGTTGCGGAGGCGGAAAGTGGCCGAGTGACGCAGCGAGTTGAAGCGCGAGCCGGTTGTTTGCGACCTTAGAGCAAGCGAGGGGCGTTTGCCTTGGGCGGTGTGGGCGTTTGCCGACGGGGGCACAGGCAGGCTGGCGGTAGAGTGCGAAGCGGCGCTGAAGAGAGAGATGGAGTCCGGGCGGGCAGAACCACCGTCTGGCGCGACGACGTTCAGCTTGGGATGTTGGCTGTCGGCGTGCTCTGCGAGGTCTGCAAGGTGGTAGGAGAGGCCGTTGTGGGTGCGCAACTCAGGCTCGGACGACTCGCGCGGGAGGGTGGGATGGGATGATTGGCTGGCCGTGTGCGGCGTCTTGTATTGGGCGAGAGAAGCACTCCTGCGGAGCAACTTCTGCGAGTTCTGTTGCTGCTGTTGAGACGACTGGTACGAAGGATACTGCAGCGAGTGTTTCCGCTGAACTTGTTGTGAGGGGTCGGCCATGAAAGGACAGGAAGCGAGACGTCGGACAAGGTTGGGCAAGCGAAGGTACGAGTAGGTACGTTAGATAGGCAGGTGCAGGTGGTGTATGACCGAAACGAGACGATCAACTCTCGACACACCGCGACACAGGAATACTTTACGGGGACAGCCGGTATTGATTTGTACGGCCAAACAGATGCAAGGATAATTGTTGGATGCTGGGCCGCAAGTGACAAGCAGGTGCGGTGCGTTGCAGTGCAGGTGCCGTAAGGAAGCTACTCTACTGACACTGCCATTGGCCTGTCGATGATGGATGTGGTAATAGCAGGTAATAAATTCTACACCAACAGAGGCTGGTAGAGTAGACGGGCTACAGACGACTCCACTCAGATCCCTGGCCTGGGTTCGCTTGTTTTTGCTCTGTCTAACGGCCGACAAACACAGCGCTTCCTGCGCTCAGGAGCCATCTCTATTACTGTATTTCTCCCCCTACCCCGTCATTCATCCCTCCCTGCTCCCACTTCCTGCCTCTCTCAAGCTTCAAGTAGCAATCGCCGCCTTGGCACTTGTCGACCAAGTTTCAACGGATCATCTACTATCGGCGCCGCCTTATTATTGCCCAATCTCCTGATCTAACCAGCCTCCTCTATCTTTTTTCCATCGCGCCAATCAGTTTAAAACGCTGTTTCCCCACTCCCTGCGTCCTCTCCAGCAACATGGCACCAGCTTCTTAATTCAGCAAGCCGGCTAATGATTACGCCTGCCCGATGCATGTACTCCGAAGCCACGTTTTTCCTGCCGCGTTACAGCGTTTGACGGCGTGGCAGCTGGACCCCATGTCTAGGCTTTCCGAGTTGCATGCTTTGACTGCTGTCGGGGATCTGCATCATGGTCTACCAGGTCGAAGTGACGAAGTCCCACAAAATGTTCGGTGCTTAATCTCTTGGCCAGCTCACGTTCCCGATGCCGCCGACATAGCGGCCTTGCCTTATTATACGGCGTGCATATCGTACACTCAAGCGGCCAGCCTCAGCTCTGGCCTGCGAGATCAGGGAAAAAGCCTTGCAACAATTCGAAACAAAAGAATTTATTAAAGATACGATTGGTGCGCAAAGACCTGTTCTACAGCATCATGACCAATTATTAGCCTCACTGGCCAGAGAAGCACCAGTCCGCGTCGAGTCTTTCTTCTTACTTCATGCACTGGCGTCCACAAAAGCACACACAGACAGCGTGATGGCTTCTCTTTCTCCCGCCGACTTCATCTCTTCCATGCATACCTGAGCTTTATTAAACTTTGGCAATTCTCTGCCGGATGCTAGGCCGCGGACGCAGGCACGCAGCTAGTCAAGCTCCATTGAATCTTAAAAAACATCTAGAAACCCGACACTGTGCGACAGTACATCCCACCCTACATGTTCTGCAATGATCTAGCAAACAGCAGCAAATGATGCTGCCATGAAACAACCGAGTCCGCAGTGCTCGACTGCTCAGTTCTGAGGCCGTCTCTACCTTTGGTTTGGAAGATACTGACCATCACCCGTGCTATCACGCAACTCATCCACTTCCTTTCCGCAACGCATGCATATACAGTACCTGCGTTATGGAAATATGACAAATATGTGTGTGAAAGTGATGTGTTCACGCGCGAACGTGCATGCTGAAGATGGATCTACCAGAAAGACCACCGCAGTACTTGCAGATGACTGGAGTATGCTGTGATACCCGACTGCAACACCTTGAAACAACGACAAGCTCTCACAATTCTATCATTGGCAGAGCCTCGAAGGATGACAGGTACTCGTGTTCGGGCATTCACGCTCAAGGGACAGCTCAGATATGTCGGACGGCTACGGGCGTCAAGCCACATGCGTGAGGTCGCCTTGAGATGGTCGGGAGTAGAGTGATCAACAAGACGATCCGGGAGCGTAGCGTTCCTATTCAGAGACTGCTGCTGTGTGACTGCCTGAAAATCTGTTTATAGCGCCTTCGGCAGGGTTCATCGAACCGGGTACTCCATGTCTATAGTATGTGCTGATATACTGTCATGAGTCGAGTGGTAAGTTGGGGATCATGTGCAAGACGGACTCGATGTACTCGAGTGCACAGAAGATATGGTCTGGCTTTGCGCTTCGTTATTCGCATACCCGCTCTGACTATGGCCTTGTATGGAGCCGTGGGATTCATTCTGCCAAATGTTTGATCAATTGAATCGCGCTCCTACAATCAGGCCAAGTGAAGGAGGACATGGAAGAGTGACTCGTGTCCGGCAGTTCTTCGGCTTTATCATGGCCGTCATGTGATCTCCATCGTTCTTGGATGCCTTGATGAATATGATCATATCTTACAAAACACTGCATACACGACACTGAGGTGCTTCTGCTCCTCCTGAGCACTCGACATGCAAGGGTTCAACATGGGGCGTTACGTCCCGCCCGAGGTCGAAGGCACCACCTCAGGCAACAAACTCGCGGGCAAACATGCTCTGGGCAAGCGAGCCAGCAAAATCAAAGAAGGCATTCTCACAGTACGCTTCGAAATGCCCTTTGCCACATGGTGCACGAATTGTCCCAAGCCGACCATCATCGGCCAAGGTGTGCGATTCAACGCCGAAAAGAAAAAAATCGGCAACTACTTTAGCACGCCCATCTGGTCGTTTCGCATGAAACATGTCGCTTGTGGAGGCTGGATCGAAATCCACACGGACCCGCAGAACACGGCATATGTGGTCAAGGAGGGCGGTAAGGCCAGAGACAACGGAGAGGATCGCGTGAGAGAGGGAGAAGACGGCGTGCCTATTCTCACCGCAGAAGAACGTGAACGTCGAAGGCAAGATGCTTTTGCTGTTCTTGAAGATAAGAAGCAAGATCAGGTACAGCAAAAGGAGCACGGAAAACGCATTCTGGAACTCCAGGAAGTGCGGGACCAGCACTGGGATGACCCGTATGAAGCAAACAAGCGCCTAAGGAGAACCTTCCGAAGTGAACGAAAGGCCAGAGAAAAGGAGCACGAATATTCCGAAAACCTCAGAGATCGGATGGGACTGGACGTCGAGCTGATGCCGGAGACCGAGGAAGACAGAAAGCATGCTGCCACGATAGATTTTGGGGGTATTGTTGAGGACGAGAATCACCGCACGCTCAAGGTCATGTCCCGGCCTCTGTTCCCGCAAAACTCGGACACGAAGGCTACATCAGGCAAACCAAGGGCAGGACACAAGACCAAAGCAGCTGCAGAAGTCGAACGCAGGAAGAGAGCATTCCAACAGGAAGTACGCGACAACTCTCGGGCGGCAATGGATCCATTCTTAGCCTTTGGCAGTCAAGATGCTCGCAACTTCCGGCCCATCGCTAGCATCAGGAAGAAGGCAAGACTCAGCAACGGGCAAGAGCAGAACAAAGCCGCAGAGAAAGCGGAGGAGAAATCGCAACAACCAGCACTTTGCTTAGTTGCGTACGACTCGGATTGAAGGATGGATGGACCACGACTTTATGATTGATTGCATTGCCGGCGCTATATACCCATTAGAATGATATTTGATTTTGTCCTCCTGCTGTTTTTATATTAATCTATTCCAAGATAGGTAATTACCTCAATTTTTGACCGTGACGTAAATTCCAGACTCGAGAACGCGTTGCACGGGTGGCGACGCGTCTCCTCCAGGCCAAAGCAGCCACAGCACCTGATCGCCCCATCGCCCAACCAGTCCTGCTGCTGTGTCACTCAGTCGACTCTCATCGATCACGCCAAGTCTCCAGAAGAAGCGGAAGCACCCATGTCGAAATAGCCCAACATGCCCCCGAAACAGGTCAGCATAGATCCTGACACAATCTATCGCAAAGAAACACCACCGCTACGGCAAAAGAAATTCCCAGAAAGACGACGCAGTGTGCGCTCCTCTAAAATCCGAGCGCCGGCTCCCGTACGCCAGCAGTCTACTCTTACACAGCGGCCGGACTGGCTAGTCCGACAAGTTTCCCAGACGTCACCATCTTCCGATGAAGAGGATGAAGATGAGTTGGAGAAAGTAAGACCCAGGAGAAAGAAGCGAAAGAGTTCAGGACAGGGCAACAAGGATACCACATTGACCCAGCACCCGTCATTTTTCATCAAAGAGCAGCAATCCGATGGTGCGGCTGATGGGTTGCTTCAATTCCTGCAAGACGAACAATCTGATCGAGTCCAAGATTCGCAACTGCCATGCGGGTCTAGTCGGAAGCAGGATGAGGTACAGGCCATGTCACAAGACGACCACGGGGACCAAGACCGGATGATGCAACTCAGCTCCGAGCAAGATGGGCCGAGAATGGACTCGGCCTTTTCGAAACGACAAGCAAGTCCGGAACTGCCAGCACCACCTGCCATGCATCTGCGAACGCCGAAGAGAAGACTCATGTCCGAAATTCCGTCTTCAAACACTCCGCAAAGCGCCATCCTATCCATCTGCAAATCCAGAACAACGCGCTCACCCGAACGCTCGCCCCTGAAACGGAAAAGCATCAACGCCTTGTCACAACACGAGCATCTGGAAAATGTCGTTCCAGACAGCCCTGTCAAGCCCATGTCGCCATTTCGAGTTTCACCCATGCAACCACGAAATCGACCAACCTTCCGCTTACCGGATAAGCCCCCAACACTGCAGCATCGAAGCACAATTCCTGACTCGGAAGACTCTGTTACCCAAGTCACGCCTCTGAAGCAGGCCAAGTTCCAGATACCTGACACGCAGTTCGACATGTTGGGCGAAGAGATCGATCCTGTGACAGCCACTCAATACGCTGCAGGCCGCTATACTCAGCGTGGAGGCGGAACATACTATGCCGAAAACGACGACTACAGCTACAATTTTGATCCAGTCTGCAGCGCCTTGGACCGTGACGCCGCTCGGTTCATGCAAACTCAACGGTTGCGAGATCAAGTCAACTATCAAGTCTTCCACAAGGCGCAGCTTTTCTCTGAGGCCCAAGAGAGGCAAGCTGAAGGGCTTGAAGTGCTGATCCCTGCCACGATACAGCAGTCGCAAGAACTGGGCCATGAACTACCGCCTTTCCTTTCACATGAACAACATGTAGAGCAGGAGCTTGACGATCCACCCACGCAATCGCCGCAATCCTCGCCCCGCCGTCCTCAGCCACACTATCAGTCTGACGAGATCGAGGAAATAGATCTAACTGGAGACGTCATTCTGCCAAACATTTCTGCAGTAGACGTCATTCGCATTGCATCGTCTCCGACTAGCAAGAGCATCAGTAGCGGGCAGTATCCGTCATCACCACCCTTTGTAGTCGACAACGATGCTCGTATTCGAGCAGAAGCCGAAGCACCGAAAGACTCTGCAGAGCGACCTTCCTCGCCACCGCTTGTAGCCAATGTCCCAATCCCGCCTTCGCAGGTCAGCACTGTAGGCGGCACGCAACTCAATCACTTCATCTCGAGTCACATCCGGCCTGCGCCTCTCATCAGTAGTAGTCCGCCGCCTCTACCGCCGTCTACATCGTCTCCGCCACCCGAAGCACGGCGCTACCTCAGCAAGTTTCTGCAAATGTACGATTCTGGCTCTGAAGACGATGCGGACACGCCCCAGCCGCCCCTCCAGGCACACGATGACGACGACCAAGACATGGACCTGGATTCCATCACTCGCCGACGCTCGGAGCTGGGTTCTTGTCATGAGCAGCTGGAGAACGAGCGCAGTGATCCGTCGGAACTTGGTGCAGACGAGCATGCTAGGCTCTGCGACATTCTGCCGGATACACTGCTTGATTTTTCTTTGCCGCCGCCGCCGCCTACGCAGAGTTCGGTGAGGAGCTCAAGAACGTGATGATGCTCTGAACCCTTTTTTCATATATATATATAGAGAGAGAGAGAGAGGTATGGAGATTTTTTAACGTAGGCCTTGAACCACTCTTGCCCAACCACTCTTGCCCAGAGAGGAGAATATGTATATACAGTCTCAGAATATCCATCTAGGTCACACAAACGCAATTGTCCTCGGTTAGTACATGTATACAGAGTGGAAGAATAGGTAATTTCGAGTGAATACGCGATGAAAAAGAAAAATCCGTACAATGTATGTAGTTTCGAGTTGCGCGCACAATTGTGTAAAAAATGTGTGTATTATGCTCCATCACCATATCATTGATCCTTCTTCATAAAATTACCACCCCCCCCCCCCCCCACACACACACACACAGGCGCTGCCTAGGCCTTGTCCCAAGGCAGAGAGAATGTGCTGACCCAGTCCTCGACCTCCTGTCTCAGCTGCACGACCTCGATGATCTCCTCGCCTTCACCCACATACTCCCTGAACGCGTTGACGCTGCCAGGGTTCTTGCGACCAGCCTTCTCGGCGGATTCCTTGGCCAGGCCGTCGAGCCTGCGGGCGATTTCAACAGCGCGGTGCACGACATCGGCGACGCGCTTGAAGTCTTCGGGTTGGAAGCCGCGCGTGGTCATGGCGGGGGTTCCCATGCGCAGGCCTCCGGGCTTCATGGCGGACTTGTCGCCAGGTACTGTGTTCTTGTTCGCAGCGATACCGACGAGCTCGAGAATGCGCTCGACGCGGGCGCCGTCAATGTCCTTGTCCTTGAGATCGATCAGGACCAAGTGGTTGTCGGTGCCTCCGGACACAATCGAGTAGCCCAGGCCTCCCTTGTCTTTGGAGCTACCAAGACGGGCTGCAAAAGCCTTTGCGTTCTCGAGAACCGTCTGCTGGTATTCCTTGAACTCGCTCGACTGGGCTTGCTGAAGAGCAACGGCCAGGGCGGTGATGGTGTGATTGTGAGGACCTCCTTGGTGGCCAGGGAAGACGGACGAGTTGATGGGGCCTTCGAGATCGTACATGACCTCGTTGCCCTTCTTGTCGGCGCTACGGACTCCCTTGCGGAAGAAGATCATGGCGCCACGAGGACCGCGGAGAGACTTGTGGGTCGTGGTTGTCACGACGTCCGAGTATTCAAAGGGCGAGGGAATGACGCCGGCGGCCACGAGACCTGAGATGTGCGCCATGTCGGACAGCAGGTACGAGCCCACGCTGTCGGCGACGGCGCGGAACTCCTTGTAGTCGATCAATCTGCTATAGGCCGACGTGCCGGCGATGATGATCTTGGGACGGTAAAGTGTGGCGAGCTCGCGCAGCTTCTTGTAGTCGATCAGGCCCGTCTTCTCGTCGAGACGGTAAGGCAGCGTCTCAAAGTACTTTGAGATGGCCGAAATCTTCTTGGTTGGTGTCTGGTAGCCGTGTGAGAGGTGGCCGCCGTGTGGCAGGTCCAGACCCATGATACGGTCGTGCGGGTTGAGCAGCGCCGAGTAGGCGTACAGGTTGGCTGGCGAGCCCGATAGAGCTGCGAAGGGTTTCAGTATCTCTTTCTCATTCTGCATGTATCACTGTCTCTCGCTCTTTCCCTGTTTTCTTTTTCGTGACAATCGCTCTTTCTCTGTATTTCTCCTCGTGACAATCGCTCTTTCCTTGTCTTGCTCTTCGTGACAATCGCTCTTTCCACTTCTGTGTTTGCTCTGGTTTTGGGAGGAACTTACGCTGTACATTGACACCCCACTCGGCAGGATCAAGCCGGAAGGCTTGCAGTGCTCGTTGCTGACACAATCTCTCGGCCTCGTCGATGTGTTCGTTACCTCCGTAGTATCGCGCGCCAGGGTATCCTTCCGAGTACTTGTTTTGCATGACACTACCCAGAGCTTCTAGCACCGCCTGCGATGTGAAATTCTCGGACGGGATCAGGTTGATAAATTGCTTTTGCCTCCTCTTCTCCTGCGAGGGTGTCAGCCGTTGCGCATTTGCTGTTTGTGCAAGCCTTCAGGACCTTTTGGATAATGTCATAGACTGTAGGGTCAGCATTCTCGAGTTCCGCAGAGAGCAGCTTAGCATCTTATTAGCCATCCATTCATGTGCATCAAGTGCTCAGCGTAGGTACTTTTTGCTGGCCCTCGTTCGAGGCATGGCGGCGCGATTGCAGAGGACGGAATGCACTTCTTGCAATCGGTCTTGCACAGCTCCGCGATGCACGCAGCAGCGACGTCGTCCTCGAAGCCGACATTGTGTCTTCGTTGAAAAGAGAAAGACTCGATCTCATTCACCTCCGCCGCTTTACTTCCTATCATTCCACTCCACTCTCTTTCCCGCCCCGCAGAAAGCGGCCGGTGGTCAGTGCGTTGCCGGAGTATATTTTGTCAATTCACCTTGGATCCTCTTTCTCTCTGTTACAACTAATTCCAAGATGATGAGATGACCTCCAAGGCAGACAATCTCACTCGTCTGGCTTCTGTCCGACGACGTGGGTGTTGCTGAGACGTCTGGGGTCCCTAACCACCATTTTTGCAGGCGATTTTCGTACCTCCTGATTGGAATCTCTGTTGTGTGATTTTCTCTCTCTTCTGTGCGCATTACAGCCGGATCTTCCAATATCATCAAACTTCACTATTCTGTTGCAAATACTTTTCTCCTGATCTGTGCCTGACTCTCCGTTTACTTCTACCCTGCATTGTCCTGACTTTTGATTCCCTTCCATGTTGAATTTGGCCTGACTCCACCCACCTGACGGTTAACCAACCCATCAAGCTGCTTGGCCCTGGTCAACATGCGAATACTTCTCTAGCGCCTCGTGCAACTTCCCAAAGACACCTCCATGCCAGCTCCTCAGTTCGTTCCACTCCGGGAGACTCTTGCTCGCCATCCTCAGCCATCCATCGATAATCATGTCTGCATAGCTAGCCTTCGTACCAAGGACGAAAGGTCCACTCTGATCCTTCTGCAACACGCTGGCCAAGCATCTCAGATTCTCCTCGAAAGCTTCCAGCAATTGCTTGCGCTGCTCGCCGACAGGTGAAAAGGCCATCATACCCTCCCATGACTCCATTCCTGAACGCTTGGTAAAGACTTGCTTCCCGGCATCATCCAATAGCATACGCCCGAGCATGAGTATCGTTGAATTGGTGAACACAGCGTCCACATTGGAGTTGAATCGCGCGTACTCATCGTGCGCGCCCTTGCGCATCTCTGATAGCGGCACCGCGAGTGGTTGATCTGGTGTGAATTCGTAGGCAAGCTTCTGCTCTGGAAACAGGTCACCCGAGCCCGAGTCCGGGTACTTCTCTTGCAGGTAGACCGCGATATCGAACGAGTCCCCAACAGCGGTATCAGTGTTGGCGTCCTTGAGTGCAGGCAGGGTGTGGTAATCACTACCGTCCGCCCACCTTCGGCACGGAGGCAAATTGATGCCCCGGCGGACCTTTTCAATCTCTGGCATTGACGTCCATCTTGTTGTGTATGGAACTGCTTTGAAATTCAATGCCAATCGAGCCTTCCATGGATTTGGTGCGCAAGTGGTCACTTCGCATGGTGCTTGGAAAGCTATGTCATAGAAGTCAATGGCAGAAGCCACAGTAGGCATTTTGTCGGGTGAATTCAGAATGTCGACAATGCTCGAGGATGAATCGCTTTCTGATTATATAAATGCTCTTGACTGCAGTAGCTATCAACGCTGACACAAACTGGGACACCGCAAAGCCAAGAAGCATACGAGTACGACCACAGGGGAATGGCCTTCAATGCATGGCGACGTGGTCATCTGCGCGCAAGAAGACGACAAGAACAAGGCGCGCGGCAGCTCTGCCAGAAGCTCTTCAAGGCGCACAGCAAACAACCCCCGATCCCATCGGGAGACCGCTTGCTCACTTGGTGCGCCACCGGTATGTGCCATTCGCGTTCCAAACTATGCACGACCCTCGAGTCAGTAACAAAGTTGGCCGCAATTGGCGTGTCTTGAATGTACTTTGTCTCTTTACTTTTCTGCAGGAGCTGCCGCTGCTCCCGTTCGCCAAACGACCCAAGCCCGAAGAGAAAAAGTCCCTTTGCTAAAACCACAAACGGTACAGAGTCATGTCACGTCGCTAACCTTGAATGTCGTCAATGCTCTGTATTTCGTTATTCATGTCATCGTCGCACGCTCCTTTCAGCTCATTCAAACCTTGTAGATAAGTTGCCTTTCGCCCTAGCCCCTTCCAGCGCGTCCCGTCGCCGAGCATCAGTAAGAGCAATCGTTCCGAGTATGTCATTTAGCTCTCTGTATACAGCCAGGGCCACACCCAATAAGTTTATGCTTTCGCTTAACTCGATCCTCAGCGGGGGCCGACATGTTATTATGTACATGGTGCTCGCCGCCGACGGGAACCATTCGCCTTTTCCGATCCTGTAAAAGACTACTACATGCCTTCATCTACTCAGTTCTCTCGACCACTTTTGAAAAGTCTCTCTCTACTTCTTACCCCTCCAATTCTCACTTCTACCGATCGACATATTCCAACTGCCTCTGCACCATCGGTGTGCTATTTCGAAACTTGATATTCAATAATCATCACGAGACACTTGACATCGCACAAGTACTGGAAGATGGGCCCTCCTAGCAAGATTCGCAAGACCATGGCTGCGTCACCGGACTATGATCAAATTAAATGCAGCAATCCGGACCGTGTTGGCAGATACTCGAGACTGAGTGCACGCTATGCCACACCGAATACAGAACCCTTGACCAGAGACAACATCTCAAATGGACACCCTTCGAATGTAAATTTGCGCGAGAGAGATACACGCTCGCGAACTGCAACAAAGCGCAAACGCTCCTCATCGCCCGCGTGCACCTCATATGGCATGGGCAGTGACTATACCTCATCACGAAATTTCCTTGTCTCTCAACCACGCCTTCCATCAACACGGCACACATCCCGTTCCAATTCACCGGCAGATTCTGGGTACTCTAGTACTTCGAGTATGGTCTCGGAATTCAGCAAACCTCTTGTCACATCAAAACGCAGTTTCCTGGATCTGCCTGCTGAGATCCGAAATCAAATTTATCGACTGGCTTTTGTTTCCGAAGAGAAGATCGACTTTGCTTATCCCAACAACTTCTGCCGCTCTTCAGCGCTTCTGCAGACTTGCCATCAAGTTCATGAGGAAGGCCGCTCAATTCTCTACTCTGAAAACACATTTTACTTTCAACGTCGCAAAAAGGAGCGCTCTTTCCGCTGGAGTACCGATGTGTGTGAAATTGGCTACGAGGACATCTACTTCTTTCTCAAAACTATTGGGCCTGCCAATCTCAGTCTTCTTCGAAAATTGGTGGTGATGTTTGAAGACGCCCAACCATCCATGAACACTCATCTCAAGGATGCGGATGATCGAAGATTCACCAACGATAATAATCTCCTGGATATCCTGCGCATATTGAGCACCCACGCCATGCTCAAGACACTGGACTTGTGTTTCCAAGGCAGAAGAACTTTTTTCAACCGAGATGAAACTCGATTCATTGAACATCTTACTCGGATCAAAGCGGACCAAGTCAACTGCATCAACAATCCTGACACACCGTTTTCCAACTGGAAAGGCCTCTCTAAAATTTGTCCGGCGGATGCAGGTCGCCTGGTCCATGAGATGACTCGGCGAGTCACGATATTCCGTTAATATAAAAGCGCGTCCATGACACGGCATAATTTTTTTTTTCTCGATATTGTTGTTTCGTTAGCCAGCGTTTCGCCTCGCTGTGGCACTTCATATGCTCCCGTGTCCCTCTGACGCACGCCTCATGCAACAGCAAGGTCGGCGGCGTACAGAAGGATCTGAGAGAGCCAGTTTTAGTTATTGATACCCACCTCAGTCAAATTGCTTAGTGTTTTTGTACCTCCCAAAAAAGAACTGCTTACAATTTTAAACAACATGAACGTGTCAAACATCTGCGAATTTCCGATTACGAAAATCCTATGTGCTGCTTACACGGCTGACCCTGACACTGATGTTTGCCATGAATCGATTTATCCTTTCATCGACGGATTCTAGTCATGGCCTGTATCCCTTACACATGAGCCTTGCAACATTATTGCGATTTGCCACTCCGTAGCTGATTATTGCTGCATGGCCACGACTCACGTTCATCCGATACGAGTAGCTAGTTGGCGGGAGCCCCACGACAGGCGGGCGAGCTTTCCAATATGTAAGAGGCTGACGCTGTGTGGGGTCCTGTGTGGACTGACCGATACCGTTTACCTGAATGGTAAGGTGAAGATCTTCACCTGGATGCCCAAGCTCCACGACTCGTCGTCTTGTTGTTTTCTGATTAGGTATCATGTTTGGTTTCAGACCGACTCGCGACGGAAGTCGCCGCTGCTGTTACTCTCCATGGATCGTGTGCCCGGAGGGGAATATTTTGAATTACGCGCCTACACGTCGAGTTCAAAGTTGAATAAGGCAAGCGTCATTCGCATTCAAGGAGGTCGTGCCGAGATCAAAGTGGCTTCTATCCTTCGACCGGCGAATTCGCAGACCCGATGAGCCTCTTCTACGAGATGTGTATCGCTCCATGAAACTTGCTCACTGTGCCGAAATAATGAGATGACGGTCGATGGTAGACGACTCGTCGGATCGGCTCCAGGCCATGGTGTTGCGACTCAGAGGCATGGGCGACCGAACTTCATGAATCGTGTTCCCTGTCGCCGCTGTTTACGGGTGCCTCCAAGCGACGGCCCGCCACTACCAAATCGTTCATCATCTGGTGTAACCAAGTACTTTCTCTGCAACGATGCCCCTGGTTGCGATGGTCGGGTGGATGCAAGCCACGCATCTATGTTGGACCTACCTTGTACAGAGCCCCAAGATTATCTGATCACAAGATTGCTGAAAACTCTCAGTGTTGCCCGTTGCACGATCATTCTTCAACAAATCTCTGGCGATATCCTGCTCAGCAACGATTGAGGGCATGTACAAGGATCCACAATACATCCTTTTCGGCCTCATTGAAATGCATGACATCCATCAGCTTTCTTCAAGGTTGGCAACAACTGCATCCTCTTGCGCAATACGATCTGTGCTAAACGCATTGAACAAAACGCATGAAGGTTTGAAACGTGCTGTTCGTCGCCCGCGCCTTCGGAATTCGCATGGGTTCGTCAGAAAGAATTATTAGAAACGACCCCATCACCTGCATATACAATACAGTCTAATCTTCCTCGAAGCGCAGGTCAACCAGCGATTTGTTCCACGGTTTTTTCCCGCATCCCCTAAACCTTATGGACATGACATGTACCGAGGTACTTTGGCAACAGTAGACGTCAGCCTGCACGAACTATTGCACGGGTGCGATGCACAACAGCCTCCTAGCATTTCTCTCCCATCCCAACCCCTGCAACTACTGCTTTGAGTCACAACTATTGATTCGGCACTTATTCAGAGTTTGAGACCTCTTTCTTATTATTCGGTTGCTTTGGATTACGAATTAATAATGTACCCACTTTGAACTATGATCACCACGCTCTAGAACTCTCACCCTTGAGGCCTTACATACGTGTGTCCCACCGGACACAGCCGGCCATCGAATCTTTGAGCCGTAGGGTCAGTCATCTAGGAGGATCTTCACAAGTCGCGACTATCCCAAGACACGGAGAGAACACGTCTCCGTCAGAACGACAGTTTGAAAGAATAAGTCCGATCTACTCGATCACACCCTTATGAGGACAACCGCCTCTAGCCCCACACAGCAAACACATACAGGACATCTGAACCGCTGAGAGTAATTGTCATGTGTCAAGATCTGTAGTGTGGAGTATCATCACTCAAGGACTGGCCAAGTCTGAACCACTATAGGATTGGTTATATTTTGATGGTGCAGAGGGAAACGCTGTGGTTTTGTCCATCAGCTCACGCTACACTTTGTGGGAATAAACGGAAACAATAATAATGAGTACTTTGTACGACAGGGAGCTGCTACGGATCTTCATAACATCGCCCGAATCAAACCGGAGGCAGCATTTCCGGCCGACGGCCGTCCTTACTCATGCAACGCCTCGTCTTAATCTGATGCATGGATTGTTCTTTTTTTAAACCTGAAAACATGGTTCGCGGTCTCACCATCACTTTGTCAGGGACTGGCTTCGCAGCGATCTGATAAGGAACCCAAGGCCTTTCAAGGTGATCCCAGGCATCACGACTCTGAGAGTCACCAGGCTTAAGATTGCAGATACGGTTACGGCAAGGTTCACGGCAGACATGATCCATGCCGACCCAGACATTCAGACATACACATAACAAAAAGGCCCAGCGGTGGTGCTGAGCGCATCTCGGATCCGAATACCTTCCGCATTGCTGCCCAGGTCAATCACGTCATCCAGCCTGGTCTCCCTTGAAGGTGGAAGGTTGTTCAACGTGATGGTTCCTGCCAGCGAGTTATCACCCTTGCTCCTGTTCGCCGGGTCTTGGTTCTGCCAAATCCACCAGGTGCGATCAATCTGCGCGTGATGAAGCCAAAACCAGGGGTCGCCTGGCGAACTGAAGATGTCGCCGCCTGGATCTCCTCCCACCCAGAAGTGCCCCGCAGTGTGCACGCCTAGGAGACCCGCGGAGAAGTCTCCTTGCATGACTGTTTGGAAGTCGCCAATGTATGTGTTTTGTCTGATCAGGTCGGTACTGTTTGCATCCGACGAAGCAACTCTGGCAGCATAGGCTCCGATATCGCGTCGCAGGCAGCGAGGATTGTATCCCAGGCCGTCGGGACGAGGATTTGGAGGAACGTCGGAGAAGACAGGAGCCACGGGTCCCAGATTGACTGTCATGTTCCTGAACGGACCACTCCCTACACAACCGCCGCCGGGGCCTGCCGGTAGCTGGATCTGGGGCAGAGTGGGGCTGGGGACATCAGCTCCGGTATGGTTTCTATACACCCCATTGCCAGAGATGGAGTATTCGCTACCATCAAATAGGGGTGCATTGAGTAAGTCCTCGGCATATTTGCCCCAATTCGCGTAAGGAAGATGGCCTGTAAAGCCACACTCCTTGCGAAGGGCTTTCTCAAAGGTAAAGATAAAGTACCGATGCCAGCTAAGAAAGTTTCCAGTGCCATGAATAGTCAACGTCTTTGTTTTTTGAAAAAGAAAAGGGTAAAAGATCAGCAGACTGCCAAACAAGAGAGAAGAAAATATTTCCGAGCAATGGACCCCCCCCCCCCCCGGAGGAGAATGAATTCACATACCTGATTAATGTGGGTGGCCAGAAAATCATCATAGCGTGACTTTGCGCCTGGCGCGAGATCACCGCTAATCGCTGGCTTTGACTGCAGGCACAAGATTGCATCGATATACCTCTTCTTCTGCAACTTCGATAGAGTGCTCCTGCGCCGATTGAGAAGGTATCAGTCTTCACTCGGAATTCTCTCGGGACGACATTTTGAGACTGCATAGCAAAAGGAAAGGAAAAGGGGGGAAAATGTACCATTCGTGACGCTTGGAGGCCTTGTCTAGACTGCAAGAAGTCTGGTCTCGATTGTTGTGCAGATAACCCTTTAGCTTTGTAAAACCATGCTTGCTGAGATCATCTGTTCCACAGGTAGATGCTGGTCTGAATGCTGCTGTACTACTCGCAAACAGCAGTGCGAGCGTTACAAACAAGACATGGACATACATGGCCGCCCTTGAAACTTTGTTGCGATCAAAACAAACGCGGGAAAATGGCACAAGACCATTGCTCTAATAAGCGCTATTATATACAACTACATGAGGAATGAGGATCTGTATATTGACTGGCGGTGTGAGTCTTGAAACGACAGCTTCGTTATGATATTGCATATGAAGGAAGAATCCAGAACAACAGATCCTTCTGCTGCATGAGATCTCGTAAGCAGTGCAAATCAAAAACAATCTAGTGCTATATAGAAAGGCCATTGATAGACACAATTGACATGGGCAAGCCGAAAAGGCGGCGGCTTAATAGACAAATTAATTAATGTAGACACGATCGCTCGATCCTTCAGGGCCATGGCTTATGCATGCTGACAAGAGAAAAAAAATAATAGATTGGGCAGGCATCGAAGGGTCTGTGTATTAGCTGCATATACAAAAAAAAAGCCTTGATTTTTTACTGATTGATCCCTCTTTGCATATTCCTCTCTCGGATTCGGGTAAACACCTGAAGCAGTCATCCGAAGCATGTGACCTTTGTACCACGATATTGCTACGCGGGCATTTGGAAAGTAGTGTTTCGAGCGGGAGACAAAAATCTTTTTCCTTTTGACAGGGCAAACCATGACACCTGGGTCAAATTCGATGTTCACTAATCAACTCAGGCTTACATCAAGTTTTGCTACTCCCTAGCCGCAGGTACAGGTGGTTGACCCCCAAGGGTTTCTTCAAATGTACATTGTACTGAATCATGGTTGCGGCATCCGCGGACGAACGGCATATCCGAATTCTCCTTTTTTCACCTCCATTGTGCTAATGCCATCATACGATACCACAGACGGAGTGCGAAGACGGCATTGAGGTCTGGGGTGATACTGCACCCTCGCATTCTCCCTGCAGACTTCTGATCCAGACCTCTCTCACTCTGTCTACCTCGGAACTGAGTCGTGCAGCACTGATTCAGCTCGAGTCACGCAGAAAGACTGGATGTTGCTCTCTGCTCTGGTTCAACAAATCATTCACAGCTGTCGTCTTCTCCATGTCTGGTTGTTGCTTTTTTGGCATCTGATGATGGTGGTGTATATCCTCCCTCCAGAGATGACGATAATCGGATTCTGAATTTTCTCTTGGAGTCTTCTTAGCGCTTTGCAGGTAAGGAGGTGAGGCTTCTGATTTGTGTTTGCAATGCAGTATGCGACTTTTATCAAGTACGGCAACACCAAAATTTTGGTGACTTGTAAGCAGATTGGTAAGTTCTCTCTGTATTCATGAGAAGGTAATGGTTCATCTGCCGATGAATGTGACATGGTTGCAGTGGTTTTTACTGTCGCCATTCATTTACACCTGTGGGTTGACAGTCGTGGACATATACGGTGCATATATGTCGACATGAGAGTCCACATGCTCGGAGGTATGAATCAATCTATACTGAGCGGGCTGCAGTGTACGTCTGCCATGGTCGGAGGATTGAACTGTTGTTTGCCCCGCGCAGGATGCGTTGTCCTGCTTGCCAACCGGCGCCCAGGGTTTGAATGCATTCCGCTGAACGAAAGCGGCATTTTGAATGCCACTCGCTTGTCTTTGTCAATCTCCGCCATTGAATGGTTGTAGATAATATTCACCGACGTGTTGGCAAAGTTCATACAGCAGCCGAGTAGACAGCTCCTCCGGCGGCTGGTCTGAGTAACGCCCCCCGGCTTCCATTTCCATAAAGCTTCATGCATATATAAAACAGTCTATACAAGAACCAACTACACTCGGCCACATCAGATCCAAGAACGATCTATCACATACACCAATCATGAAAGTCCTTCTCATCGGAGCAACGGGAAACCTCGGCCTACGACTGGTTCCAGCACTTCTTACCCACGGGCATGTGGTAGTAGCCTATGTCCGCTCTTCAAGCAAATTATCGTCACTTCTTCCGGAAAACATCCACAGCCAGCTCGATGTTGTCCAAGGAGACGCGACAAATTCAGACAAGATCGCAAAGGTCATCGAGGAGAAAAACTGCGATGCTGTGGTCAGCACTGCCGGTGTTGCAGCTCTGGCTCCCTGGGCCGAGACCGATCTTCCCAAGATCTTTTCCGCAGTGCTCGATGGCGTGCGACGGGCGAGCCCTGGACAGAGGCGGGGACCTCTGAGGGTATGGATGCTGGGCGGCTTTGGTATACTGCACCTTCCTGGAACCGAGAATATGCTCATGAGCTAGTATGTGGACGACCCCTTTCTCGAAAAAAAAAAAGAAAAAAATAAAAAAAGAAAACAATGATACCAATGGCTGACAAGAGACTCCAAAGCGTGCCCATTTTCACCGCGCATCGTCAGAACTACAAGCTTCTGCAGGCACTTCGACGTGGAGAAATCGACTGGTCTCTCCTCTGCCCTGGCACCATGAATGCTGAGGATGTGGAATTGAGCGTGCCGACCAAATCGACAAGCAGCAAACTGACGGCAAACGCTACTACACCACCACTGTGGAAAGATTCGTGGGTCAGGCACATACCCTTCCTCGGCAGCTACATGTCGGCGGGAATGAATGCGCCTCGTTATATCACTACGCTGGAGCAGAATGCCGAGTTTATTGCCAGCGATCTCGAAGATAGGGATAGTCGATGGATAGGCCAGGCGGTGGGAATTATTGACGCGACAAAGTAAGCTTTGGGACATGACCTTTCTTTTTTTTCCCTATAATCGACAAATAATGACAACGCCGATGCTCTTCCATGACTCCGGGAAACAAAGTGACGCTTGTTGTACAGATGCGATAATATGATTATTTGGAGCCGCCGCGCTTCGCCTCGAGGAACAGGACCTGTCTCTTGACTGTAATGCTGGATTAGCTCTTGTGCTTTTGCCATTGTGCCTCGTTGTCTGCCATGCTCCTTTCTTTCTCTTTCGCTCAAACGTACCAACAGGGTCGTACTTGAGCATGCTCAGCGGTCGGTGTTGACGAGGTCGCACGAAAGTTTTGTAGTAGCCCGTCATGGCCATTGAGATGAGGCGCACCGCGATGGTGCGGGACTTTGCTGTTTTGCGCAGATGCTGGTCAGTGACTGGAGATGGAGCCCGAATTGATGGTTTGCGCACCTTTCTTGGCCATGTTGGTGGTGGATGGGCAACTACTTTTTGGTTGCGACTGCCTTCGCTGAGATATGTCGGCCGTCGGGTTTTGGTCTGTGCTCAAAAGGCTTGGCAGTTACTGCTCCCATGAACATGAACTGTCATCCATCACTCTACAATCTCATCATGCTTCCAATCACAGCCTACAAGGAGAAAGCCGCTGTCCAACGAGGCTTCTGCAAACGCAGCTGTTCGGCTTGCTGTCAGCTGCTGATACAATTCAGGGCTCCTTCTCGAATCATCGCTACATCTTGCGCGAAGGAGGAAGGAGCCCCTTCCTTTCAACATTGCTGCAGCTGGCCATGCAAATGTCTAGGTAGGTCAGTTCGTTTGTATCACTGTATCCTTTGCGGAAACCGGTCAGCTCGTAAACAAACCTCCTCCATATTTGTAGCAAAAGTCTCCGCGTTTCCGAACATGTCTCCGAAAAGTCTCAGTAAGCCAGCTATACATATGTCACCGAGCTGCAAAGCATAAGTAGTTGCAAATTTCCTTCAACATCACATTTCTCATTTCTCAGCATCGTATCTCCCTAGTCAGCCAACAGCACTCAATCACAATGTCCAACCCAACATACCATGGCAGTTCCAACGATTGGGACAAAGCCGCATCTGGATACTCTACCACTGTCGCCTCCGCCAACAACGTCATGGGACCACCTACCCAGCGCTTGATCAATCTCCTCGACGCCTTTACACCTCTCAGCTCTGCCACCGCCATCCTGGACCTGGGCTGCGGACCCGGCAACGCAACAGCACAACTCCTCTCTTCCCACCCTGCAACCATCAATCCCACAGCCAACATCATGTCCGCCGATTTCAGCCGCGCTATGGTACAAATCACCACCAAACTGCGCGATTCCAAACTCCTTGAAGCTTCTGCGTTCAGCGCCGAGGAGAGGAATCTCTGGACCCGCGTGACGCCGCTAGTGCTTGATGCAACAAACCTGACACCCCTTCTGGACAACAGCATCTCGCATATCATGGCCAACCACGTGTTTTTCCTCACCGATGACCCGGCCAAAGCCGTCAGCGAGTCCTACCGCGTTCTGTTGCCCAATGGCGTTATGGCTTGCAGTTCCTGGGCCAGCACGCCCTGGAACGATTACATCGGTCTGGCCGCTACACGGCTTTACCAACACCTGCAAAAGCCCGCGCCGCAGAGACCCATGTTACCAGAGGACTGGAAGACCGTGGAGGTCGTGGCTGAACAGTTCGCTCGCGCGGGTTTCAGGGATATTCGCACAGAATATGTTGATACTGCCATGGTCTTGCCCAGAGAGATGGATGGGTGGGTGCATTTATTGGTTTCGGGCGGTAATCCTGCTGTCAGTTGGGTCACGCGGTCGTTGGGCCAGGACGAGATTGGCGAGTTTGAGAAGATATTCGGGCAGGTGCTTAGGGAGAAGGTCCAGGAGAATGAGGCGGGTCAGAGGGTTATGGCTGGCTCGGCGGTTGTGGGTGCTGGTCGCAAGTAGTCATGGGCTTGGAACATGCGTCTGATCTTGACTACTACCTAGGCACTCTGGTGATGAGATGTTTGCGTGCGAAAAGCCGTTCAAAAAAAACCCCCCTCCTTATCTATGTACCAGAAAGTAAACAAAGAAAAAGAGGTATAATTATTTCCATCTTCAAATCGCCATAAAACAAAATCCGAACAATCACAAAAAAACCCCCCCCTTCCACGCCTAAGAAAAGAAAAAAGGGGGCATTCTCAAAGCCCGTTCCACCACCTCGTCTTCTTCACCTCGAAGCTCTGCTCAACCGCACACTCACCAACAACACTACTATCGCTAACAACAACCTTGTACGCGCCCTTCTCACTCACCCAAGCATTCCTACTCTCATCCCAGAAACTCGTCGCATACTTCAGCGGCACACGCAATTCCAGCGTCTTGTGCTGCCCGGGCTGCAAAAATACTTTGGCGAACGTCTTGAGTTCCTTCTTGGGCCGGCGCACCGAGGGCGCGTGGTGCGAGATGTAGAGTTGAGTCACGCAGGCGCCAGCTGTGGAGCCCGTGTTTTTGACTGCGAGGGTGGCGATGAGGTCGCCTTCTGCCGCGTCGTCGGCGGGCGTGGAGAGCTGCAGGTCTGAGAAGCGGAAGCTTGTGTAGGAGAGGCCGTGGCCGAAGGGGAAGGCGACGGGGCGGTCCAGGGTGTCGTAGTAGCGATAGCCCACGTAGACGTCTTCGCCGTACAGCACTCTGCCGGCTTCGGAGCGGTAGTTGAGGAACGCCGGGTTGTCCTCGTTGCGCACGGGGAATGAGAGTGAGGTTTTGCCGCTCGGGCACACGTCGCCGAATACCACGTCTGCGATGCCGTTGCCCGTCTCGTTGCCTCCGTACCACGCTTGCAGCAACGCCGGCACTTTGCTCAGCCATGGCATCTCGACTGGAGTCCCGCTCTGCAATACCACTGCGGTGCGAGGGTTTGCTTCCGCAACGGCCGATATCAGTGTGTCCAGGTGGCCCGGCAGCTTCATGTCCGGGCGATCGAAGCCTTCGCTCTCCCAGTCCATGTTCAGGCCCGCGCAGATGAGCACCTGGTCCACCGACCGGGCGAGCGCCACTGCACGACGCACCTCCTCGTCCGCGTCGATCTTCCAAGCGCCGCCGATGCGCACGGCGCCGCCGCCAAAGTCCACGCTGCCACCCGTCAGCTTGCTGGTCGGCGCGCTGCCGAACTCGAGGCGCATATGGTAGACTTTGCCCTTTTGCATGGGCACGGCGCAAATGTCTTGTTCGGTGCCCAGACCGAAGAATGCCGAGCCCTGGCGCTGGTGCTCGGTGACGTCGAGAACGAGGACGTCGTTGACGAAGACTTTGGCGGAGCCGTAGACGCACACGCCCAACTCGTAGTCGGCGTCGCGGTCGGCGGTGAAGTAGGCCTCGATGTCAGCATACCAGAGTCCCGACTTTAGCTTCGGGTTCTTGTAGTCCATGAACATCATTGACGTGTTTGTGAAGGGCCCGAGGACGTCGACGCATTTGCGGTCTTTGGCTGCCGAGGGCTCGTTGTAGGCTTTGAAGAGGGCGCCGTGCTCGCTGTTTTCGTCTGGCTCTGTGCGCCAGTCGGTGCCCAGGACGGGCAGTTCCTTGTGCGAGTAGGCTCCGATGGTGAAGTCGACGTTCTCCTTGCCGACCTTGCCAACGATTCCGTCGTAAGGGGACACGGCATAGTAGGGTCGAAGAGACGCAGAACCGCCACCACAATACGCCGCAGCTTTGGCGTTGGGACCGATGACAAGAATCTTCTTGTCCTTGCTCAACGGCAAAATGCTGTTCTCGTTCTTCATCAAGACGATGGAATCTGCAGCAAGCTTGCGCAAAAGCGCTGACGTCTCGGGCGTGTCGTTTGTCGTCTCCTCGGCGTTCTCTTTGACACCAGAGGCGGCACACTCGTTGACCAGCTCCAGTACTTGTCTTGCTCTCTCGTCAATGACACCGGCTGGGAGCTTGTTGGCTGATGATGCGTGAACCAGAGCTTCGCCACGGTAGCGGGTAGGACCAGGCATTTCCAGATCCAGACCAGCAATGATGGACTTTGATGTCGAGTACACTGCAGAACAATCCCAGTCAGTGCATCTTGATGAAAGAAAAAAAAATACAAAATCGACACTCACCTCCAAACCAATCACTCATAACCAACCCCTTCCAACCCCATTCCCCACGCAAAATATCCTTCAAGATTTTCGAATTCTCACTCACATGCGTGCCATTAACCTTATTATACGCCGTCATGAACGACTTTGGGTAAGCATCCCTGACAGCAAGCTGGAACGGCATGAGATAAATCTCCCTCAAAGCGCGTTCCGTGACGATGGAATCCACACGGTTGCGCTCATGCTCCTGGTCATTGCCGACGAAATGCTTGATGGTGGCCACCACACCATTAGCCTGCATGCCCTTGACCAAAGCGGCCGAGCCCAGGCCCGCGAGCACGGGGTCTTCGCCAATCGACTCGAAGCCCCTGCCGCCCAGCGGCGAGCGCTGCATGTTGATCGTGGGACCCAAGATCACGTGGGCGCCCTTTGCGACGGCTTCTTGGCCCATCAGTCTGCCGGCTTGCTCGAGCAGGTCGCGGTCGAATGTGGCGCCTAGCGCCGTGCCGCAGGGGAAACAGGCCGCGGGCGCTCCGTTGAAGAAGCGTGTTCCGCGAACGCCGTTGGGGCCGTCCGAGAGGCGCAGTGAGGGCACTCCATGTTTGGGGATTGCTTGAGTGTGCCAGAAGTCGATTCCTGAGGTTATGTCTGGGTTAGAGATACCGGACAGCAGCAGCAGCAGCAGCTGTTAGACGGCCTTTGGACTTCAAAGAAATACAACCTACCTGCCAGCAATGAAATCTTTTCTCTCTCTGTGAGCTTGGAAAGCACGTCGTCTACATCTATCGAAGCCATGGTGTATATAAAACCGACAAGAGCAGAACAAAACAAAACAAAAAAGAGCAATCGGGAAAAGAGAGATCAAGCAAGACTCATCGAAGAAAGGGAAGGGTAAAACGTCGCTTATTATAAGTTTATACGACCTGTTCGATGATAGTCACCCACCCCCCCAAGCGGGACCCACGCAACGACGTGAGAACGAACTGCCCAGCATCTCTAGCGCGCGTATGAACCCCCGTCACACCAAGAGGGGAATCCACATGAACAAAAACAAGAGAGAGCAATTCTTTATTTTTGGGTTTCAGGAAGAGGGCATCATCCTTGCACGCCTGGACGACCTGAGTGAGAGAGGCACCACTTAACGTGCCAAAAGAAAAAGAGGGAGGAACCACGGCCCGCCACTCCGTCCCGACGTCTTGCCGCCCGCCCCCGGCTAAATCTGGACGTGCGACCCCTCTTTCTTTTTTTCTCGTGGACCATCATGCTCCGTGTCGAATGCGTCGAGTTATGTTACTACCATCAAACGAGTCGTCTAGCAAGCGAAGCCGTACATGGATACCTCTCTTTCCCAAGCCGTTGGTCTGGTGTGGTTGTACAAGAACCACCAAGCTCGGTGCTGCCGACTCTTTCCCCACTGCAATAGTCTCAATAATCTGTAGCACGTTATAATGGTTGCTATCACGTTTTTGTTCGATTTGTGATGGCACATCAAAAAGATTGAGACTTGAACTACATGGCCGATTCTAGTCTTCATCCTACACCACCATCAGAGTAGCATTCGCCCTGAAATCCGCAGAACTGCTGCCCACAAAAACAGTAAAGTTGCCCTTTTCAACCACATATTCCATCTTCCTGTCCCAAAGCCCCAGACCAGTCACCTCGATGGGAATCTTCACCTCAGCCGTCTCGCCAGCTTTGATAAAGACCTTCTCAAACCCTTTGAGTTGGATATTCGGCACAGCGACCGAAGCAACCATATCCTTCACATACAGCTGAACAACCTCTGCGCCATCGACGGTGCCATTGTTGGTGACAGATACGGTAGCCACAACTGTATCCTCTGCCGTGACGTTCTGTGCCGAAAGCGTGAGATTGCCGTAAGAGAAGGTGGTGTAGGACAGACCATGGCCGAACGGGAACCAAGGCACCGGCGTATCCAACACATAGCTCGAGCCAAAATACAAATTGCCATCCGCGCCCACAAATCCAGGCGCCGTCGTCCTGCCAGAATTCAAATAATCATAGTATGAAGGAAGGGTACCAACGTCATGAGGGAAAGAGACCGAAAGTTTGCCAGAAGGAGTGACATGGCCAAAGAGAATATCAGCCAGGGCATTGCCGCCTTCTTCTCCAGGGTAGAAGTGCTGGACGAGACTGGCAGTGGTGTTGGAGATCCAAGATTCGGTTAGGGGTTTGCCGGAGGAAAACACGATGACGGTGGGTGTGTTTGTGGCGAGGATGGCTTTGAGGAGTGGTCGTTGTGCGCCGACGAGACCGAGATCACTGTATCTCTGGTGTCAGTGCCTCGATTTTCCGAGGACCTAAAAAGGCGGAGATGATACCTTTCGTCAATGTGCTCGCCAGTAGTGGCATTCAACCCTTGCCACAGTTCTTGCTGGTCTCTCGACCACGTACCCACAATCACCACAGCTACATCAGCATCCTTCGCAACCTCAACGGCTTGAGCAAACCCAGACTCATCCGCCGACCACCTCTCACATCCTTGCGCATAAGTAACACTCGTGTTGGCCTCTGCACCGACAGCATTCTTGATCCCCTCAAGATACTGCACGCCCCTATACTGACTCTTGTAAACCACATAATCGCCATAATTCATAAATCCGCTCGCCATGGGTCCAATCACTGCAATCTTATCCGCCTTCTTCAAGGGCAGCGTTTTGTTGGGGTTTTGTAAGAGCACAATAGACTCGGCATCCAAGTCCCTAGCAAGTTTTTGGTGCGCAGGTGTATTGATGAGTTGATTCCATTGGGATTTGGGTGCTGCTGGGTTGGGAGTTTCGAAGAGACCGAGTTGGAACTTGGTTCGGAGCACACGGGAGACGGCTTCGTTGACGATGCTGATATTGAGGGCACTCTTGTTGACGAGGTCGGGAATTGATCTGAAGTTGAAGGAGCCACCCCCCATCTATCATGTTTTATATCAGTTCTAAAGTGTTTGACGAGTGATTCAGAAAGGTAGTCACGGGTGCGTACCTCGACATCGTTGCCAGCAGTCAGACACTGCTCGGTCACACATTCATAATCGTTGACTGCGCAGGTGAGAAAGTTCTTGAACAAGCGGTCTGTCGCACCTGCATCAGAAGATACAAAATACTCGTAGCCTATATCACGGCAACACATCAGATTAGCCAGCGGACAGACAAACAAGAGGGTTGCAAGGCAAACCCACCCCACTCGTTGCGCAAAATCTGCGTTAGCATGAACCAGTCAGCAACAGCCGGAATACCATCATAAGAATGATAAGCACTCATGATCGCATAAGCCCCAGCATCAACAATAGCCCTCTTGAAAGGAGGCAACCATGTTGTCCTCAACTCCCTCTCCCCACCATGAACAGGTGCCGTATTCAGTCCCCCTTCAGGCATTGAATACGCGGCAAAATGCTTGACCATAGCAGAAACGTTTTTGCTTTGGCAGCCGATGATGTAGTTGTATGCCATTTCGCCTGCCAAGTAGCCATCTTCGCCATAGGTTTCCTCTACCCTGCCATAGCGCAGCTCACGAGCGAGATCGGCTAGTGGAGCGAACAGTTGAGTGACTCCCAACGCTGCGGCTTCAGTGGCAATAACCTCTCCCATCTGTCTTTGCAGTTCCCTGTTAAACGAACAAGCTTGCGCGATGGGTGAGTTGAATATTGTGGCATTCTCGATCAGAAACCCGTGGATGCCTTCTGTCTGTACGATAGCAGGAATGCCCAGGCGAGTGTTGTTGACAGCGTAATTCTGGCCTTTTTCTATGCCCGAGGCGACGAGGTCCCAACTGATGGGGTAGCCGACGTAGAACATACCGCTGCGGTTGGCAAAGTTGAATTCAAGGCCTGTTTGATTGTATTCGCCAGAGGTTGTGTTGAGCCAGTTGGATATGTCGCCTGTCCTTGCTATTAGATGAGAAGGATATAGCAAGTGGATTGTTTTACCTTGCATCAGTTGTGCCATCTTTTCCTCCAGCGTCATCCGGGAGACGAGGTCTTCGACTCTTGCACCGATGGGCTGAGAAGCATCTTTGTAGATGGCATTGGCCAGCGATCCATCGGTAGAAGCTTGTACTTGGACCAGGGACAGGCTAGCTATTGCCAGACCCGTGTGAAGTAACCGAACCATGACGGGAATGCTGGTGCACGTTTATGCTCGTAGACGAAAACCAAAGCACAGAGTAAGATTGGAAGAAATAGGGAGGCCAGCAAAACTTATATACTTCGCATACAGCACCTACCTATGTAGCCAGCCTTCCAAGACCTCCCAGTCGGTAGGATGATTGGGTTGCATGCATTGCGCAATACGAGGTTCGGCGGCATATGTAAGTGGGTGCATTGCTGATCTCAGAGTACAGGCTAATTGAAGGAACAGAGCGAGAAAGCCAAAAGCACTGTATGCGTGTCGAACCAACGAGGATGGAAAAGAAGTTCAGACATGACGGAGAAATTGATCACCAGATGGTTCCCCGCCTTCGGGCAGTTGCAGATCATCCAAACTGGCATGGACAATGGACATCCTTCCAGATCTTGATCTGCGCTGCTCTCGACGCAAATCAGAAAGTAATCAATTCTAGTGACTTGTATTCATGGGGGGAAAAAGGTATCAGCCAAATCTGCTCCTCACTCTTCGCATGCCCACGCCGCCCATCTCGCTATTGGCACCAGCCTCACTGCCAGCATAACTGGTGGTTCTACTCATAGTTGTACCGGCATTCATCAGGCTCGCCGGCGCAGTAGCAAGTGCAGTCACGTTCGGCGGGGCCTGAGGAGCAACGGCAGCAGCGCCGACACCAGCACCGTTACGCAGCGCAAAGCGCAAAGAGTCGGGATCTGCAAATCCGTATATAGGCAATCTGTTGACGCCGCCGGTGATGGAAGCTGGACCGGTCTGGAGAATGGGAAGGCGGAAGGGAGCAATGCCGTTTGTGGACTGGCATGCTTGCTCCAGCAGACGTTCGCGTATTTGTTGCAGATTTGTGGGGTTGGCGTCTTGGGTTGGCGGGTCGTCTTCTCTGAGCATCAGGGCAATGTCGCTGTCGATTTCGCCGGCACTGACGCCTGGCGGAGTGGGAGCGCCCTTGTCGGTCTTTGTGATGGGGATCAGAACGGGCACAAAGGGATTGGTTGTGGTTGAGGTGAGCGCAGCAGCTTCGGAAAGGGCAGCCAGAGGGTTGGCTCTGGTGGCACCGCGAGTGGCGTGATGCGACACGACGCGTTCCATTTCGGGAGGTGGCGAGACGTTTGGCTGGTCGTCAATGTCGGCCGTGATGGCGGGCGCAGCAACAACGGCGTCGGCGGCACCGTTGATCGAGGCAGCCACGTCGTTGTTGGCCTGGGCCTGATGGAAGAAGTGGTGGGTTGCGAGTTGGGCAACAACCGTGGCATGGCTCAGCTCTTTCTCGGTGAACAGGCGGTCGATGGAAAAGGCGGGAGCCTCGTATTGCGTGTAGATTGTCTTGTTGCGTGCGTCGTGGAAGGGCGAGGATGCGGGCTGCAGTGGGCGGAACGAGGGCGCGGGCGAGTCTGTGCCATCGTCGTCGGCGGGGGCCTTGCGCTTCTTGTGGCGGTCGTCGTCGCCGTCAGCTACGCGGTGACGCGTGTGGCGCGTCTTGCGGTTGCCGGGGCTCTGCGGGATGTTGACCGTGAACTGGCTCGGGTGCAAGAACAGGGCCGAGCTGTCGGCAATGTCGAGCTGCTCCTTCTCGCGCAGCAGCTTGTCGCGCTTCTTTGTCACGCTGTTGATCAGGCGGCTGCGTATTGTCGTTGCCAGTTCCAGGTGTTCGCGCTGAGCCACCTGCACCTTGTACGCCGAACTCTTTTCCAGCTCGGCCACGGCTGCATCGTAGCGGTTCTAACAACGTGTCAGTACAAGGCCTGCCAGTGCCGAGTCATGACAAAACACACCTGTAGAGCAGTCAGATCCGCATCTCTCTGCTCCATGGCGTGGTTGATCTGTTGCACGTATTCGTGGTAGCGCTTGCCGGCCAGAGCCAGATAGTCCTTGACAGCGGCGTCGGTGTTGGGCAGACTGCCGCCAGTCAGGTTCTCGATTTCTTGCTCGACGTCCTCGGCCGAGTCATCCAGCGGTCTGTTCTCGTAGGGGTTTGCTCGCAGGATCATGGTCATGTCGACCTGGATGGCCTGCAGCTGCGCGCGGTAGTGTTGGTGCTGGTCTGTCGAGAAGGTCTGGATCATGTCCGACAGCTTGTCCGTGATGTTGTTGCGTCGCTTGTCGCGCTTGCTCAGAGGCTGAGGCGGCGGCGATGCCGACACTCGCCGGTCCAGCGCCATGGGGGAACTGTGAGCCATGATTGAACTTTGTTCCTCCAGTGTGCAATATCATCCCTCGCACCTGCTGCATCTGGGGACCATCCCCGTGCACGGACGTCATCGCTCTCCGGCCCGTTGACCGCCTTCCATTCTGCCTCATACCTGCTCTACTTCACTATCAAACGAGACAATATTTTACTCTACCCTAACACTTGGTTTTTTTTTCTGCAATCTACCCTACTCTAGTCATCCCATTTCTACTTTTCCATCTCCTGATGCTCAATCCCCACTCCTGCTGTGCATGATTGACAAACGCCTCGCTCACTAAAATCCCCCATTTTCTTTTTTCCTCGATAAAATCACAGCCAGCAAAATATACTCCTGCCCCGAAATGCTCTTGGTCCAGCTTAATCGTCGTCTCCAACATAATGACGCGAGAAATGGATGAGAGAGTTGAACTTGTCGTATCCCAAGACGCGCGTGCCAGACTCGAAAATGGCCTCATTGTCCACGCCCTGTCTGAGCAGCATGTAGCGGGGCACAAGCTTGATCTTCTCGTCCTTGTCACGAATCAACTGCATCTTGTCGTTGGGCTTCTCATCCTCATTCAAGTAAGGTCCCTCAAAGTCGGTGCCGTCGACTTGCATCCTGCTGGACTCGGCGTCATCCTCAATCTCGTGCAAAACTCTGTTGTCGCGTTCACGATGCTCCAGGATATCAACATCGATCGTGTCCAATGCCGTCACGCGATACACGTAGATGGGCTTGTTCTGTCCTGGACGACGCACACGGCCAATTCCCTGATTCATTTGCGCCTGGTATTTGTATTGTGTTGCCTCCAACAGAGGACTGAAGAAGATGACATGGTTGGCATTGGTCAGATTCGTACCAGCAGCTGACACGTCAGAAGAATTCAGAATCAGCACAGTCTTCTTGGACGACGACTTGTCCTCTTGGAAAGATTTGATTTTGCTCGTATCATCGTCGGGCCGAAAGTACGAGATGCCAGCCTTGCTGAGGATATCGCCTAGATCCACGGCAACAGCATGCTGCTGAACGAACAGGATGGCCTGTTGTCTCTTCTTCGCGATGCCGTGCAAGAGCCGGACAACTCGATCAGCTCTGCTGCCATAGGCACTCTTGCTAGAAGGCCCTAGCTTGCTGAGAGGCAGGAGGTCGTAGCTGCCGATATGAACACCGCATCCAGCAACAGGGCATAGACCGAGCTTCGTCTTGGACGCCTGGTAGCATTCTGTACACACGACATGACCACATGCCACCGACGCTACAAGATCGTCGACATTCGTCACGCTGCTCTCGCAGCCTGAACCAGCACAGGAAAGAGACGAAGAGTGGTCCTCGCGTCGAACAGCGTTCTCGGCAAGACGGAGCGTCTTCATCAGCGGAGCATAGCATTTGGCTGCTGTCATGGCTGCACTCTGCAATTCCGTGAGTCTTGTCCTCTCGGCCGCTGCCTTCTTGTTTGTCTTGGCCGGTCTGGTCAGTTTCGTCTTTCTGCCTTTGGTGGTGGCTCTCTTGGCCTTTTCCGAGTCGTTGGATTCCTCGTCGTTATTATCGTTCTTCTCATCCTCATCCTCGAAGTCATCGAGTTTCCTCTTCTTGGACATCATTGCTGTGAGCTTGACCTGAACTTTCTTCCTGGCCGGCTTCTTCTGCTCACTCTCGGAGTCTGACTCGGCGTCGGTCTCGCTTGATGAGTCCGTAGTGATCTTTTTATCAAGCTCATCCGCCGTGAAGCCGCTCCACGACGCAATCTCATCCGCAACAGACTTGTCTTTGAAAGCATTGGTCCTGATCACATGTTGGACCCATCGGCGGAACAAGTTTTGCTTCGTCTCCTTCTCATACTCGTAACATTTCCGCAATGCATCCATAAGCTTTTCTCTGGGTTTAAGGGTGTCAGCCTCACACCCTTGTCTGAAACCACTGAGACCCTCTCCGCCGGTCTTGTAAAGAGCTGCTGCATGGACCAAGAGCTCTTCGGCGTGTTCGAAATCCTTAGAGCTATTAAAGCCACGCTCACGGGTTCGATCCTTTTTTCTGACTCGCATGCTCTGCACGTTCAGCTTGCGAGAGATATCGGTATACGCCAAACGGTGATCGGCGTATAAGACAACAGGAACAAGCTTGTCGTTGAACGGGAAATCCTCAAACTTCAACACGTTCTGGCGAACAAAGGTGTCCAAGAATGTCTGGGACATGGCTTGCATGTGCTGTTGAACAACACTGGAAGGCAAATCTCTGAAAGTTTCAAACTGCTCGACATTTGTCATGTCTGATCGAAGTTCCTTCAAGCTCCTTTCCGACAAGAGACCGGGTGCATTAGCTCCGATGGGCAATTTGAGACCGAGCAATTGCGCCATTTTCGACACGTCAAGAGTGTCCTTGAGCTGAGGAGTGGCCGAGAGGCCCCATCTTTTATCCGCCTTGATGTTGCGGTAACTGATAAACTCCTTGCCATCAAGGTACGAAAACTCGTCGATGATGATGCGGTTGAAATGGAACATCTCAAAGAGAAGGCAGCTGTTCAACTCTTTGACAGACATCTCCGGCCGCAGGTTCGTGAGTTCCTCGATCTGCTCCTCGACTGTGCGAGTGGCCGAGACGTCTTGTGCGGTCCCTGCCTTCTTCTTCTTGTCGGCGTATTGCTGCCCCTTGAAGCGCTTCGACTGCTTGGCAAGTTCGAGGTACTCGCCATCCTTCAAAGTGTCTGCGTAAGCGACCTTCAGATGCTTGGCCAGTGCAGCAGGACCCTGCTTTTGCAAGATGTCAAGATGCAGAGGCACTCTCGGAGCAGCCTTGCGAACCCAAGCTTCGGTGGCCCTTGTGTTACCACTGCAGTCAGGCATCGCAGTGAATGACGCAAGCTGTTGGTAGTAGTTCTCACTCGAGAAGATGGAGTTGCAAACGATGATGATCTTGGCAGCCTTGAATTGTGCTACCGTGTACTTCTTGAGCTGAGGCGTTATTGTGATCTGCAAAAGATTTTCGCTGTACTCAGCTGGAAGGTGCTTCTTGATTTCATCTGCCCATTGATGAACAAGATTCAGAGGACACACAATCAGAGTGGCAGCAATCTTCTGAGGCAGGATGGTGTCCTGCTCAGCCGGCGGCAGATCTGCCATATTTGCGACGATCCTTTCTGCTGATTTTTCTCTGAGCCACTCTGCGTGGATGAGAGCAAGCGATGTAATGGTCTTTCCGAACCCGGCATGATCTGCTAGAATACCGCCCTTGACGTGGACTTGTGATGAGGCCAGGGCTTCCAGACGCCAACCAAGGTAAGGCAACAAAGCCTCTGCGACTTCCTTGATAACAAATGCGTGGCCGCTGCCCTCTTCCTGACCAAGCATCCATGAGAGTGAGCGTTGTTGCTTCTCAAACAGATCAATATCCTTGAGCACCCTCGTCTCGTATCGAGGGTCTTGGTCATTGTTGCGCAGAGTGAAGGTTGCCAGTTTTGCAGAAGTCTCATGCCAGTCCGTCTGGAGACTCCAAGTAACAGAGTCACTGTCTGAGCCCATCAGTCTGGCCAGCTTTCCATTGGCTCGCTCGCACAAAGTACGAACGTTGACTCCGATGCTGAATTCGAAGTTTCTGCCATTTATGACGCACTCCATGACGAAGGGCTCAGGGCGGGACTTGATTGCCTTCTCGTAGTTAAGGGCAGTCTCGGGGTCTTCGTATGGGCGCAGCTGGGAGTTCCTGTCCTTTATCTGGACAAAGTGCCAGCGAACACCAGGAAACGGTGGAGCACATTTGCTGCAGCTGACATCACCTTCAACCTCATGCTTGCCCGACAAGCTCAAATCCTGGCGAAGAGGCTCAAGGGCCCATCCAAAGGCGTCAAAGAAAGGCTTATCATCTGCCTGAATCTGGCGGCTTCCTTTCAAGCGCTTGTCAACACTCGACGAAGGCAGAGTCAATTTGAGAGTTGTGGCGGTTCTGTTTTGACTACACTCCGTGTTGAGCAAAGCTCCGCGGTTGACCGCAAAATCGAATTTAATGTCCAAAGCATCAAGAAGACCGAGATCCTCAGACACCCAAGTACCATTCCAGGCGATCTTCTCCTTAGAGGGCTTGTTGCGCAGAAGCTCGGGCGTCCATGTCGCATCGAGGCGAGCAACAACATCTCTTACCTGATCATACTCCAATCTTGAAGGATCTGATGCGAAGACGAAACAATCAAATTTCGGATTGCCGATACGAGTAGGGTCTAGGAACAGGAACATGTCCTGCAAGCCACTAGGCTGCACTCGCTTGTACAACGACTCGCAAGCTGTTCCGCAATGTGGCAGAAGCTTGTATTCACCTTGCACTTCCTCAGACCGGGCAGTGTCAGAAGATTCAATGGCCAGCTCAGACCAAACGACATCCTCGGATTTCCTGGGAATACCCAGACGAGCACCCCAGGCGCGAACCTGCTGCCCTTTGCCCGTGATGATCACCTCGGTCGAAGGATTCTCATAAACTCGCCAGCGCCATCCGTCTCCAAAGAGGGTATCTCCAGTTACGGTGGAAGTTGCGACAGGCTCTTCAAGGAAGCGACGCAGTTCACGAAGTTTGTCGCTTCCTGATAAAGCTGCTGCTGCCTTGGCATACAGCTTCCATTGAGCGACATGGGTAGACAATACCAGGTCCAGTCGGGCGGAACAAGATTCGTACGAGACAATCCACGAAGTTCCTCTCCTGAAACCTTTGAATGCGAAAGGGTTCTTCAAGGCATTCTCGACTGATTCGAGGTACTTGGCAATCTGAATCTTAGAGGTACTGGATGCATTCATGTGCTTTTGAAGATGCTTGACAGGCTTTGAGGAGTTGAACACCAACATCATCGGCAGCTTTGATCTCCAAAGCTTGATGAACTCCTGAGGCCAATCACGCTCAAGTTTGGTTGGTGGCAGGTATTCATGAGAAGGTTTGACGCCGCAAGTGATGCATGCGGTGTGGCCGCAAGAGCCACATGTCTGAATGGGTTTCTGGGTAAGGTCGATTTGGCCCTCGCAGACACACCTACTGGCCGATTTTGAAGCGTCTGCGAGGAGCGTTGCCACGTCAATAGTATCCACGACCGGTGAAGCAGCCGACTTGTGATCCTCGAGATCATCACAGGTGTTGATCAAGCTCTTGAAAGCGACGCTGCCATCTTTCTCGTCGCGAGAAGCGCCCTTGGGCAGTATTCTGAAGCCCGAGATGAGCGCGGACAGCACAGCAGATCCGACGACTGTACTGCTCATGGCATTTCCAGCGAGATCCTGGATTTGGCGCTCTGTCTCAGTCGTGAACGACATCTTGTTCAAAGGCAAGCCTTGGATAATCAAGGTCTCCATGAAGGTCAGGGGACCTCCACGATCAGTGACCCAGAAGATACCGCTCGGAGTCAAGCAGGAGGAAATACCGAAAGGAACCGTATCAGTGAAACGATCGATATTCTGAGAGACATCCCAAATTCGGGTCTTGTGCAGAACGTCGTAGTCGCGCTCAATGCCCTTGGTAGTCGGTTCCTCAACATCTCCGTCGGTCGCATCTTGCGGCAATTTCTTTCGCGAGTGATAGGCCTTGCGCAGATAGGACATGTCGATAAAATCCCAGACTCGCTCGACCTGACCCATGAACCATGCAATATCGAAGCCTTCGGGGAGGACCAGCGTGCCGCTTTCTTGCCATTCTGTCAGAGGTCTGCTGTCTCCCAGCCCGTAATCCCTGCGATAGTTGATGTGGCGAATTTCGCATTTGGCCCATGCAGCCTCTTTCATAGGGGGGTTGAGTTTGGCCTGCCTCGTCATTTTTGCCTTGGCACGAATGACCTCAGGGTCGTTGCTAGGCAGAAGGAAAGCGGACACAGGAGCACTGACTTGGCGCTTGAAGTGAGCCATGTGGTCGTGGTAACTCTTTTCTAGTGCAGGCCGGTCCTCGGGGGCGATTGAGACCTCAGATTTGGAATCCTCGGGTGGCTCGTTGCGGAAACAGACCATATAGCCCCTCATCCTGGTTTGAGGAAGATAGTAGTGCTTGGTGTCGACCAAGACGCCAGCTGAAGTGTAGCCGATATTCTTGTACATCTGTAGCATCCTGTTCCAAGGAGCGTTGAATACATTCTCTAGTACAAGTATAGCAGGCTTGTATCTGTCGGCATAATCGAGCACGGCCTGGAATGTGTCACTGGATTCTCCGCCCTCCTCAATGCCTTTCTGCTTGTTGTTGAGACCAGAAAAATCGACACAAGCGGTGCCGGCAATGAGAAGGTCGATATGGTCAGGAATTTCCTTCTTACCACCATAGGCAGTGGTTGCAGTGCCGTCCTCGCTGTGAGTGATTTCTGTGATGTCCCTGAAGATGATTGGTGGGTTGAAGTTTCGCTCAATATATGCCTGCTTGTAGGGCACAATCTCGGCGCTGAAGACATGTTCGTAGTGCAGCACAGGCAAGCCAAGACGTCTGAGGGAGTCGTTGATCATCATCAGAGTGAGGATAGGACTCTCGGTGCCCGAACACATGGTAGCGACCCGCAGAGAATGTTTGCCGAGATGTTGTATGACATGGTGGAGTGTGTCTGTATTCGTCATGATGGGCTTCTCAGGCTGCTCCTTGCCCCTTGCATTCTGGGTCGCTGCCACGGGCGGCTTGACGGGCTGAAGAGCCTTGTCGACAATATCGTCAAAGATCGGGCCGATGGCGGAAAGTGGAGGAAGGTCTTCAGAGACGTCCTTGCGAGTACCGGTGGTCAAGTTCTTCATGTGGTTTTTGGACTCCTTTTTCTTGTTCGTCTGTGCCTTCTCATCAGAGTTCGCCAGGTCCACTCCTCCGTCGTTTGTGTCATTAGGGACACCAGACGCCTGCTTTCTCTGTCCCTTTGCAGCAGGCTTGGACGTGGTCGAATTGTTCAACTTTGCCCGTTTTGCAGGCTTGGCCGACTCCTCGAACTCATGGGATTCATCGGAGTCTTGAGTAATACTAGACTCAACTCCTGAAGATACGACGTCGGATTCCATGTGATCAGACTCGATGGGGTCAGCCTCGTGGACGAAGTCTTCATCACTGCTTTCGATTGCGCGTTTAGGTAACAGGTCGTCAGCATCTTCATCGACGTACGAAACGGCTGTGACTCGGCGTGAAGTGCGGCGAGTAGCGGTGGCAGTTTCGTCAGAAAGAGCTGGAACAGCGGCTTCGGGAGGAGATGTGATAGCGCCGCAATTCATGTGCGATGCGGAGCTCATGGACGTGTCGACAGCGGGGGTGGTAGCCTTGGGCTTGGTAGCTCTCTTACGAGGCGCACGACCAGCGTGCACGCCGTCCTGCTTCGTCTTGCGAGGCGGCATCTCAGACTCACTGTCTGCCAATGATTCTGCAAGAGAAGTGGAAGAAGATTGCTGTCTCACAAAGCAGTCCGAGTGTTTAGTTGCTTTGCGTGAGGGGACGATGACTAGGAGGATAGGGGGTGGTCATGTCAATGCTATGTCGAAAGAAACTTCAAGAAAGGCCAATGACTTACTCTCGATGTGCGAAACAACACGTCTGGGCTTTTTTATGGCTGTTGTCGTCGTGTTCTGTTCCCTTTGTTCCAGTTGCGTGGTCAGTATCAAAGTGATGGATGCTCTTACACGTTTTTCGAATTTTGTTGTGGTCCCGGATTATACGCAAAAGGAGCATTGACTTACAGGCGCTCCTGAGTGAGCTCGGCGATATTCTCCTTTGCAAGCCAGGATCGTATGTCTCTTGAGACTCTCTTCTCCTTCAGAAAGATGTGCTCTTCCTCGACTTTTGAATTGCCATTGCCTCGTCTAGGCCTGTACGATTTTGCCCGTTGCTGAACCATCGTGAATACAACAATACTACCTCCTGTGGTAACCCTTCTGTCAATCTGTGAATGGGTTTTGGCACGCGTGCCTGTCGTTGCAAGACTCAGGAAAAAGGGAAATCCAGCATGCCCGCAGCCTCGAGGAAGACGCGACGCGTCAAGATCCCCTAATCTATCCCAAGATGGCTGGAGTCGTCGGCCTTCACCCTTCCGACCTCCGATCCCGAAGATTAGCCGATCTAGCTTGCAGGACAACCCTGGTATAGCTAATATCAATCTCTGCTCGAACACATAACAGCACCGTGACAAAGCACATTGATTCTCTGTTTGATATTGACTAGAATCTTTTTAGATTGCAGAGCCAAAGGCACTGCTGTTGGTAGAGCAGAGCGGGTGCACGAAATATTCAATGGAAATCATTCGAGATTTGGTGATTCAGGTATGTATCACTGAGTGAGTATTCACCGACGACTTTACCATACAGAGGCCATGTCTACCGCACTTAGACCACGATTGGGGCGGATGATATCAAAAGAGCGAAACGACAAAGCGATGCAGCAGAAGAGTGAATGGGAGATTCAGTCAAAGACAAAGACAAACACGAGAGTAAAAAACTTTTTTTCAAAGGAGCATAAAAGATGCCACACAACTGTAGACGATATAAGGGAGTGGAGGGGTCTATGTTGTTTTCCTGTTTTTCATTCATTACAAGGAGCAAATCCCATGGGGGGTTTGTCCTGTCATTTTCCGGCCTGTCTCTCTTGTCCTGTTCTTCCGAGCCTTTGTTCCTCGTGCCCCATCCATCACCAACATGTCCCGAGCCACCACTCTCCACTGGCAAGAGAGTGGATTCGAGAAAAGCCAGGGAGCAAGAAGGAACAAGTGTCCATGCAAAACGCAAATAGCAAAATCGCAAAAGAACAAAGAAAAGAGAAGGCAACACGAATCAAAGAAACGGTGGTAAGGAGACATGAAGAAAAAGGTCCAAAACACAAGAAACATCCAGTATGCTGGTTCGGGTCTCCGTTCCGCTTTATGAAATGAAGCATTCATTCATCATAAAGTTATTTGTTCATCATCATGGGGGGGTCGTTATAGAGTCGAAGAGACGGGTTCAAAAGCGAAGCAGACATGGGAGAGAAAGCAAAAAGATGACAAAGGGACATTATGAAAACAACCAAGGAGAAAGGAGGATGTGGGCTGGCTTGTTTCATCGGTGTGCGGCCAGGACAGAGCGAGGACGGCCAATTCCTGCACTGCCTTCGCGCACAGCCTTCCTTCGCTTCAGAGCATCCGAGTCGTCGTTGTAACGGTCTTCGGCATCGTCGTCGCGCATCCGCTTCTGCATGCCGTTCGCGCCAGAGTAGGCCTGGGAAGTGTAGGCATGGCTAGGTTGTTGTCCATAAATGTCCGAAGCGTTGGTTGCACTGCGATTGTCGCTTATAACACTGTACAGATTGGATTGCAGCTGCTGAGGACGCTGAGGTGTAGTGTAGCCGGCGTGATAGCTGGATGTGGTACGAGGGGTGGCGCCACCCGAAGATTTGTGATGAGGCGAAGCAGTCATGTCAGAAGACATGTGGGCCTGGTCGCTGTGCAAGGAGGCAGTGGTAGCGGGGGTAGCATATGCGTACGAAGCACGGCTGTAGGGACCAGAGGTGTGCGTGTACTCGCCCTCGTGTTCGGCCTCGGCATCATCATGGGCAGAAGAGTGGTTGGCGTAGGCATCATGGGGCTTCTGATCGGCGGCATGATCGGCCTCAGCGCCAGCACGAGCGGGAGGAGCCATCTCGTTCTTGATGTAAGGACTGGGCTGAAGTTGGCCGTAGCGGGCATACTGGGATGGCTGGGCCGGAGCAGAGTACAGCGAACGTGCACCGTCGTATGCTTGGGTGGTCTGGTAAGGTGGCATGCTGTGCATGGCGCTTCCAGGAGGGGTGGTGGCCGGCGTAGTGGGTACAGAGCGCGCATTGCTCATGCTGGTGTCGACGGCCAGAGGCTGTTGCGGTGGCGGCTGTTGTTGCGGCTGGCCGCTCCACTGATACGAGCTTTCCGAGCTGCCAATGCCCATGATGCTAGATGCGCTGGTGGGCGGGGTGGGGAATGTGTTGGCCCTGTCCAAGTTGGGTCTGGCAGAGCTTGGATGAGGCATGGCCATTGAGTGAGCGTAGGGCATGCTGGGCGCCTGGCTCGTGGGGGCTCTCATGTAGTCGTCAGGGCGTCTGCGATCACCGGGCACCAGCGAGGTGGCGCCGCTGATGCTCTGTCGGGCGTTGTTGGAGGGGTGGTAGAGCAGAGCACCGATGTTGTGCACAAACAAGGGGTAGAGCTGCTCTGTGATCTTCTCCTTGTTGGCAAACTCGAGAGCGCGCTCAAACGGAATCCACACGCCCTTGAGGTGCATGGGCCCGATCTTGACCACGTGTCTGTTCTTCTCGCTCTTCAGAATGCCATCGCGACGACCGCGCGTCATGCCCGCCACGTTGAGCAGCTTGGTGCCGTTGATCATGTGGTTGTCCTCGCGTCTGGCCACGCAGATGCCGTTGGCCTCGACCTGGAAGCAAAGACTGCCCTCGTCTTCCCAGAGCGTGGCAGTCACTCTGGGCTTCATGCCGGGCGGCGCAATCTGGCCTGTCTGGTCGAATGAGGTGCTCGTGTATTGTCCTTGGACCGAGCCAGGGGACACGCTGTTTGCAAGTGCTGGGCGGTGTGTTAGTGGCTGCATGTGCGCGGCTTCTTGATGTGACCTACTGGGGAGACCAGGCAGTTGCGATTGTGGAATCATCTGAGAGCTCAGGCTGCCTGCAGAATGATGGTGCAGCGGAGCAAGCCCGTTGGTGTAGTAGTGCGAGTATGATGAAGGCGACGAGGCATAAGGGTGAGGCTGCTGTGGTTGGTAGTTGGAGTAATGCGAAGAAAGGCCGGGCGCCGGGGCCGACGACGGGATGCTGCTGGACATGTGGCTCTGGCTCACGTCCATGTAGGGCTGCGTTTGATTCATGCTGACACAAGGGTTGTGGTCGTAACTCGTGATGGACTGCGCGTGGACGCTGTCTCTGCGGTAGATGGGGGTGTGGTCGGGCGAAGGCGTCTTGAGGCCGGTACTGTATGCGCCGTGGAACGAAGACGTAGAGTCGGCGCCGCAAACAGCTTCTCCAGATCTGGGAGAGGGAAAGGCCTGCAGTTGCGAGAGGGCGGGCAGGCGCTCGGCGGTCGACGTGGCTTGCAAGACGTGTCCCGACGAATACCACTGGTCTTGGTAACTGCGCGCGTGGACTTGCGAGATGGATGGGAGAGCCAGTTTGTCTGCTGTTGACGACGAAGATGCTGCTCAAAGGAAGCACCTCCTATCGATCAGGATGAAGCGAGTGTGGGGTCGTCACCAAAAAAACCACGAGGGCCGGCACGTCAATTGACTGGATCTCGAAAGCTTAGGTGGACAAACAATCAAAGTGCCGGTCGTTAGTGTCGTGAGCTTGAATCTGGGCAGCAGTAGTGGCACGGTAAAGCAACAAGATGATTGCAAAACGTCTATGGTGCAAGTGCAGTCAAAAACGAGAAAATTGTCCTTGAATGGTCGTAAAATGGTCGTGTCGTAGCAATTCGTGAACACAAAACACGCTGCAAGGCGACGGGACGAGTTAGCGACCGTAGGAGGGCAAAATGATGTGTGAAGATGCAAGCGTGGTGGATGTGTGGAAGCAAGTGGTTGAGGTAAGGCAAGGTGAAGGCATGCAGGTGCATCGGCAACGGACCAGCAGCAGATACAAGTAGCTGGGAGACACACACCTCGTAGTCAGTCTAGCTGCAGGAGTGCATGAAGGACGAACGCGGACAAGAAGAGCAGCCCTCAGATAGATAGTGTTAGAGCACGCCCGGAGCTGTCCAAAGAGGTTGGGGTCTATCCGAGGAGGAAGGCGCCCGTTAGCGCAAGGCCGGAGTAGCGTGCACGAATCGGTGAGACTACGAAAGGTGCAGGGGTCTTTGGCGGCTAGTAGAGCCGTTTAAACTTGTGCCTCACGAGCGGGGGGATGACTTGGCGTGGCCGCCGACGGCTGGCTAAAACGCTGTTTATGATTTTATCCCCTGGCCTAACTCAAGCTACTCGACCTGTGTGTGCCGACGCATGGGTCGACGAGGAGAAGGGGGCACAGCGTCAGCAGCACGTGTGGGCAAGAGACCAAGACTAATTCTGGGGCTCTTTGCGTGACTTGACAGAGTCGAGTGATTGTAGACGCCATACTTAGATACGAGCGTTTCTGGATGAGGCTCGCCGTCCCGTGTCGATATCGCAACACACGTATTACTCACAGAGAAAGCAGGTCAGCAGAAAGCCCCGGGAGCAACAAAAGATGCGGCGGAGGCCTGCAGCAAAACAGCGGCCCGACGCGGTGTACAGTGCGGATTGGCTGGCATCGGGCATGGATGAGGTGGGTGGGGGGAAGAAAAGGCGCGATGTGGCGTTCCGACGGAATGCACGCCACTGGGCAGAGACCCACCCGTCACGAAGGCAAAGTCGCTGCTGAGATCGTCGTGGTGTAGATGAATCGAACTGCCACGAGTGAACCGTTTCTTTCTGGCTGCGGCATGCAAGCCTACGTCCGCTGCTTCGCCATCATCGGACTGCGCCTGTCTGAACGCTTCAAGGGCTACTGAGAAGTAGTCAACAGGTCATGGAGATGTCGTTCCTCGTGCTCACTTGAGCCCACATGTTTTGATCATTTCTCGTGATCCATCAACAGAGTGGGTCACAGTCGTTTTAATTGCGCGATTCCGTCTCTCGGTGAGATTGTGCCTCTCTATTCTTACTAAATATACAGCTGTGAAGACGTCGGAGGAAGCAGTTGCAGACTTGTGGTTGTGTGAAACGTAACGGGCTGGTCGAGAGCTCATGGCTACCTACAACGGCGCCAATCGCTTCCAGCGATAACGTGAAATGCATGACGGCTTGCCATTATTCTCTCCACGTCAGATGGCGTAGGCAAAGATATCATTGCCAACTCCTTCGTTATCGTTATTGTGGTAAAAAAAAGCAAGCATATGTCAACTACGTACCCGACAGCACAGGGGGCTATGGGTCCTGTCTTGTCAATAAAACAAGCTCCCCAGCAGTTGATCATACATAGCGAGTCATACGAGATTTTGAGAGTGTGGAGTCGTCCCAGCAGGTCGAACCGAGACGCGATGGCTTTTTAGTGTCCCCTTTTTACGCCTCCAGGAATTGAGGATGACGCTCCCGCAGGGAGCATGTCAATCTGCTGCAAAGCGTTGGTCCGCCAGCCTGTCCCGAGAACTTGGTCGTCCTCATTTCTGGTCCTCGACCCGGTCATTGTGTGATACCGCACAGAGCCCTGATGTAACAGCGGCACTAAAGTCACACTACGCATCGGGTGTGCCGCCTTCAGTTGCGCCATCTCGGTAGCGTCTGAGACTGGCTCGACTTCTCCCGCTCCGCTCTTGCATGACGCGAGTGTGCGAACGATCTCCGCTTGTTCCATTGCAGCAGCTATCTTTTTTCTTTTCCTTCGCTGCACAGGACACGAGAAACTCTGTTCGCCGCGCAAATTTGGTAAAGATCTGAAACTGCCTGCTCACCATGCACGTAAGAATCGGCAAAAGCTTGTCCATGTTTCTCGCCAACATTTCGAGAAGCCAACGACGGGCCAAGAGGGAACAAAAACAAGAGTAGTCGCCAACTAAAGGGAGTGTTGAGCTGATTGGTTAACTTGATGGCTCCAATGAGCATCTGCCACATCATCAGTCGGGCTTATCATCAACCTCCAAGCCTTTAGTCGCAAGCCACCGTGCTAGAAAACAGAACTGCTTGGTCCCTTGCAGAGCCAACCGTGCCCCGAAATGTCTCTTTTTATCTTCAATCTCATCCGACCGTGCCACCGCCAGGTGTTCAGATGACTTCTGAATTATATTGCTCTGCTGATGTGCCAACGCCCCTCCCCCCCTGTCTCTGCGCAATATATTCATGATCCAAAAGTAGAAGAGAAGACAGGTTGGCGGTCCCGGGATTTCAATATGAATGTGGATTAATGTTCACCGCCCATTACTCATGGGCAAGGTTCCGAGAAGCCGAAGTCCAAGACGGCAGAGCGATGAGTTTCCTCCAAACCCAAAGTGCTAGGGCAGGGTTTCGTGATCTTGCTCGCTTGCTAGCTCTTGAACAATTCTTTTGCAATAAACCTATGCGAGCGTGGGGTCGATCGTGCGTGTCTCACAACGATATTGAGAACCATAGCGCCAGTGGGAGCTTTGGTCGTTTTGACATCTGTAAAGCAAGTCTAGCGGACCATTGTTTTGATTCCTGTCTTCATCCATGAAACAATCGACGAACGATCTGGCATGCAGCGCTTATCCCCACAAATGCAGCATGACACACTGCCCGTCGCCGACATGCACACGATAAGTTTAAAAACCCAGAAAAAGAGATTGTCTCTTATTCCGCGGATCCGTAACCAAAAAGAACAACGCATGTATATTCGATGCAGCAATTAGATTGCGATTTTCCCATCTCGGATGCTAGTTTTCGAAGTCGAAGACTGGGGATTCCGGTGGGAAAAGGCATGTCACCCTAGAGCCAGCCAGCCCAGCCCCCCCGTTCGCACGGACAAGGCGACACGGAGAGAGGAAGACAAGTCTCGATAGTCAGTGGATATCACGGCCCACGACCCCTGGGTGTTGGCACAATACGTCCGTACTGCTGTGCTGTCGGAACAGTGGTGAGGTACGTACAGATGTCATGAAACAATAGTGTCTGCAGGTAAGGGACTCTGGCGGCTAGACCTTGCATTCGGCTCTCAACTTTTCCTGCAGTGAACTGGCGGCACATGGGCGTCGAATGTGGTGGCATGATCCGGAGATGTCTCGAAGCAAATTGATCTTGGATAAGGTAGGCACGCAGAAAGATTCTAGCTATGTTGAAGGGGATGTATCTTTTTAAAAATAATGCCACTGGTCACAAGATCCCAGCGACTACAAAGCACACGAAAGACAATTGATCTCCGCATTTTGAGTGAGTCTGGCCATCACGGAACAAAGGTATGGCAGACGTAAGATGAATAGCGTGTGAGGTGTGATGTATGATCAAGACGATCTGACGAACTTTGTGTGAGTGCCAGTAACGACAGCAGCGCCGCGTTGACCGTCCTGGACTTTGAAGATGTTGACTTTTGTGAATGCAAGAGAGCCGCCAACTTTGTCGGCTATACCCTCAATCTCAATCTCATCGCCATCTTTGGCAGAGCTTTGATAGGTGACGTGAATATCGACACTGGCGCCGCTCTTCTCTCTGAGATCATATGAGCAAATAGCCATGCCGCCCATCCAGTCTACGATGGTGGCAGAAACTGAGCCGTGGATGCCTCCTTTAGAATTCATATGATTCTGTGTGAGAGGAAGACGGCAGACTACATGACCTTTGGACGCAGAAATGACACGCACAGGAGTCAGCAGGAAAGCGTAGATGGGGCTGCCAGGCAGGCCATTGGCAATGAGCTTCTCGATATGAGTGTGCTCGGGTGACTGTTCAGAGGCCATGGTGCAGTGAACTGCAGTTGTCAATGCAGCCAGATGAAAAGAGGAAGATGTTGGAGAAACAGGCAGAGAAGAAAATTTCGACAAAGACACGTTCTTGGCTCTGCCGAGAACATCAGGATGCTTGGAGGCCGGTAGGGCTGAGTTTGCTACGTCAGCGACTTTTTAGGCATCAGGTCGAGGAACAGTAGGTATTGTTACATTAGCGGGAGGTGTGCAGTTTTTAGACCTGCATGCTGCAGCTGTCAAACCTCAAGCACATTGTTATTGTCCGTCCCGTCTGCAGACACTTCTGTCTTTCGTTTCATCGTTGCTGCCCCCAAGGTCAGCATTGACTATCCATTCCAGCTGCAGACACGTTGGCGCGAATCGCTTCTCTGATCAACCGTGTACGGGCCCAGCTTGCGTATCCTCCAGCTCAGTCCCGCCTGCTGCCGCAAAAACCCGCTTGGCCAAAAGACGACTCTCCCGCCCGCCGGGCTGACGGCAGCAACATGTCCACACCCGAGAGCCAGTCCTACCTGGCTGCCGGAATCAATAGACTTTCCCCTTGGGGTCCTCGTAGTCCGGCCCTAAAATCTCAGGATGGCCCTGACGGTGAGACTGGCCTAAAGCAGCAGCGGGGAGCGGATTTCAGGGTCAGTCACCGACACCGTGTCAGCCACAAGCGATACCCCCGAGACTGCCCTCCTTGCCGTGTACAGTGGTTCTTCGCCGTCGACGTGCCAAAGCGCAGACCCGTCTACGCGGAGAAGCCTCTGACCAAGACTGAAGGTAGTGTAGAGGTCAAAACAGTGCCCAAGAAGTACGCGCCATTTGCAAAGAAAGACTCGCGCGCCATTGAGGCCGCCTTCCACAAGCTGTCAAAAGAGGAGGACGCTGCCGAGCGACGCGAGCTGGATGACGTCGAGGATGTCGCGGATATGAAAGACAGGGACAACTCATTGCATAACAAATCTACCAAAGTGCCTGTCAATGAGGACTATCTCTTCGATGTTGATGTGGAAAACAGAGAACTGGCTCCTGCCTATTGGCTGGGACCGGTCTATGAAGTCAGGCGCGGCACATGGTTCTATCAGGAAGGCGCGGTGCAGAGGCCATGCGATGAAAACCTGGCTGCTCAGCTCGAGGAACAATATTTGAAAGCCACGCCCTGGACCTGGAAGAAACAAGAGCCAGCTCGTTCATCTTCACAGTCTCGCTCGAATCCTTCTTCTCCTCTAGCCGCCAAAGGATCTCTCCCTAATCTTCGAGATCAGGCTGTCAAGGATGCCGATGATGCACAGTCAGCTTATCGTGTTCAGACGTACCGCTTATTTGGTCCGCACTCAAACTCTGTCGTGACCTACCAGGATGCCACAACAGCATGGATACTCACGGATGATTTCATATCTCGTATGAGTAGCGGTGTCTACAAGCGCTTTGCTGGAGGCGCTCATTATGCTGGCATCAAGGTAACTCGTGGTTATGTCGTTCAGGAGAAGGAATCCGAGCAGAAAGACGGCAAAGCAGAGCCAAGCAAGACGACCGCGGTAGACTTATCTGCACAGGAGTCGGGCAAAGACAAAGCCTCTGTCGAGGGTGACCGTGCAAGTGATCAGGACAATCTAAATGCTGGACTTGCAAGTCCTGAATCAGAAAAACACCGCCAAACCTTAGAGCAGCAGATGAATTCGCTTGTGGCAGCAGGAAAGGAAGACCCGGAGAAGCAGGAGGAAGAGATTCGAAAACGCGATGAGAAGGAAATTCAAGACGACTATCGCGACAGAGAAGGAGAGCAACAAGACCGAGAGATCGAGCACTTGCTTCTTGTCACTCACGGTATCGGCCAGAGACTGGGGCTTCGGATGGAGAGTGTCAACTTCGTCCAAGATGTGAATACGTTGCGAAAGACACTCAAGGCCGTCTACGACGAAAGCCCCGATCTGCAAGCCCTAAACTCAGAGGTCAATTCACTGCCAAAGAATTGCAAAATCCAAGTACTGCCAATCAATTGGAGGCACAAGTTGGATTTTCCCAATAGGGCACTCAAGCATAACAGACGAGAACACGATCTCGCCTTCGGTGGCTTTGGTGAGGAAGAAGATTATCCCAATCTCGACAACATCTCCGTCGAGGGCGTGCCAGCTGTGCGAAATCTCATCACAGACCTGGCTCTCGATATCCTGTTGTACCAGAGTCCTGCGTACAAAGACGCCATCGCTCAGATCGTTCTGGAAGAGTGCAATCGGATCTACAAACTCTTCTGCGAGCGGAATCCGTCGTTCAAGGGCAAAGTCTCCCTGGTGGGACATTCGTTGGGAAGCGCTATAATGTTTGACATCTTGTGCTTGCAGGAAGCGCAAGAGTTCAGAGGATCCGGAAAACCCTCAAGAAAGGGCGATGCATCTATGAAGCTGGACTTTGAAGTCGAGGACTTTTATGCTCTTGGATCACCCATCGGCTTGTTCCAGATGCTCAAAGGACGAACCGTGTCGGCTAGACAGAGTGGAGTAGGCAGTAGAAGGTCCACTGAGCCATCGTCTCCTGCTTTCCTCGATTCAACACCGGCCAGCACGGAGAATCTTCTGGGAATGGGCACGCAGAATTCAGACTTGCCCGTCTCTTCACCAAAATGCCGCCAAGTCTTCAACATCTTCCATCCCACTGATCCCATCAGCTACAGAATTGAGCCACTCATCTCGCCTGCAATGTCGTCTCTAAAGCCGCAACCTCTACCATATACCAAGCGAGGCATATTTAGCGGTGCAACAGGCCAGGGTCTTACTGGGATTGGCGCGCGCGTTGGTCAGAGTGTGTCTGGTCTTTGGTCGAGTTTCAGCTCTGGCATTGCTAGCAGTCTTCTCAATCGTAGTCTTGGCTTCACGGCTGAAGATGCAGGTAAATTAGGCGGAGGGGTAGCCGGCTCAAGCCAATCTCGCACTCCATTGTCGCTCGGAGGAGGGGCCAATGGGCCAACTCCTTCATCACCGGTGACAAACAACAACATTGACGTAGTGGATGGCGAGACAAAAGACAAGCTCTCCAATGAGGCGCACAAAGCCGGCGAAGCTGTAGAACACCCTCCGACGCTCATAGATGCCGAGATTGAGACGCTCTACGCCGGCTTCCAAAGCCGGACCAAGAGCGCTGATTTGAATCACGAGATGGCTCAGAGTGAAAGGGCAGAAGCCGAGGAGCGTGGACGTAAGCTGAAGAGAGAAGAGGCCAAAGTTCGAGCGCTTAATTCGAATGGCAGAGTGGATTACAGTATCCAAGAGTAAGTGGGCCGTCTCATTTGATCCAAATATGCAAGCAGACGACTAATTCCAAACACAGGGGTGCCTTTGACATCTCTCTGATAGCCGCAGTGGCGTCGCATCTCTCGTACTGGGCGGACGAAGACGTCAGTCATTTCATGATCTCACAACTGCTTTCCCGGCAGAGGATGGTGCGAAAAGGCAAGAACTCTGCCTAGATGTCAACTGCGTGTCCTTCTTCTCCTTCTGCGGCCTCTGCTTGTCCGCGCATACCCGGCTCTCGGTCAAAATGAGCCATTATAGTCTAGCTGCGAATTGCAACGTCCAAGGATATTTCTTTGCAACTTCTGTCGCCCCAAGCATATTTCTTTGCACTTTGATGCAGATTGATTGAGCAACAAGGCACTAGATGGCCAAACGACCAGTGCCGGCCCAGCCGTGCCACACACCACCTAGCTCGACGGCCAGCTGTTCAGCAGTCCTTCCTTGAGCGTCTCTAAGGCTTCTGATGTCGACCTTGCCTGTCTGGTCCTCTCTCATGATGCCCAATGAAGCTGCCTCCTGGTACACCAGAGCAGGGAACTCCAACTCGGGCAGTTCTGACGCGAGCAGCAACAACAACCAAGCAACCTCGCGACTGTTACCAGCGACTGCGGCATGGAGAGCCGATTGGTTGTTCCCAATGGGATCCTGATATCTCAGGATTTCGTCGACAGACTTTTTGGCAACCGGCGGCTCATCATCCATCTCGTCATCGTCGTCTGACTCGGGCTCGTTGCAGCTTTTCAGCAGATCCACCACAGCAGAAACGTCGCCCTCACGACAGAGCTCGAGGAAGGCACGGCTGATCTGGTCTTCGGGATATGCGTGTAGATAAGCTTCCTCGGTCAAGATGGGAAGAATGTCGAGGTTTTCTTGTACACCGCCCTCGTTGTGCAGGGTGCATAACAGCTGTTGGCTTCCGTTGGGACCAGGCGTAAGCAGCGACTGTTGGCAATTTGGACATTCCGAGATTTGATATGCGTCGATTAAACATTGCCTAGATATGTATCAATTAGAGATGCCAAACTGTGATTCCACCAACAACTTGCCAGTGGAAATGGCAACCGCAACTCAAGGCTACATCGTCTGGCACCGTGGTTGTGTTGTTCGCGCTGGACGAGCTGGCGGCGCCCATGCATACATCATCTTCGTAGTCTGAGTGGTCAACCTCGAGGACAAGAGGCTTCTGGCACGTTGAACACGACATTGTTGCAAAATGTGGTGTTTTTGAATGATTACTTGTGTAAAGTTGAAGCTTTCACGACTTCAAAAAAGTCCCAAGGTTCATGTTATCAGATCGCTCTTTCTCCACGTGGAAGAAAACTGACGTAGCAACGAGCACGGGCCACAAACACTGTATGGTTCATGCTTCCTTCCGCCTGTCACATCTGGCCCTGCACACACAAACTTGTCCGTTTTTTCCCTCTGCACATCTTTTGTTCCTTCCCTGTTTCAGAGTCAGCGGGTTGCTGGAGCACGAGCATCCTCCCGCCATTTGCAAAGTGTCAAACACCAGAAAAATGGACGACGAATACGCATACTTGCAGCCGGACTTTGATCCGAGTTCGCTCACCATGCCCCGTCTACGAAGCATTCTTGTGGCTCACAACGTCACTTACCCCTCGTCTGCCAAAAAGTCGGATCTGGTGGACATCTTCAATCAAAACGTCGCTCCTCAGGCCCGGAAGCTACTGAACGTCCAATCTCGCACTGTGCGGTCCTCAAGAGGCATCGTTGATGTCCCTTCTAGCCAATCGAGCACTGCCGACAATGAAGATGATGACGAAGAAAACATTCAAGTTGCTGCAACTCCAGCAAGGCGCGCTTCTAGACGTACTACCTTGCGACCGGCTGCCGAAGAAGTTGTCGCGCCCACCCCACGCTCAACCAGACGGTCTTTTACTTCGACAAGCGCGCGTCGTGTCTCCAGCAAATACGCTACCGTCGAGCCCGAGCCCACACCAAAACGCTCTGTCAGATCATCCTTCCCCAGCGAACCTCCTCCGGAGCCTGTCTATCGCGACAGCGCAGCAGACTCGCCATTCTCCAAAGACAACCCTTTCCAAAGCGGGAGCTCTCCCCCGACTGCTCTTCGTAGCAAGAGCAGAGACAGAAGACGTACCACCATCGGGCCCTCGGCAGACACAGATAGACGCAAGAGCAGGGATGCAAGACGCAGGACTGAAGGGTTCAATCGTCGTGAAGAGGATGATACCGTCACTGCCCACAAGGAAGTCGCCCGTGTAAAGGTTGAGCCGGAGTACGAACAAGAGTACGACGAGATGGTCGCTGGAGAGGAGTTTACCCCAGAGGAGCAGAACGAGCTCGTCAAGATGCAACAATCGAATCCGCGCAATGCTCTGAGTCGTGTTCCTCGTAAGAGAAGACCACGATCCAGTACTGCCAAGGCCGCCCCGTGGACAATTCTGGTGACCATGCTTGCTGGCGTTGCCGCGGTCTGGCGCCAGGAGAAGATCAAGGTCGGCTTCTGCGGCCTCGGTGAGCCATCGACAGTCCTGGCTGGTGTACAGATCCCTGATTGGGCTTCATCCATACGGCCAGTATGCGAGCCGTGTCCTGAGCACGCCGTGTGCCATGAGAACCTCCGCATTCACTGCGACCATGGGTTTGTTGAAGTGCCGCATCCCCTCGCACTCGGCGGTCTTGTGCCCGTACCACCGACGTGTGAGCCGGACAGCGAGAAGCAGCGCAAGATCAGTGCCTTGACCAACCATGTCGTGGAAACAGTCCTGCGCGAGGCCAACGCCAAATACGAGTGCGGCGAGACCGTGACCCCCTTCGTCAGTGAGCCAGACCTCAAGGCAACCGTTGCAGCAAAGGCGACAAGGTCGAGAAACATGGATTATATCAACGAGATCATGGAGCAAGCATTCGACGATGTGCCCAAGCGTGACGAAGTCGAAACCAAAGTCGACGCGTAAGTCAAACTTCCCCCGACTCTTCAAAGATGTTTGTTCTGAGGCTTACGTACTAACAGCCCCATCCTTGATGGAACAGACAAACCTCTGTCCGCTCCTTCCGCAGCACCTCTCTCGCAGCCATCGGAATCCAGTGCTCCATCAAAAGATCTGTTCGACTCACGATTAGACAGCATCTTCGCGAAGTTGTAGGTGCTATTCTCGTGCTCTTGACTGGAGCCTATGGCAAACGCACCATCTCGAAACGCCGTGCCACCTCGGCACAAGCCAAGCATCTCGCAGGTCAGGCTCTCGACAAGCTCGCTGCTCAGGCAAGCTTGCACGCACAGGATCCTGTGGGTTACCCCGAGCCGCTGATCAGCATGGTCGCCTTACGAGATGATGTGCTGCGAGACGAGTTTCGGGCACAGGAACGCAACCGAATCTGGATGGCAGTGCAGAAGTTGGTAGAAGGCAACGCAAACGTGAGAACAATGGTGCGCGAGGGTCGCACGGGAGACGTCAGTAGGATGTGGGAGTGGATCGGTGCAGTTCAGCGGATTGAAGGCGCATCAGCATATTCAAGTCCAGCGGTTGGCAGGATCACAACGCCACCAAGGCTGGACAACAGCGTGGAAAAGCGCAGATGGGAGGAGTCGAGACCGTACTATTGATTTGATGCCTGTATTCCGCAGAGTAACGACTGTGTAGATAGCAACCGTTGCCAACAGCAGAGAGAACAGCTCAAGCTTTCGTTCCCATCGCCTTCAGATGTTCTCCATGAACAACCAGGACCGAAGTGCCCCGAATCACTCCATACCTCACCCCTATAGTGATTTTGACTTAGACAGAGAGGTATCCTAGTACCTGGCTTGATGACGATAAAATACAAATCGGAGGTATTGTTTAGTGGGTTATTCTTGAGCAAGGTGGTCGGTAGATGGTCGGATAATTCCGCGAGCACGGATCAACGCACACAGAAATCGAGGCTGCGTTTGCGTTATTGGATGGCGCGAACGAGTCCATTTCCTTCCACCACCCAGCGACTTCACACAACACCGTCAAAATGGTAAGCTATGCCATGTCATCTTCTGCGCCGTGTATTCTGGAGCAATCATCGCGAACGAATTCGACCCCGACCGAGGCTGTTCCACTCGACTGTCATCTATACCACCCAAAAGCGCACGCTCTCGCCAACGAGTCCTGAACCGTCGGAATAATCCACCGCCCTCTCCGTATGCGACACGGTCGAACGACCGACCCGTTCTCGAGCTTCACGAAAAGCAGTAGGAGTCAACGAATTGGAGAACAGCCTCGGTCAAGCAATACGATGATAATCGCAACCAAAACAAAAAGACACGCATGGCGCACATCTGGAATACCTTGAACACATGCTGATCGCGGCGCGTCCTTCAGGTCAACGTTCCCAAGACTCGCCGCACCTACTGCAAGGGCAGAGACTGCAAGAAGCACACCATGCACAAGGTCACCCAGTACAAGGCTGGCAAGGTACGGAAGGCGCCATCCAAATGACATGCCGGCGACTAGGAAACTCATTCTCTCTCTTCTCCAGGCCTCCCTCTTCGCCCAGGGTAAGCGTCGTTACGACCGCAAGCAGTCCGGTTACGGTGGTCAGACCAAGCCTGTCTTCCACAAGAAGGCCAAGACCACCAAGAAGGTTGTCCTGAGACTGGAGTGCACATCATGCAAGACCAAGGCACAGCTCGCGCTCAAGCGTTGCAAGCACTTCGAGCTGGGGTATGTTTCGACAAGACCGTCTGTGCATTCGTCATGTCCTAACCTTTCGTTCCTCGCAGTGGTGACAAGAAGACCAAGGGTGCCGCCCTCGTCTTCTAAGCGTATCGTTTTGTCCAAATTTGCTTGGTGCAATCGATTTACTGCTGGGCTGGTGCTGTCTTTCTTCCCTTTCCCACCGGGAAATTATTACATCATCATCGGTTCGATACGGAGTACGTTAAAAGAGCCTGGGGACGAGTCAAATGAATGCATTTCGGATCTGGGTCGCCTTTTTTCACTCCATTTTTCTTTTTCTCCGTCACGGCGAGAACAACATGACAAGAGTCGGGTGGGGGGACGTGAAGAGAAAGAAACAAAAAAAGATACACCAAAATCATGCCTTCAGTTTTTTACGCAGCCAACAGACTTGTGTCAATTCAACTATGTCTTGATGAATCATTTACACATGGCTCTTGCACCAAATGTGAGCGTCTAGTCATTGCCTAACAAAGACGAGCCAGCCAAATTTCTAATCCGGCATTGAGTTTACAGATTGACGTGCCGTTCTTGAATCATCAATTCAGTTTGGATTCGATAACCCGGACGATGCCCGAAGCTTCCGAGCTCTGAATACACGTCGCCGTGCAAACAAACATCATAATGATATATCATGGTCATTTTTCCCCGCAGTGCCTTTCCCCTCCTGCCAGCCGAGCCGTCTTTTCCCTCCCTTCTCGATCAGGATCGTTTGACAAGAGATGCCCAGCCTTGCATATTCGATATTCAATGACGTGCATTGCGCCCACCAAGACACATGTTAGTTATGTCATGGACAGGCACTTATATATCTTGTAGCTACCTAGCCTCATGATCTTACAGGGAGCTCTATTGATCTTTTTCCATCTTCTCTCAGTCTTGGTAACGTCAGAGTGCTATCAGACCTCTTCATGTTGTCGAACATTCTCGTAGCAACGGCTTCGTTGCTGCCTCTTCTTACCTCTGGTCAGCTCATTGAAGATCCTGGAAAATATGGACCGGCTCTGGAGCTTGTGCATCTGTACAATGATCAATGGCCTACAGGTATTGCCGTATCCTCATCTGGCCGCAAATTCTCAAACTACCCGCCTGCTTTGGACAAAAACAACACCAACAATGGCTCTAACGGGAAATACACTGTTGCCGAGCTGACTGGATATTCCACCGAGGCACCTTATCCCAATTCTGAATGGAACTCTCCTCCTGGAGGAGGTAAGTGATGAATCACGTTTATAGTTCTGGTGCATCATGGCTAAACAAAAGACGAAAGCCATCAACTACACCACATCACCCCCTACGGGAGCCAATTACAAAAACCATTTCATCGGCGTGCAAAGCGTAGTGGTAGACTCCAAAGATCGCCTCTGGGTGCTCGACACAGGCCGTATCCAGGATCCCTCCGGCACAATCGTCGAAGCCACCTACGGCGGCCCGAAACTCATCGGCATCAATCTCTCCAACAACACCGTATTCCAAACAATCCTCTTCCCTCCCTCAGTAGCACCGGGCGACAGCTACCTCAACGACGTGCGCTTTGACCTGCGGCCCAGCCTGACATCCAGCGGTAAGGGCGTTGCATATATCACTGATTCCTCCATCGAAGGCCGCACCGGTCTTGTGGTTGTCGATCTCGGCACAGGCGAATCGTGGCGTCACCTCCAAGGCTCTGCGTTCGTGGCGCCCTCAACTCAATTCCTGGCTTACATCTGGGGCGTACCCTTTTACGCCCACCAAGTCAGTTCCCCCCTCGGGTTCCAGGGCTTCGGCGCCGACGGCATTGCTCTTTCCTCTGACGGCGAAGACCTATTCTTCGGTGGCGTGGGAAACAGATATTTGTATTCCATCCCGACTAAGAGGTTGATAGACAACGGACCCTTTTCGGAGGCGCTTGCTCAGGCCAGTGTGGTCAGTCGAGGTCAAAAGGGTGTGAGTGATGGGTTTGAGACGGATACGAATGGCTTCGTCTATGTGGGCAATATGGAGCAGAATGCCATCAACTTTTACAATCCTGCGAACGCGACGAGCACGATTTTTTTGCGTGATCCGAGGATCAATTGGGTGGATACTGTGAGTCTCTCTTTTCTTGTTCTCTTTTTTTTCCCCCCAATTCTTTCCAAGACCTTTTTTTTTTTTTTTTTTTTTTTTCCTTCCCTACGTTAGATTATTCTTTTTTTTTAAGTGCAGGTCCTGTCTATTCAAAAGGTAGGGTGAGCTATATATTGGATTTGGACCCAGGATTACATCATCAAAAAAGAAATATTTCTCCTCTTAGCTCAGTTGGCTAGAGCGTCCGACTGTAATTGTTTAAAAATTTATGTGACTGATTTGTTTGGTCATCGGAAGGTCCTTTGTTCGATTCAGAGAGGGGAGACAAATTTTTTTTTATCTTTTTTAGACGTCTCCTTTTCTTTCTTCATGTAATTGTCCTGGATTTGTTTGAGTGCATACATATGTCATTCTTTTTGCTGTTGTGCTTTTCGAATTTTTTTTTTCAAGAGGATAAACCCTCCGCCGTTTGCCTTTGTTTATGCAGTGCAAAGGCTTCATCCAAATCGGAGCATACATACATGTATGTTTCTTGTTCGTTCCTATTTATCAACTTCATTTTTTTTATTTTATTTTTTTTGCCTGTTGCAGAGAATAAAAATCCTCATAATAAAGAAATAAATCAGATCTGTCGTAATACAAAATTTGCTTTTTTTTTGACCAACTTTTTAAACAGTACAAATGAACCTACTCGAGGCTTCTTCTTGCTCTTCTCTCTTCTTCCTGTTCTATTGCCCCCAAAGCGGCAGCTTCTTATGCTTCCACTGCCTGCCTCCAGCGCCATACATGGCCGCCCCCTGCCCATTCCCTTTAATCCTGTACTCATGAATCGTCAATCCTTCCAGACCCACCGGTCCCCTAGCATGGACTTTGTTCGTGCTGATACCCACTTCGGTGCCAAAGCCAAAGCGCATGCCATCGCTCATCCTGGTCGAACAGTTCCAGAACTTGCAGGCAGAGTCGATGGCGTCGCAGAAGGTGTCGGCTGTGTGTTCGTCGCTGGTGAGGATGGCGTCGGTGTGGTGGGAGCCGTGAGTGTTGATGTGGTCAGTTGCCGTCTCCAAGGAAGCCACGGTTTTGACGGCGAGGATGAGATCCAGGAATTCCGTGTCGTAGTCCGAGGTTTCTGCGTCTTGGAGCAGTGCTGCCTGGTAGGGCTCTAGTGCGGAAGCGAGCGCGGCTTTGGAAGCCCCGTCGCAGCGCAGGGAGACGCCTTTTGCGAGCAACGCGGCAGCCACGGCAGGCAAGATTGTCGTCAGGGCGTCTTCGTGCACCAGAAGGCTCTCCAGCGAATTACACGCCGCGGGATAGTCTGTTTTGGAGTCGACTATCACGTTCACCGCCATGTCTTTGTCGGCATCATGGTGGATGTAATAGTGGCAGAGCCCATCTGCGTGACCGAGGACTGGCATGTGGGCTTTTTGCTGACAGTGACGCACTAATTCGTTGGAGCCGCGGGGGATTACCAGATCGATGTATTGGGCTTGTTGGAGCAAGGTGTCGATGGAATCTCTGGTTGTCACTAGTTGGATGCTGTCGTTGGGGACCTTTGTGCTGGACAGGGCGGTGGAGATGACGGTAGAGATTATTTTGAAAGATTCCGTCGATTCTTTGCCGCCTGTTGATGGGTTTGATAAGTATTATATTCTTGATGTTTATACGTACTTTATTGGTGGTAAGAGACATACCCTTCAAGATGGCGGCGTTGGCAGACTTGATGGCCAATGATGCTATGTTTGCAATCACTTCAGGGCGGGCTTCGAAGATGATCAAGAGGACGCCGATAGGACATGATTGACGTTGCAAGATGAGACCATCATCTAGCTCTGTGCGCATATCCACCTTTCCAACTGCAGAGAAAAGGCGTCAGTAAAGCGATCTTCTACTCCAGCACAAACAACCATAATTCGAGCTTTGCAAGAGGGAAAGATGTGGTGAGAAAGATTTGCAAAGCGGCAGAATAGGAAGGAAAACGATAAAGAGACATCCGAAAAGGAGATAGAGAGACATCCGAAAAGGAGATAGAGAGACATCCGAAAAGGAGATAGAGAGACATCCGAAAAGGAGATAAAGAGAGATCCGAAAAGGAGAATAAAAGCATACCAGGATCATCCAACCCCTTAACATCCAAGATGCCCTTCAACATATCCTCAAACTTGCCCGGCCTGGCCAAATCCAACCGCTTGACCATACTCTGACTCAACTGCCCATCCGCCGCCGATCGAATGGCAATCTCCAAATCACGAGCGTTTGCAGCCAAAATGTCTGATTTGGCGGCGAAAAGCGCATCGTGGATGGATTGGAGAGCAGAGTTGCGGTCTTCTGTAGAGAGGATGGCCAGAGTGCGAGATGAGAGTTTTGCAGCTTTTGCGGCTTCGATGGGGGAGCCGTTTGTGAGCGACATTGTGTTGTTGCTTTCGGTGTTTGTCTCTTTTTTGACGAGAGAAAATAGTCTTGATTACCTTATGATATGTGAAGGCGGTCGAGAATTGATGTCGTTGTTCGAGTCACATGTCGCCAAGCATAGCGAATGCTACTTCCTCGACTGGCTGGACCAAAGTCTTGGCATATCAATCCAACAACCGAGACATGTGTCGCATTCGGGACAAGACAGACAGACAAGCTATGAATTGATGGACAGAGAAAGAAGATTGTTCATGACTTCGTGAGTAATGTAGATGGGAAGGCTGGTCAGTCTCCACTCCAGGCCCTCGCTCTCGTCTCCAAATTGGGAAGCCAAGAAGAGCTCTTGCCAACTACAGGCGTAAGAGCATTCCTCTGCTCGACAGGAGAGACGGAATTACTGCTCTCCGACCTCACAGTGTCATAACTCGGCCTAGCCGACGACGAGGTGCCCTCGCTACTATCTTCGGTGACCAATCTTACACCGGCAAACTTGCGTTTCATAGCTTCCTTTTCACCGCGCAGGCTATCGGCTTGCCTGCGATCCAACTCGGCCATCAGGTTCTTGAAGTAGACTTCGGCGGCGACGGTTTGGCTGTAGGCGAGGGGTGTCCAGTCGTAGGCGTTTGTGGCGGTGGGGTCGGCGCCGGCGGACAGGAGGATGCGGAGGGCTTTGAGCGAGCCAGAGGCGGATGCGTGGTGCAGCGGTGTGTCGCCGTGGTTGTCGCGCGTGTGCACTGATGCGGGATACTCTGTGTGGGACAGCAGTAAGGGCACCAAGGGTGTTGAGGCGGGGTTCAGACAAGACAGAGACAGCTGAGAAGGTGAAGGTCAGCTTTGCTGCTCAAGCAGAGGGCACAGGCTTTGACGTACTGCGTCCAGGCCCGACTTGTTGGTGCACGGGATGCAGCGCGGGAAGCGCGAGAGCAGCAGCGTGCCCACCTCGACGTTGCCGTTCCGCGCAGCCAGCATCAGCGGCGTGTCCCAGTCGGCATTGCGCGAGATCTCGTCGTCTTCATGTCCGGCATCCAGCAGCAGCTCCACGATTTCTTCATAGCCGGCTTGCGCTGCAAGATGAAGGCTGGTGTTGCTTTTGTCGCCAAAGTCTGCGTTTTGGAGAATGCCGGGATTGCAGCGGATGATGCGTTTGACCAGCAAACCGTCGCACAGAAGAATCGCCCGTCGAAGTCGAGTGGATGCGTCGATCATTTTCATTCAATTCAGACCATCGTGGCGACAAGACATCCAACCCCTCATGTACGGGTATCTTGGAAATACCGTGTGTTTTGTTGTCCTTTCGTGTTGCTAGGTATGCATGAATCACGTGGAATGTGATTGCGCTCTGTACCTCTACATGCTACAAAACAATAAATCATTCCACCCATCAAGTCATCTACCTGTCACGTGCACGTGCCTTTTCTGCATCGCCTGCTCCAGTTGCCTCGGGCTTCTGAGTGTAATTGTCCAAATCGTTCATTTGCTCCTCCGTATCGTTGTACTTGTGGAAGAGAGCCCAAAACGCGACACCAGCCAAAAGGCAAGAAATGCACAGGCCAACGTACATCCATAGTAGCTTGGGATCAACAGCTGTAGGCGACAAGGCGATTCCGAGAGCCGAGCCAAATGCGCTGGTCAGAAGGAACAGCGACATGATGAACGACTTCATGCTCGCCGGCGCCTTCATGAACGCATACTCGAGACCAGTGATGCTGGCAAAAATCTCCGAAAGACCAATAAACAAGTATGCAGGTGCTTGGATGGCGACATGGACGTTGTTGGGAGCATAACTTCCATCCGGCAGCAGCGCAGCATCGCAGGCACCAGGAGCATCGTAACACGGTCCAGCATTGTAAATGAGCTTCTGAACTCCAGCGGCATAAGCCATGGCTGCTGCACCAAAGACAAAGCCAAGCGTGATGCGCGTGATTGGCTTCATCGAAAATCCGAGCTTGCCGAGAGCTGGGTAGAAGAGATAATCGACGATAGGAATGAAGATGATGATGGTGATGGGATCCCAGTTCTGCATCAGATCGTTGGGGATGCCATGCAGCTGCATCTGTCCCGCTTGCGAGATGAAGTTGTTGAGCATCTGCGAGTACACAACCCAGTAGATCGGGAAGAAACAGAAAATCCGGCAGGCCACCAGTCCGCGCTTGACCTCCTCGACGAAGATGCCGTCCCACTTGAGATTGTACTTCTTGCCCGTGCTGAGCTCATCCTGATATTCGGGCTTGGCCGCATCCCAGTTGCCCTTGTTCGTCATGACGATCCACAATATTTTGAAAGCCTTGGGAATCACAGATCCAGCCGGGGGTCTAACCTTGTATTTGGATTTGCCAGCGACCAAGATGCCGAAACCGACAATGAACATCAAGAATGGTAAAAGGTAAGCAGGCCAGAATCCAATGTTCGCTTCGAGTTCGGTTGTGGCAATCGACGAAAGAGAGCCAATGTTGATCATCATGTAGAAGATCATGTAGATTCTCTGAATAGTCTTTCCAGGATCCACGATTACGCGCTCTCCGTTCTTGGTGGTCTTGATGAACTGCTTGGTGTTCTGGTATTGCTCTGCGATCAAGGGCGAGACGTTTGATTTAATGCCTCCTGTACCAATTCCGATGATGATCATTGCGGCGATGAGCCCTCCAAGAGCCGCACCATTCTCAATCGCGACAGGAAGAGAAGTCAAGAAAAGAATCAAGTTGCCTAGAATGTAAATAAGAGCAGAGTAGAAGATGGTCCAGTACTTTCCAAGATATTGGTCACTGATGATCGCACCAAGGATGGGAGTGACATAGCACCAGAACTGGAAAAAATCCGTGAGACCCGTAGCTCCAGTTTGTCCGAGACCAATTGCTCCAGGTACTCGACCACCGTAGCTGTTTTCAATGTAGTTTTGGAAGGGACCCGAAAGACCATAGTATGTAAATCTTTCGCAGAGTTCGACAACGCAAACGATGAACGCGGACCAGGGAAGCTTGTCGGAAACCTTTCGTAGAGTCCGTCTCTCTTCTTGAGTTGGCTCGTCGCCATCAGGACTGAGGCTTGCGATTTCTCCATAGGATTCGTGAGCGCGATTGGGCTTCGAAGGTTCAATGCCACCAGCCATATCCTTGTGGTCTCCCAGACGAGGCTCGAAAGCAGTAGCGTGTAGCCTTGAATCGTGGTCAGCACGTGTCGGTACGAGAGCCATAGCGGCAGGTACTAGAAATGTGAAGTTCTGCAGTGTGTAAGGACGGAGGGATTTTGGGCATGTCCCAGATATTTGGCATTTCTCCTGATTTTGTAGCACAATTCCAGTACGTGTGATGACGCATTGGACTGTTATCACAAGAAGAGGACGTACTCAGCTGCAGATGATTCGTGATCCATGATTGGACGACCAGATTTCAAGGGCGCACAAGCAAAAAGGTGTTGGACCAAGAAGCAAAGAGAGTTGAGGGGCTCGATGGGGGCGTTTATCTTTAAGATGCACTGAGGCAAAAATTGCTACCCTGTGAGTAACCATCCTAATGATAGGCATCTCGCACATCAATCCACGTTATCGTGGTCCCGACCGTCCCGGTCAAGACGGAGGTCCCTTGTTGTCGGCTCGGTCATGTCTCGAACGGAGCCGTCTGTAGTCCGTACTTAGCAGCACCGGGGAGAGTCGAGGAACACGGCCAATGACAAGGTAGGTGCGAGGCGATTAGCGGTGCGAGGGTTAGTTTCCACAACGTAAAAGATTGCTTTTAGGCACAGGCGACCTGCTTTCTAAAGAAAAAAAAAGTGGGATGAGTTTGCTGTCACAATTCTTGCCGACCGCCGTAGAGGCCCCGAAGACAATTTTGTAGTATCCGCAGAACGTTCCGACATGCGAACACCTAGACCTCGTTTTTGATCGGCCATGCTCGGCAAATATGTCAATCGACAATTTGCTTCTTCGGGGGCCTATACAGTCTAGAATCACGCACAATTAGTACCGTTGTTACACTTGTCAATCAAAAAATAAGAATATGCAGAGTTACCAACGAGAAGGGCAAGCCTGACAGCGACAGCAAGATGATGTTGAAAGTGTGAGCCAAGTGTCAGCCAAGCCTTTCAAGGCGACTACGCACCAAGCATTTTTGTACCCGGAACGACAAGATATGGTTCCCGGAAATATCTCGTACGCTATGGTTCATTGTCGAGAGGTGAGCTTTGTCAGGCATCAGTAGTGAGCCAGGGGGATATCGCTTCACAAATCATGGCGAAACAGAGGGTACCTGTCACGAGTCACGAATGGCCTAGGCCAGAGGCATTGAAACTGCATGCATTTCTAACCAAAGGCACACTCATTAACAGCTGACAAGGGCTAGTCTACAGCGTAGGATATGCGTATAGGTCCAGGATAGGATGTTAGCTTACACTCTACCACGTAATGCTAGGCCTGTCTCTTTATCAGCATCTTGGCCAGGAGCTGGCGCTGGGACTAAGATCTCCTTGACTTAGAGCCGTGGCAGATCCGTTATCGCCCTACTCGAGAGCAGCTTCCTGGCTTATAGGAAGATCCGTCGTGCTGGTATGTACAGTTTGGAGATTTGATGATTGTCGAGACATGCATCGCGGTCGTCCTGAATAATCATTTGTATCTACCTACATCACATCACATTACACTACATTACATCACCTCGCCCGGAAGCACTGGGCTTGGGTTCATGCTAAGTGCTTATTACTAGTCGTGATGCTCGTTGGTGGTAGTCGAATAATCTGAAGCTATCGCGTATGGTCATGGTCAGAGTTAAGATGGAGCTGCGGACGTCCAAGTCCGTTCTACATCAGTAATTAGAGTGAGGACTAGAAAGACGTACGATGATAGAGCATATGCATCGGCTTGGTCGAATACCTCTAAGCGACTCAGATTTGTTTGGCCTGAAGACTCTCGATGAAGCAGCCGAGGGGTACGCTTGTGATTGACAGCTCATCAATGCACTTCGAAACCACATACCGAGGCAGTTTCGTGTTCGAAATTGTTTTCCTGCAGCAGCTCTCGAATAAGACTGGAGTTCGGCTTCTCGGATCTTACAGCATGTAGCAGAACAGATTCGTGTCTGTCCTTGAAACCAGTGCATGATAAGGCAGGAAGCCGTTACTTGCTCGGCAACTGCTTCCTCGCTGCCAAGTGTGGTGATACAAGAGCAACCGCCAGACTGTTCTACTGCTGTTACCAAACTTCCTGGCCACCTACCAACTCATACAAGGATCTACGAATCATCCGCTATTCCGCGCCTCTTGAGATGACGCTGGACCAGGTCGCAGACGAAGTCTCTATATACGTGGATTTTGAGGCACAGCAACAACCCCGCCTGTACGCGCGCATCGCGCTGCGAACTCTATCTTGACTTTGACTTTTGTCGTACCCACGATGAAACATAGCAAGGGGCGGTCCGTCATATATAGACTCCCTGCCCTGAGCATTCTTGTCGTACATACCTCGCTCTGATCTGAGGACTATCTTCTCCCGCTACATCCCTCTACGATATCGTCTCGATGATGTGGTCTCTTATCCTACTAAGTGTGTTTGCTACACGAATTCAGGCCATATGGCCAATTCCATCGTCCTACTCGTTGGGCGAGGAGGTTCTGTTCGTAGATCGCGATGTTCAATTCGTCTACAACGGTGCCGTGCAGGTAGCGTCATCCTACGGGAATCAGGTTCCCTGTGAACAAGGTTTTAACACTGTCGGTCAGCAGCAGGGCAACAACAGTACCGTGTCCAAGATCATCTCTACTGCCATCGAACGAACTACGCAGACTCTGTTTGAACAAAACTTCGTTCCATGGCGGTTCCATCCTCGTCACTCTGACTTTGAGCCTGCAATCAATGCTTCTCACACTTTCATCAAGTCGATTCATCTGGAACAAGGCGCTGCAGATCCGCAAAACGTGACAAAGCCACTTGCAGGCGATGTAGACGAGTCGTATACATTGTCTGTTGCTAATGACGGCCAAGTCACCATCAAGGGCAACTCATCAATCGGCATTGCTCATGGCCTGACGACATTCACCCAGCTTTTCTACAAGCATACGAGCGGACCTGTTTATTCACCATACGCTCCGGTCAGCGTCACAGATGCCCCGAAGTTCCAGCATCGCGGTCTCAATATGGATGTCTCGCGAGCCTTCTACGCACCAGCTGATATAACCCGGATGATCGATGCACTCGCTTACAACAAGTTCAACCGGCTGCATATCCATATCACCGATTCTCAATCCTGGCCACTTGAGATTCCCTCGATACCTCTGTTGGCCGAGAAGGGATCGTATGGAGTTGGACAAACGTACAGCCCCTCGACTTTGGCGAGTATCCAAGATTATGGTTCCGCCCGAGGTGTAGAGGTTATCCTCGAGATAGACATGCCGGGTCACACTGCGTCCATCGCATTCTCCTATCCTGAACTGATCGCTGCTTACAACGAGAAAGACTGGTCCAAATACGCTGCCGAGCCACCTTCCGGAACGTTGAAGCTGAACTCATCGGCAGTGACTCAGTTCTTGGACAAGTTGTTCGACGATCTGTTGCCTCGGGTTCTTCCATACTCGTCGTACTTCCACACTGGCGGCGACGAAGTCAACATTCAAGCCTACACGCTGGATGACACTGTTAGATCGAGTGATACGGCAATCCTGCAGCCTCTGATGCAGGCCTTTGTCGATAGAGCTCATGATAACGTGCGAGCTGCCGGACTCACTCCGATCGTGTGGGAGGAGATGCTCTTGCAGTGGAATGTGACACTGGGCTCAGATGTCATCGTCCAAACCTGGCAGAGCGACGAAGCAGTTGCAGAGACCGTCGCCAAAGGCCACAAAGCGCTCGTCGGAAACTACAACTACTGGGTGAGTGTTTCGGTGAGACAGACGTCAAGATTTTGTGCTAACAACCTGTTCTCAGTATCTCGACTGCGGTCATGGTCAGTGGCTGGACTTTTATCCCGGCGCTTCTTCGCAAGGGTTCTATCCTTACAATGACTACTGCTCACCTCTGCACAACTGGAGGGTGATGTATGCTTATGATCCACTGACTGGCGTGCCCGAAAACTCGACCCATCTTGTACTCGGAGGAGAGGTCCACATGTGGAGCGAGCAGACGGATCCTGTTAACATAGACAGAAATGTGTGGCCACGGGCCTGTGCCGCAGCAGAGGTGCTCTGGAGCGGCGCCAAGGATGAGACTGGACAGAACCGCAGTCAGATTACAGCGAGCCCGAGGCTGGGCGAGATGAGGGAGCGCCTGGTCGCTCGCGGAATTGGCGCCGAGCCCATCCAGATGCCATTCTGTATGCAGAATGGCACTCAGTGTGCGTTGTGATTTGTTCACTCGGAGGACACGAAGGCGGAGCTAAGAGTGGGGTATGCTCAGCATGCGGCTCGGTATCGTTTAGGAGCCAGCGCAGAGTACCGGTAGAGCTTGCGATGTCTTATACTAGGCCCAAATAGGCATGTCTTGCGAAGCTTTGCTTTTTGGGCATGCGATGCCCTCGGGGCTTTGATACATTTGTACTTGTGAGTGATCTTGCCTACATGTAAGGTCGAATGCAATATATATATTCCCTTGGACATCTGTGATACCCCGCAATATCTACATTGTGTTTCTCTCGCAACAACATGGCTTTGATCAGCGCATTTTCCGACCACAGCCCCATCGCCCTCGGCTTGGGCGCCGTCGTGATCCTCCTACTTGCACGACACATCTTTGCACGAGTTCAAGAAGAGATCACGATTCGAAAACATGGAGGGCATGCCCCGGCCTTCAAGTCAAAGGCACCCTTTGGGCTGGGCTTCATTGCCCAAACTCTGCAGGCTACGCGGGACCATACGTTGCTGGAGCGATGGAATCAGTGGTTCGTTGGTAGTCCCAGAACTTATCCCTTTACCCTGGAGGAGAGGACTTTGGGACAGAGAATTATCCTGACTGCCGACGAGGAGAACATCAAGGCTGTTCTGGCTACCAAATTCAACGATTTCGGCAAGGGTGAACAGTTTAACCATGAATGGCATGACTTTTTGGGAGATAGTATGTGAAGTCTCGATTCAGTGACATGACATGTATGATGTTAATCACCAGCAGGCATCTTTACGACCGACGGCGCCAAATGGCTCGCATCACGCCAACTCATCCGTCCTCAGTTCATCAAGGACCGTGTCTCGGATCTGGCAGTCTTTGAGAAGCACGGCCAAGACCTGATTCCTCTCCTTGGACGCTCCTCATCTGGCCAGCCTGTGGATGTCGTCGAGCTCTTCTTTAGATACACTCTTGACGTCAGCACCGCTTTCCTCCTTGGCCACAGTGTCAACAGCCTCACAAGCACCCATGATCGTTTTGCAGATGCCTTTGCCGAAGTCCAACGCGTGCAATCCATCATTGCTCGAGCAGGTCCTCTCAATCGCTTTGTGCCCCGAAAGTCATTCTACGAGTCTCTTAAGATCATGGACGAGTTCATCCAGCCGTTCATCGAGCAGACTTTGCAGTTGACTCCCGACGAGCTCGAAAAGAAGTCAAAGTCCGACGAGGGCTACAACTTCCTGTACGCTCTTGCCAGCTTTACCCGCGACCGCACCGTCTTGAGAGACCAGCTGGCTGCCGTCTTGTTGGCAGGACGGGACACTACCGCCTGCACCCTCTCATGGATGTTTTACGAAATTTCTCGCCAGCCGCACATTGTCGCCAGGCTGAGACGTGAGATTGAGGACGTGGTCGGCCTGGACAACACGCCCACCTATGCTCACTTGAAGAGCATGAAGTACCTGAACCATACCATCAGTGAGACCCTGAGACTTTACCCTATCGTTCCTTTCAACGTGAGAGTCGCGCTCAAGGATACGTCTCTCCCCCGTGGAGGCGGTCCTGACGGCTCTGAACCTGTTGGTGTTGCCGGTAAGTCGAGCTTGCCTGACCAAAAAAGAAAAAGGGGAAAAAAAGAAAACAAAAGGACTTGGTTACTGACATGATAATCCGCAGCCGGCACGCCTATTGGATATTCGACTCTGTATCTCCACCGCCGCGCAGACATCTACCCACCAGTGTCGGACAAGTTCCCTCACCACCTCGAGTTCTCGCCCGAGCGCTGGGAGGCATGGAACCCAAAGATGTGGACTTACATCCCCTTCAACGGCGGTCCTCGCATCTGCATCGGCCAACAGTTCGCCCTCACCGAAATCGCGTACGCCACCGTCCGCATCCTGCAAACCTTTTCTTCCATCGAGTGCTGCATGAGCGCCCCTCCCAAACTCAAGACGGATATCGTGCTCCAGCCTGCGGATGCCGTCAATCTGGTCTTCCGCCGGGATGCCTAGAAGCAACTTTGAGTCCATCTGTCAGATTGCATGAGTATTTGGTCTGCTACTGTCTTGGGAGGGGGGCAATGGCGGGGCACTTTTAGTTGTTTTTGCTCATCAAGGGAGTTTATCATTGTTGTATAGCGTTAGTACAAATTCGTTGTGATTCCTTAGTTCACTATCCAGTCATCATTAAATTCGTCCATCATGCTTTCTTTCTTTTTTGTTTAACCCATCGTAGAACATAAAAAGCCTACCTTATATCTACAGGCACCCCCACAATGACGCGCACCCAGTCCGAATCGCCAAAGAAGTGTCATGCCTTCTTTCGAAATGCTACCTTACTGTACCTGACCCTTGGTAGTGTAAGGTACTGATCACATTTCAACAGATCTCACGGCACTCTCGTCGTCCGCGGAACGATACAGGGTGCGAACGCAGCCGATGGATAGTGTGAGGCTTGCAGACTGCTTATTTTCGAGCTTGGTAACACCATCTATTCGCCGCAATCATTGAATATGCAGACGCACTGATGTGCACGCTATCCATCGGCCTTGAAAATACATGTACCCTGTACGGTAATCCGGGTCACGTCACACCCATAGGGCGTCAGGTATGTACAGCATGACGGTTCGTTTTGTTACCCCTCTCCCAGAGGAAGGAAAGAGACACGAGAGAGGCAGGTACCCTTGTTGTGAGACACCGTACCCACTCCAGTACACCTCAGCAGCATTAGTTCCAAACGCAAGGTGAGCGAATACGACTATCATTTTCTAGAAGTCCGCCGTAGATGGGGGAAAAAAATAAGGAAAGGAGGCACGAATGCAGTCGATCACCTTGATTGATGATACAGATCTTTCCCTTACCGGAAATTTATTTGCCCATACACCGTCGCATTCGAGAAAGAAGCATTGAATTTATCCGGTAGCAAGGGGGGACCCAGTGCGCCAGAGCTACGGAGCCTCGGAGGGCGTGTCCCAGGAGCAAGTCGTAGGGTTACCTCCAAGGCTCAGAGGAGAGGAGCAGAGTTGTGTGGTACGGTCGGCTTTCTGCGCCTCGTCGACTACCGGTTTCGTCGAGGCAACACGAGGAATGCAACAACGGTGATGATATTGGCAGGAACGATGGGCAATGGGGGGGAAACAAGATTGAAGTATAGCGGTATGACTCGAAAGATAGAAGAGCAGGCCCTGCATCTTGCGCCATGATGGCTTGAAGAGCGCAATCAACATGATGGCAGAGATCAAACGCACCGGTCATATTGCCGACGGCACCAGCAAGAGCAGCTGGGGCTGGCTGGCGCGCAGCACAGCGCACGCGAAGCCCACAGGCCTCGCGAAGGGATCCGTGAGCGAGATGGTCTTTCGAATTCATACGACACGGCCGTACGAACCTCTCGGAGCTTACGATTTATTCACATGGCGTGCTAAAACATTGCTTGTGTTTGGCATGCCATCTGCAATGTGGCTTCCATACTGGCGGAAGCCTCTCCAAGCACACTAGATTACGGCCTGGGGGTAACTGATCCATATGTCGAAGGGCAAGACTAATAAGATCTTGTTATATAAAGTCCTCTCAAGGTCCTCTCTGTTCTTTATCATAACTTACTCGTTCTGTACATTGCCTTTCGCGCGGTATCAGCAACATGTCTGGCAAGAAAGTGGCCCAGGCAGCCGTCTCCATCGCCCTTTACAACAAGATTCCTGGCGCTGCAGCGACCAAGCCGTCGACCTGCACTGGAAGTGCAACGAACTGAGCGGTAGTATGATCGCAAGCGTCGACGCCTGTCAACAGCACGCCCGCGCACTAGATCCGGGTGCATGAACCTTTCCGAAGGACACGCCCTCCATAGTCCTCCTCGCGTGCGCAGTTTCAAAACAGCTTTCTATTCCCAGGCGCCTGGGTCAGTCCCCCTCCCCCCCCCCCCCAAAAAGAAGCGAACGGTAACACACCATTTTGACGGGATCTTGCTTCCGCACCGGTTGCGACCCGAGCGCTTTGCATTGCCGTTGGCCGCTGCCCTCTCGTGTTTTTATATATCGGTGATTGAATCATGATCATGGGGGGGAAACACGGAGTACGTGAATCTGGCAACGGGCAGCAGCAGCAGCAGCATCACTGCGATCCTTATCTGTTTGCACTATTCATTCTGCAAGAGAGTTGGTGATGACCGTTCCATTGGGGGGGCCATCCAGGAACCCCGGGAGCGGCAAAAAAGAAAAACGGACAAGAAAAATATACTCCAGCGAAGAGACGGAGAGTTTCTAGCCGGGGGCGATTGCAATGACAGATCGACCACATCCACGCACACCGGTGTAACTTTCAACAATCTACCCCATGGGAAAGATGTACCATGCGAGGAGAAGGTACATCTATCATTATTCAGGATTGACAAGAAAAAAAAGGTGCGGTGAAAGGCAACGCAAAAAAGAATAGTCCTCGGAGTACACAAATCAATATACTGTTGTAATTTCCTCAGTAGTAGTGCTTTTTGCATGCATCTCTTTTCTTTTTCTTTTTTGTCTCCAATCTACGAGCACTCTACTTTCCAGATTTGTTATTGTCTGACACCCAGGGGGGAGTCATCATACACACGATTCAAAGAGAGAAAAAAAAAGGGCAAAAAGCAAACCCCCACACCACCCCTTAGGGCGTTTTCTAGGCCATGCACATACCCGGGGTAAAACAACGACCATGCATGTTGCATGCGGTCAACGGGTCCTACAAGAGATGCCTCTGCATGGAAAGAAATAATAGACACCTAGACCCGACATTCCGGGGGGGCTCGGGGTACTTGTAACAGCTTTCTTTTCTACCAGGTCAGTAGGATGGACAGACCGGATCAACGGCCCGACCAGAAAAACGCACCCCCCCGGCCCGCTGTACAAATTTAACCTAAGCTGGTACCTTGTACATCAGCAGATTATATTGGGCTTAGTATAGGAATCTATTATCTTTAAAATTCATTCGATCCGTACTCTGGGCAAATCAAAGGGCCATGGAGAAAAGGAGAGAGTGTGTCAGACCGCGGAAGAGGATTACGATGGTGTGTTTGAGAAAGACAAAAACAAGAAACTCTGAAAAGAAAAGACATAGAGTAAGCCATGCTCAAGACGAAAAAATCAAGATACAGGTGTGTCAGATTCTGTTCAAGCCAGCTTTCAGCCTCATCTTAAACCGATGAACTAAAAGGAACATAAAAAAGCAGAAAAGCAAAAACGTTTGGAGAGTAGTAGAAGGTGTCAAAAAGTGAGAAAAGAAGCAAGGAACACGGTGGCTGGCTACATGTACCTTTTCCCGATGTAATTGCCTTTTCTGACCCTTGTGTATGTGTGGGAGCCGATTGGCGGTGAAGGAGTTGGAAAGGGGAGAGGGCATCGGTGGATTATGTGATTTGACATTATCTTTCTTTTGTTTCTTTGATGAGTGGAATCGTGCATGCATATGGCGGCGCATTCTGCATTCGTGCGGTGTGCGTGCTTGTGGTATTTATTTCGTGTCCTGGTCCCCTTCATCTTGTAATCACGTATTTACTCCTCCTTGGACCTTTTTTCCTTGTCCGACCAAATTCAAGCCTGCATCCATCTCCGTGTCGAACATAAGAATCATCGCAAGCACTACTTCTGTTCTCGTACATCCAGCTTTGTCAAAAGAAAGCTCCAGCTTCGTAGCCGACCCTTCTGGAGACAAATATCTCCTCTTACACCGAACACCAACAACACACACACAAACAACATCTCTCAAGATGACTCCCGCACACCCTTCACCCTCAAGCCATCAGAACTCGTTCGCTCGCTCTGACTCATTCACACACGAAGACTTCAAAGCGGCATTCGCGGCTTCAGCTTCACAGCCACGCACAAAGGACCTCAAGATCCGCATCGCCCACAAGGACGAGACGCCTGCTCCGCCTCCATCGCCGATTGAGGCCTTTTCTTTCGGAAACAAACCCCATCGTCCTTGATCTGGTTGAGAAACAACATTCCTTACTGGACAATCCTGGCTTTGGTTCGGCGTCTGGTTTGCATTGGTGAGAGTCGCCCAACTGCTGTGTGAAGCATCTTTGGATGTGCTCGAGAAACATGTGCTGGGGGCTTGGAGTATATGGTACAAGACATCAGAAGGGCTGATTTGGGGCGTTGTATTTTCTTTTTTGTTTTACACACGCGCACGCCTTTGACACGCACTGTGCATGCTATCGTGACTCTGGCGTTCGCAATCAACGAGCTTGATATAGTTCCAGCACCTTACTTTTGAGAGAAACGATAATTAAATTGCAATATATTGCATCTCAAGCCTTGGGACCGCGAAGATCGAGAATCATTTGACGGAAAGCCTCTAGTGTTACCTGTCCCTCATTCTCGGCAGAATCGCTTTGTTCCCCATTACCGGGATCGCGTTGCATCAAGCTCAAGCCTGCAAAGTTGTCGAAGTTCGATATGCTGCGCAATCCCATGTCGCGGTCTGGAGGTGGTCTACCGAGTGCGATGGCCTCATTGATGGCATCCATGTACGCTGTATCGTGTAGCCTTGAATCGAACAGGAGCTCGTTGATCGTTTTCCAATTCTCATACCGGAGTTCATCGAACGGATAGCCAGTTGAGCTCACGGCTGGAGACTGTGTCACAGCCTCTGCCTCGGATTTTAAAGAGGCCGATGAATCTGTTGTCATTTCATCGTACACGGTGCGGACGTGACGCTCTGGCACGTTCTTGTATATGCCAGATTGTCCTCCCAGAGACATGGGTAATAAGCGCGTGTAAAGTTGTTGATCCGAAGAAATACTGTCCCTCAAAAACTCCACGTCACGTTGGAGACTGCCAATGGCTTCGATCAACCCATCGATAGACCCGCTTCCGCGCACTTTCGGCTGTGTGGCGAAATCCTTACTTGAAAGTGTAGCATCAATTCGTTGATGGATGTAGGGAGAAACAACATGCTCGAAGTTGACGAGCTGTTGGCGCACATAGTCTGGCTCATTGATATTTCTTGCAGCACTCAACAGGTTTTGCCAATCTGCAAGATCTACAGCAGCACCAGTGGCTATTCGATTTGCTACCAAATCAGTCCAAGCTGAGCGCACAGCTTCAGCATCGTTCAGATCGCCCGCGGCGGACAAGATACAACGGAAGGTAACAGCATTGGGTTTGAGTCCACGATTGGTGATGGCTCTTAAAACTGTATCAAACACATCTTTCTGCTTGCCTTTGCCTGCAAGGTTGGCGATTATGGAGTTGAAAGCGGCAATCGCAGGGGGTGAGTTTTGATCGGTCCAAATAGTGAAGAGGCTCTGAATCAAGGATTTTAAAGCATCCGTTGCAGGTTTGAGGGCATCTGACGACAAAGTAGAGCACGATGCGTCCTTCAAGAGGCCTGTGATGGCGATGACAAGCTCGTTAAGAGACTTGTTGTGCAGAGAAGCACCGGTGAGAGTGTGAGCGTAGCAGACCGTAATCATAGCGCGCAGCAGGACAGCATGCTCGACAGGGCGGATAGCAGCGGCTTTTCTCAGCCTACCGAGGAGCATGTTGAGGGCGTCATGACCAACAGTGTTGCCGGCTCGACAAGCAAGTAAGAAGACTTTGTAGGCTTCATTCAGAGGTCTCTCCTGGACGAATAAAGTGATGAAGCGAGCGGGCGCATTGGTCGGAAAGAGCCTCAGAGCAGTATCTAGTGTGAGGTAGGCGTTTGTAGCATCACCACGCAGGATGCGGGCGGTCAGGATGCCCTGCAAAAGAGCCTTGGGGACGCCATGTATGGCAGTTTGTTGAGAGCGATCGGCGATTACGGCATTGTTCGCGAGATGGTATTCCAGGAAGACGCCTGGGAATCGAGACAGAGCCTTTTGGTAGAGCGACTCGGTATCCTCGGCGGGACGACCTTGGAAAGCGAACAGCTCAAGAGCCACGCCGTACAGATTGGCGTTGACATAGTCATTGTTCTGCTTGACTAGCCACGACCAAAAGGCGTTGCCCTTTTCGAAAGCAGCCGACTCTTTGAAGAAACTCAGCAGGTGAAGGTGAGCGTCGTAGCTGGGAGGCAGTATTTTTTCTTGAATGTCGGCCACCAAGATATCGGCGAGGGCGTTCATCTCAGCGGGAAGGCGAATCTGTCTGACACTCCGAGGGAGGAGCCTCAGGGCGGTGTGTAATGAGGTTGCCATGTTTGCCACATCTTTCACTCCAAGCTGGAACCGAGTCCGGAGGCCATTGTAGGCGGTGGTTATTTGCTGGACATCGTTTGCCTGAATGGCCTTTTGGAGATGTTCAAGATGTCCAAGATAGACGGGAGGGCGCTCGGCATCCTTCTCCCTTTGCAGTCGTTTTCGGATGTGCTTGGGAGTTGTCGCATAAGAGCGTTCGAGGTATAGCAGGGAAGGAGCAATGCGGAAGGGTCGTAGATGGGGAAGAGCGATGGACCGTGGGATGACGAATGCGAGTCTTTGCTTCGCGACAGCGCCTGCCTTTTGTGAGACGGATGCGTGCAGCATCGAGGTTTTTATTTTGGAAAGTACCTTGTTTGAATGGCTAAATGATTTCTCGGAGGAGAGAAGGAACGCTCCGCAAGTTACATGTGAAGCGCTCTCGCTTGCAAAAGACGTGGGACAGGCTGGGGGCGGAAGCTCCAAACTGTTGCTGTCCCTGAGTTGAGGCCACGACCCAATTACCATTCACGTATCAACCACCCACTTCGTTCTGCCCTTCTCGCCGTCTGCAATTCCTGGAGGACAGCGCTCGCCCATCATGTCACCCAATATGTCGCTGTTCTCGGTCAACGCCGTGCTTATCCTTTCGTCGGACGACTCATCGCGCATCCTGGCCAAATACTACTCACCCCCTCACGCGCCTGCAAGTGCCACGGCCGACTACCCTGGCGCAAACCCCTACCCGCAACTCAAGGATCAGAAGGCTTTCGAAAAGGGACTCTCGGGGAAGACGGCCAAGCAAAACAGCGACATCATCCTCTACGACAACCGGATTGTGGTCTTCAAGATGGAGAGCGATGTCATGCTCTATGTAGTTGGAGGGGCTGACGAGAACGAGATCCTGCTCTACTCGGTGGTGCTCGCCCTGCGCGACTCGCTGAACATCCTCCTCAAGTGCGTCGCGCCTTCGCAACAAGCAATCATTGGCCTTCACATGCTGACCCTATGCTCGCAGAAACTCGGTCGACAAGCGAACAATTGTCGAGAACTACGACCTGGTATCATTGGCTATTGACGAGATCATCGACGACGGTATTGTGCTCGAGACAGACCCAGTAATCGTGGCATCCCGCGTGAGCAAGCCGCCAGTCCAAGACATCAGCGCCGTCAAGGGCATCGATCTGTCAGAAGAGGGTCTGCTCAAGGTATGGGAGTTTGGCAAGATGAAGCTCGGTGAGAGGTTACGACAGGGCCTGTAATTGCAATGCAGCACTACCTTAGTAGGTATGCATCTGGCAAAAAAAAGGAGTTTTGGCGTTACAAAGGGGGCAAGGAGCATGGAAAGCGTCACATCCAATGTCACAATGCTTTTGTTAGACATTGGCACTCAGATTAGAGGCCTAAGGAGGATGAATCTGATCAATGGACCAAATCAACAGGACAATCCGCATTCTCAACAGTTGACTCGATACTTTGTCCTCCTGCTATGTCAGCGAAAAGCACGTAATGTTGCATCAAGTACAGAATTACGAGATTACTCGTGAGTTGCAAGGCCTGTGGCGGTTGGACAATCATTGTACGCAGAAACACAGAGTTTATATTTCAACATTTCAGATTCGCCTCCAACAAATCCGATATGGTCTAGTGGCTAGGATTTCTCGCTCTCAAACCAGTCCGTAAAAAGACTAACTAGGTCCGAGGAGGCCGGGGTTCAATTCCCCGTGTCGGAACATACTTTTGCCTTCTTTTGGACCTCTAATATAAGTCTTGGAGAGGGTCGCAGCATGTTCTTGTAAGTGTAGGTGTTTGGTTCTTTATTTTATTTTTTTTGCTCAGCTGGACGCTTGCCGCAATGTGCGTTTTCTTTCGAGTAGGAAGTCTTGGCGCTTGATTGGTAGGTTTCATGTTACCTTTCTAGACGATCATTGGTGTTGGTGTATAAGATTGGTTGAGCAAAAGAACGCACCAAAAACGTGGTATCGTGTTGGCTTTATCATACAGTACATAGCGAGAAGTAGTCTGGTTCCTGGCAACTAAGAGCAAACAAAGTCTCATATCACCACCACCATTAACCCACCAAGACGATCGAAGAGAGGGATCAATCTTGCATGTAATTTCTTGTGTCCTTTCTCTTTTGCCAAACTACCAAACTCTGCAGACCATGCAGTCGTTGTCCCAAGATTAAGTTTTTCTTCACCATCATCAAACCACGTCCATCAGCTCCACTAGGGTGAGGGACTAGGCCATGGAACGTCTGCTCCCTAAGCGACGACATCCGTATCAGCCTGTTGTTGAGGCTGCTTCTCTTGTTGCTGTTGAGGGGGATTTTGCTGTTGTGAGTCTGGCTGTTGGCTACTGGTTTGGCCGGGTATGATCAACTCTTCATCGCCGTCTGCGTCTGCAACAAATGTACGTTCGAATTTGGGGTTCGTCCAGTTAGCACTGCGTTTTTGGCCCTCGGCGTGGCGGTAGGGGCAGCCTAGAAAAAAAATCAGTATCAGCGGAAAGCAGGTAAATTATTGGATATATTTGACTCACTTGGATTGAGGCACGGGGTATAGCGACACACGATGTCGCTGTGCGAGAACTGGCAGCCCGAGTCGCGGTCAGGGCAGTCGGCACCCTTCCTGCAGGGCGGCGTAGTGGGGTGCTTGAAGGGACAGCTCGGATTGGTGCAGTTGGGATAGAACTTGCAGTCGACTTGGGTAGCCAAGTGCTGGCGCTTCTGGGCGGGGCTGGGATGGGAACCGACACACTTCTTGTTAACGCAGGCGGCGCCAAAGGAGCACTTGTCGCTGAGGTCCAGAGCAATGCCCGGAGGTGCGGCGGGCGATTGGTGGCCAAAGTGGCATGATGGGTTTGTGCAAGATAGCTGGAAGCGGCAGGGAATGGCCGACGGCTCCTTGGGCTGCTCGTTGTCGCCATCTTCAGGAGCATCCGTGTCCATCGAGTCTTCTCCTGCATGCTTGCTCTTGAAATTACTGTTCTTCCTGGGCTTCTCGATGCGATCGAATAGGGATCTGCCCGCAGGACTCGGTGGCTGCTGTTGCTGGCCGGTGAAAAACGCCGGATTGATGGCAGGCGCGTTGGCTCCCGGACCCATGATTTGAGCCATCATGCGCGATTGCTCCTCGAGCATCTTGAAAAGTTGCATTTGTTGTTGCGGGTTGGCGCCCATGATGGCGTTTTGGGTCAGCGGCGAGGTCATCTGGGACATGTTCGGGTGCATGCGATTGTTCATGTTGCGCGGGCCCTTGGGTGGCTCTCTGTTGCTGTGCGAGTTGATTCTGCCGACGCCTCCTCCTACTCCGCGGATTCTGTGTAATGAAGCATCGCCGGTTCGGTCGAGCGCCTTGTTCATCTGTCCGAGCATGCGACGGTCTCTTGTGTTCTGTTGCTTGCCGCCGTTGCGCATTGACTTGGGACCTGTTGGGCTGGAAATGGTCAGCTTAGTTGTTGTATTATGGCACGGGCAGTGCGACTTACATGGCGCCTTCCGGTAGTGGTGAGTCGATTCCATCGCTCATGGTTTGGTCTTGTCCGGATTGTCCCCTAGAGGCATCCGCAACTTGCGCCTGGCCACCGTTGTGCTGCGCATTCAGCGCATGGACCTGACCGAACAACCATGCCGCAAACTCCTTGGTACCAGCATCCTCAGGTCCAAGGCCAAGCAGATCGTTCGAGAGTTCTGATGCGATCTGATCTTGTGTTTTGCCATTAACCAGCATGAGTATGATGTACTCGGCCAGCGCAGAGTCGTCGGCTGCGCCTGTACTCCATCCCACCTCGGCGAGCTTGGGCTGTACCGCGCTCTGAAGGGCTTCTGCCAGTGGCGATCCAGCTGCTACCTCGACGGACATGGCGCTGTCGAGCGATTGGAAGATCGTCGCGGGCTCGCGGGCGCAGATTGGACGCTGGTGACTCTCGGCTTCTCACAATAGACGGTGTTTGGTCTAGGTGATGAAGCGATTCTGCAAACTGGAAATGTGTAGTAATGTTTTGCGTGTCTGGCAAGGAAAGAACCTTGACGCCGAGTGACGGATCAAAGACGCTTTCGGCAGCCACTAATTACCACTCTCGCCGCGCCTTGGCATCTCTTTGTTCTGATGCACCTAATTATCCTCGCTGTGATTTACCAAAAACAATACATTGAACCACTGGCACATTGGGAAACAAGACTTTGTGATATTTCATCTCATCATCTGTCTAGGGTACTGGACTCGAAACATATCTAATCCAAGTCACCGGGGCGCTTCACTGGGCTAGCTCTATCTTTGGTGTTTTGTTCAAGCAGCGGCCCAATGTTGAGACTGAGACTGTTCCTGATCAGTGCTCCTGCTGTGCTCGCTCTCCTGCCATGCTCTTTGCTGCCATCGGCAGTGTATGATTCTATGGAATTCCTCGTCTCTTCGGCAACGATTTGCTGATGCGCTTCCTTCTTGGAATCATCCCTCATATTCTGCATCTTCATGACGTTGTAAGCCGCGATGCTAGCAATCGTAACTATCAACCCAGAAATGTTGATGGTGGTGAGCTTGTCACCAAAAATCAGCCCGGCCGCTGAAATCGTCAGCACTTCTTTGAAGATGCCGCATACGCTCAGCGTTACCGCGCTTGTTCGCTTCAGCAGAGCGAACTCGGATGCTGTCATGAGGAAGGCGAGGATTCCTGGGAAAAGGATGATTCCAATTGCTCCAGCGACACCTCTAGATGCTGCCAGTTCGCGGAGACCCTCTGCAAGTTCGACAGGTCCCTCGACCGGTATGGCGATGACAAGCAATGCCACAAACATGACTGGCGCCAGGAAGAAGATTGAAGAAAAAGGATTGTTGGTGGCCGGGCTTCGGAGCAGTAGAATCTGAGTCAAACTCCACCGGAAACCAGAAAAGAATGCAGCGCTCATGACCAAGACGAAGCCCAGGGCGCTGAATGCCGTCTCTCCTGCCACCATCATGATCACTCCGGCAATCATGGTACAGATGATGGCTCCAAGCTTGAGAGATGCCTTTTCCAGACGGAAAAGAAAGGCGAAGATGAGTACAAAGCCCAGCACGGACGATTTGCACATGGTGTAAAAAGTCAACGATATGAACTTGAGTGACATGTTGCCGAGGCCAATGTCCAGACCAGTGGCTGCACCGCAGGGCCCAATCCGTGTGAGATAGAACCATCCAGTCATGAGCGGCTTGCGAGACGCTTCAGCTACATCTCCTCCTCCAGGTTGTGGGATTGGCGTGTACTCGGCTGGCTGGTGTTTTGGTCGCAGGTTGGGAATGTAATAGAGGACGGTTGAGGTGAGTAAAAACTGAACGACCATGTGTGCACAGGTTGTGAACAGGGGATAGTGGAAATCGAGGTTGCCTTTTGAGAACATCCACTTATTGTACTAGTGGCAGGTCAGCACATAGTCTAGCAAAGTGTGCTGTACGACATGGACTTACCACAGAGATGGATATTGAGAAGCTGTACCACAGGCCGATCAAGACTCCATTAATGAGAGTGTCGTGCCAGAAGTGCTGGCTGGCCAGACGTTCCTCCTCTTTGCTGATTTCACCATCAGGGACAACTCTCTCATCGGCCATGGTGTTCCGTCTCTTTCGTTTCGTTCTCTTCTGGCGGTCTTGTGCCGTCAGGCCCGTCTCTTCGTCATCTTCCAGCCCATCGTCCGACCGAATGTCGTCCAATTCCCAGTCCGAACCAGATGAGACGCGGTTTCCGTCTTCGTCATCGTATTTGACTGGTGTGCTGTCGTGAGGAGCTTCGGGAATGTCGGAGGGCTTTCTTCTTGGGCTCGCCAGTCTCCGGGGCCCTGCGCGCTCCTCGTTAATGATCTGTTGCACGATCGATGACGCTCTCCGCCTCGTTGGGCCAGCCTGAGAGCTTTCCGGATCCATCTCGTATGTGAATGTATATGTGAGTGAGTGTTTCCAGCGAGTATTTACTTCTGCGTGAAGAGCAGCTGGCGGGCACGTGGACGTCAGGCGATCATCTGCACCTCAAAAGGGGAGATGAAAGTCCAAATATTATCACAGTGATTCAGGAGACGGAATTAACTTGTTATTGACAATGATGGCGAAACAGGAAAAAAAACGGAACAAAGAGACAATGCTGGGGGTTGGCGGTCCAGCTTTCTTGTCTGTTTCCCCTGTGATGCTCACATTGTCACTCCTCCCCAGAGCTGGTCAAAGGGTCCCGCGGTGAGGCTGCAACGCTCCACACTTGCTCTCGGAACGCCGGAAAATCCTGGCCTCTGCTTTTTGATTTGAGGAATACGAATAAGCTTCATCTTGGTTTCCTCATGGACGACACTCATCTCTGTGAGGATCGCCCGTATGACCAATTCAAAGAGCGTGCGACTGGTCGCAGAGTGAGGCTTCTGAGGCCCCTAATTCAGTGTAGCTTTATGCCCCTTGACAACACACTGTGCTGTCATCAAAACAAGGAGAGGCTGTTTCACCACGTGCGCATATCGCGTATCCCCATTTTTCACGCTCTTTACATGTATCTCGCTGGCCATCCCAGTTGTGCACAGCACTTCATGATAATACCTGGGTGACCTATAAGATCGTCCACGTCATTACCTTTGCCTACCTACACGAGAAAGCGGCAAGACAGCTATTCATCATCCGAAGGGACTCTCCGCGCTCTGTTCTTTTTTCTTGTCATGTTCCCAAGAGCACTTCCCTCCGTGGGCTGAAAGAAACGATGGTCCTATCGACCAAGTGTCGTGACTGTTCATGCAAGCATGATCTCGGGCAGCGACACGGCTGCCAATACGCAGATACGGAAGCTGCTTGGGCGGAGTAATTCAACATGTTGCTGCCGCAGTTGATCAGATATCACCATCACAAAATAGTCGGCAATGTATTACTACTTTCTTGGGCATCAGTGCTCTGTGCGTGTAAACTTCAATGCCAGGCTGGGTTATCGAAGGAAAACATGGGCCAAAACACTCTCCCCCATGATCAAAGGCTACATGTGCCAGACAGCAGTCAGTCTCCTTGACCATGAGGAGGCCATGTAAAAAGACATTGCGTGCTGATACTGCTCTTGGACAAACTCGGTCAGGATATAGCAGGGTCGCCCTCAAGACGACGCCATTTCGGCCCGAGGATCTGGTAGGTGAGCCATCACAGCAAGTGTTCGCAAAACAGGCGACGGCTCACCTTGAGAATGTCCTCGACTTGGGTTCGTGCCTTGCAGTTCTGTCTCGACAAAATCGCGAGCGGACCTGCATAAGCCTTTCGCTATTGACAGAAGTCGAACGGAAATAACATGCCGACTGCCGTCCCGCGCCGCGCAGGAATGGTCATGTGATGCCAACGAGGCAAACTCAAGAACCAAGCACTCAAAAGTTTGTGTCTCTCAACCAGGACGAGTATTGGCGCCGAACTCACTAAAAGGAGATGCAGAGGATAGGGGGCCGATCTCTATCCATACCAGATGGTCCGACTGGCTCTTGTCCTTGGTGCCCAGCATGCAGCTTCGAACAAGCCAAGCAGTTCTGGTACAGAAATAGGCTCCGCCCGAGTCCATTGACGGTTGGCTGCAGATCCGTCGGCTTAGAGCCTTTTAAACACGTTGAGAATCAGAGTCAACCCGTTAGTCGCGTTCTAGCATGGTCTGCCAACGCTGTAGAAGGCTGAAGAAAAAAGTATTGTCTGAGATGGCTGGCTAGAAGTAAATCCCCTGCCCTCTGCTTCCTATGTTCCTTTACCGTCGCTCAATCATCGCAACCCCCCCAGCCGTCTGGTTCATCCTCTCTGCGGCCAACTTATTTCGATCCGTTCGCTCTATTCGCTTGGACATATTCGATCGGCCAACGCATCACCGCCATCGAACGGGTTCCTTGTAATATCGATTCTATATACCTTTAGGATATCCCCAGATCATACTTTGTCACCTAAGTCTGTGTTCTTTGTTCCATATACCGCCATGCGCTCTTTCGCGGCGTCCTTTCTGCTGGCCGCTCCTCTTGTGGCAGCCGCAGCCTCTAGCAAGCGCGGTCTTGTGCAGGTTTCCACCAAGTACCCACAGGACGATGCCATCTGGACGACCAACAGTGATTTGTAAGATGTATCCCGTGGCATAATAGTCTCACCAGGAAGCTGACCGACATCAGGAACTGGTATTACAACTATGGCGCCGTTCCCACACCCGAATACAACGGCAAGCTTGAATTCGTTCCTATGCTTTGGGGAGCACCCGATGACCAGGGCAACAACATGACCTTTTACAACACCGTCAAAAATTTGATTGCGGAAGGATACAAAATTAACTATGTTCTCGGTTTCAACGAGCCCGATGGCTGCTCGAACGGCGGCTCATGTGTCTCTGCAAAGACGGCCGCGAAAGTCTGGAAGGAACAATTTGAGCCCCTGAAGCGCGATTTCGGTATCAAACTCGGCGCTCCTGCAGTCACGGGTGCCCCAAATGGATTCAACTGGCTTGCAAACTGGTTCTCCGAATGCGCTATTCTTGCCAAAGCTTCAGGAAACAGCTCATCGGTTTCTTGCGAGGTCGATTTCATCCCCGCGCATTGGTACGGAAACTTCCAAGGTCTGGCCAGCCATCTGGGTCAGGTCAATGGCACATACCCGAATATCAGTGCTACCTGGCTGACCGAGTTTGCCTGCGCCGGCTGCTCTCTGGCTGACAGCCAGAGTTTCGCCAACCAATCATTCGATTACCTGGACCGTGTCAACTACTTCCAAAGATATTCATACTTTGGCTCCTTCAGATCAGATGTGTCGAACGTAGGTTATCCCGATTTGTGAACTCAGGTTTCGCTTGCTGACGTTCGAATTCAGGTTGGACCAAACGCTGCTCTGTTGACTGAGAAGGGCAAGCTCACTGATATTGGTGCTCTTTACATCGGCCAGGCTGCTACCGGCAATATCCCTCACGGCTCTGCAAGCAGTGTCGCCAAGTTTGCTGGTTGGGGTGCCGTCGTTGCCGCCTCCCTCATGTGGAGTTTGTTGTGAGGCTGAATATGCTACACAACATTATCTTTTCAATGATTTGATTCTGTATTCGGAGCGAGTGTTTTTTTTTCAAGTGGTCTGATTGCGATCTTGCTTGGAACAGGCAGAGTGTTCGAATAGGTTTGTTTGACATAAAAATTTACGACGATAGAAGAGACATGTGAATCCAAGCAGCCATTGTTTGTATTGGAGCCCAATCGAAGCCCGATGAAAATGACCATGATATATCAGAAACCTGCAAAGATCTTCAAAGTCTGGATTGTTCTTTGAGGATGGGCCTGGTCAAATGAGTCGTGATCCTGGAATTTGATCATGTATGATCGACCGCTTCTTTTCGTGCGAAGTGGCTCCCCGAGGCCGTTCACGAATCGCGTCAAAGGGCAATTAAAGACTGGAAATGGAACAGCTAAGTTTATCAATTTCATCAAAGGCAGACTGCACGAAGGAAAATCCCTTTGTCCAATCAATGAAAACTCAACCAGAAGGCATAGAACAGTCGCTCGAAATGCTTGAAGCACACTCAGGTTCGATCTCGTAGTGGATCCACCGAATGCCATCGGAAACAGGTAATTTTGGGCTCTAATAAATGACTGTCGGAATCTCCCACAGCCGACCTAGCGCGCTTGACTGTAATTCAGAACGCACCTGGGCAAACAAAATTCCTGACAAGAGTAAGCAGGTTTGATCTTCCTTCGTCTGTTGGTGTGAGATGATCAGACTTTAAGGGGACACGACGGTTTGGTCTAGATGTTTGATGGCAAAGTTCATGATCTGCCTCTGATCCCAGTGCAAGAAAAGCCAACACCGGAGCCAGTGCTTGTGTGGGTTTATGCTCGATTGAATATCGGATTTGTGGCTCCAGTAGATCAATGTACATGTACATGTAAGTTGACTGTGCGTCTGGGATAATTATTTGCATTGTATACATGCTGCATATTGGCTTGGTTGAATAATTCATCTGGACGCCATGTGAAGTCGGGCAGGTTGAGCAGGTCGAGAGGCGGATGGGTTGGTTGGTCGTCGGCGGGCTGCGGTTTATCGTTCAGATGCGAACTACTGCCTTTCTATCTGCACGAGCGGGAAAACGGGAATAGTCGATGACCCTGTCAAGGGCAGGAGGCATATTTTGGCCGTGTTTTGCATGTGGGGTGTGGGCCGTGAGGCCAAACAAGGTGCTCAGGCTGATTATTATTGTTTATTCGCGTGTTCTCCCGCCTATGCCAGAGGACTGACGGCAGACTGCTTCCCAGTGCACATGTTTGGCACGATCTAACTTCATGTCAACACCAATCTCCATGCATCCTCTGACATCAGGGACGATGAGCTCTTGTCTTCATCTTGCAGGCTTTGGCTGACAGGTTCTCAAACCGCCTCGAATGTTTTCCGAGCGTTCTGACACGGCGACCGAGCGTTGTGGCTGACGGAGATATATATAGACGGCAAACGACCATCACCAGACAATGTACCCAGTACGTATAACGACTCGAGTTCAATTTGGACAAGTGCACACAAAAACAAGCATGAATTATCAATATTGGACGAGAAGGCGGCGCAATAGAAGACACGCGATGCATGCACAATTGACACGAGCGCCTAAGGGCTGTAGAAAACAAGTCAAGGCGTGGCGGCTGCAACGAGGCGCACTAACCTGCGCATAGACCATGAGACCTGCAGCCAATCCTTGTCAGTGCCTGGCCAGATATCACTATGTATTCTCTTCATCTCGTGCTCCTGCTGTTCTGACTTCTCGCTTCCATCTTTATCCATCTTTATCGCCAGCGGCTCCTTTTATCAGTTTTCTGTTTTTTTTTCTCCTGCACATACATGAACATATAAACGGTTGACGTGTGCACTCCGAAACGCCAAATAAACTTTTCTGTCTAGAGCGTTTCAAACCGCCAGCCCCTTATTTACAGTCCAACGCCGCCGATATACACGCAACGACTGGCACAAGAAGACTTTTCGGTCGTCTGCTTTTCTGTGTTGTCTCCGACTTCACTCACACTCGTTCGCAGCATACATCCAACTACTTTTCAGACGGCCCTCGACTTGGACCTTGACGCCAGCGTTGAAGCCTTAAAATTCTAACAGCCTGGAGATATACTTATCCACCGATTGCGCACAAGGCCTCATAAAACACACACAGCGACCATGTGGTCTTCGAG